>OY728134.1:673778075-675028075 GCA_963277665.1 Viscum album | reverse complement strand
ATTAATATAACATTAAAAACGATTGTAGTAATTATATGGAACTCTTTGAAATTATTGTGTGCTTACTGCAAATTATGTCCTAATAGTGGATGTTGGGAGTCATAGGGATATTAGAAGATATTGATTTTAAGACTAGGTTATTCCAACAGTGTTGTTGTGATATATATTATATCCTACATTTTTTTTGATTTCATATGATACCCCACCCATTTTTTTTATGGATTTTGAAACATAGTGGATTCTGGAAGGGTGTTTTCCCTAATATCCTAGTTGTAGGATGTATGGACTACTACCCCCTGTGGCCCCACACTCTTCTCTTTAAAGTATTATATGATAGTATGCATAGTGGTTGGTTTCCCCATATATGATTGTAGTGGTATGTGATGAATTGTGGTTATATAAAACACTTGTATCTATAAATGTAGTATGAAAATTTTTATTATAGTTATGACCTATATATGTTGTGATTTCTTGAGGTACATCACGCTATGTATGGGATGTAATGGCCATAGGTATAATAACTGATGTATGATACAATCCCTACAGGATGAGGTTTCTCCTAGAAACTAACTAGTTACAGTAAGGTGATTTGATTTGAAATTATTTGATTATGTGATGCATGAGGTGCATGTTGTGATACACAACCCATGTGTCTGTGAGATGGATTTTTTTGGAGATAGATGGATCAGGATATGTGATGTGGGGATATAGACGAGAACCAGGAGAAGAATGAGTAGGATACCTTTAACATTTCATTATGAAAATATATGATCCCTTGTATGAATTACACTGTGAGATATATCTGTGGTTTGGCTGATAACGTTGTATGTTACTTTAGGTGACGAGTTAGTTTCACAGGTTTTCATTGTGATTTAGCATGCTTCCTTCATCTTTTTTATGAGGGGACCCATGGAGGATTCTACTGAGAATACCATTATGCTACCCCAAAGTATATAAATACACATTTTTAGGTCATTATAAGTATTTTGTTGATCAGGATGGATATTAATTGCTCATAGTTTTTTAGTATCTATTTTTGATTCGTGGTTGATTCCATATTTATCATTGTGTACATATAGTTTTTCTTTCAAGTGTTTTAGTATTGTTTTAATATCATTTATTCACTTAGAATTTATTTTATATATATTGATAAATAAGTATTTTTTGGTGTATCATTCTTATCTGTATCTTCATTGTGTTCTCTTAGAGGGTTATCCCTCTCATATGTACACTTATTATACCTTCATTGCTAGTCACCAACCTGAGCCTTCTAGAGGCAAGACATTGGTAGACACCATCCTTCTTCTATCATTTCCATCCATGAATGGGTACACCTTGACGGGGGGTCATGATGGATTGGTTTAAATGGTTTAGGATGAGTTTCGGGAAATAGTTTGGAGTTAAGAATAGATGATACTGCATGTGTTAGTAATGAAAAATTGTATACAATGTTTAATAAGTGATTTAAACATGTGATATCGAGAGAGACAAGGATACTTAGGCACCCCTATGATATGATTCATGAACATTTATGTATGTTGTACCTACTAAATTATGTTATTGGTTCATAGGTATAAACCTAGTAATGGTCATTCATTATTCATCTTTTATCATGTGTTTGAAATGGGTAGGCCTTGGGATAGCTGAAAACATTAAATAAATAATAAAATTAATTAATATTAAGTATTCCATATTATACGATTATGAGCTCTAACAATTTTTTATTTTTGTATGAATGCCTCTAAGCCAACATCCCTATCAGGTCTAGGATGAGGATGTTCCAGCATATTACTATAGTGTATAGGTTGATGATGAAGACACTTTCAAGAAAAATTACAATGGTTTTAGAAAAATAGTTTGTATAAGTATGAGGGTTTTTATTTAGATTCATCCATATAAGACTAGTTGGATGTGGTTAAGACATATTTTAATTTTATCTCTGCTCAGAAGGATAATTGGGTTTCTCAAGACATGTAGATGTTATGTGGGGCCACAAGAAAGTGGTGAATCTTATTCCTCAGGGATCACAAGGGGTCAGAGGTCTTTATGTATATGTTTATAGACCAGTTTTGAGAATTTATTTTCTCTTCATCCATAAAGTCATAAATTTTCCAAGATATTCATACAATTCAATAAAGGAGTTCTAGTATGCAAGAGTTTTTAACCCATTTTAGGAAACTTCTAAGATATGCTTCGGAATATTTTCTAGGTGAGGAGGCTAAGGTGATACCTTTTTTGTATTATTTTAATCTAGAGATTTCATTTGAGGTCACCATGTTCAGGTCGTTGACAAAAGTTGAGGTTTTGGAAAGAAAATAGGTCATTGATAGGACACTAGAAATAATTAGATCCTCCTGTGAGGGGAGTCATCATGATTCCTCATGATGTAGAGCTATGGTCCGAAGTTCCCAATTTCATAGACAAAAAATATTTCAAACATATGGGGATAGGTCCCAACACACAAAATCTCATTATCTAGGGGTGACCTCTCTCAGACCCATGACAATAGATTGGAAATTTTATTTTATTATTGAAAATGAATTTCATCATAGATGAGAGTTCCCAACCATTTTGAAATGTAAGCATGCATTGGATGTTCTTCTTCAGATTCTTTAATTGAGGCTGTTTTAGGAAAGATAGGTCTAGCAGCATGTTTATACAACATGGGATCATTAGATAGGAGACTGGGAAAGAATAGTATATCCCCAATATACATAGCATCTAAAAAGGTAAAAGAATGAACATGGAGGTAGTCATAATAAGGGTCATATAGGTCAGGGATCAGGTCATGGTCAACTTCATGTTTTAGTGTTTCTAATGATGAGAGATCCAAACATCATTTCAGAAACCCAGTACACAATTTCAACATGGGTTCATTTTTTTAATTCACGAGATATGTCCTCCATCATCTTACCTTCCCTTATCTGTGATTTGGGAATTGAGGTGAGGAGGATTCCATTTTCATTGGCTTTGACTATGCTATATTGAGGTTGATATTCCTTATATAAATAATATAGTGACTTTGAGTTAGTGTTGAGTTGGAACCACTCTGGGGGATTATTCCAATGATAGTGGATAAAAACATTTGAAATCATCATGTGTATATATTGTCTTTATTTCGTTCAGTCTACCATGTATTTCTTATAGAGAATGGTCATGTTATATTATGTTTATGGAGAGAAAATAATGTTCAGTGGGAAGTGAGACCCTCGGATGGGTCATAAGAGTATTCTATCCTTGTCTTCATTGATGATCAGGATGATATTGAGTTTTTCAGCGGTCCAACAATTAGTATTTCCCAAGGTTATAGATGAGTACCCCAATGTATTTCAAAAGGAGGATGTATCATTACCCCCATAATTAGAGATCGAGTTTGGGATTGAGCTACAACTGATAGTGTATCTAGTCACAATTTCCTTGAATAGAATGCAACCTTTATAGTTATCATAGTTGTTAGTATATTCAGATTATATGTTTTTGTAGGTTTTTGTTCTACTGAGTGTCTCACCTTGGGGTAAACATGTTTGGTTTATAAATATGGTTGATGAAAATTTTAATATTCATATCGACTACCATCACATGAACTAGATGATGATGATGAACCATTAACCACTTCCATGGTTTAGTGATTTATTCAATCAATTAAAAAAGAAATTTGGTTCTTGAAGATTGATTTACTGTTGGTGTATCATCAGATATTGGTGAAGGATATGTATATTCTTAAGACTATTTTTTATTGCTGTCATGGGAATTATTAGTTCATTGTGATGTAATTCGATGTGAAAAATGCTTCAACCATGTTCATGGGTCTGATGAATGTAGTTTTTAGATAGTTATAAGATATGTGCATTGTGGTTTTTAGGGATTAAATACTTCTGTAATCCATGTCTATAGAGGATCCTAAAGAGAATCTATGTTCCATTTTGGGAGTCCTTCATCACAAGAATCTATTTGGAATGTTATGGAATTGTGATGTCTTGTATCATGAAGTCTTTTTATTGGGAATATTTATACCTTAATAGGGACTGGTTTTGTATCATTTAAAGATATAGTTAGTTGTTTCTTTAGATTACTGTATGATAGTGGTTGAGGTGAAGCATTTCCTTGGTCATGTAGGCTATTACAATAGGATCATTGACAACTTATCATGGGATGAAACTCCACTAATTGATATGACTAAAATAGATCTGGTATTCTTGTTGAATAACCAGTGTTAGGGAACATTTGAGTACCAGAAGGATAGTTTGGTCAATTCTATAGTCCTTTATTTTCCTATATTTAGAGTTTAGTTTTCCATTTTCTATGAGAATTTACATATTATGTTGGGATGGGTTCCCATATGGAAGATATCATATATCTCTTATGGTTCTTGGTAGTAAAATCCCCATTAGAGTAAGAATAAATTTCCTAATATTGAGCTGGAAGTAGTTGTGTTTTCCCTAAATCATTGGCGATATTACCTCATTAGTCCACAATTTATTGATTTTATGGATCATTAATGATTATGTTATATCTTCTCCCATTATGAATTGAACATTGAATAACATAAAGGGATTTAATTCTTACTAAATGATGACTTTTATATTTTCATTACACTAGTAAAACAAAATGATTTGGGTGATGTACTGAGTATGAAGTCATGTATAGATGTTGTTCATGAATCTAGTGATTACTAGAGAGTGATGGAGGATATCATTGGGATGTTTCTATAAATGGGAAATTTTGGAGGAAGAGGTTTTCTTTTACAGATGAAAATGTAACCATCTTTTGTGAAGTAGGTGGAGGAGTCCCAATTGGGAGATTCTAAGATACAGGTCCCGAGAGACTAATTTATTTTTGTTGAGGCACCTGATGTATGGATTGAAGATGAACAACACCATATTTTGTTCGAATGGGGGTTTTTTATTTTTTGTTTATACATGAGATGTTCTTTTAGAGGTCCATGGATCACCCTTGGTATTACATTTTAATGTGAGAAAAATTTACTAATTTTTTAGTGATTATTATTGGTGTCTGGGATTTAAACATTGAGTTTCAGATTTTTTTTCTTGATTTTTGGTCTTCCATAAGGTGAAGGTGATGCACCATGTCCTTTTTAAGTTACTCCACCAATTAGGTGTTCCATAGTGAAAATAATATGACATCTTGATAGACGTTTTACAAGTTTACCATGAGATTTGGGAGCTAATGATTCTATATGAGTGATGGTGGATCATTTGATGATATCATCCTAATTTATAGATATTAGAGAGTCAAGATGTGTTGATGTTCTATTTTGGTGGCATATTGAGGTATTTTATAGGCTCCAATGAGTGTCGAGGATGATCAACTTTAATAAATGTCCATGTTTTACCTCTAGGGTATGAATATGTCTCAATCATCATTTTGGATTATAGTTATTCCTTATAAGTATTTTAATCTATATATAGAAGGTCAGATAGAATATCCTATCTAGAATCTTGAATACATGTTCTGTTTATGTGTCTTGGACTTTATAAGTTTATATATGATACACTTAACATTGGTTGGGTTCTCTTATAATAGTATATTTCACTCCACCATTGGTATGATGATATTTGAATCTTCTTATGAATGAAAATTCTATTCTCTCTTATGATGGAATGGGGATTGAGTGGTAGTAATTTTAAAGATATAACTAGTATAGAATGTAATATATATGATTTAGCTTATCTTCAAGGGGATGAATGTAGTGAATGATTGTCAGAAATCCAATGCTAATCATAGGATGAGAGTAGTAAATTTTATCATTGGAGAACATATGTTTCTGAAGGAAACTCCTAATCATGGTAAATGAAAATTTGATCATGGGAGTAAGATTTCTCCCCAGTTTATTGGGTATTTTTAACTGTTGTCTCCTATCAGAGAAATAGAATCTCATATATAACTTCCCCACATATGGGTCAGTTACATTATGTTTTTCCTATGTCATAGATTCACAATAAGATTTTTTATGAAACGCACATCATCGATTGGGGTGATAATGATATTTATGATGATGATACCATCAATGAGTGACCAGTAGAGATTTAGGACCTCCATGTGAAGGTTTCTTCTTACTGTGATATTCTTTTGGTACATTTATTATGGTTATGTGGTGTTGTGTAGGAGAGTACTAGGGAATTAGAGTCATAAAAACACATATAATACCCTAAAATGTTTGATGTTTAGATCTTCCCATATTTTTACTCTAGTCATGGATATTGAATCATTTCTATTAAACATGATGCTTTTCTCTTGTTTCCTTATTATTGGGGACCCTTGTCTCACTAGAGAGGTACCTCTCTCAGAAGAGAATTTAGGGGATGGTCATTTTGGTAGTCTATTTTTTAACATGTACCTCAGATGATGTTGTTTATCTCCTATAATGGAGTGATTTGTGAGAGGTATCTCACAAGATGGCTTTTTGGATGAAATATTTCTCCTTCTTTCTCTTAGGGTTTCATTTTTTATTCTTGTGGATGATAATTTTTTGAGTGGTATCTGATGTGAGGGACCAAATCCATCTAGTCCAACCTTTTGTGTGTTTTTGAATGCCAATGTTATTAGAGGAGTCATAGTGGGGCATCAATGGTGTTTGGATGAAATTTCCTAAAATATGGATAATTTATGGTGTATAAGAGGGGTTTACAAAATAAATGAGTTTTACCATCTAAAAAGTGATTTTTGGATTTTTTAGGATGATTAAATGGATGAGAATTTACAACATTAAATTAATATTTATGTCGTGAATATGTATTACCTTTCACTCTAGAAATATGTCACAACAAACTCACATTGTAAATATGAAATTTATGATGTGAATTAAATGATGGTTTTGCGGTATTAGGTGGAGTGTTTTTTAATTGAACAAAAAACATGTGCTATTTATGATGTAAATGACTGATTCCCATTGTGAACCCACACCTATAAATGAGATATAAAAACTATAACATCCTTTTCTTATCTCAACCCCTATGACCTCCTATACTGATCTCCAAGAAGTAGACAATGTTATTATTTGGTGTTTTTGGAACCCTTCATGGGGGATTGATTTCTAACTTCTATCTAGTATCTATAGTGAACCAAGGTTATTTCTCACTTGTTATCATATGATTATTCAATATTTTTCCTCTTGTTTTATTCCTTAAATGAAATGGGTGCTCATCTCCGTGTTCTAAGAGTGTTTTTATTGGATTGGCATAGGGATGTAGACTTCTTATGGGGTAGTTGATAATGATCCTCAACATTGATCGATTATCATGTGAAAAACGTTGAAACTTATATGGTAGTTGATTTTTTATACTCCAATTTATTTACATGAAATAATAAATTCATTATATTTTAACCCTTTGTATGGAAATGGAATTAATGGCTGATAGTGCCCCTGGACCTGATGTATTCCCTATTTAATTTTTCCAACATCATTGGGACATTGTTTTCAATGATGTTGGTCGCCTTGATAGATACTTTTTCACTAATGCCATCCTCCCTTATGATAGAGATTCCCAATTTATTACCCTCATTCCTAAAGTGGACAATGCTTTTGAAATTCATCTTTTTCGGCCGATTGATCTTATTAACACGGTGTAAAAAAACATTTCCAAGCTTTTAGCTATGATAATGAACCCCATTGCCAACAAAATTATATCCTAGAACCAATTTTGTTTTCTTATGGGGAGAAATAATCCAAAATTGAATATTCATTTCCTCTAAAAGTACTAAAATGTTAAAAAAGAATCAAAGAGGTGGAAGTTTTCCTATCAAGTTGGATATTAGGAAAGCTTTTGACACAATTGATTGGAAATTCATCTTCAAAACTCATTCTAGCTTGGGAATTAATGATACTTTTGTCAAGAAAATAAAAACTCTTTTTAAATACACTCACATTTCTGTTCTATTAAATGGATCCCCAAAGGGATATTTCACTTGTACAAAGGGTGTTAGACAAGGTTACCCCCTCTCTTCCATCATTTTTGTTATTTCTAAAGACTTCCTCAGCATACTCATCACTGATTTGATTAATCATGGTACATTAAAGCCCATATTTTCCTATAGAACTTTAACTATTCCCTATCATCTTTCATATGATGATGATGTAATTTTATTCCTCCAAGGAAACAGGAAAAATATTAAAAAACTCAAGGATGTCTTCTCACACCATGAGGGGGTCTTTGGTCAATCCCTAAATTGGAACAAGTATTCAATTTTCTTTTGTAAATGTTTCCCTACCATTAGAAAAATTGATATGATAAATGAAATGGGGGAAAAAGATTGATTGTTCTTTCTTATATATCTTGGGGTACCCATATTCTAGGGAAAACCCAAAAACACTTACTTCGTAAACATCTTTTATCAGATCAATAACTACTTGTCCTCCTAGAAAGGAAAAAATCTTTCAATGCAAGGTTGAATCTGTCTTTTCAAACACACAATTATATCTGAAATGGTATACTCTATGATGGTGTACAATTGGCCTGCTGATTTAATTAAAAAGATCAATGTAAGAATAAAATATTTTGTTTGTATTTGCAACACTCTTGAAAGAAAACCAGTCTCTGTTCAATAGAAAACATGTTGCACTCCAATTGATAATTGGGCGATAGGTATTAAAAACCTCAAGAATTTTAATGAAGAACTAAAAGCTAAACATACCTATAATATTGTGAAAAAAATAATCTAAGACCTATGAGTTCCTTCGTGTTAGATTTTATAATGACCTTAGGAAAGGCAAGAACACTTTTATGGACTCGTCGATATGGCCATTCATATAGCATAGTTTTAAAAAAAATATTATCTAACTATCAATGGATAATTAATAGGAATTTCTCTCTTCTCTTTTGGAAAGATTACTAGAATGGAATATCTCCTTGTAAAATGATATACTCTTTCCCTTTGTACAAAATTTCTTACATCACCATCAATGATTGTTTGAACTCTCCTGATTTGGATCTACCTTATGAAATATCTTATATTATCAACAACTATACTTTTGTAAACACTAATGATTTATTACTTTGGGAACCAACTCATAGTGTTCTGCTAACCTCAAAACATTACTATAGTCATAATGTCACTATAAACAATAATAAATTTTCTATGTAAAATAATTTTAAAAAAACTGGATTAGACCCTCATGTCTCACCCTAGTTTGGAGAATCTCTAAAAATAGACACCCCACATATTACAATCTTTAGATGTGTGGTATACAACATTTTTCTAAATGTTCCATATGTAACTAATACAGAGAGGACACAAACCACATGCTTCAAACTTGTGCCACTGCATATGATTTATGGAAATTAATTTTTGACATTTTTGATCTCATATGGATAGGTTTGGACTCTATCGGATTGCAGCTTCATAGATGCACTACTATAGATGCCTCTCCCCAAATACATCATCTCTTCACTACTGCTGTGACAGAACTGATTCATCTTATTTGGTACAAAATAATTTCAATTAAGCACAAAAATAATACATTCAATTTTCATTCAAAAAAAATTAAAATAAACAATGTGATCAAGGAATCTAGAATCATGAAAAATAGGGAATTGACACAAATTAGTCAAGGATTTCTGAATTCTAAGACAAATTGAGGTCAATGAAAGGTACAACCGAATGATAGATTTATTGGATGTTTTCTGGAAACAACCTATTACTGACTGGACAATATTTTATGTGGATGGTGCTTCAAAAGAAAATCCAGGACCTGCTAGCTATGACATCATATTCTGGGATAACAATGAGGACATTATTGGATGTTGTTATGGTTCTTATTGTCATGCCTCCTCCCTTGAAGTAGAGATGTACATCATCATCAATGCAGTCACTCTGATAAGGCAATAATGATGGAACAATGTTTGGATTTAAATTGATTCAACTACCATCGTTCAAGCTCATAGACATAGAACATCTCACCTAGCATGGCCCCTCACAACTAAATGGATTGTTTTACTGCAACTCCTATCAATACTCAGTCACATAATAACACACACCTACAAAGAAGAAAACAAGGTGCTTGATGGTCTTTCCAACAAGGGTGTCGACAGTAATAGTACATACATGGAGAACCTGCCTGCTGATCTGACCCCTCTTTACAAAAATGATTGTAATAAAAACCCTAGCTTTCGACGTTTCTATTTTTTATTTTAATATTTATATATTTTAGTTCCTTTTAAAAAAAATTAATGAAGATGCATTCTAAATTGAATCTGGCGATTCTTATAATTTGATGGAAATTCAAGTTGATGAAATGGTCACATTTAAATGTTTATTTGAATATAATCATCCATTATTAAATTGATTCCATATATAATGTGGTTAATTTTAATATTAGTTGATGAAAATAATAATAAGGTATGTCAAGTGATATTTTTTCTTCCCTTGTTTTGTTGAACTATAATTAATTATAAGATAATGTTAAACTTTTGATATCTTCTTATAATTGATGTATTAGGTTACTCATATTGGGAACTTGTGAATAATTAATTAGTTAATTAACGATGAAATAATATCTGGTTAGTTGATAAATTAAATGCTTTGGGTGGAATGATCAAATTTATTAACAAAGGATGGATGCATTTTTATGTGGGGTGTAAGATCATGTTTTCTCGTGATAGCTGAATGCCTTATTTTAGGGACTATTTACCCAATTTACTAGGATTTTATTCTTGTTTCCTTTTTATGTGCTCTATAAATGAGACTTTATATGTGATATGAGCCCCATATGATAGAGTATGTTATGGCTACTGATATCGACCTCGGAAGCCCATATGATGTGGCAACAGTTGATGCATATGACATTGAGATATATATGGACTTTCATGGTGTTGTCGTGGAATGAACCAAGATAGATGGAATAGTTTGAAGCAAGTATTACATATTTATGTGATGCTATGAATTGGTATTCTCCATTTTGAATATGTTAAATGTCCAACGACTGATTTTTTTGCTTATTTTTTTATTTTCCCACTGATTAAGGTAGTTTGATGTGCATTGTTTCATGTTTCCTCATTATGGTAGATTTGGATATCTCCCTATAACACCCCAAGCTTCCACAATACTCTTTTCTTTGAATAAAACAGTAGCGTGTGTTGTACGCAACTTCGAGTTCTAACACACACCACAACCAATCAAAGTAGCCGTTATGAATACAAATACCTACTTTTTGAAATTTTATAAATTTTATCTTTCAAAATGGACTTCATTTTTGGATTCGGAATATCGAATTTATCCTAGGGTGAAATTTTGGAACTTTTTAGATAACTTTTTTATTTTGAAAAATAGTGAAAATTACTAAATTTTAAACATTATTAATCAAAATAATTTATAGTGATAAATTATTTTATTTAGTGGTTTTAAAGTATAATTATAATATCATTTTACCATTTTATTCAATGCTGGTCATTATAATTAATTTCACTTTGAAATTGGACCTAACAATTGTCAATCTTTTGATTGATATTGTTTCTTAAAAACACGCTATTTGTTTTGACAAAGGGAATTAATTATAAAATTAATTAATGAAACTTATATGTTTGGAATTTTGTAAAATAGACACCATTTTTGAATTCAGAATATCAATTATATCTTAGAGTGAATTTTTGGTATTTTTTTGAAAAACTTCAATTTTGGATGAATAGTGAAACCACTAAGTGGTAGTTTAAAAACTAATTTTTCTTGAAAATGAAACATTACCACTTCTGTGATTTTGTTTTCAAAAATCCAACAAATATGGTTTTCATTAGGAAGTAAAATGTGGTTCAATGGGATTAAAATAATTTTTTTTGTGAATAGTAACTTTTAAGTTTTATTAATCGCAATTAAAGGTAATTAGTGAAATTTAAGGTAAAAATGATATTATAAAATTATGAAAATATCATCACACTTGTCCTAACCTTATTGGATGAGTCATGGACGAACAAGGAAATCTATGGGTAAACTTGGGGACCCCATGGATCCACTTGGGTAAGAAAATGACATTAATAACTTTTTAGTTAAAGTAAAAATAAAATTGTCACAAACATGTGTTGTTTTACTAAAACAATTATTACATAGGGTTATATAAGTTAAATTTTAGACTATAAATATTCATTGGAAATATAAAAATATTTACTACATCATGGTAATTTTTTTATAATTTTTAGACATTAAATAAATAAATTTATGTTTCACACTATGATGATGCAGCAATTACCTCATTAATTAATGATTTAAATAAAATGAAAAGATAATGTACAATATAATCCTTAAACTTGTCAAAAACCTATTATATGAGTATATTTCGAACCCTTATCACCTTATCTTTGAAATATATAATTCTGGGACCTTTGAAATCCGAAAATCATTTCATAATAATGTAACATTTCATGACTTTTCAAGAGTGCCCCTCCCCTCCTCTTATAAAAGGCCCCCACATCTACCACCTTATTCACAACATTTAATCCATTTGGCTCGGCCAAACTCTACCCAAATACTCTTTAAACTTTCCTCTATTACTCCTAGATGCCTAAAATTGGGCATAATTCATCCCAAGGAAGCCTTTCGCTCAAATCAAAAAGAGTTACCCGATTTTAAGGTAATGTCTTCTCTTGTGTTCTTTTGTTTTATTTTTCTTCTCCAACCCCTTAAACTCTTTTAATTACTTTATTTTGTAATAACACCAGTATATAAAATATATTAGTATTTTTTCATGAGAAGGATTTTATTTACAATTTCACATACCTTCGTCTAATTGTTAAAGAACATACTATTTCTGTGGGTGGCGAATTACTGCCTCACAAAACGATGATTGTTCAATATTTTTTTAACACCTCTAATGGTGGACATTAAGATGTCACTATATTTATTTATGATATATATTATGTTTATGTTTTCCTTATGCTTCTGTATTATTAATATATGGCATGCATTTATTATTTCCGTTATGGTTAAACGCGATAATTTCATTTTAGGAAGTGCAGACTACCACCCCCTCAAAGTGATTTGAATCGTTAATGCCATATGTGGGATGTGTAAAGGATGGAGTAAATTATATTATATATGAAATTATACTGGAATTATAAAACACCTTTATATCATTATTATTTCATTCCATTAAATACGGAATAGAAATGAAAGTAGCATTCATGCGTACGTACGGCTTACCGTATCCATGAACGGTGCATTTCATTTCTTACCTCTAAATTTTATATAATATTATAAATGAAAATATATACTGGATATATATGATATATATGATATATACCTCATTAATATAATTCTGGATATAATTTATATTTTACCACATGAACAACTTGTAATTATAAGAAGTTTATTTTTTGACTCAAGTACCAAAGATCGACAAAATGACAGTTATTAACTTAATAATTACATAATGTTCATAACATGGTAATAAGTGATATAAAAGGAATAATTAACTTTAAAAATCTTCTTAATCAATTAGAAATTAACTCTAGTTTATTATTCAAGAGGTCAAATAATGGTCGAGTCAAGTCGAACACGAGGTAAGGGAACTTCTTAACCCAATTTCCGTTCTTTGGGTTAATCTCCTACTTTCAAATTATGTCATGATATTATTACGTTCTTTCTTGTATTTGTACTTCCTTTTTGTCTAATTATATTGAATACACATAATAGGTCTATTTTATTTAAAAAATGATCTTTGTAAGGGACTTCGTCTCAATCTTCTTTTATTGAGGCATATTTTGTTTTAATACAAGGATTTCTTTTATACGGTGTATAAACCCCTTTGACTTTTACGTTTATTCAAAAGGAATATTTTTATACAAAGCATTTTACTAGACCAAAAAAAAATAAATGTTTTCTTGACGTACGTATGTGGTGACAACGACTTCTCCTCCGCCGTGACCATTATTTGAGTTTCGGCTTCCTCTACAAGCCATAACGTTTTTTAAATGAAAAATAAATACCATGTTTTAATTTTCTTTTATCTTGGAATTGAAAATAGTTTTGATAATGTTTTTATTATATCAATGTGTTGTATTGATATCTTGTGATTGAAATGTGGAAATGTTATGTTTCCTTTATGCATTTTTTATGTGATACGATTATGTTATGATTTATGATATGTTTAAACCTGTTCATATGAGGAATGCATTGGACTTAATAAGTGACGGGTGGAGCCCATTATAGCTCCTTGATGCATCGGTAGGTCTCATGAGACAAACTAGTGTCTTGGCATGAGGCCTTGAAAAAATATTATTTGTAGTCTTGGCACGAGGCCTAGGCTACGTGGTTATGATAGTCTGGCATTATACATTCCATCTTTATGAAAGTGGTTATTGATATTGCATGTGATTATTCGACTAGTAGAATATCCATGTGAATAAGTAAATGGAATTATTTCATTTTATTTTTGCCATATTATGCTGAAGTTCAAGCTTAAAAGGCTTTTTTTAGTTATATATTGCCTTAAATGTTTATGTTTATTTATGAAAGATTCCGCAATATTGTTATCCTTACTGAGAATCTGAGCTCACCCATTTCAATGATTTAATTTTTCCAGGATGTGATAAAGTATATTATGAATGACCTACAGGAATAGTATGAGGGGATATGAAGACATGATGTTATTTTTAGTTTTTTTACTTTATGATGTAATGTAAGACATATGAATGTATCTAGTGTTTCCAAGGCTACTAAACTAATCGGTATTTCAAGACTTGATCTTTTGTGATCCTGCCAATGTTACGCAATAATGCACCGACTCTGGGTTACTGGGGTCGGGGCGTTACACTCCCTATAGAACCTATATTATTGAATTATATTAATAATCAACAATAAATGTTTAACCCTTGGGGTTGGTTTTTTTGGATTGAAAATAAAATGTTTCTCTTGAAATATCACATACTCGGTTTGGTTTATACTTTGAGGGAATGAACTTCAATCTAATGGTTTATGTAATGTAACGAGGAATAATGTTGATGATTAAATAATGTATAATGAATTAATTAACATAAATTTATCAATGAAGATTAATTTATTAATTGAATGTTATCCTTTTAAATGCATGTGTGCTTGTGGGAATTCTATTCTTAATAGTGAAAGTTGTCAATCTGAGTGACGTTAGCTGTAGTTGAGTCTATGACAAGGTTTTTCTCATACTATTGTTGTGAGTAGTATTAAATACTATACCATTTTTGATTTCATTTGCTACCCTAGACATGTCATTTATGGTTACTGATAACTAGTGGACTCTGGAGGGTTTTTTCCAACCTCTCGTTGGGAGGATGGATGGATGACTACACCATATAACAATGCTCTCTTCACATTATATTGTTATCTGATAAGATACACGAAAATTAGTTTCATCATATAATTTTATAAATGGATTACATATATTATTTTTATTTCACATATGTTTATCTCTGAATGTATTATTGTGTGGTGTGTATAAGATGAGATGTCTTGAGAAACCTTGCTCGGTGTATGGGTTGTAATGGGTTGAGTTGTAATACCTTATGTATAATGAATTCCCTATAGGATATGGTGTCTCTTATAAACTATCTTGTAACTATACTATGTTTTTATATGTAATGAAGTGATGATGTGAATCATGAGGTGTATGTTTTTATACTTAGCCTAGGTGTCTGCGGGTTGGATTATTTTGGAAAAAAATGGTTCAGGATGTGAAATGTTGGGGAAGAGGGGAAAACTAGTGGGGAAGAGAGAGAATAGTACTTTTGATGTTTCATTACTATAATATCGGATCCATTTTATACCTTTCATAGTAATTGAGAGTCATGGTGAGGTTGGTAACATAATATACCAATTTAGTATATGAGTTAACTCCACTGTCGTTCACTTTGTTTTAGCATTATTCTCTTATCTTTTTTCTTGAGACTCCATCAGGTGGATGTTAATGAGTATAATAGTATTCTCACACCACACATATATATATAAACTATTTCCATATAAATAAGATATGTTTGAATATTGGGCTTGATAATACAATCTCAATGTGTTGTAGAAGTTGTTTGTTCTTCGTGGTCACTATCATCATTATCTCTCAGTACTTGTATTTTTCCTTTCAGGTGTCTACGTGCTATATGAATGTGAATATTGGCACATGGGATTTATTATATATACAAACATTTATAAGGAGGTGTTAATTGGGATATCTATATTATCTTTTTATTCCACATTTTCTCATAGAGGATAATTCCTCCCATAAGTAATCTTAATATACCCCCAATTGTAGTCTCTAACCTGAGGCCTACTAGAGGTAAAACATGAGTGACCACTATCCTCCTCAAATTGTCATCCCATGAGGGGTAATATTTGAGAATATGGGGTTCTAAAACGTAATAATTACAATATAATAACACCATAATGTATTAGAAAAAAATGATTTTATTATTTTTATATAATAACCTATATCCATATCATCTTCCATTAAATGGGAAATGAAATAGCTGATCATCTGTTTGATGGACTACCATTTCACGAACCGATTTAATTTTTTTTATCACCACATATCATGGTTGGATATATTGATGTATTTAATGTACAAATATGATATTTATGACATAATTATACTTTTTTTATTATATTTTCTCTTCTACCTTATTATCTTTTAACCCATTGGAAAATGATAATGTCTCTCATGCGTACATGCAGACTATAACATCCATGATGTGGTGTGATTAATTTTTTGTTTTATTATTGTATTGATTATAATAAGGATAAATTTAATGAATATGTTTAAAATATATTATATTAAAATGATAATGTATAGTTTCATTATTATTTACTACTCTTTCATTACATCTATTTAAAAAAACTGAAACATCATTTATGTGTACGACCAACTGTCTCCATGAACTGCGAAATTCATTTTTATACTTATAACTATTACGGATAACTATTAATATGTAAATAATGAATATATATTATTTTTATATAGTGATTACCATTCTAAGTATTTTATCATAACGATCAATGTATAATGATCAATGCTATCAAACCAAAAATTATATGAAAAATAAAGTAGTTATCACCATGAATAGTTATTTTAATAATGAATTATTAAAAAATATGTGATAAAAGGATAAAAGTAAATAATATATAGATTGATATATATTATTACTTTTATATAATATATTTATAATAACTCTATTTTTATTATATTTTATTTTTGAACATGTATAGAGGAATTCAGATCTGAGGCAATTGATTATCGTCTCAGTTATATTTCTTTGGGAGGCATGCATTATACACAATTGTTTTTTGTGAATTTTATACTAACCATGAATTTATTTTATGATTTTCTTATGAATTTTTGAGGATTTTCATCTCTATCAATTTTTCTTTTTTCATGTGGTTTATGATTCAAAACATTCCAAGGTGGTAAGGGTTTGATGTTATAATCTCATTATTAGTCAAGATTTTTCAAGGTTATACTTCCAATGATAAAATATTTTGATATTACTCTAAAAAAATATGGAATTTTTTGATACTATGGTTCTTTCTAGAGAATATTTTTTTCCTTTAAAATTTCCCTCATGAATTACCTAGGACACGAAAATAATATTTTTAATTAAAATGAACTTTATTTCTCAGTTCGTCCAGACATCAATTTTTCATCCATGACCATATTTTCTATAAATGTTTTAATTTTTTTTCACTATTATCAAATTATTTCTTAGAAAAATTTTATCAATATTTTAATTTTTTTTAAAAAAAATGAATAATATTTTCATTTTTTAAACAAGGTTCATTTGACCTTTTACCAAAAATAAGAAAGGATTTTTTATTTTAACATGTATAAAAAGAACTGAATTTTTTCCAACATGACTACTCAATGATTTATATATTCCATTAAAATTTTTAAATGTTAGTTTAAATTCAAAAAAAAAATTAATATTTGTGAATTTTTTATATATTAAGTATGTTATTTCCAGGTGGAAAGGATATTTTCCTTAAGAAATGTTTCAAATGACCTCTTAAAATAAATTTCTATCTAAGATGATATCCTTTGATGTTTATTAATAATTTATAGGAATATTATCCAAGGAAACGATTCTTATTATTTCAATTAAAGGTTTATGATTATGATATTAAGGTGTTTATGAAACCCCTTCCTTTTCCATGGGTAATACTATGATTATTTTGAAAAAGTAATTATGAAACCTACTTCTTTTCCCTGGGATATACTATGATAAAATAATGAAATGTTTATTAAACCCAATTATTTTCCATAAGTTATTCTATGATGAAAAGGTTATGAAACCCATTTCATTATCATGTGTTATGATAGGATGAATGGTGTCTGATCTTGTTTCACACATATTTATGTTTTATTTCTGTGACGTGTGGGCACATAATTAGATTACTCTCCAATGCATTGGGTAACCATGGAATACTCATGAGGTAAATATTTTAAGCATGAACCTAATTTATTGTTCATAATTTTCAAGCATGTAGCTATTTTTCATTTTCATAAGATTTAGTAATGACTATAATTTTATGTCTCTACATTTATTAATGGACCTTGGTTTTATGTATTTATGATAATGTGTTGACATCGTTTTCATTTATATATGTATATATGAGGGACATATATCATATCCTTAAATTAATGTGTGAATATATTTCTATTTATACATATTCACAATGTTATAAGCTGTCATGTATGAAAAAACTACATTTCTCATTCCAATTTTAATCTCTCATGGATTATGTTATTTCATTCCATTCTTCTTCATATCATATGAAACATATAGATTTATTCGATGACACAATTTTAAAATTTATTATTTATATGGTATGGTTTTCAAATTTTATCCCCATGTTCACATAACCATTTACTCGTGTTATATCAATATATTCCTTGTTTACACTTACTGAGCATCTGAACTTGTCATTCTTATGTTTCATGTCCCTAGGATATGAAAAAAAATGTAATATTTATCATATGTTTAAGAAAGTTTCTCATTAGGAAGAACTTATTGGTGGTGATATAGTTCACTTATGAACTAGTTCTTTTTGTATTTAAATTTCCAAAGATTCTATACCAATATGATTGTGGTGGATCATTTTCTTATGTAATTAATATTCAACCAATAAGATGTAATATCTATGTAACAAGTGTATGGGTCATTGTAGATGGTTTCAGAGTAGGGGTTTTCAATCATTGGATATTAATATTAGGACACATTGGTGGAATCCTTGGTAATAATTTTATATAGAGGATAACATCCTAATGTTTTGGTAAGAAATAAATAGTGTTTTTTTAATAAATACATCCCTCTTTAGACACTTCAAGTGGATATGGATCTGGAATTGTTGAACTAAGGGGTAAAAACACTATAATAGGTGCATTGATCATTGACTCAATAATCACATAGTACATGATAATGGGCATTACTGCAAACCTGTTTTAGAACTCCTAGGGGATATGATTTGGTTATCCCATATTTTCATAATGAACCACTATGAAGGATTTTAATAGATGATGATCATTGATGGCCCAGTATAAACTTTTGGTTTCATAAATTGAATAGAATTTTTCTTCATTTAGATGTCATATAAATTATTTTTCATAATTATGTGCTTTCCCACATTTAACATTATTGATAACACTATGATTTTTGGATTTAGTAAATATCGAGAACCAAAAGGAACTAGGTTAAAATTGAATGTGATAGACAATATGTTAATGAGGAACTAAATGGTATTATTACTGGAGTGAAGGATAATGTGATTATTCATAACATGTTATCATGATATGTGATTAAGAACTTGAACCATAACCAACTCTTACACTGATGAACGAATAGAAGGATAGAGTTCACAGAGTTCTCAGATGGTGGAGACAATGGAGTAATGAATATTCTATTTCTTATATGATTAATGTGTGTGTAGAAACACTCATAATCAATTATAAAAGGTATTATAAGATATTTTATGTGTTAAAAAATAGAAAAATGTAAGTAATTGTTGAGGAAAGATGAAAATATCAGTTAATTAAATAGATGATAAAAAATGATTTCCTTAAGGTATCATAGATAGTTTAATGATATAATTGTAAAAATTATTGGAATTATGATTTTTTTCCAAGGGGTAAATATCATGAAGAGGATTAATAAGGTTGTATGAGTAAAAGTTTTGTTGTTTATGCTGAAGAGACAACAAAGGACTTACAAAAGGAAGGAGGTATTAATAAATTAAATGATGAATCCTAGTTGATGGTTTTATGATGAAGTGGAATGATTTAAGTATTTATATAATAGTACTCAATAATTAATTTAAACAAATCATGAAATATATAAGGATTGTATTGTAGAAATTTTTTATTGAGGATTTACAAGAATATATTGAATTGTATAAATGACCAAGACAATAGATTTAATGGAAATAAGATATTTTATAGAAAAAACATGATTAAGGAAATGATAACCCTTAATATTTTCATGATGTTTAGATAATCATGTTTAATTGTGGTAATGAGATTACTGATATAGATAATATAAAGTGGAATGTACAGATGACATTGGAATTGGATAATAATTTGATGAAAAAGTGGTTTATGTTATTATTGATAGAGTTTGAAACATTTTTTGTATTTATGGAATATATATAATAATCAAGGGATTAATTTAAGTAATGAGGAAGAATATTTGTTTTCATTGAGGTTCTATGAGAATTATGGTTATTACCATATTTTAGGAGAATATATGACAATAACATTCACATATTTAGTATGTGACAATTAAGAGATAATTTATTATCTTTGGGGGGTCAATGTTATGTTGATTTTTGAAATTTGGAAACATTATATATATTTTTTATAATATTTTATTTATTTTAAAGATAACCATTTATGGAATGGTTTATGTTTATACATATATGAGGTTTTAGATATTAATGTATTATTTCATCAATGAAGATTTATCCATATTAGATAACTTGTGATAACCATTTTTATTATGGATATAATTATAGATATAAGAAATGAATTATCATTATTTTATAAATCTTGTGATTTTTTTGTGCTTTAGTCATAGAAAAATCATCTTCATTTCCTAGGGTATGAGATGAATTAAAATTATGTCGAATAACAACTAAATGTTGAGATTGTTGTTATGAAATGTAATGACATCATGTAAGTATATTTAATCATGGTGTCTATCTGGATAGTAAAAATTAAATCAACATTATGAAAAGGATCTAACTACATAAATCATATCTTATTACCTTATCTTCTGATGAATTGATGTTATTTTTTAACGTCATGGGTTTATGGTATTGTGGTCATGAATATTCTTTTCATCATTCAATTTCTATGATCTATGATGTATGGATAATACTTTTCTTCCATGTCTGTATTTTCAATTACCACTAATTTTCTATAATTTGTAATCCAATGTAAGTGTTATTTTAGCTGACCTTTATATTTTCATTTCCCTTATTTATATATGATGTTTTATTGATCCATTATACAATGTGGGTTTTCCACAAATGAATTTTCAAAGGCTAATCCCATGATTCATGAGAATGAGTATATATTTTGAAGATAAAAATTATTTAAGGTGGGAATTATGTAACCCTATAATATTTTATGAATTATTTTTTTCAAATAATTTTATTTATTTCCATAGCTTGAGTTACACACAACACCGATTCGAAAAACGAATCATGGTATATTACTAATAATTATTATTTAATCTGATAGTAATAACCTACCTGTTAAATTTGTGGGTATGAATATGAGTAAATAAATTATAAAAATGATATGTTATACACATATATAAAATTAATTAATTTGTTTGTAAATGATTAAAAATTAAAATAAAAACAATTTAAATGTTAAAGAATTGTTTTTTGAAAAAAATGATTTCATGAACGCGATGGGTTTTAAAATAATAAATTTAATTGATGATTATCAATGAAATATTTTAATTAAATTCATATAATATATTTTCAATATTTTTTTATCATTCAAATAATTTTTTTCTATATATGGGATAAGAATAAATATAATTCTATGCTTAAGAACTATATTTTTCTAGAAAATAGTTTCATTGTGTTTTTCAAACTAAGTTTAAAATTATATTTTATATCCTTTAGAAAAATAGGTCTAAAAAACTAATTTAATTTTTTCAATACTCATTTGAAAATTATCAGTGTTAATTGTTTATAAATTTCTAAAAAGGTTATTTTTTTCAATAAATAGTGAAACATGGTGGCTTTTATTAAGAATATCCTTTTCGTTTAATGAATTTATAGAGTTAAATTTTGTTATACATTTTTAGATGTAAAATAAGTTAATTTATATTATGATTAATAATGTTCAGGTTATTATAATCAATTTTATGTTGAATTTTTATATTCAAACTTTTTATACCATTGAAAGGGTTTTCTTTTGAAAATTGATTTTCATTACGACTATGAGTTTAATTTTAAATTAAGTTCAACAAATTTTGTGAATTTTATTTTATCGAATTTATTACATATTTGGATTAAATATAATTAATATTATGTAATAAAATCAACATACATATTTTTTATAATGAATATAAAAAATTGAAAAATTTAATTATGATGATTAATGATAAAATGCGTGTTTTCACGTTACATATACCTATGTTAAAATTATTATTCCACACACAAAGGATTTTTATTAGGTAAATTTAATTTCATATTTATAATAAGTGGGAAAAATTATCTAGTAAATATCATTTTATTTTTATTTTTAATGGATAAATTATATAGGTAAATAAAAAAACTAGTTATTGTTGTGAAAACTAAATTAGAAAAGATGAGTAACCTTAAAGGTAAAGGAATGAGAGGTTTAAATAAATTACATTTTTTATTGACGTTTGGATGATAATTATATTCCCAAAACTCCATTATTTATAAATTTTTTTCTTATTTTGTTTGAGAGTGACTTCCCATTATTGAATAGTTTTTTTATTTACAAAAATGTCAATCTATAATTATAAAAGGGATCCACATCACTTCACTTAATCACAAATATTGGGCCATTTAGTTAAAAAAAAATCCAGGAATAAACACCTCCCAAAATACATAGACAAATTATACAGATTTGTTTCTTCCAAAAATAAAAATCCAAGGATCCTTAATAAGGGACCCAGAAGAGTATTCACCATGTGAAAGTAATTATGTTCATTAAGAACCTTATTTTTTTACTTATTCTCTTTCAAAATTTAATTATGACATAAGAAATATAGTATAATAAAATAATTGTATATCATAAACTAATGTTTCTATTAGGTATATATAATCACTTATATCCATCTCATCTTCCTCAAAATGGGAAAGGAAACATCGATCATGCATATGAAGTTATACCGCCTCACGATCCAGTATAGTTCGTTTTCCATCCCCAACTATCCTAGATAGATATAAAAAATTGATTTAATTTATATATATATATATGATAAATATTAAATTATTATAAATTTTTTATTATATTAATATATATAAATTTTTAACTTCCAAATGATTAGAAAACAACAACATCGTTAGGGCGTATTTGTGGACTACCATCTCCGCGAAGCTAAGTGATTCATTTTTTGGTTTTATTTTGATTGGATTGGTAAGAAATATATATTTAATAAATTTATATGATATATATTATATAAAAATTATTCTTCATAGTTATATTATTATTTACCTTTATTTAATTCCATCTGTTGATAAAAAATGACCAAACATTCTCGCATATGTACGGCCTACCAACTCCATGAATATTGAAATTCAGTATTTCTATCTATAACTTATATAGATAAATATTAATATTAATATAATAAATATATATTATGACTATATAATATTTATCACTTTGTATATGATGGAACCATGATCAATGTTAACGGATTGGATATACTAAACCAAAACATGCATGAAAAATGTATCAATTATCACCAATAATAGTGGTATTAATAAGGAATTGTTAATAAATGGGTGACAATAGGATGGTAATAAATAATATATAGTGTGATATATGTGAGTGTTATTATTAAATGATTTTATAGTAAATCTATAATTATTATACTTGAGGTTTTAACATGTATGAAAGAAGTCATGCCTGATATATGGGATTTATGTCCCACTTTTATTTTAGTGGGATATATGCCTTATACATCATTATTTTTTTAGGAATATATACTACCCATGAATTTTTATTATAATTTTTATTTTCATTTTATGGGGATTTATATATCCATATAATGTCATTTCATTTATTTTTCTTATATTTCTAATGTTAACAAACTGGCATGGTTTTGAAGTTACAATCTCATTATTTATCGAGATTGTTTATTGTTATTCTTATAAAGATGAAATATTATAGTATGCTTCTCAATAAAATCACTATTTTTCTTCCCCTTGGATTATTATTATTGGATACATGTTTTTATTTAAATTTCCTCTCTTTTAGAAGAGATGTTATTGAAATAATATTTTTAATATAAGTCTAATTTATTTCTCACTTCGATTGAAAATTATTTTTCTTCCATGCCCATTTTTTATAAAAATGTTTTTTAAAATTATTTATTATTCTCAAATGATTTCTGAAAAATTTGAACATTTTTTGTATGTTTTTTAAAAAAATAAAAGGAATATTTATGTCATTTTCTGAACATGGTTCATTTTACATTTTAATGAAAAATATTAATGGAATATTTATTGTAACATGTACTAGATAAATAGTATTTTCTTCCATCATGAAAACTATATGATTTGAAGATTTCTTTTCACATTTACATATTTATTTAAAAATAAAATATTTTCTTTAATATTTGGGAGTTGTAATAATTTTAAAGAATTTATTTCAATGTGATAATGGTATTTTTCTCAAGAATCATTACAAGTTATATTTCAAAAGATTTTCTCATCAATAATGAAATCATTTGATGTTTTTTAATCTTTACTTGGAATATATTACCATGATACCCACCTTATTCATTATCCTGGTGGTTTATAATTATAATATTAAATTTTTTATGAAACTAATTCATTTTTTATGGGTTATATATTGATTAGTTTTTGAAATTATTTTGATACCCACTTATTTTCCATGGGTTATACAATGATTAATTGATTAAAATATTATGAACCCCATTTATTTTCCATGGGCTATAATATAATGAAATGTTTCTAAAACCGAGTTCCTTTTCATGGGTTATGATATGTTCAATACTGTTTGATATTATGTCACACATATACATTCAAATGATTTTTGAAATTTAAATGGTGGTCCATGAGTTTTATATTTCTCTAACTCATTAAGTAAATATTTTTAACTCATTAGGTAAATATGTTAGTCATGAACCTAATTTCATTTTCACAATTTTCAAGCACGGGCTTGGTTTTCATGTCCAGACTATTTATTTTGGACCTTGATTTCATTTCTATAATTTTATGAATAATTGTAGATTTTATTTCCATAATATTATGCGTGGACTTTGTTTTCATTTCTATATGACTATGAGGGGGTCTAATTTTATATCCATAACTTAATTAGTAAATTGGATTCTATTTATACATGTTCACAATGTTATAAGCTATTGTGTATTCCAAATATCTAGGTCATATTCCAAAGCAGTTCTCTCATGGATTATCATATTTTATTCCATTATGAATCATGTAATATAAACTTCTAAGTTTTATGAAATGACTCAATTTTATGATCTTTTATGTGCAAGGTATGATTTATAAATGTTATCATTGTGTTCGTATACCCATATGATAATGTTATTATCTCCCATTTTACCCTTACTAAAAATATGATTTCACACATTCTTATTTTTATTTTCATTTGGTTATTAATAAAGGAATTATGTATGATATTTCTATGAAATTTCATAGTTATGAATTACTTAGTAGGGGTGTGATTTATTCACTTACGAACTAGTTGTTTATGTATCAATGTTTCTAAAGAAAATATTCAAATACGATTCCTAAAAAGATTTTTATGTTAGGTAGTGAAAAATCATCTAACAATATGTAATGTATATTTACAAAAATTATGGGTCACTTTATATGGTTACTTTCTATTCCTTATCACATTATTTTTACACTTGATTAACCCATTTTTCCTTTACCATGGTAATAAAATTTATTATGATTACTATTCATAGTGACTAAAAAAATTGGAACTGTTTGTTAAATTTTATAAACCTTATTAAAAATATGGAATTCGTTTTTGAATATTCAAAACACTGAATTTGTAGAATTTAATTTAAAATAAAACCACTAAACACAATGGAAAACAATTTCTCAGAAAAGTTCATTTGTAAGTGTAAAAATGTTTTTATACCAAAAATAATGTTTAAAAGTAATTTAAAAAACTATAATTAAGACATTTTTAGTAAAAATAAACTATTAATATTTTAAAACTATTCTGAAATATAATATGACTTTATAACTATAAAATAAAATAAAATTTAAAAAATTTGTCTTTTTCACTATTCTCTAGAAAATCAATTTTTTTATCAAATCCCAGAAATTCACTCAAGGATAATTTCGTTATGGTGATTTAAAAAAAATTGTACTCTTTAAATAAAACTTTTTCCAAATGTTTCATAAATTAATTATATTATTCACTCAAAAAACCCACAATTTTCCGTTTTGATGAAAACATATTTTTCATGCAAAATATGGATTTGCTAAATATTCAGTGATTATTCACTAAAAATTTATTAATAATTTTTTATTGTGTAGTTCCATTATATATATTTTAGAAATTATTTAATCCTAGTCATACCCACCAATTTAATAGCTAGCTTATAAAAGTCATATTAAATTAATAATATTTTTTGGTTTGTTTAGGATCGTTGTTTCATGTCATATACTCTATCAAATATAGTTATATTTTTTAAAAATATTTGGGTGTTACATACTCCCCAAATTAAATCAATTTAATCATTTAAATCTTAATATGATCTCAGTAATCAATGGTTTCCCATCTAAAAATACATTTTTTTAATCCAACGCTGTAAAAAGTGTTAACAAAACCTCTCAATGATTAGTAGTAAAGGGAAATACAAAATACATATTAAATAAAATATATCTAGGTTCCAAAAAAGGAAAAATAATTAGTGGTATGTGAAAATATGGACATGGAGAAGAAATTTAATGTCCAAATAGTGGTGGAGATTGATAGAGATCATTATTCTCAAGAAATTGAATGAATACGATAAATTTAATAACTACAAAATCATAAAACAAATAGGTGTGTAAAAGACCATCAATTCACAAAAAATTATGGTAATGTGATAACATTTTTGTTTCAATATACTTTTCCTATAGTTGACATATTTCTTTACCATCTAGATAAAGAAAAAATTAAATGAACATAATGGATAAGTATAGCTTCATACATTAATAAATTTCCACCATAATATAATATTTAACTTTAAACCATGAGTATGAAAGATGATTTTTTTCCTAAATCACAAAAAATAAATTTTGAAGAAATCATATAATTCCAAAAAATAATAATAATATATTACTCAGGTCATTAGAAATTAACCAAAACCAAATTGGTTAACATATGGAAGGATGATTCCCAAAATGAAAAAACCATTACATGGTGAAATTCCACAATAATCACCAAAATCTCAAAAATAACACCAAAATACAATATAGACCATTTGATGAATAATTTACCCTTTAATTCATCAAAATATTTCATAATAAGATTAAATCATAAAAATTATAATTTCATAGTCAAAAATTCTTTGATGATTAATTTATCATTTATGTCACATTAATATTATCAACTCATAAAGTCTTATATGAAAAACTATATATTCCTTAATCATATAATCTACCGAATATGCTAATTATTTCCACAAATAATCTGAATCTCCATAAATCCACATTAAAATCCTATAATCTTGCAAAATATAATTCAACCATTATTCTCAAAAAAATTCCTAATGTTCTATTGACCTTGATCATATACGTTTCACAAAAGAGTAAACTAAATCACCAAATCATAAATTCACTCATCAGTCACATGCTCATCTCTATGATAAAACATATGTTCCCAAAATAAAATAAAATTTTATCTATCATATCATTTAGAAAATTCATTCTAACCAAGACATCAGGTAGTCTAGTGGAATTCATTACACACGTGCTTCCCTTCAATTTTGGTTTCAAGCCCGAAAACCATTCTTGATGTGATGGGTTATCACCTAGCCAACGGTTCTTTTTTTTAATAATAGTATATTAACATAATTACAAAAACACTCCAAAAAAATTATAAATATCCTAAAAAGGTCATTAATCCTAAAATAACATTTCAACTACTGAATATTTATATATAACTCATTTCCCAAAAAATAATATAATCATAAATTATTATCATTAAGAACATATTAACTCAAACAGTTTATTTATGCTGTCATCATATTGCCTTAAATTAGTACCTCTAAAAATAATCACCTTTTTCGATACACCACTTTTCAATAGTTTCAATTTCATCTAACATATTTTATTGGGTTTAAAAAAAATATATTATATAATTTTTCATAATTCTAAAAATATTTATAATATATCATAATATCGTTGATAAACACATTCTTCATTAAACTTATTTCTTAATCCCATTTACCATGCATTGGAATCTTATTCTTTGATATGAGATATGTCCTTATGATTCATCAATATCACCTTAATCATGATTCTTAATTATAACGTAAGCAATCAATTCATTCCATAAATCGATGAACTGAAATAATCCTTTATGCTACTGATATCCCCTTTATCATCTAACATGAAGTTCATATCCCCAAAAAATATATATTCAATCCTTGGTGGTATTTTCCTGGTCAAATGTTATTTATGAGTTGGGATTTTTAATTAAATAAAATAAATTCCATTATCTATAGAAATTTTATAGAAATGAATTTTTTTTGGATATACAAAATAGTTTCTTTCAGGTGATTTTGATGTTCAGAAATATTTCAAAATCATTGGAAAATGATTTATACATGATAGTAATTATTCAATAATCTCGAAAGGATTTAAATGTTGTTTAAGGTCCTATTACTTTAATCTTGATAAGTGATCTCTAATATGTAGAGAAAATAATCCATAAAACAAGAAATGAATTATTTGATGTTAACATAAAAGTGGTCATTAAATAAGAAATACCCATATAAATTCAATAATTTTTCGACCATCAATACATAAAAATAGTCTTAATAACATTTAAATTAAATAATGTTTTACCCATTACTAGTTATCTCATATATCTTATCTTAAATCCATGAAAATGAAATGAAATTCATCTTAAAAAATCCTTCACATTACCACTGAGAGTTACATAAATCTCAACCAAATAAAATGTCTCCAAAAAATAACATTATTCACATTAATATATCATATATTAAAACATCGAAAAAATTTTGTAATCCATTAAAATTGAGATTATCCTTAAAATTATAAACCCATCATGGTATCCATAACTCTTATGTCAACCTCATAAAAAAACATCATAATTTCCAAATTTACCTAAACCCTAATCTGATAGAAACTATAAAAAATAGAAATAAAAATTACATAAAACTGAGTTTTTAGAAAATAATAACTTTTCTTATACTCCTAAAGATATTTATGGTTTATATTTTTGGCGAATTATGTCATAAATCATACATAAAAACCCATAAATTACAAGTGGACACTTCTACATAGTATCCAACTTTTTTATATTAATTTTATATTAAATGAATCATGTTTTATCATCATGAAGTATCTTCTTGATTTTCAGCGTGGACTCTTCATTACAATTACCCAACTTTAAACCCATAGAATTGTTTCAAAAAAAGGGTGTAGGAGCACAAATATATTTTAAGGAACATAAAAAACAAGACATCAGTTAGTCCAATGATGAAATGAATAAACATTCAATTATTACCTTTATCCCAATAATATTTCAGTGAATAATTCATTTCCATGTGAAAAACACACACGGTTTTTTCACAAACAAAACATTCAAATAATACAGAAGGAAAATAAAAAAATTCTGGAAACATAGAGATTTATATTACAGACCCATGTTAGAAATAATTATATCCAAATTAAATCCATAGTAGAAACTATATGGGTTACCAATACTTATTTACTATTATGAAAAGGAACATTATACAATACATTGGGGCACTACTTGGGTGCACCGATTATAATAGTTATATCTAGCTCACCCATCGTATAAATTTTATTGGTCTGACCCATTCATCAATAGCTATAACCGAGATCGACCCAATGAATAATTTATACCAGCCTTGTCCATTTCTCATATATATTTATCAACTCATGTATCATGAATAAAAAATATTTATGCTTCCTCCTTTTCATCATAAATCCGTTGAAAACTAATACGCAAAACATTTTCAAATATAGAAATAACCATTCATTTTAAAAATATCTTTTAATAAAATAGTACCCTAAAAATGAAAATTGTATTTTTATTTGTAGAAAACATGAAATATTTAAAAGGAATAGAAAAAATAATAATAGTTATAGTGATGGGAAAAAAATTTCACCATACTTATTGAAATAGAACATTCCTTTTATCTTTTTATTCAAACATAATGTATAAAACACATAAAAATATTCTTTTCTAAAACAATTTAGGTAAATTAAAAAAGGAATATAAAATTCCATTTTTAACTATTTGAATTCCATATGAATTCAATCATAAAATAATTTTAATCAAATGGATTTAGAAGATAATTATATTGATATTAAGTCTTTAAAACATTTAAAATGAGGTTTTAAGTTAAAGTGTACCTTACATCGAGTATGACTCATCATTAATGTTATTTATCATCTTGAATAAACAATTTATGTTAAATATTTACATTCTTATGATCCCTTTTCCAGTTCATTATTCAATTTATTTTATTTAATACCATGAGATATATAATTATACAATCATTTTAGTTTACATTGGATATTTTGATGGTATTCAATTCATATATAAAAATGACTTCAGCAGGTTGACAACGGTCAAAGAGATCATTATTCCAACATATACATAATAATAATATTGAAATTATTTTAATTTTTATACATAAATTATATTTTCATACTCAACCATGTTATATAGTTATTAAAAGTGAACAATCTTACAACCATGGAGATGATAGGTCATACATACACATCATTATCATTCCCATTTTTTAATGAAATTATGGAAATATATTAAATATTATTTTATCATTATATAGTGATCGTAATATAACAAATAAAATATTATTTCTTTTAAATATAGTTATATAACATCCATAGGATGCAGTGATAAAAAACGAATCACATCACTTCGTGGAGGTCGTCGTCTACCCATACGCGTGAACGACATAATAAGTTTTCAATTAATGGAAAGTTAATGAAGTGAAAAATTTCCTTATAAAAAAATTAATATTTTATTTTTTATTAATAAATAATAAATTTAATATATTTGGATTACATAAAGTATGATCTAATGATACTTGGAGAATTTTCATGGACTTACTTTTGGGAATTGGATTTCAAACTTGAGAAATTCTACTTGATATTTAAAATTAGATGATTCTCCTGAGGATATTAAAATAAATTCAACCCAACTATTTATTGTGAAGTAATATTGAATACACAAGTTTGGGGCCATAAAAATGTTTATTTTCATGATGTAAATATGATGAATTAATTAAGAACAAGCAAATATTAATTTACATGTTGATATTTTTGTGGAATATTTATAAAATATGGACATGAAAAATGTATATATAAATAATGAATAATATTAAATTGTGATGGTTTGTTTAAGGGATCATATGTTTCAAGGACACGTGTTAAGGAGTTTTCACACTATAATAATGTTTAGGGAAGAAGATATAAATCCCATACAATATTTTATTATTGCATGAGGAATTCAAATAACGCCATTCTAAATGTATTTACATTTTACATGAATAATATTTTATAAATAAATATTAGAATAGATTGATTTTAAAATGTATAATTATATAACTATAAGAATTATTTTTAATGGTGAATTTACTAAAAATATTGGGCCAACAACACAAGGGCCCCAAGGACTAGCCCTCAACCACACAAGGGGGTATACAAGGATCAACCCTAATGGGAGAGCCTTAAAAAAAGTCTTCACAATGGATAAGGAGTGGGTTGGACTTTTATAGGCCCAAAAGGAACATTGTTTGCCAAATTGATAGTCCCCAAAAGCTGATGATGTTGTGTTGTGTGTCGGTAGTGTGGGGATGCATGCAGGCTGAAAGTAGACCTCATACTTGGTTCAGGATAAGTGATGAGAATGATTTTCTAATTAATCACACCTAAACCAAACCGAATTATAATGTTGGATGTGTGCTATATGGGAAACTATTAATCCGTTAAAACATACATACAAAATATTTTGCATATGATCTAGTGAATTCAATTCATCCAATCGAGGAGGGAGATCCTTTTCTTCTTCTTATGATGGAGAGTTTTCATGCAGTTTTAATTTCATACAACTATGACTACCATATCAGATCAAAAAAATATTGAAGGGAGTTTGAGAAATCAGCCATGTTATAATTTCAACAATTAATAAAAATGATTTTTGTGTTGAGTTTGTAGACAGTGGGCATAGTTTGGGGAAGAATTCATGCAATCAGGCTTCCATGTAGGGTAATGCCAACTTTGTAGGTATAGAGAAATTCAACCAAGTAAGGATTTATATGAATTGTTAGAAAATATTCCAGATGTTGATAGTTTCTAGATAATGTTATGTGGATGGGTGTTATAAAAAATGAGGGTTATAACTTACAAGGTAAAATGCTATGTGAATAAATGCTACATTTAGAAAAGATAATATTAATACATATATTAAATTATTGGGAATATTTGGTCCTGAGATAATGGTTTTCATATATCAAGTTTATGGACATTAATAAAAAGGTTATGAGATGTTGATCTTTGTGGATACAAATGTATTTTGTGGGGAATTATGTTTTAAATGGGGGGTTTAATACATGCAGTATGTAGTGTGGTTTGTGCTATCTGTGGTTAGATTTTTCTATGTTCGAGTTTTTTAGAGTTAAAATCCTTATAAACATGTAGTTTTTGGACACAAAAATTATTCAATGTGAAATATTTCTTGTGTTGAATTGATATGGGTAGACCATTTATTTTTTGGAGATATGTGGTATGTTTTTTAGTGTTGCGTACAGTTAAATGGTTAATTATAATTTATTGAATAATCATGTATTTACCAATTTTTAACACTTTTTTATATCTATAAATACATTTTTAACACTTATTTAATTGAGATGAAAGATTAGAAATTTCGGGATAAGTCCTTCATCAGGAGACACATCTAGTATATCACTCTAGTATAGTTCTTCAAATCATATTATTCATTTAGAAAGGGAGAAAATACAATGAATATATGTGGTGTGAAAAATTCTATGTGGGTGGAATTATATATCAGTTATGATTTTTTTTAATTCTATAACATGGTGAAACATACTTGAAATAAAACCAAATTTCTATTTCAATCATCTTTATATGAAGCTTCAAGAAATTGACCAATAATACATGATAAATCATATATTTATCCTACAGTTATAATTATATGAATTGAAAAAAAATCATACTATTTGAGTTATATAAATTGAATAGAAAATTGATTGGAAATACGATCAATGCATCCATACACCAAGCATCATATAGGTAGTCCAACATTAAATGAGTTTTTATATATGTTATGAAATAACCATTTGATGTTCAAATGAATAATTTATCATACTTTTTTAGGTATACATATTATATAACAATAGTAGGTTCAAAAAACACTATTGAAAATTTGATGTAATACACAGGATTTCATGAAGTATTTATGTTAAAACTATGAACATGGATTATTCTGAGTAACGAATGATTAATATTTCCTAAAATAATATTGAATAAAATTCTTGCATCACATGTACAGATCTTATTGAGACTAAGAATCCATCAGATTAAGGGGGAATACTTACTTAAGTATATGTCTAAATTTTATCTGATCATTCAACAAAGATAAAAAAAAGTGATTGAAGCCATAATATATTAACCTAAAAATATTTTCATGGTTGAGAATTTAGTAAACTTAGATAATTCAGATCATTAAAGACCTTGTGTTAAGATGTTTCAATAAAAAAATCGTATTCCATGTAGCTTTTGACAATCTTAAAGTTGTATATGAGTGAAATAGATTTAATACACTCATCAAGGAAGATCTATTTCAAGTGTTGGAGAAGAAACCAATAGTGTAAATTTGTTCTATTATATGTTGATCAAAACATTGATAAGAAGAAAGTTATAGTTATGAGGGTGCCTGGATAGTTATTGAAGAGTCTCCAGAATAGTGTGTCTAACGAACCAAAAATTAGGAGAAAAGGGATGGTTTGGGTGTCTAACCAGCAGACACAGAAGAGTTTGTGATTTGGGTGTAGAAATAGGACAAACTGCAGGATTGATTACTGGGGTGTATAACCAGTTGTTGTTTTATCCATTGCAATCACCTTCTTATTTAGTGGAGAATTCTTGTTTGGGGGAATTAAAACATGGAAATGAGTAGTTCATTGTAACAAACATGGTAAATATAATATTTTATTCCCTTTATGATTATTTCTATATACAAAGTGATATTTTAATATATCTATTTGTTTATTGAGATACATAATAAGTTCTAGAGGTTGCATAAAAAATAATTATTTTTTGAAAATTAAATCGTTGATTCACCCCCCCCCCCCGCATCAGTGGTGAATCTAACTTATGGAACTATAATTGGTATTGTAGGGGATCTTACCAAAAATGTTCCAAGATAGTATTTATGATGCGAACATTTTAGGAAATTTGTGATCATACTCATATAAAGAAAAAGGAATATAATACTATTGATACTAATATGGAGTTTCTTTCCCCTGATTTTTAAGAACCAAAAGAAATTACATGCAAAGAAGGTTAAGTGAAATCGTACATTAATACCCGATTCACCACTAACCAAAGGAAATCAAAGTGTTATATATTCAAACAATTATTTTGATTATGATTATTCTAATAAATCCTTTTCAAGATATGATGATGATATATCACTTAGACATATTGTTTTTTAATTTGATGAACATCTAGTGGATGGTGCCAAAGAAGTTGTAAAAAATATTGTTAAAAGTTTCAAAGGTCTTATGGAAGAAAAATTAATGCTCAAAGTAGATAATGATGCTATGAAAGATTAATTTGCTCAGATTGTTGGAATATTTATCACTATCACTTTTCTTGTGAATGAGAAGGATGAAATAATTTCTCTTTGTAGTGAAGTATATGCTGAATTTGTTGAATAATTGCTAATAAATGTCTGTGATAAATAATTCTTCTAGATTGTATTTGGATAATCATTCAATTAATTTTAAATATTGATCAATGTTTATATATTAATTAATGATTCTCTTTTAGAGGATAAAGGAAGTAGAGTAAAGACACTAGAAAATTCATTACAATAATCATGGAAAATGAATGATAAACAAAAAAAGAATATAATGTATCATTGGGAAGACAATATAAGATCATTTGAGGATAATAATAACTCCTTAAACATAAAGTTATTAAATCTTAAGATGAGATTGAGGATTCATGAATCTCAACAAGCTGAAACATCCCAATTTTTTGGAAGAAAAGATGCTTCCACACAAGTTTTCATTAAAGATCATTATTCCATAACGAACATTAGATCAACATCAAAACTAATAAAAACATTCAAAAAGAAGAAGCTATCCCATTACCTAAAAACTATTTTATATAATAATGTTGTTTCAATTTATTAAATATTTTTTAAATAAAATATTAGTAATATACATATTTTTAATGTTTTTTATAATCCCACAATATCAAGTGAGGATGAGAAATAAGTATGACAATATATTCTCCAAGAAGTATCCTAAATAGTGGTGGATTTATATAAAAATAGAATGTTTTTCAATATGTTAAATCTAGAAAAACTGCACTAGAAAATAAGAGTCTAATATTTATTGGATAATGTTAGTGTTTCTATATATTTAGACACATATTTTTGAAATACTGGAATAATATTATAATTCAAGAAATAAAATAAATACAGCATTTAGGGGGAGAAAAGATGAAATTAATAGAAAACCTTTACCATGGATGTAGAATTCATATAGAATGAACCCATATACAAAGAACTAATTTGAATGATTTAATGATTTCAGTGAATAATACAACAAAATTAGTCACAATTTTGATGACTGTTGGTATGTACAGGTCATGCACAATTCATTTGAAAATGTGAAGTGAAGTCTAAAAGAAAAAGGATTGCAATTCAGAAAATAATTTGATAACTTAGTATTGAAATATGAATAAAATAAGAAGACTCTGAAAAAATTTAATAATGATAAATCCATTAAAATATAAAATTTAAGACATAATATGTTGGGTAAATCATTTCCCCTAGAAAAAATAAGTCTTAGTATGAAGAACTACAATAATGAAAACTTTCAAGACATAATATGTATATAGGAGGAAAATCATTTTTTGGTTGTTTGTCATGGTGATATTAACATTATGGTCACAAAGGCTACAATTATTTGTATAACTTGTCATTGATAAGAAAAAAATGAACCAAGTGAATGTTATAGTGAATATATGAGAAATAATTCCCATAAAAATATTTTTTTGACCAATAAATCATCAAAGAATCTAAAGACTAATATATATGAACTCTTAGAAAAACATTCTTAAAAATATAAACAGAAGGTTCACATAACTATGAAATGCATGAAAATACAATCATAAGATATTATCGATGATGATTAATGGAATAGGCTTCAATAAGAACAAAATCAAAAGTCATGTATATATTATGAAAAGAAAATAAATGTTAGGATAGAGTTATTAGATTTTTGGAAAAATAAACTAAAATTGGATAAACCATTATAGGAAGTTAATTTTTTTAAGTTAATAGAAATAACTAGCTATTGAAATTGAGGTTGAAAAATCTATTTCATGAAAAGAATGTTTCTTTTGTGAAATGAGAAATAAAACAAGGCATCCAACCAATAAATTCATTATATATCTTCCTAGATATATGGAGTTATATAATAAATGAAATCACACGATGCATCATATGATTACATGACAACAATAGAAAAATTAATTTCAATCAAAGAAGTGTTTCAAGGGAATAAGGAAGATGATGAAGTATATAAGACTCAAAATAAGAATATGAGTCCAAATAAATATTACCATGTTGTAAATGGGAGAAAAAATAGCCTAGGATGAGGGGTAGTTCTCAACCTAAATATTTTACTTCAATGACATGAAGGTTCATTCTTATTTCCACACACATATATATATATATGTGTGTGGGTTTCTATAATTTTATAAGGATGTAAATGGAATTAAAGGATATGGATGTATACCTTGAGGTTATGTATTAATGAGATGAAGCTGTAAAATCACCATTATACAATGAATGTAACACTCTTGAAAAACATTGTAAAATTTGTAAAGACCCAGAAATTTCAAGGAAATTTTTTTTCTTAATTTTCTTTGGAATTTTACAAGAACGCAGTTTCTGACAGCGCCTGATTCCGAGGCCCGGTGTGCTCAGAATTATTTTCTGAATTTTGGCTCGGGTACGTTCAGTGAACGAGCGAGCGGGAATTTCTATCTTTTGAACCGGTGCTTGGAATTGAAATCCGATTGCACCGATGAACTCGCAACGCCGGTAATCGCTTAAGAGAACCTTTACCGTAGTTGCGTTTGTGCGGGAGGAGAAGTTAATTTTTGGGGTTTAATTAAAAAAAGTGAATAAAATTGTTAAATCAAATTTTAACAATGTTAAGTGGTTAACTTCTCCCATGGGAAGTTGGTGGTGGGCCCACATCCATCCAACTTCCCATGTGTGGATATTTGAAAGGGTGGGGCCCACACGAACCCCCCCACCTTTTCAAATTCCTTAAACTCCCTAACCCTCTTAACCCTTCACATTCCAACTCCCCATTAACTCACATTCTTTAATATTTGACAACTTGATTAATTAATGAGGTGAGTTAAGTATGGTTTATTTGAATTTCAATCTTTTGAAATTCATGCCAACACTTTGCAATTAATTAATTAAACCAACTTAATTAATTATTTTGAGTGTTTGAATTATTTTGAATTCATTTTGCCAACATTAAAAAGAGAGATTATATTCTTCTTTTTGGGTTTGCATAAACCTTGTGGGGAGAACTAAGGAGAGGAGAAGAACTCTTGGAAGATCACCAACCTCTCGAGGAAGAACGTTCCACGTTTCCAAAGAACGTGAAGAAACACCTCCGACCATCTTCAACCAGAGTAAGGAAGGGAAGCACCGCCGCCTACAAAGTATACAGAGGGTGACGTCTCGGCTCGACTTCACCGAGCTCTTCTCCCACCAACCTAGACGGAACGACGTCCGACCTCCGCGACACTTGTCTTCTGCGGGTCGTTGAAGAACTCCGTTCTTGAAGCCGAGGTAGGGGAATTTATTTTGGAATTCTCTTATCTTTTGAGAAAAAACGACGAGCGTGGACCAACCAATACCGGGTTGATCCGCGGATCGTCCGATCAAGCGGTTGATGATTGAGGGTTTTTATTTATTTAATTGTTCGTGAATACAAACTTGGTGATGATCGTGGATTAAAACCCTTTTTGTTATCGAATAACGCGTGGGGGTCAGACCACACAAACACGGCCGACCCTCCTCCTTTGTTTTTCGTGATGGTTTCTTGAGGATGATACGAGAAAACGTGGTGCCGTCGCACCACGCGATTTATTGCAGAAGATACGCGTGGCGCCGTCGCGCCGCGCCGTGGAAAGAAATCCAAGAACGCGACGCCGTCGCGTTGCGTTGAAGAAAGTCAAAGGTGTCGCGGCCGGAGTGGGGCCGCGGCGGAGGGAAGCGATACTATCGCATCGCGCCGAACGGCATAGGCCGCGGCCGGTTCCGGACCGCGGCGGAGCAAGATGACCGGCGGCCGGCACCGGGCCGCCGGTGTCGGCGAAGGAAGGACCGGCCATCGCCGGTCCTTGCTGGCGACACCGGCCGGCCAGTGCGGGCCGGCCGGGCAGTGGAGACCGGGGGAATTAATTTCCCCCGGCCGGGTCTCAAAAGCGGCCCCAATTAAGGGGACGCGGTTCTCAAAGGGGAGGGGGACTTTGCCCCCCGCGCGCAGCACCCGATCGGCGCCCAGGCCGCGCCGCCGTGCCGGTCCACACCGGACCGCGCCGCCGCGCCAGACCGCGCCGGCCCGCACCGCCGCGCCACCGGCCGGGCCGAGATTTTCTGAGCCGGGCCGGGTCGCCCCCGGGGCGGGTCGACCCGGTTCGGCCGACCCATGGGGGGGGGGGGGGGGTCGGCCCGGGCCCAGACCCCCAGTTTCGGACCACTTTTGGTCAAATGCCCGTATCTTGGGCTACGAGCATCCAAACGACTTGCCGTCAGCGGCAACACGATCCTTGGATCGAGACGGTCGTTTCGGTATACTATACTCAAGGTGCACCTTCCTTTTCGGGAGCCTACATGGTTAAAACTCCATAGTTAAGCGTGCTTGGCCTAGAGTAGTGATCAGGATGGGTGACCTCCTGGGATGTTTCCCAGGGTGGGTGTGAGACGGAAAGGCCAATAACTAACAGACCGGGCGTCCGATTTACGCGCTGTCTGTTTCGTTGAATTCCTCTTGATGATACGGATCTTTTGGCATACTCCGTCCGAAGTTTGGACGTAGGTGGAGTACGGTCGGGTTGGTTTTGCCATAAAAACCAACCGGGCCCCTGGAATGAAAAAACCAATAACTCTCAGACCGGGCGTCCGATTGATCCGTCGTCTGTTGCGTTGAGTTCCTGTTGACGACACGGAACTTTTGGAATTCTCTGCCCGAGTTTTGGATACAGATGGATAGTGTCCGGGTTGGATCGCACAGAAATCCAACCGAGCCCATGGAACGGAAAAGCTGATACCTTTCTGACAGAACATCCGTTTGAAGAACCGTCAGCGGCGTTGGTGATCTCGTTGAGAAACGGTCCCTATGAGTATACCCTATGAGAGTTCGGGGTACAGTTGAGATACGGCTGGGTTTGGTTCGCTCACGAAACCAACCGGGCCCCTGGGACGAAAAGGCTAATAACTCACAGACCGGGCGTCCGATTGATGCGCCGTCTGTTGTGTTGAGACCCCTATGACGAGGCGGTCCTTTGAGATACTTCTTCGTGGGACTTTGAGATACTTGGAGTATCGACCTGTAGCTCGTGGAACGGACCCTCCCAGTGACGAGCGTGCGGAGTACGGAGACCGTGTAACTGGCTGAGACCTGACGACTGCTTGACCGAATCGACTTGGAGTGAGTCGACTAGCCCAGTGGACGGAGCACTACTTTCTGAGGTGCAGACCCATAGCGGACGGAGCACTACCTGTGTGACAGTGCAGACCCGCGATACTTGTCCGGAGAGTACCTCAGCAGGCTACTAGGGGGTGTGCACTACTGTGTTTGGGTGACATACCTCAGCGGGAAGCACTACTGTGTCTGGGTGGATGACCCGCGGTACTCGACAGGAGGAGTACTTCAGCAGTCTTAGGTTAGTGAGCAGTACCTCGGAGTCGTGACAGGACCACTGTACACTCCAGAGACGGAGCTCTTCAGCAGTTACGGTTTCGATAATGAAAATCCTGGTTTGAGATGAGACTTTTGACCTTGTGTTTACCTCATGATTGAGATGGGTCACTTCCTAACTTAGGTATATGTATGGGCATATACCTAGGTAGTGGTTATCCGTTGATTTCACAATCCTTGTGTTTCCTCATGATTGAGATGGGTTACTTGATAACTTAGGTATATTTATGGGAATATACCTAAGTAGAGGTTATCTGTTGAGATCTTCTTTGTGGTTATCCTTGTTGGTTTAATGAGACCTTGAGGGTCTCGGGGTCCCTACTGAGTATCGTTATACTCAACCCTGCACGGGCTATGCCCGCACCGCATTGTGTTGGTTGCAGACGACGGACAGTGCTGACGGAGGCCGAGTGTTCGAGGACTGGACGGTACCCGGAGGTGGACTACACGACGAGTCAGTACCCGGAGGTGGTGTACACGACGTGACGACTCACAGAAGAGGTTGACGGATGAGAGTGCGGAGGAAGCTATCTGTACCTACCCTTCAGGTAGGATCCATGGTGGACGACTAGGAGCTGCGCTATCTGTACCTACCCTTCAGGTAGGATTCGAGGAGGATGACCCAGGAGCTGCTTCCTTCTTGCAGCTGTTTGTCTTTTTGCTGTTGTACCTTGTTCAGTTGTAGTTGTACTTTCTTTTGGGTTTGTATTCTGGCCCATTTACTTTTCAGATTTTCTTTTGTACTTAGTGTTGTGCTTCCGCTTGTACTCTATGGTGCTTGTTTTCTTTTATAAAGGCAATTCCTTCCCAGTTATCGGAATTTTATGCCTTTGGTGCTAGTCGCCAGCCCCTGGCCTATGGAAGGCGGGCTTAGGGTAGTCACGGCACGGGCCCCGAGGACAGGTCGTGACAAATTGGTATCAGAGGAGTTCGGTTCTACCGTAGAACTTATGACTCTGACTTTTTCTTTCTGTGAAGCAATAGTGTTAAGAGTACTGAGTGTGGATTTCAGTTCAGGGAGTCCAGTGTTGGTGCGGGCGGCCGACGTATCCATACACCAGGACCCTGACAACTGATTTCTGACTTTGTGCACAAAAACACTGATTGCGTGTGTGTTTTCAAAGGTTTTCCCTTAAAACAGCTCAAACTAGGTCAGCTCACCAGGTATAAACGTTTGACCGTGTCACGATGTTTCTTTCAGGATGCCTTTTCAAGGACGACCAGCTAGAGCCTAGAGGGATGTGCGTGCTGACAGCCTGTCGAGCGACGAGGCTTCGGTGCAGGGCCCTCTTGCAGTTAAGGCACCAGCGGAGGCACCAGCGGTACTACCATACGTTGGGCCACCGATGCCACCAGCCCCAGCAGTAGGCAATGCACGACGCTTGAGCGCGCTGCACGAGTTCCAGCGCCAGAGGCCACCCAGGTTCTGGGGAGAGACGGACCCGCAGGCGGCTGAGGTTTGGCTGGAGGCTGTGGTGAGAGTCTTCAGGCTAGTGGGGACGCTGGCAGACTTCATGGTGATCTTTGCTGCCAGCCTCCTTCAGGCAGCAGCAGGAAGGTGGTGGAGCCACTTGTTTCAGTTTTGAGACAGGATGACCTTCGCATGGGAAGACTTCGAGACCTTCTTCAGGGTGGAGTTTGTTCCAGTAGCTCTACACCTCGAGCGTGTACAGGAGCTTATGCCTTTGCCGCGTGTTTTTCGATCAGTAGCCGAGTCATCTGTGGGCAGTAGACAGATGATGCAGAGGTCCAGGAGGACCAGACTAGCAGTTGGACGATCTCGGGTTTTAGGACCGGTGGTGCGGGGCACCCGAGGTGGGGTCAGAGCCAGGCGTTCCAGAAACGGACAATGTTACTCCTGCGGCGGGAAGGTTCACCTGGCACATGACTGTCCGACTCCTCGTACAGTTGATCCGCAGGCTTTGGAGGAGCCAGCAAGGCAGTAGAGCTCCGGGAGGAGGTGGAAAGGAGTGGAACTAGTGGATATGTCTCTTGTACTTCTAGTTCCATGTTGCTGTTGTATTCATGTCTTTGTACTATGAGATGCAATAATAAAAATACACTTATCTTTGAGATGTTTTCTTTCCTGTCCTTTTGTTTGGTTGATACTGAATGGTCCTGGTTAAATTGTTGACTTGACCCTCACTTTCGAGACTTCTATTGGAGGGGACCCAGTGACCTCACACTGATGCCGACAGTGTGACTCGACCCTTGGAGGCAAGAGTGACAGTTGGATCACTTAGTAGTTACGTCGAGGCCTTACGACGTCATCCATGGCATGAATTCATCATTCATGTCAGGATTGACTGTATTAGGCAACGAATGTGGTTCATCCAGGGGATGAGACCGGGTTTATCTTATCGGCAAAGAAGAAATCATAGCAGCTATTGTGAGACTAAAGGAGGTCCAGGAAATCCAAGAGAGGATGAAGACTGCACAGTGCAGTAAGAAACAGGAAACTGGTGCCAGTCTTAGAGACTCGGGCGTGTTAAAGAAGAGGAAGCTTAAAGGAGAGATGAGTCTACAAAGCAGCAGACGTGGAGGCAGAGTTAGGAGAGCAGCATGAGGTGGTGTACATCCTAACATTGTACAACCACCCTCCTTAGTTATTCCTGCCAGGCTCAGGGAGCTGGAGGGCGGAGGAAGAGTGCGGCTGCATGCGGTCAAGGAGTGTGACCCAATGGCTCTAGAAATGATTCAATGGACAGTCTATGTCCACTACTAGCTGCTGTAGTAACGGACGTCGATATGAATCATTCCTTGCTTTCACAAATTTTGTTCCAAAACTAGAGTTCCCGGTAAGCCATGGACTTGACCCTCACGTCTGGAGATACCTTGGGAGGAGACTCGATGATCACACTTACGCCGATGGTGTGGTCAGACCCTCGAGGCGAGAGTTCCAGTTGGAATCTCTTGGTGACAACGTTGAGGCCTTACAATGTTAGTTTGAGTATGGAATGGGCAATAACTGTTCATACTCAAATTGAAGGTTTTAGGAAAACTTCGGGATGAGTTTTCCTTGGTTGGCGAAAAGGAAACCCCAGGAAGCACGGGATAAACTCTTTCACAGGAGGGTGCGACCGATCACTCTTGAGTCGGTCAACCTTACCCTCGTAGCAGAAGTCGTTTCGAGTTCCAGTTCTAACAGAAAATGGAGACCTCTGGAGTTCGAGGATGACGATCACATCCTTATACAGGAATCACCTCGATGAGGTTTACGGAGAAGTGGCCAAGGCGGCAAGTTATCACCGAGGTTCAGGGACCTTCTTAGGTCCTCAGCTGGGTAGGCGGGGTGGTTTACCGCTTGACCCATTCACCGCAGTTGCACCAAGTGCACGACGACTTCCACGTATCTCAACTGAGGAGATACGTGCTCGACCCTTCGCATACCATCGACCATGAGGAGATGGACGATGGCGATGGGGTGTCTTTCACGGAGGTTCCAGTGGGGATCGAGGATCGACAGGAGTAGATCCTACGAGGATGATCGATTCCTCGGGCGCACTTTCTTTGGCAGTACGGAACCTCCAGGTAAGCACATGGGAGCAGAAGGCTCAGATGCATGCTCTGTACCGCTTTTGTGACCCTAGTTTGTGTTGAAGCTTTACGGGGACGTAAAGCCCTGAGGTGGGAGTAATGTAAAGACCCAGAAATTTCAAGGAAATTTTTTTTCTTAATTTTCTTTGGAATTTTACAAGAACGCAGTTTATGACGGCGCCTGATTCCGAGGCCCGGTGTGCCCGGAATTATTTTCCAAAGTTTGGCTCGGGTACGTTCAGTGAACGAGCGAACGAGAATTTCTATCTTTTGAACCGGTGCTCGGAATTGAAATCCGATTGCACCGATGAACTCGCAACGCCGGTAATCACTTAAGAGAACCTTTACCGTAGTTGCGTTTGTGCGGGAGGAGAAGTTAATTTTTGGGGTTTAATTAAAAAAAGTGAATAAAATTGTTAAATCAAATTTTAACAATGTTAAGTGGTTAACTTCTCCCATGGGAAGTTGGTGGGGGGCCCACATCCATCCAACTTCCCATGTGTGGATATTTGAAAGGGTGGGGCCCACACGAATCCCCCCACCTTTTCAAATTCCTTAAACTCCCTAACCCTCTTAACCCTTCACATTCTAACTCCCCATTAACTCACATTCTTTAATATTTGACAACTTGATTAATTAATGAGGTGAGTTAAGTATGGTTTATTTGAATTTCAATCTTTTCAAATTCTTTCCAACACTTTTCAATTAATTAATTAAACCAACTTAATTAATTATTTTGAGTGTTTGAATTATTTTGAATTCATTTGCCAACATTAAAAAGAGAGATTATATTCTTCTTTTTGGGTTGGCATAAACCTTGTGGGGAGAAATAAGGAGAGGAGAAGAACTCTTGGAAGATCACCAACCTCTCGAGGAAGAACGTTCCACGTTTCCGAAGAACGTGAAGCAACACCTCCGAACATCTTCAACCGGAGTAAGGAAGGGAAGCACCGCCGCCTACAAAGTATACAGAGGGTGACGTCTCGGCTCGACTTCACCGAGCTCTTCTCCCACCAACCTAGACGAAACGACGCCCGACCTCCGCGACACTTGTCTTATGCGGGTCGTTGAAGAACTCCGTTCTTGAAGCCGAGGTAGGGGAATTTATTTTGGAATTCTCTTATCTTTTGAGAAAAAATGACGAGCGCGGACCAACCAATACCGGGTTGATCCGCGGATCGTCCGATCAAGCGGTTGATGATTGAGGGTTTTTATTTATTTAATTGTTCGTGAATACAAACTTGGTGATGATCGTGGATTAAAACCCTTTTTGTTATTGAATAACGCGAGGGGGTCAGACCGCAAAAACACGGCCGACCCTCCTCTGTTTTTCGTGATGGTTTCTTCAGGATGATATGAGAAAACGTGGTGTCGTCGCACCACGCGATTTATTGCGGAAGATACGCGCGACGCCGTCGCGCCGCGCCGTGGAAAGAAATCCAAGAACGCGACGCTGTCGCGTCGCGTCGAAGAAAGTCAAAGGTCCCGCGGCCGGAGCAGGGCCGCGGCGGAGGGAAGCGATACTGTCGCATCGCGCCGAACGACATATGCCGCGACCAGTTCTGGACTGCGGCGGAGCAAGATGACCGGCGGCCGGCACCGGGCCACCGGTGTCGGCGAAGGAAGGACCGGCCATCGCCGGTCCTTGCTGGCGAAACCGGCCGGCCAGTGCGGGCCGGCCGGGTAGTGGAGACAGGGGGAATTAATTTCCCCCGGCCGGGTCTCAAAAGCGGCCCCAATTAAGGGGCCGCGGTTCTCAAAGGGGAGGGGGGCTTTGCCCCCCCCCCCCCCCCGCGCGGCACCTGAACGGCGCCCAGGCCGCGCCGCCGTGCCGGTCCGCGCCGCCGCGCCGGACCGCGCCGCCGCGCCGAACTGCGCCGGCCCGCGGCGCCGCGCCACCGGCCGGGCCGGGATTTTCCGAGCCGGGCCGGGTCGTCGGGCGGGGTCGCCGCCCGGGGCGGGTCGACCCGGTTCGGCCGACCCATGGGGGGGGGGGGGGGGGGGGGTCGGGCCGGGTCAGCCCGGGCCCATACCCCCAGTTTCGGACCACTTTTGGTCAAATGCCCGTATCTTGAGCTACGGGCCTCCAAACGACTCGTTGTCAGCGGCAACGCGATCCTTGGATCGAGACGGTCGTTTCGGTATACTATACTCAAGGTGCACCTTCCTTTTCGGGAGTCTACGTGGTTAAAACTCCATAGTTAAGCGTGCTTCGCCTAGAGTAGTGATCAGGATGGGTGACATCCTGGGAAGTTTCCCAGGGTGGGTGTGAGACGGAAAGACCAATGACTAACAGACCGGGCGTCCGATTTACGCGCTGTCTGTTTCGTTGAATTCCTCTTGATGAGACGGATCTTTTGGCATACTCCGCCCGGGGTTTGGACGCAGGTGGACTACGGTCGGGTTGGTTTTGCCTTAAAAACCAACCGGGCCCCTGGAACGAAAAAGCCAATAACTCTCAGTCCGGGCGTCCGATTGACGCTTCGTCTGTTGCGTTGAGTTCCTGTTGATGATACGGAACTTTTGGCATTCTCCGCCCGAGTTTTGGATACAGATGGATAGTGTCCGGGTTGGATCGCACAGAAATCCAACCGGGCCCCTGGAATGGAAAAGCTAATACCTTTTTGACAGAACATCCGTTTGACGAACCGTCAGCGGCGTTGGTGATCTCGTTGAGAAACGGTCCCTATGAGTATACCCTATGAGAGTTCGGGATACAGTTGAGATACGGCCGGGTTTGGTTCGCTCACGAAACCAACTGGGCCCCTGGGACGAAAAGGCTAATAACTCACAGACCGGGCATCCGATTGACGCGTCGTCTGTTGTGTTGAGACCCCTATGACGAGGCGGTCCTTTGAGATACTTTCTTCATGGGACTTTGAGATACTTGGAGTATCGACCTGTAGCTCGTGGAGCGGACCCTCCCAGTGACGAGCGTGTGGAGTACGAAGACCGTGTAACTGGCTGAGACCTGACGACTGCTTGACCGACTCGACTTGGAGTGAGTCGACTAGCCCAGTGGACGGAGCACTACTTTCTGAGGTGCAGACCCATGGCGGACGGAGCACTACCTATGTGACAGTGCAGACCCGCGATACTCGTTCGGAGAGTACCTCAGCAGGCTACTAGGGGGTGTTCACTACTGTGTTTGGGTGACATACCTTGGCGGGAAGCACTACTGTGTCTGGGTGGATGACCCGCGGTACTCGAAAGGAGGAGTACTTCAGCATTCTTAGGTTAGTGAGCAGTACCTCAGAGTTGTGACAGGACCACTGTACACTCCAGAGACGGAGCTCTTCAGCAGTTACGGTTTCGATAATGAAAATCCTGGTTTGAGCTGAGACTTTTGACCTTGTGTTTACCTCATGATTGAGATGGGTCACTTCCTAACTTAGGTATATGTATGGGCATATACCTAGGTAGTGGTTATCCGTTGATTTCACAATCCTTGTGTTTCCTCATGATTGAGATGGGTTACTTGATAACTTAGGTATATGTATGGGCATATACCTAAGTAGAGGTTATCTGTTGAGATCTTCTTTGTGGTTAACCTTGTTGGTTTAGTGAGACCTTGAGGGTCTCAGGGTCCCTACTGAGTATCGTTATACTCACCCCTGCACGGGCTATGCCCGCACCTCGTTGTGTCGGTTGCAGACGACAGGCAGTGCTGACGGAGGCCGAGTGTTCGAGGACTGGACGGTACCTGGAGGTGGACTACACGACGAGTCAGTACCCGGAGGTGGACTACACGACGTGACTACTCACAGAAGAGGTTGACGGACGAGAGCGTGGAGGAAGATATCTGTACCTACCCTTCAGGTAGGATCCGTGGTGGACGACCAGGAGCTGCGCTATCTGTACCTACCCTTCAGGTAGGATCTGATGAGGACGACCCAGGAGCTGCTTCCTTCTTCTAGCTGTTTGTCTTTTTGCTGTTGTACCTTGTTCAGTTGTAGTTGTACTTTCTTTTGGGTTTGTATTCTGGCCCATTTACTTTTCAGCTTTTCTTTTGTACTTAGTGTTGGGCTTCCTCTTGTACTCTGTGGTGCTTGTTTTCTTTTATAAAGGCAATGCCTTCCCAGTTATCGGGATTTTATGCCTTTGGTGCTAGTCGCCAGCCCCTGGCCTATGGAAGGCGGGCTTGGGGTAGTCACAGCACGGGCCCCGAGGATGGGTCGTGACAAAATTAGATTATGAGGTATGGAAATAACTCCCAAAACCCTATTCAAAATAAATTGGTAATCATTATCATGGGGGTTGATGTTTCACTATTTTGGGGGAGCTATATCAATTTCACATGGGGATTATGAAGTGTTTATTAAAGTGTGTAAAGAATTTGGTATTTCATTGATAAATAAGATTATATTGATCCGCTAAAACAGTAATCTATAATTTTTATGAAGTATATAACTTGTGTGGTAGTTTATGAACAATATAGAAAACCTTTGTTATATTTTTCTTCTTTTCTATATTGGGTTACCCCACAAAGTCTCACATTTGAGAAATTAAATGGTCTTTGCTAAGAGAGCCATGCGATATAATCCTTCTTTTAAAATTATTTATGAAATAATATTTAAATTTAGGAGAACTATTTTTTTAGAAGAAATATGATATAATAAGATCACACATATCCTTTTTATTTATTATCAATAAGAGTGAGAAAAATATTGTCATTATAAATTCAAGAACTATTGGAAAAAAATAAAAATGGGGATATTGAAGAGAACAAGTTCATGATTTAAGAATTTATATTGTCTTTGTTGTTATTATATCATAATGTCAATATATTTAGAAGACATAAATTTTTATATAGTGACTATTGTAGAATTTTTATGGACTCACGTGATGTTATTAGATGTCATGCTAGAGAAACTTCCATAATATCTAAATTATGATGATTATCATATTGATCACCAATGAAATTCATGGAATGTGTTTATGGTGAAGTAATATTTTCTATAACAAGTGGAAGATCATGAAAATTCATACTTTCATGAATAGAAGAAGAATAATTAATGAAAAATATTATTTTTCATGATGATTCTTCAATGCAAGAATTAAATAATATGGCCATACAGAAAAAATATATATATATATATCATTATTAATTTTGGTCTTTTATGGATTAAAAACAATCATTAATATATTTTTTACTTATATTCTCACAATCACCGACATATTTATTTCTAATAAAGTTAATTTTAGTTAATTTTAGTTAAATATTTAATAAAATAATTATTTTTATTCTGGAATCATATTCAGTCATAATCTCATGGGAGGTTATTTGAGTTATCAAAGGAAAAATATTCTTCCGGGGTTTTTTAATTAATCTTGAATCATTGTTCACAACCGGCAATTTATGTAGAATATAGAGTTTATAAACCCTATGTTTTGAATAAAATTACCAACTAAAAATCCAACATTCGGAAGAGAACCTATGTTTTAGGAATAAATATATTGTTAATTATCCTTACATTATTAATATAATGTATGTTTTCAAATTTACAATTTGAATTCATCACTCTATAGACAAACCCAACATTTGAATTAGTGAAAATGAAGGCCTTCGGGCCATTTAGGCAATCTATTAAAAGACAGATTCCCTGGATCTTATTCAATAGATTATATCATTCCTCTATTTAAGGGACGTTATGACACTCTTTAAACATTTTGAAATCAGTTAGTTTCAATTTATCATGTGATATTTTTTGTGATATTTGACCAAAAAGAATTCAAATATTAAGATAGGTACTGAGATTTTCTTTTTTCCAGGAAAAAGGGGATGTGCATTTGAGAATAAAGATTTTTTTTGAATTTAGGGTTACACTTTGGATGCATACATATTTTTTCCTTGTATTTTTAATCAATTATTATTGCTTCTAATTTATATCACTAATAATCTTTTGTTCTAGTTTGATAAAGAACTTATCAGAGTTGAAATTTAGAGACATAAAAATTCAATAATCTACCTAGATTTTCCTCTACTACTGTCATTGAGAATATTTTTTTACATTTATGAATATTTTGATTTTGGTGTGTTTTAATGATGTTATTATATAACTATATATTATTTTTTATACTCTATGTCGAAGATACTTAAAAATCTACATCATATTCTATTATTTGTTCTAGAGTATTGGTTGCCCGTATGGTGTCATTTTTGAAGTGTGTTCTTCTTGTAAAAATATATGGATATATTGATTCCCTGTAAAATAATAATAAGGTTGTGTAAAACCATTGACTATAAGGTATCAAATTCCTACACTAAGTTATAAAATTCCCTGATAAAAGGACTTGCTAGTGAAAATCCCTGAGCTCATTGGGAGAGAATTGGTGGAGGGGATTGGAGGATCTTTCTTCCCTAAACCACTATACATCAATAAGTTATTTCTTATTTTTATTCTCTACTACTTAACCAAATTTATTAGATTTTGATAGAATCAATTTAATATCATGATGGAAGTTTATTTTCTACCATTTTTTGAGAAACACAATTACCCCCCCCGCCCTTATGCCTTCATTTTTCTATTTTGAAAAAAAATTGGTATCAGGGGTTGGGATCTATTTATTTATTTATCTTTTTGTAAAACTTTTTGTTTTTTCCAGATAAAAAAATGACATCATATGAAAAGTTATGTTGGATATTTTTTAAAATCACTAAATACATGTTTCTTCCAATCCAACACCATATATTGAAATAAGAAGATATATTCATGGTAATATTTTTTGACATTAAATAGTAATAGTTAAAGACCCATATTCTATTATTCTCAATGATTAATCAAAGAGAAGATATGTCCCGGATTCATGAACCATATTTTAAGGGTGATAATTATGGATTCTGGAAATCACTCATGATTATCTATTTTTAAAATTTTAGAATAAGAGTTTATTTGAAGGTAGTTAAACCTTAAGAAAATCCTGTAGGTGATATGAAAAAATCGAATGCTAACCCAGAGAATTATTATCATATTAATTCAAAATTATTAAATTTTATTATATGTATATTAGGAATTTATGAATGTAGTCAAGTATATAATTGTTACACAACATGTATGACGTGGAATACTATTTATGTTTCATATAATGAAATTGATAATTTTATAAAACTTATATACAATACATTAAAATTTTAATTTTATACATTTAGAATGCATGAAAAATTTATCATCAATAAAATGAATGGAAGGTTTATATATGTTTTGAATGATATTTCTACCTTTTTAGAATCAATTTAACAATTATGTGATGATTTAATAGTCTGCAGAGTTTTATGCTCTATGTGGAATGGAATATCTATTATTATACAACAAAAATCTCTGGTCTCACAACTAATAATAAAGGAACTGATTGGCCCATTGTCGAGGTATGAAGTTAATATCCAATCTAACCATGTAATCCAAATGTAAAATTTATGTCTTATAGATTATGATGATGAAATATAGACATATAACTATCAACATTATGATTCATAAATATTTTCAAATGATGGAAATTATAAATACAATTTTATAATTCTTGAAAAATTCGAATCATTAAAAAATAAAGATATAAAACTAATAAAATCATATGATAATATTTCTGATGATGAATAATGTTAAACTAGAAAAAATTTCAGATTTAAAATCTAAATATTGTTGTAACGATCTGACCCTAGTTACCTAGAGTCAGTGCATTATAATATAACATTAGCATGATCACAGAAGATTATGTCTCTAAAGACTAATTAGTTTAGTAGACTTGGAATCACTAGATACATTCAAAAAGTTTAGATTACAACATAAAATGAAAAACTACAACAACATATTGTCTCTATAGACCACACTCACATCCCCTCATACTATCCCTACAGTTCATTCATAAAATACATCTTCCCATCCTGGGAAAAATAAAACATATAAAGGGGTGAGCTCAGATGCTCAGTAAGGATAACAATATATTGGAAACTTTCATAAATAAGCATAAACATTTAAGGCAATGTATAACTAAAAAATACTTATAAACTTATAATTCAGCATAACATGGCTGAAATAAAATTAAATAATGCCATTTACTTATTCCCAGGGATATTCTACTAATTGAATAATCACATGAAATATCAATAACCACTTTCATAATGATGGAATGTATAATGCCAGACAATCATAACCACATAGTCATGGCCTTCTGCCAAGACTACAATTAAGATTTTGTCAAGGCCTTGTGAAAAGACACTAGTTTGTCTCATGATACTTACGGATGCATCGATGAGCTATATCGGGCTCCACCTGTCACTTATTAAGTCCAATGCATTCCTCATACGAACAGGTTCAAACATAACATAAACATTCGTATTAAAACTAGCATAAGAAATGTCAATAATTTCTCCATACATCATGAATGGTATAAAAATAACACATCAATAGTCAAACGTATTACAAAAACTTCAATACAATATGTAAGTTTTGTATCATAATAAATCGACTTCAAATAAGCTTAAAATCCATCAAAGGATGTTGAAATAGATGAAATCAAAACTATTTGAGAGAAATATCTATTTTTTTGAAATCATTTAAAAGTCACATAATTATAAAATAAAAAATTTACTTTCAAAATATCTCTATAAGCTTGTATGGGAAGCTTCAATGATTTTATAATGGCAGAAAATAGTCGCACCCGCTATATAAGTTAAAAAACACATTCTTACCTTAATTATGTCAAAAAGGTTAAAAAGGGCCTTGTTTGGAAAATGACGGAATGATTCCTTTAAAACTTCTTATAAAAAGACATAAAGGAATATAAATGACTTTATCCTAAAGTCTGTAAAATAGTAAGAATGATTTGTAATATATTTTTAAGAAACATGGATGTGGATGATAAAGAGGTCCCAGTAGATAATTACGTATAAAAAACCTCGAATAATGTAGAGATTGTGAAATAAACCCTTAACTTGTAATTTTCCTTGGTCGAGGGTAGGTTAACCTCCTATATAATGGTGAAATAATTTTAATTAAATTACAAAAGAATCATATAAATATATATGATATCATATATGATCATTTAATATAGCTTTGTTAATAATATTTTAGTATTATCATTGTTTCAGGTGTTCACTTACTCATTTTATTTTATATGATTTGTTACATAAGACATGCTTGTTATCCATAGGTTGTATTTTATTAATATCCAAAAATATATCAAGTCCTTAAACATTATTTTTATTCAGGAAATGAAAATTAATCTTTAATTGATACGATGGGGAATGAATCTCATCACGTTCGTGGAGACGGTAATCCGTACATACGCACGAGCGACAATATCATTCCTTTGATATTAAAATAATATATAATTGGATGTTGAACCATATATACAGAATAATTATCATGTTATATTTATTATTTACATGAATTAAACATCATTATTATAACCATCCAAATAATGATGTATTGAATAACAATTACACCACGACGTGGAGATGGTAAGTCGTACGTATGCACGTATGGTGACATGTCATTCAAACGATTGATAGAATACTGAATACGGTTTTACCATATTTATAATAACATCAAAATATATATAAGATACTGGATTTATTATTTTATAATAGAAATAACAATGAAATAAGAAGTGGATGAAGAAAGAATCTTAAAAGAGGCTGGTGAAATCATTACCTCTTCTTAGGGTTCTTCATTTTGATTTGATCAAAAGGTATCCTTAAGTTGGATTTATGACTAAAGGAAGGCCTCTATGATGAATTAAGGGTAGTTGAGAGGATATTTGGGTAGGTTTTGGCCTATCCAAAAGTATTTGAAGGTACCAATGTGAGAGAAGGGGGAGTGCCCTTTTAAAATAGGGGTGATGGTACCTTAGAAAAAACATAAAATATTATTTTATAATAAATTAATATTCGGTTTATAATGGCTCCAAAGTGACTTATTTCGAGGAAAAGGTGGGGATGGATTGAAAAACTTTCAACCAATTGATTTTAGATAGGTTTGGGTCACTATATTAACCTTATCATTTATATTTAACTCTTAGTTAAATAGTTTAACATTTACCATGTCCCTTTGTATTTTTATATTATATGATTAATAAACTTACTATAAAAATACAAGAGAACCCTAAGTGGTTCATTATTAATATATATAACCTTATCTAACTCAGTTGTTCGAACCATAGATTTTTAGAATAGAATAACAATTAATAATATAATATTTGTTTTAAAAACTCCTTTATGTCAATTTTGACACTATTTAATAATTGATTTTTGTTAAATTCTAAAAACCTTATTAATTAGAAATAAATTAATTTAATCAATACTAAAATGTCATATTAACCTATAAAATTAGTTTAATTCATAAAAAGTCTCGAAATAAATTTATTTGGATATTTATAATATCAACTGTTTAAATATTTCAGTAATTAGGTAATTACTACATCACCATTGTCTCATAAATTAATTAAATTATTTAATTTCTAACAATTATAAATAAAATACCATTATGTAGGAAATATTTTTAGATTTCTAATTAATATATATAATCAAATTTATCTTTTTTATAACCATGTATTAAAAAAGTTTTAGTTATTAAACTTTGATTTTAACTCTTTTAACTCTTCTTTGAATTAAATAATAATAAATGTCCTAATCTAATCCAAGTGGACCGAAGAGGTTCATATTTTATTCCTATGGTTTTTTTGGTCAAATTATACTTATCCGGTAGAATTAGGTCATGTGTTAGGTAATAATAATATCATTTTTACCCTTTATTATCCTAATCACATTTAACCATGGTAAATAAATGCAAAAAGTTACTATTCGCCAAAAATTATTTTTATCTTATTGAACCAAATTTTACTCCGTGATATTAACAGCGTCTCTCTGATTTTTGAAATTCCACTCACAGAAGCGGTAAAGTTAAGTTTTATATGAATTTGCAAACTCTTCTAGGAGATGGGTAAAAGATAATGAAAAGTTCAATAAAATTTTTATATATTTAGAATTATTATAACCTGACTCCAATGAATTAAATTGAACTTATATAGGTATTATGTATATATTTTTACCAAAAATAAATTTAAATAAAATAAAAAATTATAAAAAATCGCTTTTAAACTATAACTCGGTGTTTCTTTCACTATTTATCAAAAATTGAATGTTTTCAGAAAAATACCAAAACTTCACCATAAGCTAATTTCGATATTCAGAATCCAAAAATGAAGTCCATTTTGAAAGATAAAATTTATAAAAGTTAAAAAAGTGTATATTACTATTCATAATGGCTAGTTTGATTGGTTGTGGTGTGTTAGAACTCAATGTTGCGTACAACACATGCTATTGTATTATTCAAAGTGAAGCGTATCATGGAAGTGTGGGGTTTTACATTCTACCCTCCTTCAAATAATTTCATCATTGAAATTTCTAGAATATTACTGCATAAAAAGACTTGGGTGGTTCTTCATCATAAGATCCTTGGGTTCCCACATTGCCTCTTCCATCTTATGGTTTATCCATAGAACTTTTGCCAGACGAGTCGACCGGTTTCTCAACACTTGTTCTCTGGTATCAAGAATGATGAAGGGCTCTTTGCAATAAGATAGATCAGGTTCCAGCTCTACTTCCTCATATGTGTGTACATGCATTGTTTCAGGCATATATTTTCTCAACAGTGATACGTGAAAAACATCGTGAACTTGGGAGATATTTGGCAGCATTGCCAAACAGTATTCTACAACCCCAATTCGTTATAGAATTTCAAAAGGTCCGATGTATCTGGGACTCAATTTACCATTCTTACCAAAACGTATAACTCCATTCCATAAAGATACCATCAGGAAAACATGATCTCCTACCTGAAATTCCAAATCCTTCCTTCGGTTATTGGCATAGCTCTTCTGCCTACTTTGAGTTTCTTTGATGTTGTTTTGGATTACCTTTACCTTTTCCATTGTTTCCTCCACCAGTTCTGGGCCTACATGTTTTCATTCACCAACGTCATTCCAACAGGATGGTGTGTGACATCTCTTTCTGTATAATGCTTCATATGGTGTCATCTGAATACTTGAATGGAAGCTATTGTTATAAGAAAATTACACCAGAGATAAATATTGATCCCACATACCCTGAAAGTCAGGTGAGAATGATCTCAACATGCCTTCTAAGGTTTGAATTGTCCATTCTGATTGTCCATCAGTTTGGGGGTGGTAAGCAGTGCTCAAAATAAGATCAGTATCCAGGGCTTTCTGAAGGCTTTTCAAGAATCTTGAAGTAAAAAGTTGATCGTGATTAAAATCAATCGATAGTGTTACTCCATGAAGACTTGAAACTTCATTAATATATAGTCTTGCTAATCATTCAAGTGGTAAATCTTCTCTTATAGCAAGAAAATGTGCTGACTTGGTAAGACGATCAATAATGACCCATATTGCATTGTTCTTTCTAGGAGTGTTTGGTAGTCCCATGACAAAGTCCATCATAATATTATCCCATTTCCACTCAGGTATGGTAAGAGGTTGCATGAATCGTCAAGGTTGTTTCCTTCTAACTTTCACTTGTTGACAAACCATACATCTTGACACAAAATCAGCAATCTCCCTCTTCATGTTATCCCACAAAAAATGTTCTTTCAAATCTCTATACATTTTGGTGATCCCAGGGTGTATAGAGAAATTGGAACTATGAGCATCATCTAACAATTACCTTCTTAAATTAGGTATATCGGGAACACAAAGTCTCATCCCAAATTTCAAAATTCCATCTTCATACACAATTTCACTCAATATCTCATCATTCAAATCTTTAATCCTCTTTTTAAACACTTCATCATCGATATGAGAACTCTTTATCCTTTCTAGTAATTATGGTTTGGCAACCAATTGAAATCTTATTGATGTTTCACCTTCCATGGGGATTCCCATAACCATCATTACTAGATCCATGTATAGGTGATCCTTTTGAACTCGCATCTTCTAAAAACTCCATGATCCTTTCTGATCAAAGCATCTTCCACCATATTTGCCTTCCTCAGGTGGTAGTGTATCATGCAATCATAATCCTTGAGTAGTTCAAGCCATATCCTTTGCATCATATTGAGTTATTTCTGTGATAAAATATTCTTCAAACTATTGTGATCAGTATATATATCACATTTTTAACCATAGAGATAATTCCTCCTTATCTTCAAAGAAACGATTACAGTAGCTAACTCAAGATCATGAGTATGATAGTTTTTCTCCAGACTTTTCATCTGTTGTGTTGGCTAGGCAATAACTCTATCATTCTTCATAAGCACACAACCAAGTCATTTCTTTTATGCATCAATATAAATAACGAACCCATCATTCCTTGATAGTAGATTCAATATAGAAGCATTGAATAATATTTTCTTGAGTTCTTAAAAACATTCTTCACACTGTTTTTTCAAAACAAATTTAACCCCATTATGTGTGAGCTTCATTAATGGGTTAGAAAATCAGCCAAAATTCTGGACGAAACACCGATAATAACCCGCTAAACCAAGAAAACCGCGTACCTTAGTTATACTCATCGGTGCTGACCATTCTTGGGTTTTCATGGTCTTAGAAGGAACAACATATATTCCATCCTTAGAGACAATATGTCCATGAAAAGAGATCTCCTAAATCCAGAATTCACACTTGCTAAACTTCTCATATAATTCATGTCTTCTAAGAGTCTTTAGGATAATGCGCAAGTAATTTTCATGATCTTCATAGATTTTGGAGTATAACAAGATATCATCAATAAATACAACCACAAAAACATTGAGATATTACTTCTAAACACTATTCATTAGATCCATGAATATAGAGGGAGCATTCGTTAACCCAAAAAGAATTAATGTAAACTCGTAATGCCCGTACCTGGTTCGAAATGCTATCTTCAGAATGTCTTCCTTCTTCACACACAACTGATGGTATCCAGATCGAAGGTCAATCTTTCAAAAGTATTGAGCTCCATGCAGCTGGTCAAATAAATCATCAATGTGAGGTAAAGGATACTTTTTATTTATTGTGATAGCATTGATTTCCCTATAGTCAGTACATAACCTCATAGATCTATCTTTCTTCTTAACAAAAAGGACAGCAACTCCCCATGGAGAAACACTAGGGAGAATAATTCCCTTATTCCTCAATTCCTCTATTTGTTTCTTTTGTTCAACTAATTACACAGTGGCCATTCTACAAGGGGTCTTTGATATAGGCCTTTACTAGGAATTAAATCAATGGAATAGTCAATTTCTCATTCTGGAGGATGACCAGGTAAATATTCTGGAAACACATCTACATATTCATTCACAACAGGTATATCCCCTATTTTAACATTCCTTTCCTCTCCCACAATTATTTCATTCTCTTCCTCCCCGATAATTGAATTTATTTTAGCTACTATGGGTGGATCTAGATAAGAATTGGGTGGTGACGATTCTTCTCAAAAGATAAGGTGTTCTTTATCATCATCATCAAAAATCTTAACCTCCTTCTTCTTACAATAAATCTCCGCATCAGGGTCTGAAATCAAATCCATATATGGGATTATATCAAATTAAATCATGGGTATGACTATGAGATCAGCAAATAAATAACATTTATGTGTTCTAATGGAGACTGATTCACAAAATATTATTGCAATGATACTTCCCTTAAGAGTTTTGACTGAAAACGCCCTTGTAAAATCAAATTGGAAATATGTAATTTTGATATCCAACTGGGATGATACGAAACAATGCGATGATCCAGAATTAAATAAAGAATTTTCTAACTTGAGGAAACTATTAAATTAACTGCCACCACGTCTTTCAGAGCTTCTACCTGAGCAGTAGTGATCACATAAGCTTGGCCTTGATCCCTTGGCCTTTTCGGAGGTATGTTCCCCTGACAATTAGGAAATTTATTTTCATAATGTTCCATATCTCTTCAATTTTAGCATCAAACATCGGTAGCTTATTTATTCCCCTTGCATTCACGAGTTTGGTGGCCTTTTTCACCACACTTTTAACAGACTTTCATTCCCTTCAAGAAAATATCAGGGTGTTTGTTCCTATATTTACTACAGGATGAAAATTCAACCTTTCACTTCATACCCTTATTTATATTCCAAGAGTGATCAGTATATCTATTCTTCTCTTGCTTTGCTTTAAATTCATAAGACTTAGAGAATTCCTTTTCTATCGTGATATAACATGAGACAATATCTTCGTATGACGAGAAGGATTGTGAGACTAATGCTCGACAGAGAAATGATTTTAACCCATAAAATAAACGATCAAACTTACTCCTTGGGTTACATATATAATATGCTAAATACCTCACTAACCTTGTAATGTTAGCCTCATACATTGTGACATTATCATCCTCCATTTGTCTCAGACTCAAAAATTGCCTTTCCATATCTTCTCGATGGTCATGAGGAAAGTATTTTTCTAATAAAATTTCTTTGAACTCCCTAAATTCCATATTTGATACTTTATCATCCTTCTTTGTGTTTTGAATCAATGACCACCACTGGACAACATCTCCAGTGAGGCTGTAAATTGCCATGATAACGTTTTCCCTTTCACTACTCCCCAAGGCATGAAATATTTTCTCTATGGAATTTATCCATTACTCAGCTACTAATGTATTTGTACTCCCATTGATTGTTAGTGGATTTTGCCTCATTAAGATATCTAACATTGATCCTCTACACTGTGGATCTGGGTGATCCATACAGGTAATGTTGTTATTCATAACCCGAGTGAGTTGTCCCAGTATGGTGATTAGGTGATCAGAACCAGTTGCATCACCAGATCCACTATAATTATCTTGAGATAGAGGTAAATCCCTACATAGAGTGCGTGCATTGATATGGTTTCCATTTCATCCACTAGTCACCATTTCTAAACAATGGCATACACTAAATTAGTTTATAAATCACAGTATATAATTCCAAACTTCTAAAACACATAACATAAATTGAACAGTTTGTGGATATAATCCATAATCATAAAAAAATGTTTTCTTTGAGGAAGTATATACACACAAACCATTAATAATGGTTTATAAAGAAAATTAGAATTATCCTAATCATATCCCTCGGGAGTTTCGTAACCAAGAGTGCAGCAAGGCCCATTGTCGTGCCCCAGTTCCCATTTGAGTCCAGCTCAAAGCGGTGTTTTCGGGTTTTACACCTAGATACATCTGTTCCAGAGCCACCTCTACCTACTTGTATCAAGAGAGGGATGTATTTCTTGGAAAACATACAAAATATCTACAATACCTAAATTCTAGGAAGTTCTTCTATTCTAATCCTCAATGTACAACTTAGGTCTATGTTCTCTAATCATTGTTTATCTAAATATAGCTTCAAAGGATTGTACTAAACATCCTCTGATACCAACTGTAACGCTTCGATCCTAGTTACCCAGAGTTGGTGCATTATTATATAACATTGGCATGATCACAAAAGATCATGTCTCGAAAATTTGATTAGTTTAGTAGCCTTGGAATCACTAGATACATTCATAAAGTTTACATTACATCCTAAAATTGAGAACTACAACAACATATTGTCTCCATAGACCACACTCATATCCCCTCATACTATCCCTACAGGTCATTCATAAAATACTTCTTCACATCCTAGGAAAAATAAAACCTAGAAAGGGGTTAGCTCAGATGCCCAGTAAGAATAGAAATATAGGATAATCATTCATAAATAAGCATGAACATTTAAGGCAATGTATAACTAAAACAAAAGCCTTTTAAACTTGAACTTCATCATAATATGGAAGAAACAAAATAAAATAATACCATTTAATTATTCACATGGATATTATACTAATCGAATAATCACATGAAATATCAATAACCACATTCATAATGATGAAATGCATAATGCCAAGCTATCATAACCACATAGTCAGGGCCTTGTGCCATGACTACAAATAATATTTTATCAAGGCCTTGTGCCAAGACACTAGTTTGTCTCGTGAGACCTACCGATGCATTGAGGAGCTATAGTGGTCTCCACCTATCACATATTAAGACCAATTCATTCCTCATATGAACATGTATAAACATAACATAAACATTCATATTAAAACTAGCATACGAAATGTCAATACTTTATCCATAAACCATTAATGGTATAAAAACAATAATTCAATAGTCAAATATATCACAAAACCTTAAATACTATATGGATGTTTGGTATCATAATAAATCGACTTCAAATAAGCTTAAAATCCATTAAAGGATATTAACATAGATGAAATCTAAACTATTTGAGATAAATATCTATTTTTTTAATCATTTAAAAGTCACATAACTATAAAATAAAACATTTACTTTGAAAATATCCATATAAGATTCTAAGGTAAGCTTTGAAAATTTTATAACGATGGAAAATAGTTGCACCCGTCGTATAAGTTTAAATATACATTCTTACCTTAATTCTGTCGAAAAGGTTAAAAAGGACCTTGTTTGGAAAACGACAAAAAGATTACTTTATAAACATATTATAAAAAGTCAAACAAGGGTATAAATGACTTTAACCCATAGTATGTAAAATAGTAATAATGATTTGAAATTCATTTTTAAGAAACATGGATGTGGATGATAATGAGGTCCTAGTAGATAATTACGTATAAACAACCTCGGATAATGAAGTGATTGTAAAATATTCCCTTACCATGTAATTTTCCTTGGTCAAGGGTAGGTTAACCTCCTATATATTGGTAAAATAATTGTTATTAAATTATACCAAAACCATATACATAAATATGATATCATATATGATCTTTTAATATTGCTTTGTTAATAATATTTTAGTATTATCGTTTTTTCAGGTGTTCACTTACTCATTTTATTTTATATGTTTTGTTACATAAGAAATAATTGTTATCCATTGGTTGTATCTTATTCATATCCAGAATGATATCAAGTTCTCAAAAATTATTTTTAATCATCAAATGAAAATTAGTCTTGAATTGATATGATGTGGAATGAATCTCATCGCGTTCGTGGAGACAGTAATCCGTACGTACGCAATAGCGACAACATAATTCTTTTGATATTAAGATAATATATAATTGTATCGTGTATCATATATACCAAATCATTATCATGTTATATTTATTATTTACATGAACTACACATCATTATTATACCCATCCAAATAATAATATATTGAATAACAATTACACCACGACATGGAGACGGTAAGCTGTACGTACACACGTATGGTGACATGTCATTCAAAGGATTGATAGAATACTGAATATGGTTGTAAAATATTTATAATAACATCACAGTATATAGAATATATTGGATTTATAATTTTAGAATGTAAATAACAATGAAAGAAGAAGTGGAAGAAGAAAGGAACTTGAAAGAGGGTGGTCAAATCATCACCTCTTCTTTGGGTTCTTCCTTTTGATTTGATCAATAGGGCTCCTTAAGTTGGATTTATGAATAAAGGATGGCCTATAGGATGAAGTGAGGGATTTTTAGAGGATATTTGGGTAGGGTTTTTCAGAACCAAAAGGCTTTGATGCTATAAATGTGAGAGAAGGGGGAGTACCCTTTTATAAGAGGGGTGAGGGGCACCTTGGAAAAAACTTAAAATATTATTTTATAATAAATTCATATTCGGTTTATAATAGCTCAAAAGTGACTTATTTCGAGGCTATGGTGGGGATGGGTCGAACTCCGTTCAAAAAATATATTTTAGACAGTTTTGGGTCACTATATTAACCATATCATTTATATGTAACTCTTAGTTAAATATTTTTACATTTAGCATGTCTCCTTGTATTTTTATATTATATGTTTAATAAACATACAATAAAAAGCCATGAGAACCCCATGTGGTTCATTATTAATATATATAACCTTATCTAAGTCAATAGGCCTATCCTTATATTTTTAGGACTAGAATATCAATTAATAATATAATAATTGTTTTAAATACTCCTTTATTTCAATTTTGACACTATGTAATAAGTTATTTTTGTTAAAGTTCTAACAACTTTATTAATTATAAATAAATTCATTTAACAAATATAAACATGTCATATTAACCTATAAAATTATTGGAAATCATAAAAAGTTTAAAATTATATTTATTTGGATATTTATAATATAAATTATTTTAATATTTCATTAATTAGGTAATTACTGCATCACCATTGTGTAATAAATAAATTCAATTATTTAATGTCTAAAAATTATAAATAAAATACCATTATGTAGGAAATCATTTTATATTTCTAATTAATATTTATAATCTAATTTATCATTTGTATACCCATATATTAAAAATGGTTTATTTATTAAACATTGATTTTAAATCTTTTAACTCTTCTTTGGGTTAAATAAAAATAAATGTCCTAATATAATCCAAGTTGTCCCAAGAGGTTTATATTTTATTTATAAGGGTTTTTCGGTATAATTATACTTATCCAATAGAATTGGGACATGTGTTATGGTAATAATAATATCCTTTTTACCCTTAATGACCCTATTCACATTTAACCGTGGTAAATAAAAGTAAAAAGTTATTATTCACCGAAAATTATTTTTATCTTATTGAACCAAATTTTACTCCTTGAAATTAACTATGCCTCTAATATTTTCTAAATTACACTCATAGAAGAAGTAAAAATTATGTTTTATGTGAATTTGAAAAATTTTCTAGGAGATGGGTAAAAGAGGGTGAAAAGTTCAATAGAATTTTTATATATCTAAAATTATTTTAAACTGACTCCAATGAATTACATTGAACTTATAAACGTATTATGTATATATTTTGACCTAGAATAAATTTAAATAAAATAAATAATTATAAAAATTTGTTTTTAAACTATAACATAGTGTTTTTTCACTATTCATAAAAAATTGAATGTTTTCAGAAAAATACCAAAATTCACCCTAAGCTAATTTCGATATTCCCAATCCAAAAATGAAGTCCATTTTGAAAGATAAAATTTATAAAATTTCAAATAGTGGGTATTACTAACGTCTAGTTTGATTGGTTTTGTTATGTTAGAACTCGAAGTGGCGTACAACACATGCTACTGTATTATTCAAAGAGAAGTGTACCGTGGAAGCTTGGGGTGTTACAAGTATTGTATTTTGTACAGAAATAAAATTAATTAAATATTAAAAGAAGTTAATAATTGAAAACAAGGCTCTGCAATTCTTATTAAAGTTGAAAACTATTTTAAATGATATTCATTAAAATGATAAAATTCAAAAAGGAAAACATGGAAAATGTAGTAATAGAGAAAAGACAAAATTATATAATAATTATTTTGTTCTTGGTTTTGAATGAAAATGAATGTCAACAATAATTTTATTTAATCATGGAATGAAAGGACACTACAAAAATGGATAATATTTTAGAAAGCCTTAGATTTCTTGTATTAATCGTGTTTATTGTTCTAAGGAGTAAGGTAGCTTTAATTATATAATCCCTAATCAAACAAAAAAAATGGTTACCTAAAAACATAGCGACTAACACTACTAGAGCCTAGAGCATTTGGGTATTGAAACACACATGTATCTTATATATTGTAGGCGTTCATTATTGTACTTTATTATTATATCATTTAGTGGATTATTGAAATTAATAGAAAATTATTTTCGATGAAAACTCATAAATATGGAACTATTAATACAGGAGGTGTCTCATTTCTATTTTCTATTGAAATACATTAACTGTTTTATTTAGGGGTAGAGAAATTTTTTAATATTTATGTTAAAATTAATAATACACTTTTAACTATATTTTTTCTTCAATGCATCAATTAGTTGAAACATTTATTCCATTATACATACTCATTAAATAATATTCAATTACATATTAATATATGTAATATATTTTCAAGGGTATTGAAATCTCTGTAATCATTTATTACATTTCTCAATTTAAAAATTTCTCTAGGATATGTTATAATTTTTGTGGTGCATATATTCCTTTCTTACATTAATTATATGGTTTTATCATAATTAATAAAAACTATAATCTTAATTTAATTTTTTCCGTTTGTATAAAATTATTTTGAAAATTATTATTTTTTTGTACATAATGATTTATTTTAAAAGGGTTTTCTTATTTAAAAATGTATTTCAAAAATTAAATTATAAAATTATTAATCTTTATTTTATCTAGAGAGTCTAAAATGATACCTACAAATTTTCAGATTGAAATGTTCCTTCTTTCCATTTTCAACCCTATAATCTTCTTTTACAACTCTCTTAAATCATTTTTCTTTCTTTTTTGAAATAAAAAACTCGTAGAATTATAATGAAAATAGTTTGAGATACTTATAGAGATATATAACGTCAAGATATGGGGAAAGTTTTTATCAAAATATAAATTGAGATAGTTTTTTTATCTTTTTATAGAATATTAAATTTCTATTGTTAAGGATTACTTATAATAATATTCTCTAAAATATAAAGAAATAAATGGTTTTCAAGACTCATAAGTTTCTACTTATCAACTAGTTATAGGTGGAAGGCATTATGAATATTTTTTTTAATGTTTAGTCTTTTAAATGATGATGTAGTAACATTTCATGATGATTTAAAAGCATCAATACAGTTGTAGGAAGAGATGAAAAAATATTCTATCTCTAAAAACATTTTTGGTATACTTCAAAAGAAGTATCAAGTTTTGATGGAAATATAAATTTATAAATAAGACTTTGATAATTTAAATTGGATATGATAAGTCAAATGGAGACACATAATTGAGAAGTTGTTATCAAGTTATATATTGATGATAAAAATGAGTTTTAAGTTAAATTTCTCTCATCTTCTTCATTGGTTCAAAGGGTTGAAGAATTTTAAATAAGAATATAAAATCTATTCATATTTGTTTCAACTATAATTGAAATACTTTAATTTTTGGAGAGTATAGATAATCCATATAAACCTTACAAAAATATCAATTCTTCTTCACATATATAAACTATCAAAGGAAAAATGTATATTTTTTACTTTTTTCATCTAGTCTAAGATTCATTTTCTTAAATAAGTTTAACTATTTATTAATTTCTTTATCTCTCCATAGAAAAGTTGAAAATTTTATAAGAAATTAATGGAAAATTTATTATAATTATTTTTTTGAAATAAATATGAAAATATATGGAAGTCATTAATTTAACAATAACATTAAAATATATGTGGGTGAATTATTTTTAAGGAATTAATTTACATAAAATATATTTATTATAATATTTTGTAATATTTTATTTTTTATTTTTTAATAGTTTTAATATTTTTTTGGGTCTTGCGATCATAACAAATGGAGAGTTTTGTTGAGCGTGTTTTCATTCTACAATTTCGTTAATTTATTTTTGATGTTGATACAAACAAACAGAAACATTTATTTTTATAATAAAGTTAATTTATGTGAATTTTAGGTTAATAATTTAAGGAATAATTATTTTTATTATGTATGCACATTTAGTCTTTAAATCATGGGAGGTTCTTTAATTTTTCCAAGGGAAAATATTTAGGACATATTTTGTAAGTCATATGAAAACATTATTTATACGCAACGTTTTAATAAGAACATATGGATTGTACACCCTACATTTGGAATAAAAGTATCGATTAGAAACCCTAGTTTTTCAAAACCCCTAAATTTGAAGAATAAATTTACAGTTAATCATTCCTTGTTTTTAGTCAACCATATAGTATCAACCGTACTTTTGTATTTTATTTCTACATAGAAAACCCCAACATTTGATTTATTCAAAGTTGAATTTTTGAATTATGGTATATTTTCATTTTTTCTACAATTGTCTTTCCCAAATGAAAAATATTTTAAAAAAATTAAAGACAGATTAAAATTCTCATACACATCAAATTAGATCATTTTCGTTTTTAAGGAAAGTTACAACTCTCTTTGAATGTACTGAAATTAAAATATTTTTGAATCATACTGTTATATATCTAGAGTCTATATACCTAAATGAATTCAACAATCAAGATAAATACCGTGTCATTATTTGTTCGAGAAAACAATGGGTGATTTTAATTTTAAAATTTGGTGTTTCATTGCCTTTAGAGTTATACATTGTAGCCTTATATATATATTAATCCTTGTTTGATTGATTGACTGTTGTCGTTGTTACTATATATAGCCGTTAATAATTTTATATCATTTGGATAAAAAGTTAATATAGTTACACATTGTATAAATAAACTTATAATTATCTACCTAGTGTATTCTATATAACTTTATAAGGAAATTTTGTTTGTCATTGATGAATAATTTATTGTTGTTGTATTTTATTGAAAATCATATATAAATGTTAGATACTTTTACAAATTTTTGAATACCTTTTTTAAATATCTATATTGTATTTTATTATTTTTTTAAGAGTATTGGATTCTCATACTCATTCATTGGTGGAGTGTAAGTTTCTCATAGTAGGGGGTGGATATTTTAGTTCCTTGTAAAAGAACTAGAAGGCCCTATAAAATAATTGGTTTTTTGATGTCAACTACTTATAATTAGTTGTAGAAGTCCTTGGTAAAAGAACATGCTAGTGAAAATCAATAATCTCACTAAGAGATCATTGGTGGAGTGTAATATGGGATCTTTATGTCCGGAGCCTCTATATATCATTGTGTTCTTTACTAATTTTATTTTATACTTCTTAATAAATTTTAGGAGAAAATAAAAAAATCGCTTTAATCTCAAAATAGAAGTTTAGTATCTCTAAAAATTTAAAAGGACCACAATTCTCCCCTTATTTTGTATTCATATTTTCCATTTTTAACCAACAAAATAGAATCAATTATGATGATTGATTAAATTCATATTTTTTTATAAGAAATGGGTTAGGTAATCACCACACTATAACAGTATTTGGTGAAGAATATTTGAATACCATGTAATATTTAACTATTTCATGAGGAATTCTAAGAACGTCATGTTAAATTTAATAACATTTTACATGAAAAAATAAATTACGGATACATTTTATAATGGAATGAATTTAAATACTATACTTATGTATTTATATATAGTATTTTTAATGTTTACTTTACTAAATATATTAGTCCATGCACACAATCCTCCATGGGATATCCCTCAACCACACTTGGGGGAGTCAAGGATTAATTCCCTTTGGAGAGTCTATTAATTTAGTCCACATTGGGACAATGTGGTGGATGGTAAATTTATAATCCAACAAGGTTCAATGGAAGGCCAGTGTATATGATTGAAAAGGGGATTGACATATGCCATGGGTTGGAAACTCAGGAAAAAATATAGGCTTGGAGTGGACATCATACTCGATTCCAGCCAAGTGATGGGAGTGTTATACTTATTAAGAGTTCCATAACCAAGATAAATTCCATTGTGTTATGGGTGTGGTTGTTACACTACTAAAAACATATGTATAAAATTTTAACCATAAAATCTATTGAATTTGAGTCATTTGATCAAGACGGGAGATCATATGCTTCCTCCCTCATATGAAGTCATCAGTGGCAAAGGGTTTTCATGTGGTTTTGATTGTATATAAGATCGATTTCCACAAGGATCAAACAAGGTTCTTTTGGAGTTTGAAAAATTGGTTATCTTCATATTTCTATAAAGCATTAAAATTTCATTTTATGTTGATATTGCGTACAATTAGAATTTTTCACAAAAGATGATATGTGAAAATCTAGCATACTAGGTCATCCAAACATTTAAGGAACACCATAATTTATAAAATTAAGGATTTTCATGAACCCTAATTTTTTTAGATGTTGATATTTTACATATAACGTTATGCCGTTATGTTCTAAACAAATGAGAGTTACTATTTTCGGGATCACATGCTACATAAATAAGTGGCTATAGTTTTCATAAGAGAATAATAATATGGGGAATAATAGAATAAAATTTGATTTTATGAATTAATGGTTTTCTTCCATAAAGATTTCATTTATGAATATTAATTTCATACAGAGTTGAGATTTTCATATACAAATGTAGATTTTATTGAATTTATTTTGTGGTGAGAGTTTTCATGAATATATCATGTTGTGAGGTGCATGTTGTTAACCTCAATAGTTTTATATTTTTTGATTTAATTTTGTGAGTATAAATGCCTTTTAGACATGCATTTTTCATCCTCACATATTATACAATGTGAAATATACCTTGTGGTGATTTAACAATGGGAGACTGTGTCATTTTTTTAGAGTGGAGAAGCTTATTTAGTGTCAAATATAATTAAACAGTTAAGAATATTATTTGAAAAAATTGTGTGTTAATCACTCCATAAAGGATTGTTTGTTATTTATAAATACATGGTTAACACTCAACTAATTTAGGTGATGGATTAATTTTTTTTGTAAAATACTATTATTGAGAATGAAAGCTCACATATTGCTCTAGTAGAGTTTCAAAATGCATATTGTTCCTTTTCTGAAGGACAAATTACTATATTGAAAACTGGTGAGCTCAATTCTATGTGGGTAGAATTATATACTAATTAAACATTTTAGTAATTGTATAAAAAGGCTTTCAAATTCTTAAAGAATAAAAAAATTAATATTTCAAGAATTATTACATGAAATATCTATAAATTATACCATAAGTATGCGAAAAATCATATATGTTATGTTATAGTCATATTATGTTCATCAGAACAATTTTGTGTAATTTTCGAGTAATATACAGTGAATATAAAACCAATGTGCAATATGATCAGATAATCAGTACACCGGGCATCATGCAGGATGTCCAATAATACTTGAATAATTTTATATGTTGTTTGACGATCATTTTATGTGAATATAAACAATTTAGCACACTATATGAAGTTTACTTAGTGGAGAAGCACATATAGTTCAAATAAAACTATATTAAAGTCCATGAAATACTTATTATTGTGTTAAAAAATTTTGTTGAAAATATGAAGATATATTTCATGAAATTTTTATATTGAATAAAATAATATTTATGATATTGTGTGCATTACTTGACCCCATATTATTATGTTTGATAGGACATATTAATAAGGAATAACATTTGCTCGAGTAGTTATTTAGGGAATATTAGATCATTAATTGAAGATAAAAAGTAAAATATTCTAAATATAAAATATTTTTTCATATGAAGAATATATGCTCTAAGAACATAGAAAACAAAGAATCACCAAATCATTCAAGATCTGGTATGAAACATATTCAAGACGACTGAGCTTATTTGAAGAAGCTATTAAAGATCTCTAAGTCATACATTATTGAAATAGATCCAGTATACTCGTTGAGGAATATCTAATTCAAGTGTTGTAGAAGCAACCAGGACCTGACAAAGATCACACATTTTTTGGATTAAAACATCGGGAAGATGAAGGATCTTGTGATTCGTTCGTCTAACCAGTTGCTAACGAGGATCGTGGTTTGGGTATCTACCCAATCGAGAAGAGGGATAATAATGGAAGACAGTGGTTTCCATTAAACTATGGAATAACAGTTAGTTATTGGGTTGTACAACTAGGACCAACTAAAGGATAGACTATTGGGTCATATAACCAATTGCTTTCTTATCCACTACAATCCCATTATTATTTAATGGAGAATCCATTTTAGTGAGAATAACCAACATTGAAAAAACTATTTCATTGTGTTAAACCATCTAAATACCATGTGATGTCCTCTATTGGATTATTTAATCATGAAAAGTAATATTTTTATATATTAATAAGTGCATCATGGTCTTTAAACGTTTGAGATGTTTAATTGAAAGGAAATAATATTTAAAAAGTAAACCACTGAATCTCCCCCCCGCCCTCTCAATGGTGAATCTGTAATGGGACACTAAATGTAAGAAAATAGGGTTTTTATTATATTTACATAATATTAAATATGTCACTAATATCATATATATTTAAATCAAATTAATCATTATAACAATATTTGAGAGAGATTATTGAAAAAAATATTACATAGGTTCGCAAGGCGGTATTGTACTATACACATGAATGGTGAATTACATTCTCATTTAATGGAGGTTAGAGAGTTATATAAGTAATTACATTAACATTAAAACACCTCATTGTACTGAAGATATTTATATTATTGTATCATCATGGTTAATGAATATTTGAAGAGGGAGGAAGAATAAATAAAATAAAAATGCTTGGTTAATAATGATAACCCTTTTTCAGACAACCTCTTAATGATTACACCAAAATCTCTTCCATGAGGGTTTTTTGATCAAAATATGGAATCTAGGATGTGGAGGGGGTTGTAATGAATGTATATGGGTAATTATTGGAAGATAAAAAAAATCATATGATGTGTGAATAACATAGGATAGGAGGATCCCTTTTACAAGAGTGTGGAAGGGAACTTGTTGAATTTCATAAATTATTAAGTTAATATGAACATATTTTGATACTAATGTGGCTAAAAATTGAAAATATTCAATGATTTTATGATTACGAGTCAAACTTATCTCTTAAAATAAAAATTGGACATGTTTATATGAGTATTATACCATTATCTCTTTGTTTTAACCCACTTTAATCCTTTTTAAAATTAACATGATAAGGATGTTTATACTCAACAGAGGTCAATATATTTACTATAAAAAGACAATTGAACCATAACTGGATGATTTCTGATATTTTAATCCATTTTCCAATAACTTTTCCAAATAAATGAATTCCCAAAATTTTAAATCACATTGTTAAATACTATTTATTATAAAATTTCATTAAAGCTAATTTTACCCTATTCATTTAATTTGGATTTTAAAATATCAAGGAAAAGGTTAAATTGGAATGTAATCCATTTAAACTTCTCTAATAAGTCATTTTTATACAATAAATTTATATAACGAACAAATTATTTCAAATTATATTAATTTTAATAATTTTAGCATCATTAATTTTATTTCATTTTTAATTGAATAAATACTATATAGGTGTTGTGTAGAAATTTAAAGAAATTATTTCATCACCTTCCACCAATAAATGTATATTAATAAACATGATACACATCCCATATCAGGCTTTACAACAGTTCTCACAAACTATCCAGGTCTCACAACCACTACCATAGTTTTTTTTGTGGGAAAAACAAACTACCAATCCACACACGGCCTCTACACCATTATACGTTGGAAACAAAAATTCAAGGAATGTTTGGTGGGAAGATTTTCAATATCCTCTGGTTTAAGCACATGAGATAGTGTGTATAACAAACTAACAGACGCTACTCAAAAATGTAAGATAAAGAAAACAATAGATCTAATGTTATAAGGATTGAGTTTAGAAGTATCTATGTGTTTTCACTTCAGTTATGGACTCCTTGGTGTGAAGAAATTTGAGTTTGAATCCTTCTCTGAAAGTTGTCTCAAAAACAGAGTGTTGCAACATCAGGTTCGGGCTTCCAGGTGCTAAGGTGTTCAGCTTCTGGGTTTGAAATAGATTCAATGAAGCACAGTAAGGTAGCCTTGAATTTTTTCTCCCAAATGATATTCCTAAAGATCTTATGTTCACAATGTAAGTGCAGATATGTTCTCCATGTTCTTTAAGTCTGTACTGTAATATATATCACCCTGCATAGTATTCTCTAGCTCGATCTTCTATTTTATTCTTGAGATCCGATAGTAGGAATGATCAAGGCACATGCGGTCTTTCTCCTACCTCATACAGTCTCTAGATATTTCTACAATCAAAATTAATTAATTTCATAAGAATTAAATTTACCAAATATGACCATTATAATGATCTTAAGAAAATTTACAATGAATATATTGGAAGAGTATAAGTATCAATAGACTGGTAGTAGTAGCCTTCTCAATGGTATCTTCTCAACGGTAGGATTATCCACTGTAAATGTGTGAATTCCAATGGATCTTCTAATAGTAACCTTTAATTGGAACCCTTCTTGCGGTAACATCATAGCAACAACCTTGTAGTTGTAAGATTAAAACAGTAACCTTATAATAGTAACCTTTTAGCAGTGACTTTTGTAAGATTCCAACTTTAGGATTCCAATTAGTGATCTTGTACCAATAACCTCTCGTGGTAGATCTACAATAGTATCCCTTGAGTAGTAAACTCATAGTAGTGAATGTTCATTTGTAACTGAGCAGTATGGTTCCTCAGTGGTAACCTTCGAGCGGTAAACTTCTAGCGGTAACCTTCTAGAAGTAACCTTCCAGCAGTAACCGTCTAACGGTAACCTCGCCAACAGTAGCCTCAACCATTGGCATAAATAGAAGTCTCTTAACAGAGACCTTCATACTAGTGGCCTTTTATATAGAAACTTTTACACAGTAAACTTAATCAAGAAAGAAGTTAGATTAAAAATACATAATTTTTACATGATAAAAACTTTAAAAACTAACAAAACATGATTGTAATATAAATGAAACATGATTTGGGATTATCCAAAAAGGTGAGTACAATAATCTCCCCCTTCTGAATAATCACAAATTTTGGCAGTGAAATTTAGAATAAGAATTATTGTATTAGAGTTAATTAAATTTTATAATATCTTCTGTGGTATCAATATACATTGTATCGGGGCTATAACCTAATGAACTAAAATATCAAAATCCAAATAAATTTTTTTTGAATCAGATCTAGAATAAATATTTATTATATCAATGAGTAAAATATTTACAGTGAAGTATATCATTAATAAATAAAAATTGAAACAATTTTATTGTTGAAAAAATATTAGAACATAAATATATAGTAATGTCCTTTATATGCAAAGGATCAAATATTAAAAATTATCCCATGTTGTGATTATAAAAAAAGGAGAAAAAATCAGATCATTGTATTAATGAAACAATATTACATTAGACAAAAAAGATTACAATGATTCCTATTAAATATGACAGTGGACAGTCAATCCACTTTAGAGATGTCCATGTGAGCTTTGCCTTTGAGAGGTTAGGAGGTATGTTTAGGAGATGGAGGTACATTCCTAGGTATAAAAGTAAGCAATGTAGGAGGAACTACTATAGAAGCATCAGTATACCAATATTGAGTAGATCTCTGAGGAATCATAGAATCCAAACATCTGATGGCATGTACTTGAGTCAGCAAAGGGGAAGAACTTGTAGATACTAATGCAGCTTAGGAAGAAGTCAAGGCTAAAGGGACAAGAATAGGAGTACAATCCACATTGAGAAATGGAATAAGGAGGTTCCTAAAATCCATAGTGATCTTCCCTCCTCTTTCTTTATCTGATATGAAGTAATCCTTATTGTCGATGAACTTTTCCAAAGTAGGAGTCAACTCTCTAAACCTGCTAACTAGATCCTTAAAGGCCTGAGTGACAGGAGGTATTCTAAAGTTCTCCAATAGAAACATGAAATGATTATCCACTTGATGCTTAGTATAAACCCATTTATAATAGAAGTCAATCTTATCTTTGATTGCCTTTTGATCTTGGGTAGCCTCCATCATGTAATCACCTAGAAGATTATGAATTTCTCTGGTAGTGGAAATGAAATAAGTTAAAGACTGAGGATTTGAGGTACATGCACCAGAGAGCTTCTCCATTTCTTCTCTAACAACTGATCTGAGGGCTATTAAATAAATAAAAGGATAAGCAGATGAGGAAGAGGATGCACACAGAGGTGCCATGGAAAAATCCATTGTCTCCTTAAAAGACATAGTGAATCCACTGATCAACCTCGTCACATCACCATCCTAACCATTCACATTCACTACCATAGAATTATAAAAGTCCTCAAACAGAGTTACCATCTATTGGACAAAACTCTTAACATAACAAGTGTCTTTTATCACTTGAGATCATGAAGCCATATCTGAGTTTAAAATCACAACTAAATATTTCACAGTGTCCCCATATTCTACCAAGGCTCATACCTGATTCTGGAATATCTTAACTTCATGTTGAATGTTTGATTGAATGCTAAATATTATTCTTTCCAAAACAGATGCTATAAGATTTGGATTCAGAGCCACTGTTCTCTCTATCCCAAGGGATATTTCATCATTGCATTTATGAAACTCTGATTTCAATGACTCAAAGTCATATTTTATTACATAATCTAGTGGAAGAAGAACCACTGGTAGCACTAATGTGGTCTCTAAAATATAATGAACAAGATGTCTTCTGTTAGGATTTTCATCTTCTGAGTCGTCATAGTCTAATCCCAAAACATTGAATCGAGGGTCCTTTGACCAAACTTCTTTTTCATTAATAGAAGAAAGTGATCCTATGGAAACATGGTCCTCCCCATCAATTAGATCTTCCTCATGGACAAATAAATAATTCTCTTCCATTCTTCATTGATCAATTGAATCATTCATAGAATCTACTAATAATTCTTCTATAGAATCTCCAACCACTTTCATTGCAATTCCAACATATTAAACTTCCTCATCTATTTCATTCTTTGTCATTCCAGTGCATCCAATCAAAGGAATAAGTCTTAGGCATTCTTCTACACTTTCATTATCATCAGATGCTTCAAACTCTTCATCATCATAGTTAACTTCATCCACCTCCTCTATGGTCTCTCCAATAGTAATGTCTCTTAAAACATTATCCTCACTTTCATCTTCAGTGGTTTCTTCATCATCAGTGACCCTTCAGATAGTCTCTCTTCTGGGAAAATACTTTGGTGGACTAGGCTCACCAAATGATACATCGCCAATATGGGGACGTGATGGAATGTCAGGATCACTCCTATCATCTATAGGAGAATCATTTCTGTCTTGCACCACAACAAGCTCCTTAGCTTCATTTGAATGCACTAATTACACTTCGTCAGGTTTTAAAGCTAGATCTCTCTTATCCTTTTTCCTAGTAGGATTGACAACAGGGTTGATGTCATCATATAGTGTTACCTCATCATTCACCCATTCAACATTCCAAGGGTTCCAATTTATCCTCATACATTTGCAATTCCTTTTGGTAATACATAAGTTGTCTTTTAAAACAATGGTTTGTTCTTTAATTCCAGCATCAACTATCACTTTAAAAATAAAAGATATAAACTTGGAACGAAACAAATAATTTTACTTGGAACTAGGCCTAGTCAAATCCTCTAACTGAAAAATCCAAAATATGAAAGGTTTAACCTTTGTTCTTCCTTGAACAAATACAACAAAAATATGTCCTGATATTTGAAACAAGAAATGTATCCTCTCTTGACAGTCATGTCATGTTGTATAAACTTAAAATAGTAATCTTTTTCACCATCCATCTAAAAAAAAATTACCTTTCTAGGAATTTCACACCCTGTCAAATTGGAAAGATCCTCTTCATAGTAGAAAAGATCACTGGTCGGAGGAACCACTCCAGAATAATAGTCAAATATTTCATCATGTGGGACTCATAAACATTCATCCCATTCAATGTAAGATAAACTCATGCCAAAGCCATTTACATTTGATTACATTTAGTTTTCACCCTTAGATTTTTCAACCCACAAAAACTCATAAAACTCATTTACTATCTTTGGGTAATATGGTCCATTATTATTTGTGAAGAATTATAACCAGTCTTGAGCTTTGAGTGCCTTCAGCACTAGAGACATTCTCGAAAATAGTCATTTTGAACTTAATTATTTCTCATCCATGATTTCCCTCTTTGAAAAATAAGTATTGATATGATTTTCCATGACATTGTGTCCACCACTAGAATCCACTTGAGGTTTCTTAGGGTTAGGTACATCTAATTCATCACCACCCATTGGTCTCTTTACTCTTTCTATTGTGATTTGATGCGGTTCAAGGGTTTTAGCAGTCAGATATGTTAGTATATGGGAGAAAAAGGTTGGGTAGAGGATTGAAGTGGATCAAAATATGACTTAGTAATTTTTTTTATCATTTAGTGATTGAAAATAAAATCCAGTAAATGAAATTAATTCAATAAAAACATTTTATATTACTTTAGAAAGCACGAAGTCCCAGACCTATCAGTAAGGTCAACTAGAGGTAAGGTGCCAATAGTAATTTCTATCGATGAGGAACAATGGTATGCTGTACTAAAAGTGAGGACCAATGGTGAGGTGTCCTAATTTTGAGGTCCAATAGTGATGTTTCCTAATAATGACTTGTCCATAAATAAAAATAATCATAACCTAACTCATGTTTTATGGGATTTAACCTCTCAGAATTGAAAGACTTTATGAATATATCAGCCAATTGATGTTAAGTTCCAATGAATTCATCATTAATATCACCTCATTGATAATTATCATTCAAAAAGTGACATCTCATATCAATGTGTTTTGTCCTAGCATGAGATACTGGATTTTTAGAGATGTTAAGAGCACTTGTATTATCACAATTTATAGAGACATGTTTGAATTGATATCCATAGTCTTGTAAAGTGTGTTTCATCTATAGAATATAAGCACAACAACAACCATCAGCTATTATTCAGCATTGGAAATGGATAATGCTACAAAATTCAGTTTCTCACATCACCATGATAATAATGACTTTCCCAAAATGTGACATGTTCCAAAGGTTCTCTTTCAATCTAACTTACATCCGGAAAAATCAGTATCAGAATAGCTTATCAAATCAAATTATTTTCCTCTTGAATAAAATAGTCCTAAGTTGGTAGTATACATTAGATATTTAAGAATAAATTTAACATCAGTTAAATGAGATTCTATGGTATTGACAAGAAAACAAGAACACATACATACATTGAACATAATATCTGGTCAGTCTATGGTATTATAGAGAAAACAACCAATCATACCTCTATAATTGGTTTGATCCATTGGTTTACCAGTTTCATCAGCATCCAACTTATAAGTGGTATGAATAGGTGCATCAACACCATTATTACTATCCAAACCAAAACATTTCAAAAGAACCATAGAATATTTACATTGATTTAAAACAATAACATATTTATTTTAGAAAATCTGAAATCCAAGGAATAATTTAAGTTGCCCCATTAGACTCATTTCAAATTCATTTTTATTAATATTTCAAAAATCAGTACATAAATGAATTTTTAAGGATCAACAAATAATGTCATCCACATAAATTTTTACTATTAAAAAAACATTGTAAATCCTTTAAAAAAAATAGTAGGTTAATATATTCCTTTTGTATAAACTTATTAAATTAGAAAAGAACTAAGTCTATCATACCAAGTACTAGGAGCTTGTTTTAGACCATATAATTCTTTAGAATATTTAAAAATTTGATTTAAAAAATGTGGATTTTTATGCCCAGATGGTTGTTCAACAAGCACATCTTCAACTATATACTTTTATGGAAATTCACTTTTAACATCTATTTGGTGAGGTTTAAAATTTAGATGAGCTACATTGGAAATTAGAATCCTAATGGCTTCTATTCTAGCTACAAATGCAAAGGTTTTCTCATAGTCTATTCCTTCTTTTTTATTATATCCTTGTGCAAATAATCTATCCTGGTATCTAAATATTTTTCTAGACTCATCAAATTTGTTTCTAAAAACCCATTTAGTGCCTACGGTCAATGTTTCTTTAGGACTTTATACTAATTACAATCATTGTTTCATTCAAACTGATTTCATTATTCTTGCATATATATCACCCAAAGTTCATCATTGATAGTATCATTAATATTTTGGGTTCAATATATGAAATAAAATCTTGATGTTCAACCTAGTTTCTTAGAGAATCTCTAGTTTCTGCTCCTCTATTTAGATCACATACTAAAAAATCTAGGGGAAGATTCTTGAGAGTTATAATTCCTCTTGAAAGGGTTGGACTAGACTCCTCATGGTTTTCTATAGGTTCAGAATCAATAGGCTCAGATTTTGGAAAATATTTCAAGAAGTAGTTGTTGTCACTAGGAAATCACTGTTTTTATCATTAAGGTCTAGAAATGACTTATCTATCTTAAGATATTCAAGAGAGGTTTTAGGTTCATGTGGGCCAGTCTCATCAAATTTGACATGAATGAATTCTTCAACACATTTGGTTCTCCTATTTAATACTCTATAGGCTTTACTGGATATTGAGTAACCTAGGAAAATTCCATCATCACTTTTAGAATCAAATTTATCCAGATTATTACTAGTGTTAAGGATAAAAATTTTGCCACCAAAAACACTAAAGTAATTAAGCTTAGGCTTCCTATTGTTCCTTATCTCATAAGGGGTCTTCTTAAGAAAAGGTATAATTAAAACTCTATTGATTATGTAACAAGCCGTATTAATAGCTTCAATCAAAAAATATACTGGAAGGTTATACTAACTAAGAATAGTTTTGGAAATACATTGATGTTTCCTATTTATTCTTTCTAAAACTCCATTTTGTTAATGTGTTCTAAGAGAATAGAAATTGTTATGATAGATATTATATGAGAAAAAAGATTCCAACTCATTATTTTCAAACTCATGGCCATGATCACTTCTCAAGGTCTTCATTATAAGACCACTGCAATTTTCCAAAGACATGGAATATTTAATAAAGTAAGAAGATGCTTCACTTTTGTGAGCTAGAAAGAATACCCAAGGGAATCTAGAAAAGTCATCTACAAGACCATAGACATTTTTCTTCTCATTTAAACTTCAAACTCTAGATGGTCCAAACAAATCCATGTAAACCAACTAAAGCGGTTGAGAATTAGAAACTTCTTTCTTTGGTTTGAAAGAAACATTTTTTTGTTTTCCCTTTTTAAAAGGATTCCAAACTTTGTTAAGTGGGAATTCCAATTTAGGTAAGTATCTAACTAAACCATTCCTATTTATTTTAATAAGTGAGTTCACATTGAAGTGCCCTAATGTTTTGTGCCATAACCAAGATTCCTTATGAAAATAATTTAAGCATGATACATTTTTTAGCTAAAGTGATTAAATCACCAATATATACAATTTAATTTCTACAATCAGGTAATATTAAATCATATTTAGAATTAAAAACATTACATACATCATTTTCAAACATAAAAATAAAACCATCCTCATACAACTGAATTATAATAATTAGATTGTACTTTAACCCATCAACAAAGAGTACTTTTGAATTTAATATAGTATTAGGGTTAGCAATTTGGCCTAAGATGACGATCTTTCCATTAGAATTATCACCAAATGTATCATGTCCACCATCATCATTGATTAAAATCTTGAATAATGAAATGTATCCTATCAAATTCCTTAAACATCCACTACCCATGTACCATAGGGTTTTATAGGAACTCTTTAGACAATTTTCCTTCAAAACAGATGAAGCATAGGGTAACTTTGGTACCCAAATTTTTTTGGTCAAGGAAAGTTAGCAATAAAAGAAAGGGGAACAAATATTTTTCATAAAGGTTTCCTATAATCAATACAAATGTTTTGAGACATAAAAACATTTTAGTCCTTTCAGAAAATTATTTTTCAAGAGATGATCCAGAACATGACATAGCACTAAACTGTCTAGATTTTGGAACAGATTTGTTTTTAATAATCCTTCTTGGTCCTAGTTATTATCCTATACCAGTTTTCTATTTTAGAGCAATTTTTTCCCCAAGAAACTGAGTAAAAAATTCCCTACCAGTAGTAAACATTTTAACATCACTCATTAATTGATCATTTTATAATTTCAGTTCAGTATTTTATTTTAATAGTTGCATAATGTTTTCCTTTTAAATATCCAAATTAGACTTATAATTGTCATTTAAAGCATGTTGTCTTTTCAATGATTTATATATATCCATGAACTCATTAAAGGGATCTTCAAGCATTCCAAAATATTCAAATAGTTCATCCTTAGTCATATTTTCATCATTATTTGATTCACTTTCATTCAAAAAATAGTAAGCATTATATATAGGATAAATAAATGTTACCATAGCTGTCATGAAACATAGGTTTTTACAATTGATCTTTTCAGTATCAGAAGTGTCAGATCCACTGGAGTTTTCTTCTAAAGAACTCAAAGTATCTTTCATATACTTTTTATATCCCTTTCCCTTCTCTTCGTATTTCTTCTTAAATTTCATCTTGGGGAAATCAGCCTTCACATGAACTTTTTGTTTACACTCAATTCATATTATCTCATATGTGTTTTCATTCCATTTTCTGTCTTTTTTCAAATGTCTGTTACTATCATACCCTCCTCTATAGTTTTAATTTCTAAAGAACTTCTTCTTTTGGAAGTAATTTTTGAATCTTCTAGTAAGATGAGCCATCTCCTCATCACTTTCATAATATGAATCATCACTGGAGGAACTATCTACAAGAACATGAACCATTTCCTTATCATTTCTCTTTGAGTTAGTAGTCTTGAATTCTATATATTTCTTTCCTGGTTCTTCATCTTCTTATTGATTCACCTTAAGCTCTTATTTGTACATCATGAGTTTTATAATTAGTTCCTTCCTTGGTAGCTTATGTCATAGGGTTCTCAGATAGAAATATAATTTCCTCTCCATATGTCAGGTAGGCATCGAAGCAATCTAATAATCAGATCTCTATTGTCCACTAGTTTCCCAAGAATAATCATTGTATTTACTATTTAATTTAACCTAAGATACATTTCAGAGATAGGTTCATCATGATTCATTTTAAAATTATCATATTTAATAGTGTAATTATTTAATCTCATTTCTTTAACATTGGTTGTTCCCTCATAATAAATATCCAAAATATCCCAAATTTCATATGCTATTTTATAGGAAGATATTCTATTGAATTATCCATCACATGAAGCACAATACAATGCATTCATTGATTTATAGTTATATTTATACAGATCATTAGTCAACTAAGACCATGTGTCCCTAAAATTAGTAGGTAATGCATGTTGTTCTTCAATTGTGTAATAGTTTTTTGGACCCATTCTCTCTAGATACATTTTGATTTATAATTTCTACTATGCATAGTCATTACCATTAGAGAATGGTGTCATGTCAGTAACAACACCCTCTACTCAGTTATCCATAACAGATGAGAATATAAAGAATTGAAAATTTAGATATGAAAAAAAAATTAAGATATTTAAGATAAAATTAAAATCAAAGTTGAAAATAATTTGAAAATCATGAAAAATAGTTCTGATTGTATCAATTAAGAAAACTATGATACCAAATTTTTATTGAGGTGGAAACTCAAGAGTGTGTGAATTGAGTTTATATTTAAAATTTATATTAAATACATTATGATAAAATCCCCCAATTTGAAATAGCCCAGCTAATTAATATATTAGAGATTTAAATGTTCAATTACTCAATAATTTTCTCAATGGTTGATTAGTCATTATTTGAATCATTGTTAAAACCTTTCAAACGTTTGAAAAAGGTTCGCTTAATTAAACACATATACAAACAAACCAAAACTAACTATCAACGTTAATGAAAAAAAGATTACTATCTTTGAAATTAAAAGCAGAATAAAATAGAAAAATAGAGTATTTCAAAATAATCTACACAATAGAATTAAACAAGAGGTCCAGTATCATGTTGAGACATTATCCTCCCCACTAGGTGATCACCTTCCACCAAATTGTTTATATTAATAAACATGATATACATACTCTATCAGATTTTTCAATTGTTTTCACAAACTGTCCAGGTCTCACAACCTCTACTGAAGTTATTATTGAAAAAAAATCCAAGCCACACACAACCTCTTCCATTGTTATATGTGGGAAAAAATTTTGTAAGGAACATTTGGTGTGAGGATTTTCAGTATCCTCCAGTTTAAGCATAGGTGACAATTTGTGTAACAGACAAACACACACTACTCAAAAATGTAGGATAAAAAACACAACAGAGATAATGTTATTAGGATTGAGTTTAAAATGATTTATGCATTTTTAGTTCAGATATGGACTCCTTTGTTTGAATAAATTGCAGTTTGAGTCCTTCTCTAGAATTTGTCTCCAAAATAGAGTGTCACAACTTCATGTTCTGGCTTCCGGATACTGAGGTTTTCAGCTTCTTGGATTGAAATAAGTTCCATGAATTACAGTAAGGTTGCCTTGAATTTGTTCTGACAAATGATCAGCAATAATATCTTGGGTTCAAAATGTATGTGTCGTTATTTTCTCATTATTATTTAGGCCTATCATGTAATAACTCTCACCCCACATAGTCTTATCTTGTTAGATATTCTATTTTATTATTGAGATATGAAAATAGGAGTGATCAATTCATGTGAGGTCTTCCTCATACCTCATACGGTCTCCAGATATGTCTATAATCAACATTAATTAATGTTAAAAGCATTAAATTTAGCAAATATGACCATAAGAATAATCTTAAAAAAATTGAAAAAGTATAGAGTTGAAGAGTATAGGTATTAGTAGACTGGTAGCGGTAGCCATCTCAAAGGTAGCTACTTAATGTTAGTCTTATCAGTGGAAGATGTGTGAATTCCAAAGTTTCTTCTAGCAGTAACCTTTCATCAGTATAATTCTACTGTTATCTTCAAATCAGTTACCTTATAGCAGTAAGATTAAAACTATAACCTTTTAATAGTAACCTTTTTGTGGTGACTTTAGTGAGATTCTAGCGGTAGGCTTCCCATAATTTACCTTGTATGTGTAACCTCTAGTAGTAACTCTATAACATTATCCCTTGAGCGGTAGACTCGTAGCGGTGAAATTTCATTAGATACTCAATGGTTACATTCCTCAGCGGTAACCTTCTAGTGGTAACCTTCTAGGGGTAAACTTCTAGTGGTAATATTATAGTGGTAACATTCTAGAGGTAACCTCACTAATAGTATCCTCAATAAGTGACTTAAACAGAAATCTCTTAACAGAGTTCTTCATACCAGTGACCTTTTACATAGAAACGTTTACACTGTAAACTTAATCAAGAAAGAAATGAGATTAAAAAAACTTAATTGTTACACGATAGAAACTATAAAAACAAATGAAACATGATTATCATATAAATGAATCATGATTTGTGATTATCAAAACAAGTGATTCCAACACCTATTTCAAAACTTTTAATGAAATACAACAAAGATAATGGAATTTTTGGGTTTTCATTACAAAAAATATTATACAGTTCAAAATCTGGTCTATATGAAACAAAAATCATATATTATAATTTTTAATGATTATGGAAGAGAACTAGTAATCTAATAATACTACCTCAAGTATTAGGGTTACTTTCTTGTCCTTTTATCATTACTTTTACCGTTAATTAACCCATTTTACCTTTACCATGGTAACACACTTTTCGATGACTAATATATAAAATGATTAAAAATAAAAGGTACATATTTATCAAATTTAAACATCTTAATAAAAAATATAGAATACATTTTTAAAGAATCAAAACACATAAGTGGAATTGTTTAATTTAAAATTAAACTATAAAATTAGGATGATAATAGTTTTTCAGGAAAAATGATTTCTTAGTATAAAAATATTATTATACTAAATTCAATTTTAAAATTCCTTAAAATGACTGTAATTTTAAAATTTTAAAAAAATGACTTATTTTATTTTAAATACTTCCAAAATAGAATATAATGTTTTAAATACATTAAATGAAAATACAATTTGTTAAAAAAAATTGTATTTTTCAATATACACTAGAAAATCAATGTTTTCAGAAAAATAAAAAAAATTCACTACAATATAATAATGACATGATTATTTCAAAATTCATAACCTTTTTATAAAATATCATTTCCAAAAGTTTCATTCATTCACCATAATATCATCTCATTAAAAAAGAAAACAAAATCCATTTTTAATGAAAACGTGATTTTTGACCATAAAATTAATCTACTACATATATAGTGATTATTTACTAAAAATTTATAAAAAGTATTATTGAGTAGGAAAACTATATATTTTTCATAAATAATTAAATATTATTAATACTCTAAAATTTAACTTCTATTTTATAATGGTATTATTAAAATAATAATATTTCATGGATTATGTAGTATCATTGTTTTTTCCATCTAGGATATCCAATATGGTGTTCTTTTTTTATCTCAAGGTGTTAAATAGAGAATGATGATTAAAAAAAATCGTGGTGCTATCTTTGATAGGTGAGGTTGAACCACAGTAAGGGGTTATCATCATGGTTTTCTTCTTGCTCCAGTCATATTTTCCCTAGTTAATTTGTTTCATCTTGCTTTTCATTGTTTTACGAGTATCATTGAGTGTTCCTTTAGTATCATAAACATTTTTAATTTTATTCTTAGAGTTTCAATTTTTTTATTACATTTTTTTCTTTTCATAATAAAATGATGTTAGGTAGTGTTCTTTTTGTAGACTAGGAACAAATTTGTATGAACCACGTAAATTCTCTATGCTATTTTTATTGCCTATATTTTTATAACATCTCCATTGTGGTTTTTTTTATATTCTTCTTCCCTTTGATTTGATTCTATTTTATATATATATTATTTCTATGAAATATCTTTTTAAATTTAATCTTTTTTTCTTTGAATTTTGTTATGTGGTTGGTTTTTTAGAAATGTCCTCCTACCAAGGAGTTTTGTGTTTCAATCGATAATTCCCATAATATATTGGTATCAAATCTAGATTTTATATACTATAAATATATATTTTAATAGAGTATAGTTTGATAATTTTTATGGAGAAATTTATTTCAATTTGTGGAGAGTTTAGATGTATTCTCTTCATGGCCATAATGGACTTGAAGATACTCGATTAGGTTCTAAAATAAAAATTACCATTGTCTCAACCACCTGAAACACAAATTTTTTTTGAGAATTTAAACCATAATGTTTTAAATAAATCAAATTTAAATATTCTTCTCCCCTATGTGAAAAGATTTTTCAAGAATTGTGCCATGAGACTTCTTCTAGAAAAAACATATAAAAGACTTGTTATGTTTACATGAATATATCATTTTAGGATGGTTACAAAATTAAATACATATTTATAATTTCAAAATGTTCTTTGGAACCTCTATAAATACTCACTTAGAAATTTCTAATAAGATTATTTTTAAGTTATCCAGTGTAGATTTATATATTATTGATGAGGAACAAGATTATTTGTTTATACATTTCTTAGATGATTCATTCATTCTGGTTAGAGATTAGATGATTTATGGTAGTTATTCCATGATATTGGAATAAGTGAAGTCAATAGTCAAATATATCTATACTCAAATTCCATATTTTATGGTGAAGGGTATTAATATGAAATCTAGGACAAAATTTCTCATTGTGAAGGGTAAAATTAATGGTAAAGTCACAGAAATAAAGGATGGTAGTCGGTATAAATTTTTTTGGTGCTTTCATCATGGAATGACCATTAAAATTAAGGAATACATCCTTGAGAATATGTATAAAAATAGTATGACCTAGAAAAATGTGGTATGATGTGGTTATGATAGTTTTAAGGATAATTGTTTATATCAAACTACCCTTAGAATATATTAGGGGAATCTCTAGGTTTTATTTCTTATGTGATCCAAGAACTACCTTTGATTTTAATTATATACGGTCCCCATTGATCATAGTGATATATTATATAATATCAATATTATATTTTTGAATTACATTGTTTATTTTTTACTTCTTATTACCTTGTTCATGTAAGGTTTTTCCTTTCTATAAGTTTCCTCCTTATTTTAAAGTTTTCAGAGGTGTTTTTATGGCTTACTATAGGCTATAGAGTAGGTACACATCAGGTATTGGTTATTAGATGCAATTAGTGAAGAAGGAGGTCATGTCGTGATCATGTACCAGTTTTGAACAATGGTTACATGTCATGTAGGGTTTAAATGCCATATCATTAACCAAAGGTGATGGTTTTTTCAGTGTAACTTTTCCATGATGGAATATACATCGTGCACCTGTGTTACACATCCTAACTCAGCTCGTACCCATATTTAAGTCATGTTTTTGCTATTTTTCTTAGTCTAATCTTTCTAGACCACATTCTCTTGACCCTTGAACACATCGTAGGTGATTTTTGAATGCAACCCTCCTTTTGTATCAATTTGATTAACATTGGATCATCGTTTTACATGTAGTGTGATTCCCAAGTTATTTATCACCCTTATTCTTCATGTTTATCTCTTTCTACCCACTAGGGTTTTCAAGGGATCATATTGTGATGGATAGAGCCATTCATTGTGGTTTCAGATCTTGCTTCTTGGTTGAGTTTCACGATCTTATTCACCTTCATTCTAGTTGATGGTTGTCATTGTGAATGTCATTCTTTAGGAAATATGTAGGTAGTTTCATCTCGATTTGTACAATTAGATTACCATTATATTTCATGATTTACATCAATTCATAAGGTATATTCAATTTATTAAACTTTACTTCAATTGATTTGTTAAAACCTAATTTAATTAAATTGGGAGATTTCAAATGTTTTAGTACAGAAATTTGGAAATCCACCAATTCCATTTAATTGGGGTGGATTTGTGGAAATTGGAAAATGTAAATTTTTAAATTTAAATTTTGGATTTGATGGAAATGTTTTTAATTAAATTATGGAATTTTATTATGAATGTGAATTATAAAAAGGATGGAATTGGTTCTTTATAGATTTCAAACTCATGAAAATGGATTAAAATGATTTGGTAGAAACTCAATGGATTTATCTTATAAAAGAGGTGTGTTTTTGAATAAAACATGTCTTGGTTTTAGATGAGATGAAATTGGAATATTTTAAATTGAAGAATGGGATTTACTTTATTTTAATCAGCCTTAAAATAAATATCCCATCATGAAATAGGATATAAAACTCTTAGGTAGTTGGTGAGTTATTTGGATACACGGTACATAGTGACATTGTTCGAAAACAAACCTACGACGAATCACATCCCCTATATGAGGGTGACGAGTCTCCTATATCCATTGTTAGGGGGATGTGAGTATACTAATTTTATTGTGTCTGCATAGATAGGGAGGAATCCTACGGCTCAATAATACTCTCATACCTTTTGGTAAGTGACCATGTTATTAACTTTTATATTTATATTTGAGATATAAATTAATGTCAATGTTGTTTAATATTCATTACATGCCTATAAAATTTAAATCAGTTTTTTTAGATAAATTCTTTACATAATCCATTATATTAAAAATATGAAATCTTTTGTAATGAAAATCATATAATGTAAAAGTATATTCCCATCATTTTCAAAATTTATAACATGTTTTGTTTAAATTTGATTTTGATTTTCCAAACCTATTTACCTTCAAAATTGAAATATTTTCTTTGGATAATTTATATTTGACATCTGTTATGGAATCATTGGTTGTATTCTAGTGGGAATAGGATCAGACCCAACTTTTTTAATCAGGTGTTTGTAGAAATTCTATTTCTAGGTTTGAGCAATGGGAAGTGATATCTTGGAGGTGGATCCCGCTTCTGAATAGTGGTCTTGGAGAGGTGTGTCCATTGGGTCCTTGGGGTTGTTTCTACCTATTTTAGTACTTGAGTTTCAGTAGATTATTCTTTAGATACTCATTTTATTCTAGGAATTTACTCCCATTAGATTTTTCATTTGATATTAATATTGTTCATTTTTTCATTTTCTTCCACATTCTTATGGAAAAAACGTTCACACTTGTATGTTGTATGATTCCAGGTTCTAGTGGTCGACCCATGGGTATTGGGAATACCCTTTGGGCTATGTAAATTTCGACATGATTTTTAGGATACTAAGGTACCTGAGATGGTTCGTGATAAGTCGGTATCATAGGGTGGTTGTTCAAATTCTATTTTGATGTCAGTATGCATTTTTGAAATCCTATCGGGACATAGAAGGTAGTTGTGATTTATTGTGTATCCATCTCTCACTACAATAAACCATAAGTCAGTAGGGGTGTTTAGGGAAAGACTTACCTTGGATTTTTTATAATCTTTTCCTTATTTAGATTCAGATAGAGAGAAATCCATATATTGTTGTTCCTTATAAAGAGATACATTTCTCTTATTACTCAGTTAGATCATTAATATAATATATTACTTTTACTTTTTGATGTAGTGTAGAATCATTCCTCTAAGAAGAGGTGTGAATTAGATACAGGTAGAGGCTGATTCTGAATGTCAACAAGGAAATCGTGTTTTTGATCCAAATCTAGTTGTGGTGATTGTGTGCATCGTTCAGGCTCTAAGACATGAACCACCACAAGTTCCCGCTCAAGCTCCGATTGAGAATCCTTATGGGGATGTTATTCAGAATCATTCTCAAGAGTTCCTTTACCAGAATCCACTATTATTGAAAGGCACCACTGACCCTCATCTTGTTGAGGAATGGTTGAGAAAGGTAGAACATCTATTTGAGTTCTTTGAGACATCAGAAGTGATCTGGGTGAAGTCCAAAAATTCATGTTGGAGGGACCAAGAAGTAAATGATAGGAAAAAATAGTGAATCTAGGGAAATATGATGGAATTGTGTGGAAATAAATCAATATTATTTTCTTGAACCAGTTCTATCTAGGGTCAATGGTGTTGGCTGAGGCTATAGAATTCATCAAGCTTGAGGAGCTAACAAAAATTTGACTCAGTATTCAAACCCCATTGCTGATCTAGTGTAGTTTTATCCTAATATTATATCTAATGAGAGGATGATGTCTTGATAGTTTTATTTTGAACTTTGATCAAATATTCATTCTCAGGTCTTCTTGATGAATCTTTCCACTTATGATGATGTGCAGGATTAGGTGATGATTGTTGAGATGGACTTGTCTAGGAATTCAGGGTTGAAGAGAGTTGTTGGTTCTCTTAGTGGCAGTATTAGTGCCTTCATATTAAAATGGGTGTGTGATGATTCTCATAGCATTTCTCAATGGTGGTGTCATTCCAGACCTTCGACTAATCTAGGAGGAAGTACATTGGTCTTCTATTAGTGTAGCACACCCGGACATTCTAGGAGATTTTTCACTGAGGCACCCAAGGACTATAGTTCCTACGGATGTTTAGGATACTTATAGAGGATCTTCCATCACTTCTCTACTCCTTTTAGGGGGATAGTATCTCTAGATCCTCTAAAAACTATGGTGTAATCAAATGCTTCTTGTTCAAAAGGGTTCTAGCCACAGGCATCTGAAATAAATATTCATCATGCAGTGGAAGTATCTCTAGTGGAAGAAGACCCAGGTCTCGCAGCTGTGAGATGTACCATTACCATTTTTTTGTCATTTTCTATCGCTCTATTTTATATTGGTGCATCTAAATATTTTATTTCAACTTATATTGTAGATCTTATTAACCTTCCTATGGATAAACATCCTTGTGCAATGGATGATACAACAACACATGGTATGAAGATATATCAGGGTCTCTGTAGTCCTTGTGTCTTCTCTCTATCATATTTCAAGCTATATTGGAGTTTTCTGGTTCATGATATGATATATCTTGATGTCATATTCATGATGGACTGGTTCATTGCAAAAAAGAATGAATTTTTTGTTATCTTTGACAGGATTACATTACTACACAAATTGGTGTGCCTCTTATCTTTCAAAGAGAGTGGGACTCAAGGTTCAACAGAGCTAGTACTTATTATCAAGAGTTGGGGAAATTGATATCAGTGTTTTATTTTCATCTGGAGTGAGATTGAATGGGTGGTGAAATTCCTCTAGTCATCATTGAGTTTTTAGATGTTTTTTCTATAGATTTCTCTAGTCTACCACTGCTGAGATATGTTTAGTTTTCTATTAACTTAATTCTTGGAACTCAACCAGTCTCTATAGCCTCTTACTATATTGAACCATCCGAACTAAAAGACTTGAAGTCCCACCTTGACTATCTTCTTGAGGAAGGATTTATTCTTCCAAGTGTGTCACCTTGCCAGTGCCAGTTCTATTTTCTAAGAAGGCTGGTGGATCTCTTTTCCTTTGTATCAATTATTAAAAAATCAATTGAGTTACGATAATGAAAAAATATTCATTTCCATGGATATATGATCTTTTTGATCAACTGAAAGGGGATTTGTGTTTCTCTAAGATCATCCTTTGATCGAGTTACCATCAGTTGAGTATGAAATAATATGACATTTAGAAAGCCTCCTTTAAATGTAGGTATAACCACTATGAGTATCTTTTTATACCCTATTGTTTAACAAATGATCATACAGTCTTCATGGCCTTAATTTACAAGATCTTCCAAGAGTATCTGGATACAATTGTGGTAGTCTTTTTGGGTGAAATTCTTGTATACTCCATGTCCATTGAATACCAAGTGCAACATCTAAGAACAATTTTGATTCTGATGAGAAATCCCCACCATTATTCTATGATTTAAAAGTGTTTTTCATGGATTTAGGAAATTCAATTCATGGGACACTTGGAGTCTGAAGAGGGTGTATTAGTTGATCCTAAAAGTTGAATGTTGTAATGAATTGGTAGAAACCACGAAATGTCTTTGAGATCAATAGATTCTTGGGCTTAACTGGATATTACTGATGTTTCATGAAATACTTCTCAAAGGTGGCTTCTCTGATGACTAATTTAACTTGTATGCGAGTGATGTTTGTGTGGGATGAAAATTTTAGAGTTATTTTGTTGATCTGAAATATTTTTTTAATACATCACCAGTGTTAACTCTTCCATAAGTCGGTTAGGGATTTGTGGTATTTTTTGATGCTTTAGGTTTAGTCTTCTATTGTGTTCTTATGTAGGGTGATCAAGTAGGTGCATATTGATCTCATCAACTTACACTGGATGAGATTAATTATCCTACCCATGACCTGGATCTTGTAGTAGTGATGTATACACATATGATTTGGAAGCACTACCTTTTTTTAGAATTGATTATGGTGTCTTCATACACCAAAATATTGAGTTATATCTTCTCTCAAAAAGACTTGAATCTTTGGCAATGGTGTTGGGTGGAATACCTGCAATCTTCTGACATTGAAAATTACTATACCATAGGGGAAGGGAATGTCCTAGATGATGCATTGATCCTGATGCTTCTAACCTAGGTAATGAAATAATCCTCAGAAGAGTGGAATTTGATGTCTCTCTTTACACAGTTTCATATTGCAATTCAAGAGGAAGTGGATGATGTTTCCTTGGATATTGTTCAGTTGAAATTTACACTTCTCAAGATGATTCTTTAGGGTCAAGAGCTTTATGTTTCGTTCTATAGTATTAGAGGCTCTCTTTAGGGTAGAGAGATAGTTTCCTAGTGCTCAGTCTTCAATGTGGGTGTTGCATGCTATAGGAAATTTTGTGATGTGTCGTTAGTGGTAAGGAAGGATGTCATGGGATTTTGTCATCAATCCTAGTGGGTTGTGCACCCAGGAACCACAAAGATGTTCTATAACATGAGGTGGAAAGTCTACTGATTGGGTATGAGGCAGTAAATTTATTTATTTTTTCTCATTGCTATGCATGCGAGCAAGTAAACACCGATTACCAGAAAACTTCAGACTATCTTCAGACACTTCCAATCCCTACTAGGAAGTGGGATGAGATATCTATGGAAACTTGGGTTGGGTTGTTGGGTTGCTGCATACCATGAGAAATAATAATTCAATATGGTTTGTGATTGATAGGTTACCCAAGTCATCTCACTTCATAACCATTCCAGATACAACCAAAGTTGGGGATTTATGTAATCTCTATGAGAAAGAGATTGTTATTTTGCATAGAGATACATCTTCTATAGTATCTGATTGGGATCCTTGGTTTATATCTCACTTTTGGAGAGGCCTCCATGAGGCACTGGGATCTCAGGTTCATTTTAGGGAGGCCTACCATCCATAGATGAATGGCCAGATTGAAATATCTATATATATTCTAGAGGATATGCTTCGTGCTTGTGTTTATGATTTCAGTGGGGCATAGGATGATCACATAGGCTAGTTGAGTTTTAGTACAAAAATAGTTACCAGTTTGTAATCAGAATGGAAACTTTCATGGCCTTGTATGTTCGGTCTTGTAAATTTCTGTTGTGTTGGTTGGAGGTTGGTGAAAGATCACTAGTTGGACCATGCCCAGTGCAAGAGGGGCAAGCTAAGATTCAGCTAATCTATCAGATTATGTTGATAGAAAAAAGATGATATAAGTATTATAATAATCAACACCATAGAACATTTGAGTTTTTAGTTGGTGAACATGTGTTCTTGAAGGTTTCACCCTGGTTGGGTCATCGATGGCTTGAGAGACAAAGGTAATATTTCTCCTCGCTTTTTGGGTCCTTTCTAGGTTGTTGAGGATGTGGGAAATGTTGTGTACCATTTTTCACTTCCATTTCAATGATTTTGATACATAACATGATCCATGTATTGCAGTTGACAATGTATCTATCTAATACATCTCATATTTTGAGTTATAGTGATCTGGTGATCGAGCCAGGGTTATCTATGACTAAAAAACCAACCAAGATATTTAAAGAGGTCTTTTCTTTAAATAATAAAATGAGGCTTCAGCCCCAACATTTTAAAAAAATTGGAGGATTATACCTCTGGTTTTTGAACTCTAGAATCTTGTCTCTCATAGTCACAAAATGTGGCCTAGTGGGGAACTGAGAAAAGAGAAGTGACATCAACTTTTGGGCATGGAAGCTTCTTTATAGGATTTCTTGAGGGAAATTTTTTTTATAGAGGGGAGGTTATAACATACCATTACCTTGACTAGATAATTTTTTCCCTTTCATTATGTTTCCCCCTTAGATAAATGTTTTTAGAGGTGTTTTCCTAGGATTACTGTAGGTTTTAGATCATTTACACACCATGTAAAGGAGGTACACATTGTATACTGATCGTTATATTCATGTAAAGAAGGGGGATGTCATGTGGTGAGCATGTATACATTGTTAATGGTGGTTACACATCATTTAGGGTTTACGTATTAGATTTTTAACCCAAGGTGATGGGATTTTTGGGGTAACTTATCCATTGTGGACTAAACATCATGTACCTGAGGTACATGTCATGACTCATCCCATGCCCAGATTTAAGTCACTTGTTTATCAATTTTTCTCAGTCTATTTTTTCCATACCACTTTCTCTCGACCACAGATCCCTTCCTAGGAGATATTTGGAGTCACCCTTCATTTCTAGTCGATTTTATCATCTTTGGATCATTGTTTATCTTGCGATGTGTCTCCCAGGTAAGCACTCTCCCTCGTTCTTCATGTTTCTCTCTTTCTCTCCTTTTGGATCTTAGATGGATCATCTTGGGATTCATAGATATGTTCCATGTGGTGTCATATATTTCTTCTAAATTGGGTTTCATGTCCCCCTTCACCTTCGTACTCATTGACATTTTCCATTTCTAGTTTCAATATTTGGGAAAGAGGTAGGTGGTTCTATCCGGATTTTTCCAAATTGATAACCATTGTACAACTTGATTTAATTCAAATGCTGAGTTAAGTTCAATCGCTTAACATTTATTACATTCGCTTTGATAAAACCCAATTCCATTGAATTGGAATATTTGAAATATTTTTGGTATGGAAATTTGGAAAACCACCAATTCCATTGAATTGGGTTGGGTTTGTGGAAACTGGCTAATTTAATTTTTGGATTTGGTAGAAATATTTTCAATTAAATTGTTGAATTAAATTGTTAATGTGAATTATAAAAAGGTTGTATTTTTTTTAATGCATTTCAGTCTCATGAAAATGGATTAAATTAATTTCAATGAAACCTAGTGGTTTTATCTTGTAAAAGATGCATGTTTTTTAATAAAACCTATATTGGATTAAAATGAAAATATATTGGAATTTTTTAAATTTAATAATGGGATTTATAGTATTTTTTGAAGTCTGAAAATAAATATCTCATCATGTAACAACACATGTAAGCCTTAGTTAGTTGGTGAGATATTTGGATACACTCAACAATATGACAACATTATAAAACAAACCTACGGCCGGTCACATCCCCCATGGGAGGATAGCAAGTTTCCTCTGGACAGTATAAGGGTGACATGAGTATAATAATGTTTCTATGTCCACATAGAGAGTGTGGAATCCTATAGTTTGTAAATAATACAATACCTTTAGGAAGATAACCACATTGCCTTCTTGATTATTTATATTTGAGATATAAATGCATTCCTATGTTATTTGAACTACATTAGATGTCTTCTGAATTAATATAAACTATTTTATATAAATGTTTAACTTATGTAATTTTTTAGAAGTATTCCATATTTTGTAAAGAAAATAATGTTATTTAAAAGTATCTTTCCTTCATTTTGAAAATGTATAACATGTTTTTTAAATATGATTTTTATTTTCCAAACCTGTTTACCCTAAAAATTAAAATCATTTATTTGTATAATCCATATTTGGAATTTGGTATGGAATACTTGGTGGTATCATACTAGGTTTAGGCTCACACCCAACTTTTTATTTTTGGTGTTTGTAGACTATATTCTTCCATGTTTGAGCAATGTAAAGGAATCTCTTAGAAGAGGATCCAGCTACTCAACCATGATCTTGGTGAGTTGTGAACATATGGGCCTTGGGGTTGTTTCTTATGGTTTTACTACTTGGATTTCAATACATTGGGATTTTGTTCCTTGTTATATTCTATTACTTTACTCCTAATAGAGTTTTCATTTGATATGAATATTTTTTTTGTTTTCTTTTGATTCATCATTCTAGTAGAAAAAATCATTCCCACTTGTATGTTGTATTTTTGGAGGTTCTAGTCACTGATCCATGGGGATCCGGAACGCCCTTCCGGCTATATTAGGGCCAAATCAGTTATCGGGATACTAGGGTACCTGAGTAGGTTTGTGACATTAGGTGTCTTATTATCCAATTATTAATGATTTTTCTACTCATTTTATATTTTAAATTCATGTTTTGAAAAGATTCTCAAAAAGATGTAATTTAATAATGGCCTAATTTGATAGTAGTTTATTATTTCTATCATAACACTTTATACACTATCCAAATGTGAAAATTAACTTTTTTTGTTTAATTATATAATAAAAGGGATTCAATTCAACCCACTAGATCATAGGATGGATCATATAAAAAGAGTCTCATGATGTGAATAATTTATGTGAGATGAAACTTTTATCTCCACATAGTGATTAAGATGTAATATACTCTTCTGAACTCAAATTATGATGATTATTCCTCCATTAGATAGTTATCTCCAAGGATACATGACCATAGGGTGGGTTTTGAGTACTTGGGACATTATTATCCATCATATTTGGGTTCCTCCACTTTAATAGAGTCTTAACCTCCTTATGATCACTTGGGGAGGAATGTGATGTAAATACAGAGATCATTATTTTTAATATTTGAATGAAATTTTAAATTATTGAATTTTATATTTTTTTTCATTGTCTCTTCTTATTTATTTTACTTATATAATGGTATATCACTATCAAAAAAATATGATCGTGTTTGGGAGTACCCATTCATGTGATTTTTCACATTCAATTCGCAACATCATCTACCCCCTTTCAATTATTTTGTGGTTTATATTGGTAGATTGAATTCACATAAACACTACCACAACCATGTATATATGCGTCATCCTATAACACAAAAAAACACACAATAATGGAAATAAGATTGTATTCTTTGTGTTTTTCCATGGTGATTTTCATTTATGTAGTTATATACAAATCACCTAATCATCAGTGGTAGTTGGTGAATATTTTCGTGTTTTTTGACCAAACAATAGGATGTATCCTAGGATATACATAGTAGAAATTATATTATATTTGTTACAAATGTGGGATTAAAATATATAAACCCAATCTAATGAGTTTCATCATTCACTAATTCTAGAGACATGGTTTTGATATTTTAATAATTTGTTTTTATCTCCTGGAACTATATTATTACTAATTCTATAATAGGATGCTTCCTAGGGTTTTGTAAAAACACAAAATGATTCATCAACTACCACTCATGATTGGGTGATTTGTGTCTGACTTCAAGAAAAAAACTCACCAAGGCACACAATAAACTCGATGTATTTTCCAGTTTGTATATTATTTCAGTGTTATTCTATGATATAAATGTACATGGCCATGAGATTGTTTATGTGAAATCAATCTATCAATTTGAACCACCCAAACACCAGAATTTAAAGTGCAGAAGGACGTTGTGAATGGTGTGTGAAACAACACATGAATGGGTACACCCAAACTTGATCATATGAGTTTGAGTATTCAAAATACTATTACATCAATCAATTAAATTGGAATATATGATGAATAAAAAATATAAAAACCTAGAATTTAAACTATAATTCAAATATTACAAACAATAACCTTAAAATTTACATCAAATTACTCCCTGGGTGATGACATGGAGTTTAAAACAATATAGAATGGGAGGAAGCCATATCTGAGGAATAATCACATCCCAAGAACTTAGAACCCACCCTCTGGATAAAAATACATATATAATGTGTTGTAAGAGTTATTTTATCGACAATTATATCAAATTTTCCAAAAACATATGGGAAGTGTCTAAGGTACTAGGTGACTATTCTTGGAATAACTTACACATATAAATTTTATGGATGGTTGACTAATTTAATAACTGGATATTGACTTCAAATTTAATGGTGAAGTTGGCCTATGAGTTGTATATATAATGGAGTTAAAATAATCCCAATTATATTTCCAATTCCTGAGTTATGTCCCAATCACTATAGGTAGATCCAATCAATCTCTCAAAAAAATTCTATATGTAGTGGACCTCTTTTGGGGCCCTTTTTCTCATGTCCGGTCATTGGAAAATTATAGTGAATTTAATACCCATGATCATATAATATTGAAAAAAAATGAAATTTTAACATTTGGATGAGTTTATAAAATGTAATGATAAAAACAGTCAACTACAGTCAAATTGGGCCATTATGCAATTAAATCTTTTTATGAAATTTTTCAATACTTGTATTGAAAATATAAAATGAGTTAAAAAGGCTTTAATAATGAGATAAAAACCCTATAAAAATGTAATAAAAATTATTATGGTGATATTATATGATATATCTCTATAAGATCACATCCCCAAACATAAACCTTTGTACTACTAGGAAATATTTCAAACACTAATCAATTCTCATTAATAAATAAAATGTGAGAAAACAAAAAAGATTATTTGGAAATGAAATCCATCATATCTCGTTTATGAAATAAATTTTCATATCATTATTCCTTTATCACATTCAAGTTTTTTTCAAAAAAAATCATCACCCATGCAACGTCTTCCACCCAACCTCACCAAGAATTTTTCACTCCTCACTCTAGTAACATATTAAAGTGGAGTTTTCCTAATTTCCCATAGTTCATGTGATCTTAGTATATGCTTGAGAATATTATTAGGTATCTACCAGTAGAAACTATTGTCCTACTCAACATTACATCGAATTTTTTTCTATGGTTTAAGGGTTGTAAGGATTTTATGTTTAAAAATATGATGTAAAAGAGGAGTGTCTAATATCTAAAGTATAAACCCTTCAAAAATTTATCAAGAATCCAAAATGAATGTACTCACTCAATCTCTCACAAAGCGTATCACTTCCATCCCTCCCTCCCATTTGTTCCTTTTCTATTGGTCATAACCAATTAGTGAATAATTATAAAATCGAAAAAATTTATTTTATGTTTTCAAATAATTTTATTTTCATTGATAACTTGTGATACACACAATAATAAGTTTAAAAGAACCACAATATAATATACTGTTATAACCTAGCTGTTAAATTGGTTGGTATGAATATGAATACCTAAATTATGAAAATCATATTGTATAAAAATTTATAAAATAAATTCAATTTTTAAAAATTGATTATAAATGAGAATGAAAATATTTTGATAAAAAAAGTTTTGTGGTGGAAGAAATTTTTTTATGCGTGCAATGTTCTATTATCCTAAGAAATTAAATTGGTTACTATTGGTGAATGTTTTCAATGAAATTTATATTTTATATTTTTAATAAAATGGTTTATTATTAACATAAATTATTTATCTAGGCATGAGATAATAGTAAATTAGTTTTACAAATGTATTTTTTTTCTTTCTGAAAAGCAGTTTTATCTGGCGCTAAATGCAAGCCAAACCACGGGCAAGGGTATTTGTGACGGATTCATATTCCCATCATAAATACCTAGCGACAATTTTCAGTATTTGCGATTATATAATTATCCCGTCACAAATTGTATGTTGGTAGGGACCCATTTACGACATGACCCATCGAAAATAATTTTTTCGACCGACTGTAATTAATACAGGCAGTGGGCATTTGCAATGGGACCCATCAAAAATACAACTGTTTGCGACGAGCTTACAAATGCAAATAAGCATGTTGCAAATAATATATAATATATATTCCACAATCCATTTTCCCTCTAATTCTACTTCTTTCTCACCTTCTCTCTCTATCTCTTCTAAAAGAAATTCTTCCATAATTTTTCTTAGTTAAAACTTTTAAATCGGAACACAATCTTTGGTTTTATACTTCGAAAGATTCAGTTTCAAGGTATTTATCTATTTTTTGTGTATTTAATTTATTTTATATTAAATTATGTTAAATTATTGTTAGATATATTCTTTTAAATTAAATTAGAATTAGAAATTTTTTCGGTATTTATTTTTATTAATAATTATGTCAATTTGTTAATTATTAGTAATTAGTAATAAATTGTATTAATTAGTAATAAATTTTAATAATTAGTAATAAAATTTAATAATTAGTAATAAATTGAAATAATTAGTAATAAAATGAAAAAATTAGTAATAAGTTGAAATAATTAGAAATAAATTGTAATAATTTGCAATAATTAGGATTAATTAGTAATAATTAAGTTTCATTAGTAATAATTAGGATTAATTAGTACTAATTTGGATTATTTAGTAGTAATTAGTATTAATTACTAAAAATTATGATTAATTAGCAATAATTGAGATTAATTAGTTATAATTTGGATTAATTAATAATATTTAGAATTAATTAGCAATAATTATGATTAATTAGTAATAATTTGTATTAATTAGTAATAATTTGTATTAATGGGTCATAAATTGTAATAATTAGTCATAAATTGTAATAATTAGTAATAAATTGTAATAATTATTAATAATTAGTAATAAAATGTAATAATTTTCAATAAATTTTTATAATCTGTAATAATGGGGAATAATTTGTAAAAAATTGTAATAAATTTTAAAAATTAGTAATAATTTGTAATAATTAGTAATAACTAGTAATAACTTGTATTAATTATATACAATTAGAAATGATTATAAATAAATAGTAATAATTAGAAACAATTAAAAATAATTTAAAATAATTAGAAATAATTAGTTATAATTAGTAATAGCTTGTAATAATAAGTAATAATAAGCAATAATTAGTAATAATTAGTAATAATTATAAATAATTAGTAATAACAGTTAATAATTTGTAATAAATTGTAATAATTAGTAATAAATTGTAATAATAAGTAATAAATTTAAATAAGCAATAAGAAATTTTAATAATTATTAAAAAAATTAATAATTAGTAGTAAATTATAAATTTTTTTAATAAATTGTATAAAATTTCAATTATTTATAATAGATTGTTATAATTATTAATAAATTCTAATAATTAGTAATCATTTATAATAATTAATAATAATTGGTAATAAATGGTAATAATTTGTAACAAATTTTATTTTATTTAATAAATTATAATAAATTGTAATAATTATTGATAAATTGTAATTATTAGTAATAAATTGTACTAATTACTAATAAATTGTAATAACTTGTAAGAAATTGTAACAAATTGTAACAAATTGTAATAAATTGTAATATATTTATTAATAATTAATAATTAGTGATAATTAGTAATAATTAGTAGTAATAATATTAATTTCCAATAATTAGTAATAATTAGTGATAATTAAAACTAATTAGAAATAATTAGAAATAATTAGAAATAATTAGAAATAATTAGTAATAATAAGTAATAATTAGTAATAAATGGTAATAATTAATAATAAATTTTAATAATTAGTAATAACTAGAAATAATTAAAAATAATTTTATTAATTAGTTTTAATTAGTATTATTTAGTATTAATTATTGTTAGTTTTAATTTCAATTAATTAGTATGAAATTGTATGAAATTGTAATAATCAGTAATAAATTGTAATAATTAATAATAATTAGTTATAACTATTAATAAATTTTAATAATTATTAATAAAGTTTAATAGATAGTAATAAATTTTAATAATTATGAATAAATTGTAATATTTTGTAATAAATTGTAATAATTGGTAATAATTAGTAATAATTAGTAATAATTTGTAATAATAAGGATTAATTAGTATTAATTAGGATTAATTTGTAATAATCTGTAATAATATGTAAATAGTAGTAGTAATTAGTAATAATTAGTAATAATTAGTAATAATTAGGATTAATTAGTAATAAATATGATTAATTAAGAATAATTTGGATTATTTTTGAATAGTTATGATTAATTAGTAATAATTAGTAATAATTAGGATTAATTTGTAATAATTATGGTTAATTAGTAATAATGGGGATTAATTTATAATAATTTGGATTAATTTGGATTAATAAGTAAAAATTTGTAATAATTAGTAAAAATTATGTTTATTTAGTTATAATTACTAAGAATTAGTTATAATTATTACGAATTAGTAACAATTAGAATTAATTAATTAGAGTTGGGATTAATTTGAAATACATTGGAATAATTTCTAGTACATTGATAAAATGGAACAATTTCTAGTGGATTGGAAACATTCCTTTGGATCGAAACCTCAACTCCTTGTAACATTCTCACACTTAAATGAGTATAAAAAATATTCTCTGACATACATCAGAGCATATTTTTCATAGTGATTTAAGTTAGAAAAAGTTGCAAGGAGATGATTCTTCAGATAAAAGAGGCTCTTTTTCCTGACGACTCATCTCCTTAGAACTTCTTTGACTGGAATCACTTTGAAAAGTACGCTCTCATGTACGAATATCAATTTTTCTATGCACGAGGATGGAGAGTAGCTTGGTGATGCCTCCCTGATCTCCATCCTCTAACTTAAAAAATGGTTATTCGTACGTTATAGTAGACTTTTCCTACAGATTTTAGTCATAGAAAGTTTTAAGGGGATGTGTCTTTAGGAAAAAGATCTACCTCCCATCCATTGGAAATTTTGCTGCTGGTAATTAACATCAATTAGTTAAAAATAAATGTATTTAATAATAATTAGTGGTAATTAGTATAAAGTTTTATAATTGTGTTTTAATTATTATCAAAGCATAAAAATAGTATAAATAACTATAAAATAATAGAAATTTTTATAAATTGCAGGAAAAAGTAATTGAATTGCCTTAACTTTTTTGGATAGTGTTTATCTTATATCAAATTATACAAAATAACTAATTTTTACATATTTCTTTGGAAAATATGGAATAATGAAGTCAACAAAATTCAATATTAGATGATCGTGCTGGGATAAATCAGTACATGAATCCAAATGGTTCTGGTTTAAATCCTGAATATTTTGAGGGTGTTCAAAAATTCTTAGAATTTTTATCATCACAAAAAAAAAAAATTGTTTCAGAAAGGATAATTAATTTCTCTTTTAAAAAAATTTCTCAAAGGATGTGTGAAACATTTAACAACATTAACTGTCATTTATTGCATTTTGGTTTTCAACGTGATTATTCTTTTTGGTATCAACATAGTGAAAACAATTCCAATAAAGATACTAATAATTTGGTTCTAGATCCATCAAGGTTTTAAAATATTGTACATGATTTTGTAGGTCTTTATTTTCAAAAAAATGAAACTCATGATGAAATTTATTTATCTCTTGGGTTGGTACTATCTCATTTATATGAGTTGTTGAGGTCTGCTACGAATGCCTTATATCCATGTTGCAAGATATGAAAGTTAAATATAGTTTCTATATTTATGGATATTAAATCAAATAATGTAATTTCAAATAGTTTTTTATCAGATATTTTCTTTTTTAAAAACACTACTACCTCAATGAAATTTGTTTCCTGAAAAGTTCTACAGGAGCAAGGTGCTGGTTTGATATTTGGGTTATAGTTATCAGAAGACCCATGAATGTTAAAGTGACTTCATCTTATATTATGGTAAAAATAAGTCATTGGATATTTGTCCAACATGTGGAAAATCATGATATAAAGAAGATCAACTAGGGGATTCAATAAATATTCCAGTAAAACAATTAAGATATATACTACTCACACTCAGATTACAACATTTATTTATGTTTCAAAACATAGCATCATTTATGTCGTGGAAAAAAACCATCATTTCAGCGGGTAAAAGATTAAATCACCCCTTTAATGCTTATTCATGGAAACATTTGGACCAAGTGCATTCATCGTTTTCTTTAGAATCCCATAACGTAAAATTGGGTCTTTCTACTGATGGTTTTTATCCATTTGGTTCTTAAGGTTGTCAGTATTCATGTTAGACAATATTTAAAACTCTGTATAATTTACCTCCAAGGATGTTGATGAAGGATTCATATACCTATTTGACCATAATAATTCTAGGTCATCCAAAAAATAATATTTATTTTTATTTGAAACCATTAACGAGATAGATTTACTTTGGAGTAATGGTGTCAGTACATATGATGTTTCTGTGAATCAAAACTTCCTACTCAATGATACATATATGTGGACAATTAGTAACTTCCTAGCATAAGGCATGTTATTTGGCTGAAGTACACATGGTACAAAATCACATTTGTACTTTTTGAGAGATAACAAAGCGTTTATGCACGTCAATGGAAAAAACCTTGTTTTTTCTACTTTGATCACTGATTTCTTCCAACAAATCGTTCATTCATAAAAAAAGAATTTATGAAAAGTAATAGTTGAAAAATAAGGGCATCCAATAATGATCTTAGGTAAAGAGTTAAAATAAATTGTCTATTCATTACATCTGATCACATTTGGACAAATAATAAACCAATATAAAATTGTTGGGTTTGGAAAAGAGCACAACTGGATAAAATGATGCATTTTTTGAAATTTTTTATATTGGTCTGATTTTTTGGTTTTTCACAAAATGAATGTGATGCATATTGAAAAGAACCATTTTGATAATTTATCTGATATAGTTTTCGATACACTAGGTAATAAAAAAGATAATGTAAAGGTGAAATTATTTTTTACCAAAATTTGCAATTGATTGGAACTTGAACAATTTGAAATTTCCATTTCACAAAAGATAATGAATCCAAAAGTAGTTTATATGATTTACAAATAAATTCTCTTATTATTTTGTCTGTGGATTCCAAATTTGAGACTTCAAGATGGTTATGCTTCCATTTTGGGATTATGTGTCAAAAAATTTCATATTACCTAATTGAAAAGTCAAGACTGTCATGTTTTAATAAAATTCCTTCTGTCGATTGGATTAAGAGGCTTGTTAAATATTATGATTTGGGATGAACCAAGAGATATATCTTATTTTTTGAGACATTTTTTCCTCAAAAAAGAACTACGATACAGAAAGAAAACTTCAAGAAGATGTCATTTTAATTTTATGTAAACTGGAAAAAATATTCCCTCCAGGTTTGCTAGACTCGATGGAATATTTGATATTACAGTTTTTTACATGAAACAAGATGTAGAGCACTGATATAGTTCTAATGGATATAACCATTTGAGAGATGCATACAAAAATTTAAAAAATGTACATAATAATGAATCAGTTTATGTCTCTATTACAAAAGCTTATTTTCCTGATGAAATTTATTTTTTATGCTCTCATTACATTCAATTCAATTATCCCTCAAAAAAGAACTGTATGAGCCGTAATAAGAGAAATTTTAAAGATGAAATGAGAAATAAATTTTTAGTTTTCCATTATCCCGAACATGGCTTCTATGGAGTTCATGAACGATGGCACCCATATGATGAACATCACATAGCTCGTACATATATTACGATCAAATGTGATGAATTTACACTATTTGTACTATGAGTTCTCTTATAAATTATTCTATAATTTTTTAAATAGTAATTTAATCTTATTTTATTTGTAGGTTATATAATAATCATATTAAGAAATAGTTTCAACATATTACAGTAACTTCTCTTGAAGAACATCGTCAAAAAATTCTAATTGGTTTCGAAAACTGGTAATATAATTTTTTTTATTTCATATAAAATTCAAATTAACAGTTATTATAGTAATAATTCATATAAAAATTTTCAGGTATCTCAACATGCTAATATAATTAATAATCAATTGTGTGTATTGAGTAATCCATCATCCAAAATTGTTAAATATTATCATCTATATGTGGGGAATGGTTTTATATTTCATACATGTGCATATGGAGAATGAAATAGACAATGAATTATGGTGTTTTCTTGATAGGATCTAATCATAGAGAAACTGAAGTATATTTTTACAGCATGATGGAAGAAATCGTTGAACATTCTTATCTGAGAAAACATTACATAATGATGTTTAAATGTTAGTGAATGGATATTGAGAGAGGATTGTTTATTCTTATGATCTAAGTAATCTTTGATATTAAATATAAAGTTCTTCTTGTAGTAAATGAACCATTTTTATTGGATCATCAGGTAAAATAAATTTATTTTTAAAATTATTGTGCTACGTCAAAGAATTTGCGTGATTGGTAGAGCATAATAAAAATTAAATCTAATGAGAATCTGTTTATTGAATGTTAAGGCGGTTCTGCTGAAGTGAAAGGAATATAAATTTTTCAAGAGATGTCTCTAAATCCATCTTTTTCATGAAGAGACATGAATATCATTGATGAAACCCCACATTGAAGGGTTGATGGTGAAGATGATGTTATTGAAGTAACAATTGAATTTGAAATGACAAGAGATGATGAAAATAAAACTAATATGTAAATTGATGATTTTGTGGAGGAAGATGAAGACATCAACATCGAGAGCTATGAATATGAGGATGAATATAGACATTCACAGAGTTAAATGTTGGTTATAATCATATATAATATATATCTATATATAATAGTTGGCTTCAACTATTTTCTAACAATAATAATTTCATCTTTCATATAGAAAAGGATTTGTATCGTCTATTGTAGGAGGTTGATATACCTTTGAATGATCATGATATCAGATAAGTTGACCCTTAGACTACATGGGGTTTAGGGGCGTGGTCTTTCTTGACTAATGATTCCCGACCCTATCCTTGAGCGACTTCCACATCTTGGGTTTGATCCATGTACTCATAATTAAGTTTACCTACTTAATTTAGTTAGTTTTCATTAATTAATTTATATTCTAGTTGTTCGATTAATTGTTCTTTTTTTCAAAGCATTATTCATATAGTAGTTGGACGGGGTGTACTATATTGCACAATTATTTTTCTGAAGCATGGGTGTCTTGGGATCAGATTCCCATTTATGTACATCATCATGTCTTCGAGAATTGGTAGGTATGTAAATAAGTAATATTTATTTTCAAATTAATTTAATTAATAACATTATATAATAATTTATTTTTAGGGTTTACGGTATTCCATTAATGAGAGCATATGTGAGGATATCTAGAAGGCATGGCATGGAGGCATGCGTATTGGTTGAACTCAATTTTTACACAAATTAAAAAGGAAAAAAATAGAATGTAGGAATGACAGAGTTTGATGAGACATGTCATGTCCACCAACCTGATTATATTTCATCGTATGCTTTGGATGGATTATGTATAAACTGGTTGAGTGGTCAGCTTCACAATAGATCATTAGTAGGTCGAAAAAATAAAGGGAGATTGTAGGTGTCACATCGATCTGGTATTCGTACATTAAGTACGCATAGAGAGTATATGATATGTACAAATTTTTAAATACCGTATATAATTTTAAATGTAAACGGTTTACTTTATATTCATATAGTTCGTCACATAGGCCATTATTATGGAGTACGACATTTATAAGAGGGTGTATATTGATCCATCCAATAGAGAGATTATAGGTGATTTTCAGCTTTATATTATGGTCGGTATAATCTCATTTTGAGTTTTAAATTTTACTAAAAATAATATTTTAACTATTTTAATTTTAAATTACAATTGATGGAGTCATTTGAGGTCACGATGTATCAATCACATATTGAGAGTCAGGCCGAGATTGTTGTTCAGACTAGTGCCCCCCGATTTGATGAGGCAACATGGATGCTGGTGACCCAGTATACCTTCGAGAAAGGCCGAGTTGTTTGTATCGGCTCTCAAATAACCAATGGGGGTTTTATGTCACCTCTGTGATGTCGGTGTGCAACTTGTGAGGAGAAAACAGAGAGTTATCATCATCTCATGCACAATATGAGGATCAACTACAAGCAAATAGTGACCTTTTAGAGACTATGTGTAGGGAGTAGGAGAGCATGCATATGTGGAAGTAGCACCAGCAGCAATATATGAAAATGAGATTAGTTGATGGTGGAATTAGTAGGAGGAGCTGACAGAGTACATGCGACATCTGACTCGATTTTTATGGATGGAGTTCCCTCCACCCTCTCCTCCAACACCTCTAGAAGTCCCCCACCCATTTGGCACAGGTACTATAGTAGTACTATAGCATACTATAGCAGCGACGACAGGTCACTATAGTGGCAGCAGGGCACTGTAGCAGCAGGGGGAACTTTGTGGTACTATAGAAGGGGTGGTACTATAGCAGTACTATTCACAAAATGGGCCTTGGGAAAAAAATTGGGCCTATAGGCCATGTAGTGGGATAAATTCCCATGGGGCCTTCGAGCTATGTAATGGGTCTCTCCCGACCTAGTTAAAGTGGTCATTTATTAGATTTAATAATAAATGAGGCATCAGCCCTACAAAAATAATAATATTATTTTATTATTTTATTATTTTATAATTAATTTTATTTTCCAAATGTTAATATTATTATTTCATTTATATTAGTATTATATTTTAAATATTATATTATTTTTATTAATAATATTTTTTAAATAATTTTATTGTACTAATATTAATATTATGATTTCATTTATATTAATATTATATTATTTTTAATATTATTTATTTTTATTTTTTTATTTTTTCAACTATTTTTTATGGGACCATCGCAAATACTAATTGCGACAGTCCATCGAAGAAGGGTTTGTTTTTTTTATTTTTCATAGTATTTTTGAATGACCGTCATAAACACTAATTGTGATGGTCCATCACAAAATGTTTTTAAAATAATCAGGAAATCTATTTGCAATGGGTGGTCACCTGTCTCAATAGAGTTTTTTAAAAAATTGTCGAACATATTTGTGATGATACCACTGCCTGTCACGAATAAGTACTTTTTTGAGGTATGGTCATAAGAGGTAATATTTTTAATTCCCTTTTCTACAATGGGACATTTATGATAGGAACCTGTCAGATATGGTCTATTTCAAAAATCCCTTTTTCAAGTAGTGAAATGGGGTTTTGAGGGGGGTGTCTAAAAAACATAAGAGTATATTTTTCAATTAAACGTGTCTAAAGAATATTTTATGACCATATTTTTACTATATAATATAAAAAAAATTTAATATATGTATATTTGGAATTATTTTAATTACAAATTAATTTATCATTTTTTATTCTTTAGGAGACTTCCATGTGAGTTCCCTCCCCCTACATAAAGTAAATTTATTATTCTTTCCCCTCAAAAATAAAATAGACTTTTAGTTAACCCAGTACATTCCCAAACCAATTTTTTACATACCAACCAATGATCTAGAGCCCAAATATTGATTAGAAAACCATCATTAAAAGATTTAGGTTTAAACCTAAAGGGATTCTCCAAAGAATATGTATAATACTCAATCATGTATTTATGTTTAATGAATTATTCTACCTCATTAAAATATTCTAAAACAATGGTGAAATAATAAAACCAGTATCTTCTATATACAAATATTTTTATTTTTATATAATAATATATATTCATGTTCCCTTCCATCAAATTGGAAACAAAACTATTAATATTGTATATGGAAGACTACCGCCTCATGAACATCTATGATATGTTTTCCATCACCGCTTCTCAGGGATATATATAATGATGAATTTAAAGATTATATATAAAACCTTTGGAAAAATTATAGTCCTTTACTTATAATATCAAATCTAGCTTCTTACCTTCCAATATTGGGGGATAAAATAACGTCACTTGTTATAGCTCATATTTTTCTATGATCGTCCCTCCTTGAGTTTTTCATTAAACATCTTTCTTTGGATTTTTACGTTATCCATAAACCTTGGTGTTTGAGTATTGTTTTGATATGGAAGGCCTCTATTGGGGAAAATGACCAAATATTTGGGGATGTATGTTTATTTTAATTAGTGGATTTTGGTTATAATCATTGAAAATAGGATTAAGAGGGGTTTCTATGAGTTAGGAAGGATTCAGTGGGGGTTCAAAAAATTTCATAGAAGGTGGGATGAAAATGTTTTTTTGGAAAATTAAAAGTTTTATACATGTTACAAGACATATAATTTCCTATAGAAACATTTCGTGAATAGGTTCATTATATGAAGTGGTTACATGTCATGTACCTAGTCTGTGTCGTATAATGTTCGAGAACGGTTAAATTTAACTCTAGGTGATTGGTTTTTTGTGTAACCCTTCATAAATCAATATAATACATGTAAATATCTTACACACCATGTGATTCTCAAAAGTAGTGGTTTTATGTTCGAAGCACATTTGATTTATTTCATTCTTGTTGGCCTCCTCATGTCTTAATCTTGTTTTAACGATCACAAATCCTATATATCCTAAAAATCCTTTTTAATCTATCTCAAATCATGTGTACAGATGGTCGGTTTCATTATGATTTAAATAAACATGCCCAAGATCATAATTGTTAAAATCATGTTTGATTTGTGTAAAATATATTTAATTTGTTTTATAATGAATTTCTTTAATGAGTGATCAAGTCTAATTCATTATAAGGATATTACCACTTAATTCCATATACAGATATTTGGATATGTTTGAGAAACCATGATTCTACCAACAGTTTAGGTTTTCTAGAAATGGAACTAGACACTGTGACCAGACACCGTGACTGAGACACTGTGGCACAGACACTGTGACTCAGACACTGTGACCAGACACCGTGACCCTAACACAATGACCCAGACACCATGACCATACATCGTGACCAAGTCATCATGACCAGACTCTTAGAACTAGACATCATGACAAGAAATCGCATCTATGCTACTGGTTCTTAATATCTATTAAATAATTCCATCATGACTATCTCACCTATCAAAGGAAAAGAAGAAGATACTGCTTCTTGGTGACACTATTTCTATGTGAAACAGTTTCTAGATAGATTGGGACACTGTTCTTTCATATGTTTTTTCATTTTGTAATTTAATTTCTAACAGTCAAATTTTAGTCTTTTAATTGCACTGACATAATTAATATTTCGTGGTATACATGTCACATGAGAGTACGAGGTATAAGGTTCAAAATACATGTATCATGTTGCCTTTAACATAGGAATTCCATGAATAAAAGTAAAACCATGGCCAAAGATGAAATAATGAAGTAAAAGAGTAGAACACGCAAGATAATTCTTGAGAAAATAACTAACACATGAAATAAGATACATATGAAGAACACACGAATCATTTATGAATCCAAAAGATGAGATACCATATATTAGAGTCAAAATAATATTTGTAATACCAACTCCTTGAAGAATAGAATCCCGATCTAACAAAAAAACAGAGGACAAGACTAGTGATACTCTTTTTCCACAAGAGGAATCGATTCATACATTGGCTTCATCCTAGAAGTCTAGAGCTTCCATGAATAACTCTCAAAGAACTTATAAACTTATCTCATTATCTCGGCACTATTGTTTATTGATTTTTTGCATTCGATCAGTGTGTGTGTGTGTGTGTGTGTGTGTGTGTCTAAAAACATGTACATCCTCCTTCACTAAACTGAAGGATACAATATATCATTCCTTTCATATCTGTTTACAACATTTTACTCCAATAGATAGTTTTGGAAGAGGTTCTTTAAGACATGGTAGTTCATACCCATGATGAACTGTGGAATAGGTCTTGTGACTTGGATAATCTAGTGCACTATTGTTTACCATGATACAGGATGTGAATCAAGTTTATGAATATAAACAGCATGGTGGAAGGTGATCACCTAGTGAAGTGGATTAAGTCTCATCTTGAGACTGAACCACTTGTTATATACCCGCTGCGTTGTTTAATTTAGTGTTCTCTATTTTGCTGCATAATTCAGAAATCACTAGATTTAATTTAAAATTTAATCTTGGAAAGAAGTTATAATTGTTTTTCTATATCAAAATATCTTCAAAAGTAATATTAATAACACATATTTGGAGTACTGAGAATTAATCAGTGTTTTTAGAAGTTAATTAAACAGAGAGACTTTCATTACCCTATTACATTAATTAACTAGGTTGTATTTATTTTTATTGGGGAACCGTTCATGAAACTTTTTCAAATATAAATTTTAATAGATAACCAATTCACCCTCTTCTAAGGTATACTACTTCGACCAACATTTGGTATTAAATGATCTTATTAGTAACAAATTTTTTGACCCTATTCAACCATGATTTTAGTTGTACTTTAAAGATTTGTAAATTTATATTAATTCTAAATTCTGATCTCTCTCAACGTATATCTTTATTATGGATAATATATTTGAAGGTTCAGTAACAAATAGACCACCATTCTTTAATGGAACTAGTTATTCCCAATGGAAAATTAAAATGAAAATGCATTTTGAAAGTATGGGTTTTGAAATTTTGTCTTCAGTTATAGAAGAGTATAAGATAAATTCTATTGATAGAAACACTTGGGATGACCCGACCAAGACTTCCTACAATAAAAACTGAAAATCCATGAATTCATTACATTTCTCTTCAGGAGATGATTAATTTGACATAATTTCTTCATGTAAAACTACCCATGAAATTTGAGATACTTTATCTGTTTCACATGAAGGAATGTCTAGTGTGATGGAAATGAACTTAAGAATTAAAATTTTTAAAATGATAACTTTAAAATGAAACCTTATGAGCCTATTTATGAGATGTATCTCATGTTCAACGAAATTGTCAACATAATGATTTATCTTGGAAGAGAAGTTACTGCCAAAGAACAAGTTATGAGGATTATCATATTCCTACCTGATAGATAGAGAGGAACCACTATCTCTGTTTGAGAATCATGTGACATCAAAAACATACATATAAAAGAACTCACTGGGAGTCTAATGATCTATGAATAGGAGTTGAAAGTCAACAAGGAAGAAGAGGATGAACCAAAAAAAATATCTTACATTTAAAACCACCACCTCTAGACACAAAGAAAAAGGGAAATTGGAAGCCTATGTAGAAAGTGCCAACAAAGAACAATCAACACCTAACAGTGATGAGGAGATGGATCAATTTTCTAGAAGGATTAAGATATTTTGCAAGAAGAAGAATTTTTTCAGAAAGCATAACTTCAAAGGAATATATGATCGAAAAGGAAGCTAAAAGAATGATTGGAAAAGAAGTGACAAGTCTAATGAGATATAATTCTATGAATGTAAGATAAAGGGACATGAAAAGGATCATTGTCCCAAGCTCAAGTAGAAAAGATATGATGGAAAAGATAGAAATCATAAAAAGGAAATGAATGCAATGTGGAGTGATTCCTAGGATTGTTCAATTGACTTAAAATCTTCACATTATGAAAAATATAACAAATAGAATACATGATTTATGAGAAACACATCTGAGGTAACATTGGAATCACCTATAAACAATTCCTCTTATTATGGAGATGAAAGTGATTATGAAGATATGTCTAATAAATAAATGTTTGAGTACAGTAATATGCTTCAAGAGACATTTAATGAAGTAAAAGATAAATACATATCTTTAAAGAAACAACCTGACCTTACCTCAGCCATTAAATCCAAACATTCTATAGATAGGGAGAAAAACACTCAATTAATCAAAGAAAAATATGAACTAATGCTATCTAATGAGCAATTGAAAAAGTATCATGAAAGGTTTACTAATGGTAAAGATACATTGGTAAAATAATATTGGTAAATATATTGCTCTTAAATATACTATTGTTATTGGATATAAACATGGTAAAAGAAATTTTGGAAGAACTAATTTGGTTTCTAAGACTATGACATAAAGCTTTACTCCTACTTCTAGAAAACATTATTCTAGTTCAAACTATGATACACCCTCTATTAATTTCATCTTTTCTGGACCAAATAGAGTTTATTTTTCAAGCACTTTACATAATGCTTATAGGAAACCTTTTTGCCAGATGTGGGTTTATAAATCACTGGTCACTAATATTACTAGATCAAAAAAATATGGATACCAAAATCATTTTTTATATAACTATTCTTTTGGAATGTCTCTTAAAGAGCTCTTGTAAAAGCATACAATAATTGGATATTGGATGTTCATAACACATTACATGAGACTATTCGTGATTCAAGAATTTAATTAAAATTGATAGTGGACATGTCACCGTTTATGACAATGCCAAAGAAAAAATCACAGGCCTTGGCCAAATCAGTATCTCTAACTCAGTTTTAATTTCCATAGTTCTATTTGTTGATGGATTGAAATATAATCTACATAATATTTCATAACTATGTGATGATGGATTTCATTTTAAATTTTAAAATGATTCTTGCAATGTTTTCAATTCTAAAAATGAATTAGTGTTTTCTATATTAAGAAATGAAAATGTATACTCTATTAACATAGAATCATTAGTTTCTCAAAATGCTTCATGTTTAAGTGTATTTCAAAAAGGGTCTTGGCTTTGGCATAGGAGACTAGGACACTGTAATATTCACTCTCTTTGAATGCTAACAAGACGAACTACCCAAACATGAGTTTCTAAAAGATAAAGTGTGTAATCCTTTTCACAAGGGAAGGCAACAAAAAATTTCCATCAAAAGAAAGAATGAAGTGTTAACTTCTCAACCTCTCAAATTGGTTCGCTTAGATTTTTTTGAACCATCTAGGGTTTCTCGTTTAAATGGGATGCACTATGTTTATGTTCTAGTAGATGACATTTCTAGATATACTTGGACCTTCTTATTGGCTCACAAAAGTGAATGTTTCCCTCATTTAACCAAATATTCAAAAATTGTAGAAAATTTTAGTGGACTTGGAATTAAATCCTTAAGAAGTTATCATGGTTGTGAGATTGAAAATCAAGAGTTTGAATCTTTTTGTTCTCAAAATAGTTGTAGTTATAATTTCTTCTGCCTCTAGAACACCTCAACATAATGGAGTTGTAGAAAGAAGAAAAATAAAATTGCAAGATATTTCTAGAACCATGCTTAGTGAATATGAATTACCTATTTTTTAGGATGAAGCAATAAATAAATCATGAAATATTATTAATAGAGTGTGGATTAGACTAATTCTTAAAATAACTACATAGTAGTTATGGAACAATAAATAACCTAAAGTAAACTACTTAAATTTATTTGGTTGAAAATATGATATCATTAATACTAAGAAAAATCTTGAAAATGTTACATCCAAGATTGATAAAGGAATCATTCTAGGATATTCAATCTCTAGTAAAGCATATAGAGTGTTTAATAAAAGAACTAAATGTGTGGAAGAATCTGTCAATGTCAAATTTTATGAAATAGATCCACATGAGCCTAAGACCACTCTAGAGAACATGGAGGATGATGTATCAAATCTGAAAATTAATTTAAAATCCTCTAACCATTCTATAAAAAATCTATGAAAACTTCATGTTCTTCAAATTATTTAGATTCATGTAACAATGAACTTAAAACTCTTGATGAACCGAAAATTAATAGTATTTCTTTTTTATAGAGCTTTTATAACTCTTAAAACCCATCCATTAGATGTTGTTGTAGAATATTTAGATAAAGGAACTAAACCTATAGCTTATCTTAGAAATCATGTTGAATATCATGTCTTCTTGTCGCAACATGAACCTAAAAAAATTCATGATGAAATCAATGATGAATTTTGGGTGATTGATATTTAAGAAGAGTTTAATCAGTTTGAAAGGAAAAAATTTGGGAAACTTGCTGACAAACCCGAAGAAACATTTACCATAGGCACTAAGTGGGTGTTTAGAAATAAGGTAGATGAAGCTAGTAAAGTAGTTAGAAACAAGGATATATTGGTTGCACAAGGATATAATCAAGAAGAGGGAATTGACTATGAAGAGACCTTTGCACCAGTAACTAGACTTGAAGCCATCAGAAATTCTTCTTGATTATGGTGCACATTTGAATTTCAAAATATCAAATGGATGTTAAGAGTACATTCTTAAATGGGTATATATCTGATGATGTCTTTATTGATAAACCCCCTTGTTTTACAAATCTTTATTTTCCAAATCATATTTTAAAATTATCACAAGCATTATATGGATTAAAACTACATCCAAGAGTTTGGTATGATAGATTAAGTATTTTTATTATTTCCAAAGGTTTTACAAAAGGAATAGCTTATCCTACTTTATTTAAAAAATAATTTTCCAATGATGTTTTAGTAGTTCAAATTTATATGGATGACATTTTCTTTGGATCTTCAAAATATTATTTATGTATTAAATTTTCTAAAATGTTGCAAAATGAATTTGAAATGAGTTTAATGGGTGAACTAAAATTATTTTTTAGATTTCAAATCTTTTAAAATAGTGATGGTATTACTTTAAAACTGAATATAAATATTTTAAATATCTTATAAACCTTTTTTTCTTGGATAACACTAAAGAAGTAACACTCCAATTATTTCAACTTGTAAGTTGGATCTTGATAAAGATGGAAAATCTATTGATCAAACCACTTAAATAGGAATGATTGGAAACCTACTATACCTAAAAGCTATCCAACCTAAAATTATGTTTAGTGTATGTATGTGTGCTCATTTTCAATAAAACTCTAAGGAATATCATTTATATACTGTTAAGAGAATTTTCAAATACCACATATATTCATCCAATCTTGGATTTTTCTATACCAGGGGACAATCATTTGAGTTAGTTAGTTATTCTAATGATGAATTCAGTGGTTGTAAGTTAGATAGTAAATGTACCACTGGAACATGTCACTTTTTAGGCAAGTCACTAGTATCATGGTGTAGTAAGAAACCAAAATTTGTTGCGTTGTCTATGGTAGAAGTTGAATACATACTTGCTGGTAGTTGTTGTACACCAATCCTGTGTATGAAACACACAATACTAGATTATGGATATCAAGTTAGGAATGGCCCTATAAATTGTGACAAGATAAGTTCTATTAACATCTCAAAAAAATCATCTTTCATGCTCTATGAAAAAACATATTGATGTAAGTCATCACTTTTTGAGAGATCATTACCAAAAAGGTGATATCACTTTGGAATTCATTGGAAATGAATATCAGCTCACAGATATATTAACAAAACCATTAAATTTTTAAAGAATAGATTACATTATAGATAAATTGGGAATGATAAATATTAACTAGTAATTTTATTGTTTCATAGATTACTATTTCACAACTTATTGTTTCACAGTTTATGATTTCACATATCACTATCTTAAGAATATTTTCAAACACTAATAGTTCTTTATTATTGTGGTCTTAAAAGTTGTTGTTTCATGTTTACGGACTCACGATTATTATCTCTCGGTTACTATCTGTCACTTAAAATCACAAACAATACGGTCGTATAGTTTAGGAATCACACTGTAAACATCTCACAGTGAAAACCTGTTATGGTCTCATCATGAAAACATGTTACAGTCTCACCATGAAAGTATTTTCTAGTCTCACTGTAAAGACACTTTTTCATTTTATTTAAAAACTATAACCCGTGTTTCTTTATATAATTTTTTTAATTTTTTAATTTCCCACACTTGTGAATTGTCAATGATTGATATCCCAAAATGATAGAAACAAAAAAAGTTTCACTCCTTTATTCACTCAATCCTTCATCTCTCAAACCGTAATCCCTCTCTCAACCCTTCAGTTTTATCTCTCTCTATCTCAAACCATCATTGAATGCCCAGGATAAAATTAATTTCCTCATAAACTCTTGAGAAGGAAAGATAAAGGATGAAGATGAAAATAGCACTGATGTTTCTGGCCGAAGGTCCTTTGAATCATAACATGGTGAAAAAAATAGTGGTACCTAAAAAGAAAATCTTCCCCAAGTGGATACTATCAAGTAAGTCTTTATTTTTGAAAGTAATAAGATAAAATGTATATCTTGACTGGTTCACAAATGAGGATAGTCTGATTTACCCAAAGATTGTTGCATTGTTTTATCAGTTCGTTCAATTCTATTTTGATACAAAAGATGGTTTTGTTGTAATAAGATGGATCTGTGGTCAGAGATGCACCTTTTCGTCGAGGTTATGGGATTCATACCTAATGATAACTAATGAGGGTATCTTTGAGGACTACCAGAGTGGTCCTACACCTCTAAGTGAGATCATTGTGTTGGAAGAAGCCTTCAAAATCTTAACTGGGAATGAAACAAATAGAAGTGATATAGCTACTGATCTAGATGGTAAAACCAGACATTTGTTTAAATTTTATTAGAATCTGATTAGCCCCAGAAATGGGATATTTATACACTCAAGTATCATGATATATTTTTTATATATATCATGAATAATTGACACAAGATCAACCTATGAAATTATTTTATACTCCATATGTGTGAGTTGATAAAGACAACCTCAAAGTCAACTTCCCTATTCTACTCAAGGCTAATCTCTACTATGCATTATGACAAAGTATTGGTTGGACTATATGAAGAATTCATTAAAAAATATAAATATTTTATTTCAAAAGTTACAGTCATGGGAATAAAAATCAATTGGAATCCATGGAGAAAATCTTGGGTAGAGGATAATGAAAAGGTTTATGAAAAGTTAAACCCCGTTGAGCATTCATCAAGACCTAAGGACATATATGATTTTGGTTTGGAACTAGATGAAATAATTTACTATTCTGATGAGGAAGAAGAAGAATATGATATTTAACTTATATGGAAAACATTCCTGGATGAGAAAGACAGTGAAAATGTTCTCCAATACATAACTGAGAAGGAAATACACGTTCCTAAAGAATTTGTTGATCTAGAAGAAAAACATACTTCTAAAGAAGAATATGTTGCTAATGTAAGTGAAAAATCTGTTCTAGAAGAGCATCTATAAGAAGACCTTTCTCTTGAGAATGAAGCTATTTATGATGAACACCTTTAGAAACAATCTGTTCCAAAGGCTATACCATCTGCTAAGGAGAGAATAGATCTATCTATTCAATTGGATAGAAAAGAAATGGGTAGGGCTATTGGGTATGAAATCTTGTAAGTATACCAAATAATTAAATCTCTTAGTCCTGAGAAAGACGCACATGTTGAGGGGGATCTTCACTCGAATCTGAAAAATATTGATATTCCTAATTCAATTGATCCAAGATATGTGGATACATGGAATAAATTCCATAGCTATTTTGATGTGAATGATTCCATATAGGCCTCACATAAAGGTATACATCTGTCTATTGTGTTTTAGTTTAAACTGGTATCTTCTTTTGAAGTAATCTCTATAAAGAAACCTGAGCATGTCTCAGATTCAATTCCTAAACCTTCACAATAACCTTCCCCCTTGGAGAGTAAGGGTGATTTGAAAGAATTTGAAGATGCCTTATTGGATGGGGTTAAAAATATCATGAATAAACAACCTTCTCCTATAATCAACTTGAGTGAAAGAGATGATTCCTTGTTGTTCAAAAATATCATACGGTAGATTCAGCCAAAGATGCTTCATGAAATTCAAGAGGCCAGAATTGAAATCAAACAACTAAGTGAAGAAGTGAAATCTCTTAGGGATATGGTTGGAGATATGTAGAGATTGTTGAAATCAGGATCATATATTGTTTCCCATCCAGTTGAGAATGTTAGTGGTCAGATTCCACAAGAAGTTGTCTCTCTAATTACACCCAGCCTAACTTCTTTAGCTAGAAAGGAGGATGAATGAAATAGGCCAATTGTTCAAGAAATTTGTGAGATTGTTATTGGTCTAAACAGGGTTAATGATGAGTATATGGTCTATCTCCAAAAATTTCTAAATAAACTAAATCCCCATAATTCAACTGTTACAGCTTCTAATACCTCTAGAGAGTCATCTCGACCCTCCTTAAACAATGATATTCTCAGAACTATTGTTAAGGATGTTCTCCAATCTGTGTTTAGTGTCATTGACAAAGAGTCTCTATCTGTGGTTTTCAAGTAAAGTGAAAGAGTTCTAGATTTGGTTATAATTCATTATAATATTGCAAAGTATTCACATGAATAAATTACTAAGAAGGGGGATTTCAAAGTCTACAGGATCTTCTCTTAGCAGGATATGAAAAACCATTTTATGTACCATTAAGAGAATATGAAAATCCCTCCTATCACTCAAGCTTTCAAAACTCAAGTTAAAAAGCTCAAATATTTCACATCTTTGTTGGAAAAGTTCATGGATAACAAATATGACATTGAGAAAGAGATGAAGTATGGTGGTGAGATTATTGTTGACTTCATCAAGATATTTAGGCCTTATCATCATGTACATAGCACTGCTACTGTGGATCCTACAGATGTACCCTTGTATCCTTTTTTTCCTAACTTCTCATCCTTTTCCCATCCCTATACCTCTATATTTTTCTCTTAGTCTTTGAGTAAGATCAGAACTGTTATCCTCAACCAAATAATAACATATTCTTCAACCAAACCTTCCTTTGCCCCTTATGTTATTTGAAGGACTCCCATTACCTTCTCTGCTAGTTGTTTCACATCCTTCTTCAAATTCCACCTCTACTCTTATATCTTGTCATGATGCTAGTGCCAAGGGAAAAGAGAATACAAATAGTGCTGAAGCAAAGTGACTACTATCTTTTTCTAGGGATACTGTTGATTTTTTGTTCCCTACTGTTTGTAATGCTACATTTTTATCTTTATTCATTGTGAACTCCTCTTATATATTCTATGTAATGACCCAAAATTTCATCAATGGAAATCTGTCTTGATCTAATTAAATGTCTCTTTATGTAAAATTTTTAAATAAAATTTCAACTACTTTGGTTTTACTATTAATAATTGTGATCGTTGCTAATATATTCATTGAACAGGGATCACATTATTAGTATAAATATAGGGCTTTAACAATTCCAATTTACTCACACAAAGGAAGAGATAGCCTCATCCAGTAGATGTGCCCCATACGAAGTCCATTTGTCAGAGCTCAGAAAGGAGGTTGCGTCTTTCGGATTCTCTCTTGACCAAGCCCAAGTCGAGATTGAATATTTTATGCTCAAGCAGGATCGCCTATGAGAGAAGTGGAAGTTGATAGAGATTACCACCCAAGCAATGTTATCTGAGCCACCCCAAGAGTATGTCACCATCACACACCTTACTATCTGGTCTTATGTGGGTTTTATAAGGGGTTATGTAACAGGACCTTAGCACTATATTTATTAACATTATTTTGGTATATAAAAATTAATATCCTTTCATTTTATTATTGTTTCCTTGTAAACAGTTTTTAAAGCACAAATAGTATTTTTAGTTAATGTTCAACTAAGAAATCTATTTTGAATAATTAATAGATTTTTGAATTAAATAATATTTTAATATAATTTTATTATTATTATTGAATTATTTTTTATTAAATATAACTGATCATATAATTTTATGAGTTCAATTGTAATTTTTATTAAGGTTTGAAAGCCATTTAGGTCAAAACACACTAATTTTTGATAAATGCCGGTTTTTATTTTAAAAGTGAAAATTAACATATTTACAAAATTATTTAGTTAAAATGAAAATTATTTATGGAGTGAGGATGTTGAAATTATCCAATGGTGACTTTTTTATTATTTTCTGAGATAGTCAAATATTTGGGTAAAAATTAAATACCGTTTAAATATATAATGGGTTTTATGAAATCATAATGACCCAATAGTAGTGAAAAAAATAATATAAACTTTATGTTCGGAAAATATATGTTTTACCATTAAAATTATGTTATTTTGGGTTTGTTTGAATTATTTTAAAAATCTTTAGTGGACCATTCAATACTTATTAAATATTTTGTCTTTTTAAATTGTTTTCCTTGGGAGTATGACTCATCTCCACATAATAATCCAGATTATTTTAAGAATTTTGGACATTGTCCTTATAAAATATTGTTTTCCAATTCTCTTTTCCAAAAAACATGGGCAAAATTGGGGGATGGTTTGTGGTTTGGATTACTTTAATGTGAGGTGTCCCATACCTAAATAATAAAAAATTCCCTCACCTTTCCTATATAAACCCACCCATGATCTCTCTTCCTCCTCACTCAAATCCTTTAGAGTTCATAAAACCTCATCCATCCTCTCTTTATAATCCTCCCGAGGTGCCTCATGATCCCAAGAAGCATCTCTCCGGCCTCTCTCAAGCCTTTGGAAGCACACTTCCATGTAAGGGTTTTTCTTCCATTCCCATTTTGGTCAAATTATCATAATGTTGTTATGCCCTTTTAATTTAAATTATAAATGTTGGCGTATGATTTTTCACCTCCCCCATACTTCCCTATTTATGTTTTAATTATTATAGACCCCTTTCTCTCTCAATAAATGCCTCCCATGTACACCTGTTACTATGCCAAAATTCCGAATGAAATTTCTCTCTCCTCATTTACATTCAAGCAATTCTTTTGTATCATGAATCTAAATTCCATTAAATTTGTTGGTACATGTATATATATGCCCCCCTTATAGTACATGAAATTTAAATATGATGAGACACCCCTTTATCTCTCATCAACCATTTTTATGAGTTCTTATGTCACGTCGTTATGCTGTTGAAATTGCACCGTGATTTTCCAGGCCAAAGTCATTGTGTAGTGAATACCATTCCCATTTCTCTATCAAGGGTATTCATCTTTATACACATTTTCATATTGTTTAAATAGTTTCATGTATGTATTCCACATTCCTTTATCATTTAATAAAAGATTATGTTGAATGATTCAATGTTTTATGATCCATGTGGCAGAGTTATTCCTGAAATGAAATGTTTAAGAAGGACACACCATTATGATCACAAAAAAAAAACATTGGCATTCAAGAACACCTCCTATAAACACCAATACAAAATAAAATTGGAAGCTTATGAAGATATTTATAGTAGTGAACTATCATCAACTGAAATTGATGAGGTGATGGCTCAATTAGCTAGAAAATTAAAATGATATTACAAGAAGAAGAAATTTTGCATAAATCCTAACTTTAAGGGATTATATGATCAAACAGGAAGTTGGATGAAATATTGGAAATGAAGTGACCGGACTGGTAAGATTTCCTGCTATGAATATAAGTGAAAAGGACATATCAAGGATAACTGTCTAAATCTGAAGTACAAAAAGAAATATGAGGACAAAGATAGAAAGTATAAAAAGGAAATAGAAGCGACCTAGAGTGCTACTGAGGACAGTTCAAGTGACTCATAAACATTATATGATGAACTGGATAACAAATAAAACATTTTTTTGACAAACATGTCTGAGGTAACACTGGAACATTCTATACATTATTCATACTATTCTAAAAATGAGAGTGACTCTGAAAATATGTATAATGAAAAAATGTTTGAATACTGTAATATTCTTGATGAAAGATGCAATGAACTAAAAGATAAATATAATTCATTGAAGAAAAAACATTATCTTACTATTACTGCGAAATCTGAAATCTGAACTGAAAAAGAGAATAATTCTCAACTTCTCAAAGAGAACAATGAATTAAAAATGTCTAATGAGCAATTGAAGAATTACTTGGAAAAGTTAACCAATGTAAAATATACTCTTACTCAAATGGTAGGTAAAAACATTTCCCCTAAATACAATACAGGCACTGGTTATCAACCTAACAAAAGAAATTTTGGTAGAATAATCTTTTTTCTAAATCTAGGACATAAATAATTACTTCTAGTTCTGGAAACAAATCAACTAGTTTAGGTTATGATACACATTCTTTTGTTTCATGTTTTTCTAGATTGAATAGAGTTTATTTTTCAAATACTTTACTTAATGCTTATAGGAAACCTATGAGGCAGATGTTGGTTCCTAAATCACTTATCACTAATGTAACTAGACACAAACATGTATGGGTACCAAAATCTGTTTTCGCTTGATCACTTTGTAGGAATGTTGCTTAAAGAGTCCCTATAAAATATTATGGTACTTGGATAGTGGGTGTTTAAGACACATGATGGGATGCTCCTCATGATTCAAGAATCTAATAAGAATTGATGGAGGAAATGTCACATTTGGTGACAATCACAATGGAAAAATCATTGGACTTGGACAAATTGATAACTCTAACTCAGTTTTGATTTATAAAGTACTGTTTTTTGAGGTATTGAAATATAATCTGCTTAGTATTTCACAATTATGTGATGATGGATTTCATGTCAGATTTGAAAATTATGCTTGCAATTTTTTTTATTCTAAAGAAGAATTATTGTTTTCGGCATTGAGAAATAAAAATGTTTATTCTGTTAACTTTGATTCATTAGTTTCTCAAAATACTACACGTTTAAGTGTATTTCATAATGAGTCTTGGATTTGGCATAGGATACTAGGACACTATAGTATTCACTCCCTTAAAAAGATAACTAGAAAAAGGCTTAGTCAAAGACCTCCAAAAACATGAGTTTCCAAATGATAAAGTGTGTAATCCATATCTAATGGTAAAAAAACACAAAATTTCCTTCAAACCAAAGAAAGAAGTGTCAAATTATCAACCTATTGAACAGGTTCACATGGATTTTTTTAACCTTCTAGAGATTCTATTTTAAATTGGAATCACTATGTTTATGTTCTTGTAAATTACTTCTCTATATATACTTGGACATTATTTTTGGCTCACAAAAGTAAAGCCTTCTCTTACATTACCAAATATGCCCTGTCTATAGAGAAGAAGTAATTGACTATGAAGAGTACTTTTCACCAGTATCTAGACTTGAAGCCATTGGAATTATGCTTTCTTATGCTGTACATCTGAATTTAAAACTATATCAAATAGATGGAAAGAGAGTATTTATAAATGGGTATATAGCTGAGGATGTCTTTTTTGAGAAACCTCTTGGTTTTACAAATCCTCATTTTCCAAATCATGTTTTTAAAATATCAAAATCTTTATATGGTTTAAAACAAGATCCAAGAGCTTGGTATGATAAGCTAAGTACTTTTCTTATTTCTAAAGATTTTACAAAATGAATAGAAGACCCTACTCTTTTTATAAAATAAATTTCCAGTGATGTTTTATTACTTTAAATTTATGTAGATGACATTATCTTTGGATCTTCAGGAAATTCTTTATGTATTGCTTTTTCTAAAATGATTCAAAACAAATTTTAAATGAGTATAATGGGTGAACTAAAATTCTTTCACGGATTTCAAATCTTTCAAAATAATGATGGTATTATTTTAAATCAATGAAAATAAATTAGAGATCTTATAAAACGTTTTGGATTTGATAGCACTAAAGGTAGTGACACTCCAATGAGTACCACTTGAATGTTAGATCATGATGAAGATGAAAATTATGTTGATAAAACCACCTATAGAAGAATGATGGGAAGTTTACTCTAATTAACTACTTGTCGACCTAAACTTATGTTTAGTGTGTGTATGTGCACTTGATTTCAAGAAAAACCTAAGGAGTACTGTTGAAATGATGTAAAGAGAATTGTTAAATACCTCACGAATACACCCAATCTAGGACTGGTCTATCCTAGAGGACAATCATTTGAAGTAGTTAGTTATTCTAATTCTGACTTTAGTGGAGGTAAGTTAAATAGAAAAAAGAACCCCTAGAACATCTTAATTTTTAGGCAAGTCACTAATATCACGGTGTAGTATGAAATAAAATTCATTTGCATTATCTATTGCAGAAGCTAAATACAATGTTTCTAGTAGTTGTTGAGCATAGATTTTGTGGATAAAACAAACATTACTAGATTATGGATATCAATCCATACATGTACCTATACATTGTGACAACACAAGTGCTATTAATATCTCAAAAAATCTAGTTTCACACTCCTGCACAAAGAATATTGATGTAAGACATCACTTTTTGAGAGATCATTATCAAAAGGATGATATAACTTTGGAATTATTTGGAACTGAATATCAGCTTTCTGATATATTCACCAAATTATTAAATTCTGAAAGAATTGACTAAATCATACATGAATTAGGTATGATAAAACATAAGTAAATATCTTACTATTTCATATCTTACTGATAAATATTTTACTATCTTAAGACTTACTGTTTCATGTTTACAGTCTCAAAATTAGTATTTATTGGTTACAGTCTAACACTTACTGTCTCTAACAAAATGGTCGAACGGTCTATAAATCACACTTCTTACGGTCTCAGCGTAAACACTTGTTATTGTCTCATCATGAGAGTCAGTTACTATATCACTTCAATAATGCTTTGTTATTTTATTTATAAATTAGAATCCATATCATGGTGATTAGTTATTTTACCCTTTTTCATTCTTGCTATTTTCTTTTTGAAAAAATTGGTATTCCTAAATGATAAAACAAAATAATTTTCACTATTTCTTTACTCATACACCCTTCTATTCTCTCAAACTATAACCCTTCTTCAACCCTTGAAACCTTGCCTATGTCGAACCTTTGGTGAATTCCCAGGATGAAACATCCATCATCTTCGGCTCCTAAGAAATGAAGTTCAAAGAAGAATATGATTGCGCCTAATTTATCCCCCCAGGTGCCTCTGAATCCAAATCTAGTGAACCGAATAGTAGAACCTAATAAAGAGATATTCCCTATGTGGACGATGTCGAGTATGTCTATGGTTTTGGAGGTATTGAATGAGCAAGGTTTGTTAGATTAGTTTGAAAAGCAAGACAGACCTATCTACCCGAAGCTAGTTGCAAAATTTTATTAGTATGTACAATTTTTTTTTGATTAAAAAATTCGCTATGTTGTAATAAGATCGATAAATGGCAGGATATGAACATTTTCTTAAAGGTTATGGGTTGTAAGCCTTAGGATACCTTAGGAAGTTATTTTCAATGATTACCAGAGAGGTCCTCCACCTCCAAGTGAATTCATTATTTTGTAAGATTCCTTGAAAATTTTAACTAGAAATGGATCCAAGAGGAGAGCCATTGCTGCTGAACTGGATGGAGAATCAAGACTTCAATTTAAGTTTATTCAAAACATGATTTTCCCCAGAAAAGGTGATTTGATCAACTAAAATATCAGGATATATTTTTTATTCATCTCATGAAATATGGACATAAGATCAATCTTTTTAAGTAAGTCATGCATAAAATGTGTGAATTGATCAAGACCACATCCAAGCCATCTTCCCTTTTCTATTCTCAACTTATCTCAGCCATGGTATATTCCATAGGATTGGTTGGACTAAATGAAGATGTTACCAAGGATTATGAGTTCTATCATTCAAAAGTTATTATAAAGAGGATGAAAATCAATTGGAATCCTTGGAAAAAGGCATGGGTGGCAGAAAATGACAGGATCTATCAAAAGCTCAATCCAGTGGAACATCATTCAAGGCAAAAAGGTATTTATGATCCTGGTTTGTATCCAGATGAAGTTGTTGAGTATTATAAATAAAAAGAAGAAGAAGAGGCTACAATACCTCCAAGAGAAACTATTATTAATGAGGAAGATTATACTCGGACACCTCACGTAGTAATTGAGAAGGCAATACCTATTCCTAAAGATGTTGCTGATGAGGAAGAACAACCCAATGTAGAGGAAGAAAAAATTGTTGTTGAAACTGAAAAGGATGTTGTAGACGAGCATATAGAAGAAGATATTACTATTAGGCAATAGGCTGCCCTTGAGGAACTCCGAGAAGAACATTTTATTCAGGAAGTCATTTTTTCTGCTGAAGAGAGAAAGGAGAAATCATTTCAATTTGATCAAAATGAAATGATTGAGGAAATAACGGATGAATTCATAGAAATAAATCAAGGTCCTAAGTATTTGAGTCTTGAGAAGGAGGCACCTGTTGAGGGGGAGCATCTCCCTAATCTATAAACAGTCGTAGTGCCAAATCTGATTGATCCAAGCTCAGTGGACACATGGTATTAATTCCCCAATTATTCTGAAGTGAATGAATCAGAGGAAGTCTCAATCAAAGGAATTGAACATTATACTATGTTTTAGTGTAAAATGGAATCGTCCCTTAAATCTATCTATTACAAAGAACCCGAGCCTATCTCAACTTCTATCTCTGAGACTTTACCAGAACCTCCAACCTTGTTGAATAAAGATGACCTAAAATAATTTGGGGAAACCCTTTTGGATGGGGATAAAAAACTCATCAAAACCCACCCAGATCCTATAAAAAATGTATGTGACTGAGATTCATCAATGTTATAGGAAAAATACATTTGGCATATTCAACCCAATATGTTTCATGATATTTAGGATGGTAGAGTTGAGAAAAAACTGATTAGTTATGAAGTACATACTCTAAGAGGTATAGTTGAAGAAATGAAGAAAGTGATGAATTTGAGATCAGATCATGCTTCTCATCCTGTTGAGACTATTGTTCCTCAAACCCCACAAGATATTGCCTCTCTGATTTAACCTCATTTAGCGTCATTAGCAGATAATGTAGCTGAATGAAACAAAAAAATAGTGAAATAAATTCATGGGATGGTTATTCATCTTAATAAGATAACTGATGAGTATAATGGGTTCATTTAGAATGTGCTCAATCAACTGAATTTATCAAGAATAGTGACAATGTTCTTTATTTGGTGAAAATTCACTCTAAGATTACTAATGATGCTAGATAAGAAATTTCCAAGAAAGGGGACTTCTATTTCAACTGGATATTCTCTAAGACCGTTATGACCAATCATTTCAAGTACCTTGTGTAAAATCTGAGGATTCCTCCAGTTACTCAATCCTTCAAGACACATGTTCAAAATCTCATAGAGTTCACTTGTCTGTTATACAAGTCTATATAGAACAAGGCTTCCTTTGAAAAAACTATATAGTATTGTGGGGAGATCATTGCTGATGTTATCAAGCTTATAAGGCCCTATCTTAATGTATAGAGTACTGACATAGTTGTCCTGTGGCGTCCCCTCTGAGATCTGGTTTTCCTAACTTCACCTCTTCCCTAGCCTCCACTTCTTTGTATGTCATTCAGGCCCTGAGTCAGATCAGGCCTCTAATCCTTGATCAACAGTTTCCCCAGCCTTTTATTTCACCTATATTGACCCCTTCTGTCTTTAAAGGTCTTCATTTACCTTCTTTGTCAACCAGCTCACTCCCTTATTCTACCTCAACCATTGCTTTTATGGATTCTTCTTCTGACCTTGCTACTAAGGGAAATGGGAAGTCCTTACAGTGATGAAGAATATTGACTACTCACTTTTTATTGGAATGTTGTTTCATCTGTTTTGTTGTTTACTATTTTTATTGAAACTTTTTTTCTCTAATGCATTGTGAACTTTTCTTCTCATTTCCTATTCACTCATTTTGATAACCCCAAAAGGGGGAGAACTCTATATATGTTATATGAAAATTGGTAATATATAGTTTGAACAAATATACACACTAAATACACATGATTTGTGTTCATCATGAAGGAGGATATTGTTGGACTCCTCATGTATTAATCATGTTTTAATGATCACAAATTCATTTTAGTATATAAACCTTGTTAATATCATGTAATATATCTCACATAAAATGTATAGTTTTTTTAGTAAAGCTATCCAAATATATTATTGTAACGTCCCGGTTCTGGGTGCCACACAACGGGTGCCCCGAATCTGGTTCGCCACGTGACATCAAGCACATTTCCCCAAATGCCAGAGGCTGCCGACTAGCAGTGAGGGCCCAAGTTTGATAGTGGGGAAACTATGCCCTCATTTGTCAAAGTGTAACGCAGCGGAATACAAAATAAAACATACAACAAACAGCGGAAGTAGTAAACCATAAACAACAGAAATAAACAATAGAAGTGGATATAACCAACAATATATAAATGATGATGCTACATGTCTCAAGTTCTAAGAAAACAACCAGAACATGTTATACATAAATACGATACAACCAAAAGCATAGTACAGAAAAACAAAGCAAAAAATCTAGCAGCGGCATCACGAGCCTAGGCTCGGTCCCATGCCCTCCTATTCCTCAGTAGAAATCATGTACCTCTATAGGGACTCTTGACCCTATCTACACCTGTAGCAATGTAATCTGTTTGGGCTGAAAAGTGTGACCCAAACAGGGTGTGAGAAACATATCTCAGTAGGAACCCACCAAAGGCTTGTGCCCAACTGCGTGTAAACATGAAACAACAGTGTGCAATAGTAAAATACAACAAAGTAAGCAGTACTGAAATTTAACTAACATAACAATTAAATTTTCATTTTATTATTCATTTAATCCATTAAATTTAGTATCATTCTGTGCTCAACAGCACCAAGGCCTCAGGACAACCAGTATCTTTCTCTCAGGGTAATATAGTGAACCATGCCCTCGGGATATATAGAGTCTAGCCCACAGGTATTTCCCTCAAGCGTAACGGAAATTTCCCTCAGGTGTAGGAACTGTCACCCTCAGGCACAGAAGTCATTCCCTCAAGCACGAAAGGTTTCCCTCAGGCGAAATAACTACATCCCTCAGGCTAAACAGTGCAGTGCCCTTAGGCTAATCACAACAACGCCCTCATGATAAACAGGTAAACGGGCCATGCCCAACATGGAAACAAGCAGTAACAAGAAATTACTTTCAAGGAAATTCTACAATTACTACTTTAAAGGCACACCCTCTGGTATCCTGGCCCAACGACTAAATAGTGGAACACACCGCCAGGGTGGTTCCGGATCCAAGAAATGATCCCAACCAGCATTTTAACAATATAATTAAATACCTAATCAATTCTAGGTGTTTAATATAGTAATGGACTTAGCCACATGACACCCCAACATGGATTCGTGGCACAAAAATGCACAAAACACACAGCTGTTGGAAAAATAAACACCAAGCCACCTACCTTAAACGCCAATGAACGTTATACCCGAACGCCGACTCTAGAAATTCCCAAGAATAGCGTAGATCCGATGAAGAACAAAACCCATTCAAATGTAAATAACTTACATTAGGAGAAGAATTGGTAAGCAACACTCTAGGAGAAGAGAGAGCTTACCTGTGCGGTTCCAACGAGATAGTCCAAGGCGGAAACCGATTCCAGAAAAACGCCCGACGGATCTTCAAAGGTCCGGCCTCCTCCCTTGGCTCCAAAACGGCTCAAATTACTCCTCTGGAAAATGAGGAGGATATTGCCTGTTTTAAGCCGGAAAAACAAAGTACACGGTGTGTGCTTCTAAGCACACAGCGTGTACTCCTTTCATTTAACTATTCATTTGGCGGCACCGCCACACTGTTCATCCGTTGACATGAGTACACAGCATGTACTCCCAAGTACACGACATGTAATACCGCCCAGCTAGCGGCGGCTCCACCACCTTACTATTTTGTCCTTCTGATTGACTACATGGCGTGTAAAGTACCACTACACAGCGTGTAGTTGGTTCCTACACCCATTGTCGCCGGCAAGGCTACACGCCCTGTGTACTCATCCCAACATGGCCAGAATTACACGGCGTGTGGAAAAATTACACGGCATGTAGTTCCAAAATTTGGGATTTTTCCTCATTCTCCGTATATTATTAAACACACTTAAGGAAAAGAGAAAAGTGGAAGCTCGTACCTCAAAGAGAAGAACCGATTTCTTACAAACTTCCCCCCTTATAGAAATCTGTCCCCGAATTTCCCTTCCAAGGATGGAAAAGATATAGTCGTGAACATCTCCGGACACTGAGCACGTACGTTGGTCTCCTGCTCCCAGGTTTCATCCTACACTCGGCCATGCTGCCATAACACCTTTACGAGAGGAACTGACTGGCCTCGAAGAACCTTTGTGCTCCTGTCAACGATACGAATCAGATGCTCCTCAAAGGACACATCTACCTCCAACTCAACCTCCTCGGGCGGAAAGGCATGCGACAGGTATGAATGATAGCGACGCAATTGAGATACGTGGAAGACGTCGTGCATGGCTCGGTACCACTATGGTAACCGCAACCGATAAGCAACTAGCCCGACTCTTTCCAGAATCTCAAATGGCCCCACATACCGTGGTGAAAGTTTACCCTGTCTCCTGATCCGCTTGTGTCCCAGCCTCAGTGAAACACACAAGAAAACTAGATCCCCGACCACTACTCCACAGGTCTTCTACAGCGATCAACATAAGACTTCTGATGAGACTGCGTGGTTGCCATCCACTTCTATGTCAACTGGACCTGCTCAAAAGTCTCCTACACAAGTTGTGACCCCAGTAAAGCTGCCTCACCTGCCTCTAACTAGAACAAAGGTGATCAACACGTCTTATGATATAAATCCTCGTATGGTGCTCTCTCAATAGTCGTTGGGAAGCTATTGTTATAGAAAAACTCGACTAAGGGTATATACTTATCCCAAGAGCCCCCAAAGTCCAGGAAGCATGCACACAACATGTCCTATAGCACCTGTATCGTACGCTCTGACTGGCCATATGTCTGAGGGTGGTAAGCTGTGCTCAGAAGAACCTGTGTACCCAGCGCCCTCTAAAAACTCTTCCAGAAACATGATGTGAAACGGGCGTACCTATCTGAAACGATAGAACGAGGGACCCCATGAAGACGTACGATCTCTCAGATATACAACCTTCTGAGCTCGTCAACACCGAAGGTATCTAGGATTGGAAAAAAGTGAGATACCTTCGTGAGTCTGTCCACAACAACCCACACAAAATCATTTCCATGAGGTGACCTCGGCAACCCAGTCACGAAATCCATCGCAACATCATCCCATTTCCACTTCGGAATGGGTAACTGCTGTAACAGTCCAACTGGTCTCTGATGGTCCGCCTTCACCTGCTGACAGGTGGAACGCCTTGTAACAAAACCAGCTACATCTCTCTTCATACCTGACCACCAGTACTGACATATCTCGTCACGATACATCTTGGTAACCCCGGGATGAACTGCCCAAGCTGAAGCATGAAACTCTTGCATCATCTCCTCGCGTATATCCCCTGGAACCCATACTCGTCCATGGAAATGAAAAAACTCATTATCACCTCTCGTCCAACAAGGAGGCTGGTCCTCACTTCCCACCGACTCTCGTAGAACTAGTCCTTCTGAATCAGATAGCTGTCTCATCCTCACTCTATCCAGGAGGGTATAAGTCACAACTAAAGATGAAGGATAAGTCTTCCCATGACTATCATGCACCTCCAGATGTATCTCATAGAACGAAGCCATGAGCTTCCACTCAACACTGGCCTCCTACACTCCATGTATCTGAGTCTTCATGTTCAGTGCATCAGCTACTACATTACCTTTACCAGGTGTATAGGTAAGCTCAAAATAGAAGGACTGTAGGTACTCAACCCACCATCGTTGCCTCAGATTCTGGTCACGCTGGGTAAATATGTACTTGAGGATTTTGTGGTTAGTGAAAACCACAAAATGATACCCCAATATATAATGTCTCCAACAGCGCAACGCATGTATAACTGTAGATAACTCGAGATCATGCGTCGGGTAATTCCTCTCATGCGGCCTCAACTGCCGAGACCCGCATGCAACAACTCGATCACCCTGCATCAATACTGCTCCCAGCCCAATACCTGATGCATCATAGTAAACTGTATAGCTATTCCCCTGCTCTGGGAGTATCAGGATCAGTGCTGATGTCAACCTTCCCTTCAGGTCCTAAAAAGATGTCTAGAAAGCTTCTGACCAAACGAACTTCACACCCTTCTTAGTCAAGCCCGTTAATGGCGCTACCAAGCAGGAGAAGTCCCGTATAAAACGCCTATAGTAACAAGCCATCCCTATGAAACTCCGTATCTCAAACACGTTCTTAGGATTCTCCCATGAAACTACTTCTCTAACCTTCTCTGGGTTTACCAAAACTCCTGCCTCAGAGATGATATGACACAGGAAGTGAATCTGGTCCATCCAACAGTGGCACTTTGAGAGCTTAGCAGATAGTCAATGCTCTCTCAGTGTACTTAGTACGATCTCAAGATGGGTGTCATGGTCGTTCCAAGTGTGAGAGTACACCAAGATGTCATCCATTAATACCACCACAAAACAATCCAGATAAGGATGGAACACACGATTCATCATAGCCATGAAAACTGCTAGTGCGTTCGTGAGTCCGAACGGCATAACCGTGTACTCATATAGACCATAATTGTTCTTGAAAGCTGTGAGAGGTATATCAGATGGTCTAACGTACATCTAATGATATCCTGACCTCAAATAAATCTTTGAGAACACTCATGCTCCACGAAGCTGATCAAAAAGATCATCAATCCTCGGTAAGGGATATCAGTTCTTAACTGTCAACGGGTTCAGCTTCCGATAATCCATGAAAAGTCTAAGGGTACCATCCGCATTCTTCGCAAAAAGGACCAGCGAACCCCAAGGAGAAGTACTGGTTCGGATAAAGCCCTTTTCCTGCAACTCCTCTAAATACCTCTTGAGCTCCTGCAACTCAGGTGTGGCCATCCTATATGGAAGAATGGACACCGGTGCTGCTCCTAGCACAAGATCAATAGAGAAATCCACCTCTCTCTCTGGAGGTAGACCCGAAAATTCATCTGAGAAGACATCCCTAAAATGATCAACAATAGGAGGGAAATCCATCTGACAAGTCCCCTAGTCATTCAGATATAAGTTTGCATTCTGGGATGTGACTCCACCTCACCCACAATGCTCCGGTCCAGCTCGACTCGCCTGAAAATCCCATTCTCCCATGTATAGAAACCCTCCACCCTCTGGTGATGTGAAATGCACCCTAAGACGATAGCAGTCTACAAAGGCTTGAAAGGGAACCAACCAGCCCAACCCAAGAATGAAGTCATAGCTTGTCATCTCTAGGGAATAGAGGTCCCAAAGGAAGTGACACCCACCAAACTCAAAAGGGAACTCATTGAACTGACGTACACCATCCGTTCTAGTCCCCAATGGAGTGTCTAGCGTCATGATAATAAAATATGAAGAAACACAGAGCCCAAGGCTCTCCACAATGGGCACAAATATGAAACTATGTGTAGCACTCGTATCGAAAAGTACTGAAGACAAGATATAAGCTACTAAAATAGTACCTATGACTGTAGAAGGTCCAAAATCCTGCTCCTACTAGGTCTGTTGCACTGCATATGCCTGCCCAGTGCTGCGACCCTGCGACACAGCCTGGCTACCCTGAGATGTCCCACCATGCTGCCTATGAGATCCTGGTGTCTGGAAACCTTGGCCATGACCACCATCTCTACCTGGACGCCCTGATGTATTCCAGTTCCCTAACTGGTAAGAAGACACTGGTCCCACTCCCACACGCGGAGTCTGCACAGAACCCCTCTCACTAGCCATCAGTGGAAACGCCCTGCAAAAGCACTGCAGATGACCCATCTTGCCACAATCTCGGCACTCCACTGGGTCTCGTGGACACTGCGGTCTCTTGTGCCCCTCTCTTCCACACTGGTATCACCTGATCGGACCACCTGAAGAAGCTTCCTGGCTAGTACTACCGCCCTGAGAGAAGTCTATCTGTCTCTTCCTCTTGCCAGTAGAAATAGTACCTGTAACTGGTGCTGAACCGCCCTGGCCCACACCACTAGATTCCCGCAGGTTCCTCTCCGTAATCTGTGCCTGGTTCAAAATAGTGTGTACAATAGGAAACCTAAATACATTCCCCAGCGCTCGGATGTCATAACAAAGAACATCCTCACAACGTCAAGCTCTCAGCGTCTCATCACCCACCAGCACAGGTGTAAAGTGATGAAGCACTGTAAAACAAGTAGAATAGTCCATCACTGACATAGTGCCCTACTGCAGATTCATGAACTCGCGAGCTCTATCTGCCCTCAGCGTCTCCGGGAAGAAAAATTCATAGAATACTGCCTATAAGTCTTCCCGCGCCACGTCCTTATGATGCTCTGACTGGGTGGTAACATCCCACCACCTCTTGGCGGAATCACGCAGCATGTAAGTCGCGAGCTTGACCCTCAGCCCTGGAGGCATCTCAAGATGCTCGAAAATAGTCTGCATCAACCACAACCAAGACTCGGAAGCCTGTGGTCTTCCATCCCCTGAAAATGTAGGCGGATACTGCTTCTGGAAGATACGTGTCAGCTAGGCCATAGATGTGGCAGCCTGCGGTGCTCCCTGAAGGGTCTGCATGAACCGCAATAAGACTTTACAGAACTGAGCCTCCACACCTATGTCCGGTATAACAGCTGGTGCCGCATCTGGCTCTACTAGAGGATCAACTAGTAGCCCATGGCCCACCATCTCTGGAGTAAAGTTATCGTCACTCTCCTGGTGAACAACGCGCAGTCGTCTAGGCGGCATGACATTACAAGGTCAAAAGCACGCCTTAGATTCAAAGTTATTAAGTCTGAAACGAGGAAACCACAAAGGGAACAAGAAGAAGAAGGCATCTCAAAATTTGAAAAACAAGACTACACGACGTGTACACTAACTACACGACGTGTACTTGACTTCCCTTCCCCTACTCGGGTCCTTCTGCACGGCTAAGCCACACGACTCCCATTTGAACAAACTACACGGCGTGTATATAATCTACACGACATGTATGGTGTTATTTTCCAACTTCCTGTGTCATTTGTGACATGGCCGACTACCTGGCTTGACACTACACGGTGTGTTACACCCACACACGACGTGTCAACAACCTCGTTTCTCTACCATACGGCTGAGTCCGCACGGTCTGTCCTCGGGAAAGACTACACGGCGTGTCCCAAAAGGAACAAGGCATGTTTCAAGGAATGGTGACATCGACCCGTGTTGTTAGTTACACGGCCGAGTCCCCAGGTCACACTATACGGTGTGTTCATTATTGACACGACGTGTTCTGTGCAGGAGTTCACCGACCCATGTTGTTAGTTACACGACCGGACTCCGGGTCAATACTATACAGCATGTATATCTAGTACACGACGTGTTTTTACCCAAGCTCTTCCCTACCCCGTGTCGCCGCCCACACAGTTTGTGACACGGGAAGAGAGTACACGGCGTGCACTCAGTATACACGACGTGTAATTAAAAAGTTCATTTTTCTTCCCGAATAGAAGGACATACCCGACATGTGTAAAAATACTACATGGCGAGTTTACTGGGTTTCCGGACAGTACGCCTCAGAAACTTCCCCGGAACCCAGAAAATACCGAAAAACAACACATAAGTGTCAAATTCCAACCCGTGAGGGCCCATACTCCCCACGAATCAATGTTTGACAGCTTATCTGTGTTATAACATAACAAACAGTCAATGATCCACCAAATTCCGGTCAATGGGGGCCCATACTCCCCAAAAAACCAAAGTTTGGCGTCCATTCTATGAACAGCTCACACAAAAAGTGCCCTATCAAATAGCATGTATTTTATCAGTGCAGCTATCACAACAACATGCTTTTCTAGAACAACAACTATAACAATAACATGAAATTTTCTAATGCACCTACATGGCATGGAAACTATGAATGGCATGTGATTATAGCATGTTCCTAAATGATGCATGAGATGGCATACCCTCATCTCATCGGGTTGCAACAAAATAGAACCCACAGATAAAATATAAACAGCACAATACAAGTGTGTCACCCAACGGTGAAATCATATCAACTGTAAAATTTGCAATATCAGAAGAATTGAAAAATACGAGGTAGACTGGATTTTACCTGTACATGGGTTAGCTACGCCTAGACACAACTTTTTACCAACTACCATTCGTCCTATCCCTGACTACGGCTCCAAATAGTATGTCAATGAGAATAACCCCTCTGATACAACTTTGTAACGTCCCGGTTTTGGGTGCCACGCAACGGGTGCCCCAAATCTGGTTCGCCATGTGACCTCAAGTGCATTTCTCCAAATGCCAGAGGCTGCCGACTAGTAGCGAGGGCCCATGTCTAACAGTGGGGAAACTATGCCCTCATTTGTCAAAGTGTATCGCAGTGGAATACAAAATAAAACATACAACAAACAGTGGAAGCAGTAAAACATACACAACTGGAATAAACAATAGCAGTGGATATAACCAACAATATATAAATGATGATGCTACATGTCTCAAGTTCTATGAAAATAGCCAGAATATGTTATACATCAATACGACACAACCAAAAGCAGAGTACAGTAAAACAAAGCAAAACAGCTGGCAGCGGCATCGCGAGCCTAGGCTCGGTCCCATGCCCTCCTATTCCTCAGCAGCAATCATGTAACTGTATAGGGACTCTTGCCCCTATCTACACCTATAGTAATGTAATCTGTTTGGTCCAAAAAGTGTGACCCAAACAGGGTGTGAGAAATATATCTCAGTAGGCACCCACCAAAGGCTCGTGCCCAACTGCGTGTAAGAATGCAACAATAGTGTGAAATAGTAAAATGCAATAAAGTAAGAAGTACTGAAAATTAACTAACTTACCAATTAAATTGTCATTTTATTATTCATTTAATCCATTAAATTTATTTTCGTTATGTGATCAATAACACCAAGCCCTCAGGACAACCAGTATCTTTCCCTCAGGCTAATATAGTGAACCACACCCTCGGGCTATATAGAATCCAACCCATAGGTATTGCCCTCCTGCGTAACAGAAATTTCCCTCAGGCATAGGAAGTGTCTCCCTCAGGCACAAAAGTCAAGCCCTCAGGCACGAAAGGTTGCCCTCAGGCGAAATAACTACAGCCCTCAGGCTAAACAGTGCAGTGCCCTCAGGCTAATCACAACAACACCCTTAGGCTAAACAGGTAAACGGTCCATGCCCAACATGGAAACAAGCAGTAACAAGCAATTCCTCTCAAGAAAATTCTACAATTACTACTTAAAAGGCATACCCTTGGGTATCCTGGCCAAACGGCTAAATAGTGGAACACACCCACGAGGTGGTTCTGGATCCATGCAACGATCCCAACCAGCATTTTAATAATATAATGAAATACCTAATCAATTTTAGGTGTTTAATATAGCAACGCCCTCATCCACACGACACCCCAACATGGGTTCGTGGAACACAAACACACAAAACACACAGAAGTTGGAAAACTAAACACCAAGCCACCAACCTTAAACGCCAATGAACGTTATACCCGAACGCCGACTCCAGAAACGCCCAAGAACGGCGTAGATCTAACAAATAAAAAAACCCATTCAAACATAAATAACTTATGTTAGGAGAATAATTGGCATGAAAAACTCTAGAAGAAGAGAGATCTTACCCGTGTGGTTCCAACTAGATCGTCCGAGGCAGAAACCGATTCCAGACGAACTCCCGACAGATCTTCAAAGGTATGGCCTCCTCCCTTGGCTCCAAAATGGATCAAATGCCTCCTCTTCCAAATGAGGAGTCTACTTCTTGTTTTAAGCTGAAAAAACAAAGTACACGGAGTGTACTCCTTTCATTTAACTGTTCATTTGGCGGCACCGCCACATTGTTCATCCGTCGACATGAGTACACGACATGTACTCCCAAGTACACGGTTTGTACTGTCGCCCAGCTGGCGACTGCTCCACCGCTATACTATTTTGTCCTGCCAACAGACTACATGGTGTGTAAATTACCACTACACGATGTGTAGTTGGTTCCTACACCCTTTGTCACCGGCAAGGCTATACGCCCTGTGTACTCATCCCAACACAACCAGAAGTACACGACGTGTGGAAAAAGAACACGGTGTGTAGTTCCAAAATTTGTGATTTTTCCTCATTCTCTATATTTTATTAAAAAAAATAAATGAAAAGAGAAAAGAGGAAGCCCGTACCTCAAAGAGAAGAACCGGGTTCATAAAATTATGTTTCATACATTCAATTTGATTACTATACACTATCTTTTATTTTCATTATAATGATTTCTTTGGTAAATGATTATGTCTAATCTATTTTATGAACATCACTGCTTATGTCTGAATACATATATTTGGCTAAGGCTAAGGAACCGTGAGTCTGCCACTAGTTATTTTTTTCTAGGAAAGGAACCAGACCCAGTGAACCAGACACCATGAACCAGACACCATGAACCAGACACCGTGAACTAGACACCGTGCCCAGACACTGTGAACCAGATACCGTGAACCATACACCGTGAACCAGATACTGTGAAGAAGACATCGTGACCTAGAGACTGTGAACCAGACACTATAACCCAGACACCATGAAACAGACATTGTGACTGGACATCGTCCATCCAAACACTGTGACCAATCCAGACATTGTTTCATTGAGACACCGGTCCATAGAGACCCCGTTTATAGGAAAACTGTGACACTATTTCTTAATCTGTTTTATCATTTTCAATTTAATCTATAACAGTCATTTTTTAAGATTTTAAATTAACTGGAAAAATTAATGTTTCTTTGTAAACATGTCACCTGACAGTACGAGGTACGATGGAAAAAATAGACGCAACATGTTTGTTCCAACACATGCACACCAAGATAAAAGAGTAGTACGACCCAGAAACAGGAAGTACATGAAAGTGGAATAACATGATGAAAGTGTGTGAGAACGACAATAAAGAAAACACAAAGATCACTTTTGAAGAGTGTTTTGTCACATAATAATCAACACTATTGAAGAACACATGAATTATACTCAAATCCCCGAGTGGATGACACCTTCACCACAAAGAACACCTGCTAATTGGACAGACATGCGATACTTTATTTTCCATATGGGGACTTGATTTCTATATCTGATTCATCCTAGAATTCCAACACTGCATAGACAACCACTCAGAGCACTTATAATCTTATATCATCATTTCTGCTATGTTGTGTATCATTTTATTAGCTTTAGGGCAGTGTGTGTATCAGTATAACAACACACTATGTCTCCTGAATTAAACTCAATGATACAAGATATCATTTATCAAACATCTTTTTACACTTGTGTATACCCATGGTGTGGAAGAGGTCCCTATGTTCCCTGGTAGTTTTTACCCATATAGAATTGTGGAAGAGGTTGTTTGACCTGGACAGTTCTGTGTACTGTTGTTAACCCTGGTCCAGGGTGTGGATAAAGTTTATTTTTATAAACTTCTTGGTGGTAGGTGATCCCCATGTGAAGTGGATGAGGTCTAGACTTGAGATTTAACCACTTGTTTTATATCTATTGTGTATTTTAAATTTAGTTTTTTCTTTTTTACTATTTAATTCAGAATTCACTAAATTCACTTTGATGGTTAACCTTGGATGGAAGTTATAATTCTTTCTCCTTATTAGAATAGCTTCAAAGTAATATTAATTACTAGTATTATCATTTCTGAGAATTAATCAATCTTCTATGAAGTTATTTAAACAGTCAAACATTCATAACCATATTAATTTAATTAATTGAGGTGTATTTAAATTTATTGGTGAAACCTTAAAAGAATATTTTTAAATAGAAATTTTTATTGATACTCAATTCCACCCTATTGAGTGATCTACTCCGACCAATACTTTTCAAACAGAAATATTAATAGATACTCAATTCACCCATGTTGATTACTCTACTTAGACCAACCATTATTTTATTGTTTCCTTCTAATATTGACTCTAGAATGATTTAAATTCAATTTTGAATTCTATTGTTCAGTTTTTCATGTCCTGAATACACATCCAATCCTTTCTGAATGTTTTTAATTAGATTATCTTCCTTATCTTGTTGATCACAATCATTGTGGTCTAAATCTCTTGATCTCCTTTATTTTGGGTTTGGATCCTGATAGGGGGTGATCTCGATTTCTTCTTATGATCTTTATTGCCTCTTTTCTTATTGGTGATCCCATTTGTAAGTGTTTCTTAATCTTCAGATAATGGAATGTAGGATAAAACTAACATAGTGTTAGTTTAATAGTCAATTCTATGAAATATTTTAATTTCACTAATATTAAATTTTCTATAATTAATTTATTAATGAATTAATGGTAAATAATGGATTGGAATATTTGTGGGATCACTTTATATTTAATTATTGATGTGAATTGGCATATGGACATGCATTGGGTTAGTGAACATTTGAATAATAAGAACTATGATAATGGTCTAATGTGTATTTAGCATGAAAATATATTAGAGGTCCTTTTTTGATATAAAATTACTTTGGTAATATATTATGGGATACAATATTGGTTATTTATAAATTTATATATAAGTTTATGTGTAATTTAAAGACAAATGTTAATTTCATAATTAACTATTGAGGATTTTGATGTGATATTTTGAAATCCTTACTATTATGACTTCTTTTGTTTATACTAAAATGATTTTATAGATTTCTATACTTAGTGATTTATGATGAAATGATAACATATATATATATATTCCTGGATGCTAAAATTCTTATATAGCATTCTTTTTCAAGAGACACATACTAAAATACTTATTTATAGAGCTTGTACTAGTGAAACATTCTAAAATTATTATATATTGGTAAATTCTTATTGTTACATGATAAAATCATTAAATATAGCTCTATATGTAGGGCTTTAAATTCATAAATACAGTTCTCTACCTAGTGGTTTCATTTTACCATGGAATATGGTTATGGTCGAAATTATTGTGCTACATGATTATCCATAATCTAGCATGGTTCCCAAGTAGGTTGTTTTGATTTATTACATTAATTGATTAATTAATACTCATTTATCAGTTTATTGTATACACTTATTGTCATACTAATATTGTTTAGACAATATGGTGTCAAACTATTGTGTTATACACACAAACAATTAAGGTCACCCTTCGGTACCTGAGAAATTTTTATGGATGTACGTTTGGACAATATAGAGGAACCTTTTTGTATATTTTTTACTTGTTTTGAAGGATACAGTTTAAATATGGGTAAGACAAGTGGTTTATGACCAAGGTCATTTGTGTTTATTTTGTGTCATCTAATACTTTTATTTTTATTTTTTGTAGTTTGAAATTTAGATTCATATTATCATTACATTATATGATTCATAGTTATTAGTTTATGATTTCTACTTACATTTCCCATTAGTATGATATATGGTTTTCTTTTTTCATTGTTACTTTGATATTATTATTATTTTATTTTTTATACTATGTTGTGACACTATACCCGGGGGTAATGTCTCCCAACTATGTTCATCACATGAATTCTTCTTTTTAGTGGCCTATAGAATATGGTGAGACATAATTGAAATATAGTAACAAACCCATTTTTTCAATGTGATATTGTGTTTGACCGGGGGACATTATATCGCTCATGCGTACAAGTGGATGACAACCTCTGTGAAGTGATGTGATACTTTTTCATTTTATGTTGTCATGGATGCTAATAATGATGTATTTAATAGATATATATGATATCTATGATATATAAATGATTCTTTAAACATGAATTATTATTTATGTTTATTTCATTCCATTCATTGGAAAACGAAACCACATTTATGCATATGTTAGGCATACTATATCCTTGAATGTTGTTATTCATTTTTCTATCTCTAAATTTGGTGGATGAATCAAAATATGTTTATAATGAATATGTATGGTATTTATATCATGATTAATATTATATATATTATTAAACCTCAATCAATGTATAAGAACCAAAACCATTAAACCAAAACATAAATGAAAAACAAAGAATTTATCACCCAGAATAGTGATTTCAATAAAGAATTGTTAATAAACGGTTGATAAATTGTTATATGTAAATAATAAATGGTATGATAATTTTGATTATGGTTTTCAAATAGATTTATATTAAATATATATTTATTATATATGATTTTTTAACATGTTTAAAGGAAGTCTTTTCTTAGGAAATGGATTTTAATCTCAAATTTAATTCTGTGAGGCACATTCCATATTCACCGCTTGTTTCTTTTATATGGTTTATATACATCCCATGAATGTATTTTATGATTTTTAGTGTTACAATTATTGTTATATACAATTCCATATTGGTTTATTTATATATTGGGTCTTATATTCAAAAAAAATTAAAAATGTTGTAAGGTTGTTATGTTACAATCTCTTTGTTTGTCCGAATTGTTCTTGATTATGATTTTGATGAAAAAAATTCATGATATACCTCTCAATAATCTCCTGAATTTTATTTTATAGTTTTTATTTATTTAAATTACATGTTTTATTTTCATTTTCATCACTTTATATATTCACAATTCCAAAGTAATGTTTTCAAAAAATTCAACTTTGTCTCACTCTTCACTAAAAAACATTTTTCAAACATATCCAAATTATCTAAAACTGATTTCAAAAAAGTTTTTAATATTCCAATATAGTTTGTTAAATTATTTTTTTACCCATTCTTTGATTTTTTCATAAAATTAATTAAATGTGGTATTCTTGTTATTTTCTAAATGAGTTAATTTTGACGTCTTTCTAAAAATGTGAAAGGAATCATTGTTCAAACATAGACGAAATGAAGGAAATTTTCTATCTTCATTACCATTCAATTATCTGATTATTTTTTAAGAAGTTTTCATCATTATTTTAATTGAAAAATATCCATTTAATAGTTTGTATCTTTTGTTTTAAATAATTTATTTCAATGTGGAAAGGATATTTTCTACAAGAAATGTTCCAAGTGGACTTTTAAAATCATTTTCCATCTATGATGAATTCTATTGACATTTTATAAGCCTTAATGCAGATATTATCCAAGGATACCATCATAAATATTTCTCTAGATGGTTTATGATTATTTTTACATTATATTTACAAAACCCATTAATTTGTATTTTGTTAGGCTGTGATAAACTGATTAATGTTTATAAAACCCATTTCTTTTTCCCAGGTTATGTCTGGATGAAATATTTTTGAAACTTGTTTCTTTTGAAGGGGTTATTCCAAGATAAAATGTTTATAAATACCATTTCATTATAAAAGTTTATGATATGATGAATGTTTTATGATAATATGGAATATTTCTTTAAGAGTTTTATTATTTTATGGGTGGGACTATAATTTCATATCCATCCAATGCATAGGGTAAATATTTACATCTCATGAGATAAATAGAACTATAATGATGAGTGAAACTAGTTCAATAAGGGAATATTTTCACTATGATATTCTTCATTGTGAACCTTTAAGACTATGATTGTTGGGGGACTGGACCAAATCCACAATGATTATATTGTGAGTGAACCTTGACTACAATGATGGCTTGGCAATTGAAGACAATCCACTGTGATAGTCTTCAAATGATCCCTGACTTTTAAGGAAATGATTTTCTATGCTTATGTATATTCCACAAACTTATGTGTTATGATAATGTTATGCTATCATGTCCCTTATTATTCAATTACCCTATGATTTATGTCTTATAAGCTACCAATATTTATTCTATGACTCAAACAATCTATAATTTGTAAGGGTATAGTTTTACAGTGTTATGATTATGTTTTTATACCCTAATACTCATGTTATGTTTATTTAATCATTGATATATCCTTTGTTTACCCTTACCAAGAATCCATCCTACCCTTTCTTATGTTTCCTTTCCCTATGTTTTGAATAATGGTATTAAGTATGATATGTCTAAGAAAGGTTCTATTTATGAAGAACTAATTTTTTATTAATAAATTCTTTGAAATTCCCAAGACCAATACGATTCTAACAGTGAATTTTACCTATTTAATTAATATTCATTTTTAATATGTGATATTTATGTATGAAAATTATGGGTGGTAATAGTAATAATGTGTAAATTTCTTATTTTCTCCATTTCTTTTTCTTTTGTTATATTTATTATTTTTCTGTTTGAAAAAATATATTTTTCATATAAAATTTTAATTGGATATAAAGAGGGAAAGATGTTTAAAAAACTGATATAATATTATAAGGCCCCATCCTTAAACCTTACTTAATCTTGAGTTATTACAAGATTACACATTGAGGATCTTTTCGGGTTTAGAGTTTTAGAGAATTAGATCAAAAAACTTGCATTACATTCCACATATAAACGAAGTGGTTACATAAAGATAGTATTCTTATTTCCCATAAATGGAAACATATTTAAAATAAAACATGGACTCTTTCTTGACACTTCCTTGACACTATCATCATATCATGTACCTTTCCCTTGACCTGTGAAAAACATTTCAAAAAACATGGGATGAGCATAAAAAGCTCAGTAAGGGATATAAAAATATATGGAAAGGAAACATGGGTACATATATACATAAGAATGAAATCATACTTTACCCATAAAACATAATCACTTCAACATACCTTATCAAATCATGAATAAATCATAGAAATCATAAGACATAAAGGTAACTTGAGGCATTCATAACATTCTTACGTATGGAGTAACCCTTTTGGTTACGTTTGGAATACCCATCACAGTATATTCCCTAAATCTATTCGGAGAAACCTTAACGTTACACTCCTTCGCGTTATCCAATGCATTAGAGAGAAATATCGGACTCACCCGCCCTTAGTTTATCACGGAACCACCCGTCTTCATAATAATGCCCAAGAACCTCAACATAATCATATCACATAAAACATGCATAAAGGAAAAATAACATTTCCACCTTTCAATCACAAGATATTAATACAACACATTGATATATAAACATTATGAAAACCATTTTCAATACCAAAATAAAAGAAAAGTAAAACATGGTATTTATCTTTCTTTTAAAAAAAGTATGGCTTGTAGAGGAAGCCGAAACTCAAATAATGGTCACGGCGGCGGAGAAGTCGTTGTCGCCGCATACGTACGACAAAAGCATTCCCTTTTGTCGTTTAGTAAATGATTTGTATAAAAAATATTCTTTTTGAATAAACGTAAAATTCAAAGGGGTTTATACACCATATAAAGGAAGGTTGTGTTTAAAACAAAATATGCCTCAATGAAAGGAGATTGAGACGAAGTCCCATACCTTGGGTCCGACTTGACTCGGTCATTATTTAATCTCCTGAATTATAAAGTTGAGTTAATTTATACTTGTTTAAGAACCTTTTCCAAGTTCATTATTCCTTTTATATCACTTATTTCCATGTCATGAACACTATGTAATTATTTAAGTTAATAAAGGTAATTTTAACGATCATTGGTACTTGAGTCAAAAATAAACCCTTTATAATTACATGTTGTTCATGTATACATTATATCCATAATTATAATCATTATGTATATATCATATATATCCAGTATATACATGCATTTATAATATTACATAATCATTTAGAGGTAAGAAATGAAATGCACCGTTCATGGAGACGGTATGCCGTACGTATGCATGAACGCAACTTTCATTTCTATTTCGTATTTTATAGAATGGAATCATAATGATATAAAGGTATATTATAATTCCAGTATAATATCATACATAATATCATAGTTCCATCCTTTATACGTCCCACATATGGTATTTAACGAATCAAATCACTTTGAGGGGGCGGTAGTCTGCACTTCCTTAAATGAAGATATCGCGTTTACCCATAATGGAAACCATAAAGGTATGCCCAAAATGAAAAATACAAAAGATTAAGGAAAACATAAACATATTATATATAATATATAAATATAGTGACATCTTAATGGCCACCTTTGAAGGTGTTAAAGGAATGTTGAACAATCATCGTTTCGGGAGGCATAAATTCACCATCCATGGAAATAGTATGACCTTTAACCATTAGATGATGGTGTGTGTAAGTGTAGCTCTAATCCTTCTTATAAAAACATCCTAGTTTATTGAGGATACTGTATTTGTTACAAAAGAAAATAATAAAAAGAGTTTAGGGGGTTGGAGAAGCAAAATCAAACAAAAGGACTCAAAAGAAGACATTACATTAAAATCGGGTAACTCTCTTAGATTTGAGCTCAAAGGCTTCCTTGGGAAGACTTCTGCCCAAAGTGAGGCTTCAAGGAGTAATAGAGGGATGTGGAGAGCCAAAATGGGCAGGGTTTGGCCAAGCCAAAGGCGTTGGGAGTGTGGGTAAGGAGGTAGAGGTGGGGGTCTTTTATAAGAGGAGAGGAGGGGCACTCTTGGAAGGTAAAGAAAAGTCACTTTATTTTAAAATGGTATTCGGATTTAAGAGGTCCCACATTGATGTGTTTCGAGGATATGGTGATAAGGGTTCTAAATCCACCCATCCAATAGGTTTTTTCCATGTGTAGGTCTTAGATTTTACAATATCATTCCATTTTATTTGAATCGTTAAATAATGAGGTCATCGCTGTATCATCATGATGTCATAAATAATTTAATTTATTTAAAGTCTAAAAATTATAAAAAAAACTTCTATGATGTAGGAAATATTTTTATATTTCCAATGACTATTTATAATCAAAAATCGGATCTTTATAACCCCATGTAAAAATTGATTTAGTAAAACATCTCATGTTTGTGTCATTTTTACTTTTACATTAAATAAAAAGTTATTTATGTCATTTCCCAACCAAAGTGGCTACATGGGGTCACCAAGTTGACCCATGGATTTTCTTGGTTGGCCATGACACATCCAATGAGGGTAGGACATGTGTCAATCTCATCTCATTTTATTAAAGCATTATTTTTACCTTAAACTACACTAATTACCTCTAATCGCGATTAAGAACTTAAGAGTTACTATTCACCAAAAAATTATTTTAATCTCATTGAACCAAATTTTACTTCTTAATGACAACCATGTATATCGGATTTTTTAAATTCAAAACATAGAAGTGGTAAAATTTCATTTAAATGAAAAATCAGTTTTTATAAGTACCACATAGAGGTTTCACTATTCATCAAAAATTGAAGTTTTTCAGAAAAATACCAAAAATTCACCCTAAGCTATATTTGATATTAAGAATTCAAAAATTAAGTCTATTTTACAAAATTCAAAACATATAAGTCACATTAATTAATTTAATAATTAATTCCCGCTGTCATGACAAATAGCGTACTTTTATGAAACAATAAGTATCAAAAGATTGACACCCGTTTAAGTCCAATTTCAAAGTGAAATTGATTCCAATGACCACCATTGGATTAAATGGTAAAAATATATTCTAATTTCACTTCAAAACCAATTCAAAAGATAATCTAATCATATAAATAAATTAGATTAAAAAGCAGTTTTTATGTAAAATGCTATATTTTTCACTATTCATTAAAAAATGAACATTGTCTGAAAAATACCAAAAATTCACACAAAGTAAATTTTGATGTCCTAATCATAAAGAATAAGTTTATTTTGACAAACATAGAATATAAAATTGTCAAAAGATAGATTTAAAAATGGTTTTCCATCAAAAGGCATTAAAACAATCTTTTAAAAATAATAGTGTATTCCATGCTTAAGATTGGATTTATTTTCATTTTAAGCCTCTAAAACACTATCTAATTCATTAATAGAAATAGATAAAAATATCTATTACTCATTACTTACTTGGGATGTTACATCCTTCCCCCCTTTTGAAAATTGCGTCCCTGCAATTTATTTACTTATCGAAGAAATGGGGGTACTTATCCCTCATTGCATTTTCAGATTCCCATGTTGCCTCTTCCATCATGTGGTTTTTCCACAAAACCTTTACCTGATTAATCACCTTATTCTGTAACACTTTCTCCATGTGGTCAATAATCTGGACCAATTGTTCCTCATAAGATAGGTTCTCTTCCAACTGAACTACCTCTGGACTCAAAACATGAGATGGATCTGGCATATACTTTCTCAACATCGAAACGTGAAAAAAATTGTGTACCTGAGATAAACTCGGAGGTAAAGCCACCCGGCATGCGACTGATCCAACTCTCTCCAGAATTTCATATGGTCCAATAAACCTTGTACTTGGATTTCCTTTCTTACCAAATCTCATCACACTTTTCCAAGGAGAAACCTTGAGAAAAACATGATCACCTACCTCGAAAGATAGATCCTTCCTCCGGTTATCCGCATAACTATTCTGCCTGCTTTGAGCTGTTCTCATGTGCTTCTGAATCAGCTGAACTTTTTCTGCCATCTCTTCTACCAATTCTGGTCCCATCAACTTCCTTTCACCCACTTCATCCCAGAAAGATGGAGTTCGACACCGCTTCCCATATAATGCCTGAAATGGTGACATCTGTATACTGGAATGAAAACTGTTATTATATGAAAATTCAACCAAAGAAAGATGTTGGTCCCAACATCCCTGATAATCCATAGAGCAAGAACGTAGCATATCCTCCAATGTCTGAATTGTTCGTTCTGACTGCCCATCTGATTGAGGTTGAAAAGTTGTACTAAAATTTAATTCAGTACCCAACGACTTCTAAAGGCCTTTCCAAAAGTTAGAAGTGAACCTGGGATCACGATCACATACAATGGAGAGGGGAACTCCATGTAACCTGACTATCTCTTTAAGATACAAACGAGAAAGTTGATCTAGGGAAAAAGTATCTCATATAGCAAGTAAATGAGGAGATTTAGTCAAGCGATCAACAATAACCCAGATTGCATTATTACCTCGAGATGTCTTTGGTAATCCCACAACAAAGTCCATGTATATATTCTCCCATTTCCACTCTGGCACTGGTAAAGGTTGAAGCATCCCTTTCGGTAACTGCCACTCTGCTTTAACCTGTTTACATGTCAAACACTTCATAGTAAAATCAGCAATATCTCTTTTCATTCCATCCCACCAGTAATACTCCCGCAGATCTCTGTACATCTTAGTACTTCCAGGATGAACTGAAAACAGAGAACTATGAGCTTCACATAACAACTCTCTCTTCAACTGTGAATCACAAGGCACACGCAGTCTCTTCCCAAATCTCAAAACACAATCATTATCAATTTTGAATTTAGGCAACTTACCTTTCTGAACCAGCTCTACCTTTTTCTGTAACTCACTGTCTTTCTTCTGTGCTTGCTTGATTCTATCTGATAGAGATGATCTCACTGATACATGAAACAAAACAGAAGAAATTCCTGCACCAAAAACTTCTATGCCAAAGTTCATCAAATCCTTAACAAAAGGATCACGTTCCAAATGCAACATTTCTAATGAAGCATTACTTTTTCGACTCAAAGAATCAGCCACTTTATTTTCTTTTCCCGGATGGTAATGAATTGTACAATCATAATCCTTGATTTATTCCAACCATCTCCTTTGTCTCGTGTTTAACTCTTTCTGAGTGAATATATACTTTAAACCATTGTGATCAGTATATATTTCACACTTTACTCCATACAAATGATGCCTCCAAATTTTTAAAGTGAAAATAACAACAGTTAATTCCAAATCATGTGTAGGGTAATTTACCTCATGAGTTTTCAACTGTCGTGAAGCATAAGCAATTACCTGATCATTCTGCATTAGGACGTAACTAAGTCCTTTCAATGAAGCATCACTGTATATAACAAACTCACCATTCCTAGAAGGTAGTTCCAAAACTGGAGCATTCACCAATCTTCTTTTCAATTCCTGAAAACAATCATCACATTCTTTTGTCCAGATAAACTTAACACCCTTCCTAGTTAGCTTAGTCATTGGACTAGATAACCGTGAAAAATTTCTAACAAGCCTTCGGTAATAGCCTGCCAAACCAAGGAAGCTATGAATCTTAGTTACATTTGTGGGTCTTGGACATTCTTCAACAACCTTTGTTTTTGCAGGATCAACAGTTATCCCATCTTTATAAACAATATGACTGAGGAAAGAAATTTGTTGCAACCAAAACTCACACTTGCTAAATTTTCCATACAGTTTCTTTTCTTTTAAGGTTTTAAAGATAGCCCTTAAATGTCTTTCATGCTCCTCTTTACTTTTAGAAAACACCAAAATATCATCAATGAAAACCACCACAAACTTATCCAAGAACTAATGGAAAATTATATTCATTAAGTCCATGAATACAGGAGGTGAATTGGTTAGACCAAAAGGCATTACTACAAATTCATAATGGCCATATCTTGTACGGAACGTCGTCTTTGGAACATCTTCTTCCTTTACCTTCAGTTGATGGTACCCCAATCTCAAGTCAATCTTTGAAAAATACTGAGCTCCCTGGAGCTAATCAAACATATCATCGATATGAGGAAAAGGATATTTGTTCTTAACAGTGATGTTATTAAAGGCTCTATAATCAATGCAAAGTCTCATTGAACTATCTTTCTTTTTTACAAATAAAACAGGAGCACCCCATGGTGATGTGCTAGGTCAAATGAAACCTTTCTCTAATAAATATTTTAATTGCTCCTTCAACTATAAAAGTTCAATTTGAGCCATTCGATAAGGGGGTTTTGAAATTGGCTTAGCATCAGGAACTAAGTCAACAGTAAACTCAACTTCCTGATCTGGTATTATTCCAGGCAACTCATCAGGAAAAACATCAGGATACTCATTTACCACTGGCACATCATTAATCTGAACAGTTCCTTTATTTTCAACGATGTGTGCAAGGTAACATTCATTTCCATCTTTTACAAGTTTCTTGGCCTCTTGATAAGTTATCAACAGTAAGGGTTCATTCTTGTACACAAACTGAAAGTCTTTCTGAAAAGAAAATTCTTTAGCTCTACATTCAATCTTAGAATGGTAAATAGAGAGCCAATCCATACCCAGGATAACATCAAACTCTACTAGAGGTAGAACAATAAGGTTTGCAAGTCGGTTCTTTCAACAGATAAGGATATGAAGATTCTTATAAATTCTTTTTGCCTCAACATTTCCCCCATGTGTTTTTACCAAAAGTTCAGGATTCATTTCTTGAGATGGTATTCCCATTTCACTAGAAAAGGTTTTAGAGATAAAAGAATGTGTAGACCCCGAATCAAACAACACACTGGCATAATCTGAAAAAACAAACAAAGTACCTGATACAATTTCATTTGATGGACCGACAGCTACTGAAGTAGTTGCAAGGGATTTAACCACCCCTTTCTGCTTGTAGTCTAACTGCTTCCCATCACCCAAGCTCTTTGTCGGACACTCGTTTGCATAGTGACCCATCTCATTGCACTAATAACATTTCACTAACTGTAAATCAAATTTGGTCTTACCATCACCCTGATCTTTTCCAGTGCAATCACGAGACTTATGTCCCATATTACCACATCAGTAGCACTTTCCAGAATTCAGAAGACATTCCCCAGCATGCCTTTTGCCACATTTATCACAAACTGGAAACTTAGTGTTCTTACCATTAGACTTTTTTGAAGAATTTTTACCTTTCTCCTGCCACCTCGGTCTCTTCTTCTATTGGTTGTTATAGAACACTTGATAATCATCAAACTCCATTTCCACCTTCTCAGCACATCGAACAAGCTTTTCATAACTTTTAAACTCACGAGAAGCTAATGACCTTTGATATTTTGGCTTTAATCCTGAGTAAAAACGATTGATTTTACTATCAAGGTCTCGGATAAAATTTGGAGCATACATTTCCAATCGAGTGAACCTTTCTTCATAGGCAGCCACTGAGTCTTCCTCTTGCCAAAATTACAAGAATTGATTTTCTATCCTAAGTCAAACAGCCTTAGGAAAATACTTCTCAAGAAACATACCTTTGAATTCATCCCAGTCGAGAGCATCAATCTCATCAGCGTCCCTGATATTTTTAACCATCGAACACCACTGATCTACTTCACCCTCCAAATGATAAATACCAAGACTAACCTTTTGATTGTATGAACACCCCCTGACATCAAAAATCTTCTCCAGTGATTTAATCCACCCTTCATCTAGCACAGGGTCAGATGATCCTCTGAATGATGGGGGATGTTGCCTCATGAAATGTTCCACCACTGACATGTTCCTCTGCGGTTGATCTGACTGATCTCGTGTATGGATACCACCGCCATTTATTTCTTGAGTCAACTGCACCATTACTACAACAAACTATTCAGTTCCAATTCCGACCATCTCAGGATGCTGATTCGGAAGGTTATTTCCTTCTTCATGCCTTCCTAGCACTACTTCCATGTTTCCTCTGCAGAAAACCATTCTGAACAAACATGTCTTTGATGAAGCAACATGGTAATCTTCAAATACTATATCACTTAAATTTGACCATAAAGAAAATATTTTTGGATAATCATTTAATAGAATTCTAACTCATAAAGTTATCTAAAATGACCTTTGATACCAACTATAAGGCCCCAGCCTTAAACCTTACTTAATCTTGAGTTATTACAAGATTACACATTGAGGATCTTTTCAGGTTTAGAGTTTTAGAGAATTAGATCATAAAACTTGCATTATATTCCACATATAAACAAAGTGGTTACATAAAGATAGTATTCTTCTTTCCCATCAATGGAAACATATTTAAAATAAAACATGGATTCTTTCTTGACACTTCCTTGACACTATCATCATATCATGTACCTTTCCCTTGACCTGTGAAAAACATTTAAAAAAACTTGGGATGAGCATAAAAAGCTCAGTAAGGGATATAAAATTATATGGAAAGGAAACATGGGTACATATATACATAAGAATGAAATCATACTTTACCCATAAAAGATAATCACTTCAACATACCTCATCAAATCATGAATAAATCATATAAATCATAAGACATAAAGGTAACATGAGGCATTCATAACATTCTTACGTAGGGAGTAACCCTCTTGGTTACGTTTGGAATACCCATCACAGTATATTCCATAAATATCTTTGGAGAAACCTTAACGTTTCACTCCTTCGCGTTACCCAATACATTGGAGAGCTATATCGGGATCACCCGCCCTTAGTTTATCACGGAACCACCCGTCTTCATAATAATGCCCAAGAACCTCAACATAATCGTATCACATAAAACATGCATAAAGGAAACATAACATTTCCACCTTTAAATCACAAGATATAAATACAACACATTGATATAAAAACATTATGAAAACCATTTTCAATACCAAAAAAAAAGAAAAGTAAAACATGGTATTTATCTTTCTTTTTAAAAAAAATTATGGCTTGTAGAGGAAGCCGAAACTCAAATAATGGTCACGGTGACAGAGAAGTCGTTGTCGCCGCATACGTATGAAAAAAACATTCCCTTTTTTCGTTTAGTAAACGCTTTGTATAAAAAAGATTCCTTTTGAATAAACGTAAAAGTCAAAGGGGTTTATACACAATATAAAATAAGGTTGTGTATAAAACAAAATATGCCTCAATGAAAGGAGATTGAGACGAAGTCCCATACCTTGGGTCTGACTTGACTCGGTCGTTCTTTAATCTCCTGAATAATAAACTTGAGTTAATTTCTACTTATTTAAGAACCTTTTTTAAGTTCATTATTTTTTTTATATCACTTACTTCCATGTCATTAACACTATGTAATTATTTAAGTTAACTACGGTCGTTTTATCGATCTTTGGTACTTGAGTCAAAAATAAACCCTTTATAATTACATGTTGTTCATGTATCCATTATATACAGAATTATAATCATTATGTATATATCATATATATTCAGTATATACATGCATTTATAATATTACATAATCATTTAGAGGTAAGAAATGAAATTCACCGTTCATAGAGACGGTAAGCCGTACGTACGCATGAACGCTACTTCCATTTCTATTTCATATTTTATAGAATGGAATCAAAATGATATAAAGGTATATTATAATTCAAGTATAATATCATATATAATATCATAGTTCCATCCTTTATACGTCCCACATATGGTATTTAATGAATCAAATCACTTTGAGGGGGCGGTAGTCCGCACTTCCTTAAATGAAGATATCACGTTTACCCATAATGGAAACCATAAAGGTATGCCCAAAATGAAAAATACAGAAGCTTAAGGAAAACATAAAAATATTATATAACATATATAAATATAGTGACATCTTAATGGCCACCTTTTAAGGTGTTAAAGGAATGTTGAACAATCATCGTTTCGGGAGGCATAAATTCACCATCCACGGAAACAGTATGTCCTTTAACAATTAGATGTAGGTGTGTGTAAGTGTAGCTCGAATCCTTCTTATAAAAACATCCTAGTATTTTGAGGATACAAGAGTTTTTACAAAAGAAAATAATAAAAAGAGTTTAGGGGGTTGGAGAAGCAAAATCAAACAAAAGGAATCAAAAGAAGACATTACCTTAAAATCGGGTAACTCTCTTAGATTTGAGCTCAAAGGCTTCCTTGGGAAGACATATGCCCAAAGTGAGGCTTCAAGGAGTAATTGAGGGATGTGGAGAGCCAAAATGGGCAGGGGTTGGCTGAGCCAAAGGCTTTGGGAGTGTGGGTAAGGAGGTAGAGGTGGGGGCCTTTTATAAGAGGAGAGGAGGGGCACTCTTGGAAGGTAAAGAAAAGTCACTTTATTTTAAAATGGTATTCGGATTTAAGAGGTCCCAAATTGATGTGTTTCGAGGATAAGGTGATAAGGGTTCGAAATCCACCCATACAATAGGTTTTGGCCATGTGTAGGTCTTATATTTTACATTATCATTCCATTTTATTTAAATCGTTAAATAATGAGGTCATCGCTGCATCATCATGATATCATAAATAATTTAATTTATTTAAAGTCTAAAAATTATAAAAAAAATACTATGATGTAGGAAATCGTTTTATCTTTCCAATTACTATTTATAATAAAAAATATGATCTTTATAACCCCATGTAAATATGGTTTACTAAAACATCTCATGTTTGTGTCATTTTTACTTTTACATTAAATAAAAAGTTATTTATGTCATTTCCCAACCAAAGTGGATCCATGGGGTCCCCAAGTTGACCCATGGATTTTCTTGGTCAGCCATGACATATCCAATGAGGGTAGGACATGTGTAAATCTCATCTCATTTTATTAAATCATTATTTTTACCTTAAACTACACCAATTACCTCTAATCGCGATTAAGAACTTAAGAGTTACTATTCACCAAAAAATTATTTTAATATCATTGAACCAAATTTTACTTATTAATGAAAACTATGTATGTCAGATTTTTGAAATTCAAAACACAGAAGTGGTAAAATTTCATTTAAACGAAAAATCAGTTTTTTATAAGTACCACTTAGTGGTTTCACTATTCATCAAAAATTGATGTTTTTCAGAAAAATACCAAAAATTCACCCTAAGCTATATTTGATATTCCGAATACAAAAATGAAGTCTATTTTACATAATTCAAAACATATAAGTCACCTTAATTAATTTAATAATTAATTCTCGTTGTCATGACAAATAGCGTGTTTTTATGAAACAATAAGTATCAAAAGATTGACACCAGTTTAAGTCCAATTTCAATGTGAAATTGATTCCAATGACCACCATTGGATTAAATGGTAAAAATATATTCTAATTTCACTTCAAAACCAATTCAAAATATAATATAATCATATAAATAAATTATATTAAAAAGCATTTTTGATGTAAAATGCAGTATTTTTCACTATTCATTAAAAAATGAACATTGTCTGAAAAATACCAAAAATTCACACAAAGTAAATTTTGATGTCCCGATCATAAAGAATAAGTTTATTTTGAAAAACATAGCTTATAAAATTGTCAAAAGATAGATTTAAAAATGGTTTTCCATCAAAAGGCAGTAAAACAATCTTTTAAAAATATTAGTGTATTCCATGCTTAAGATTGGATTTATTTTCATTTTAAGCCTCTAAAACACTATCTAATTCATTAATAGACATAGATAAAAATATCTATTACTCTTTACTTACTTGGTATGTTACAAATATGGCTTGTGAACCCACTTCCCAAAATAAATTTAGGTTCCCTTTCAGTTAACCCATGCCAATGAATCTTTCCAAAGAATCCCAATAGAAACACCCACTACCCCAAACATTTTGAAACTAAAATTATAATGGAATAAGAAATTATTCGGTGGGGATAAATTAACTTATAACGTGGCTACCTATTAGTAATTTCATGGCCTCTAATTCTTAAGAAGGGTCAAATTTCATAGTGGAACTATAAATGAGTTACTTCAACAAAGGCCTTTTCAAATGAATAAAACCCTATATCATGAGTAGAACATACTATAATATTATGGAATCAAAGAGAATAAAGTAAATTTACTATTTCTCTATATGACCTGAGGCCCTCAGGAAAGTGATTAAAATGAATAATATGAAATAATGGGATTATAATATCTCTCGAGTAATGGATTTCAAATATCAGTTTGTACTAATGAAGCAGGGGTTTCGCACTTCCCTTAAAATACATCAAATGATTAAAAAATTAAAAAATATATAAAAATTACATAACTACACTAATTTGAAACAATTTTTTCAAAAACAAATGAAATTTTCCACACAATTGACTCAATCATGAAAAATTATTTTGGATATTATTGTTAAGATCAACATTTACCTAAAAATAAAAAACAGAGAAAAAGAAACAAAAAAATAGAAACACAATGAATTTTTTATGTTTTGTTTTGAATTTATGTCCTTATAATCCTATGTTACCCTTAACTATACATAAGCATCAATTTTTTTTCAATAAAATCACTTTAAATAAATATACAAGAAAATAATGGTAGAGAGAAGAAACTACCTACTATGTTGTGTCATACATGGTATCCATTATCTAGATTTCCTTCAATCAATTATTTTGTAAATCCACATAGAAGTTAAATGTATCTTCCCATTGATGGTAAACCATTTTCAACTCTTATCATTTGAAACCTATATTTCATTAAAATGGTAAAAATTTTAATATTATAATAACCAAACCATCTTGAGTTAATGTTACAAGGGTGGATCTTTTTCTTTGAATTTTAAATGTGGGCCTTCTCAAAAATAGAAAAACTCCATTGATTTATAATCTCTTCATGTATATACCATTTTTTATCTTTATAGATTGAGGAGTTCTCAAACACATCACAACAAATTTCTTCGAACTCCTGATTATAAAACTTCATGTTCTCACGTTCATCTAAAAGATTCATATTATATTTTTCAATAGCTCTGTACACATGGTGCTCTACATACAAAAAGTGGTGAAAGGACTTTCCCAACACAATCTTATCTGGTGAAAGTTTTATTGGGATAATTAATGTTATATAGTAAACCCATTGTGAATCTGATATGTGAAAAATCAAATCTTTCCTATGGGAATATTTTGTTATTATATGATTATCTTTACTTCCCAATTGGAAATGAATGATTATCTATTAGTTTGGGTGATATATATTTGGGAATTTATAAAAAACCCCAAACTTATAGAGCATTTTTTTCATGTAATGATTAAGAAAATAACCCTCATTATTAATGATGAATCTTAGTAATCCAAACCTATTAAAAATATGAGATCTCACAAAATAGATAACCACTAGAGAGTCATTATTCCTTATAGACTTTTCTTCCACAAATTTTGATACATTGTCAATAACTATAGATTTTACACAAAGCATAAAAAAATTTCCACAGGTGACATGAAATCAATTCCCCAATCGTAGAAGTTCTCACAAAATAACATGGGACATGGGTGAATTTCAATCCTCTCGGAGACATTACCTATTAGTTGACATCTTGTGCAAGACTTAAAAACACAATGGGAATATCTATTCATAATTTTCCCATAATATCTATATTAAAATAACTTCCAAGATATATGTTGAGAGCCAAATAATCCACCATAAGACAAAGTGTGGTAGAAGCTCAAAAAAGGACAAATCATAGTCGGGAACACACCGATGAACAACCTAGTCACAAAAAATTCACCACAAGTGTGGGTCATCTCAAATGTAAAATAATATTTTCAAATTTGAAGGGGTCAAACCCCATTTATTATAAATACAAATAGAGTCATAAATATTTTATGGGATCAAATAACTACCATAAATCATAAAGAAGAAACACAAATAATGAAATTGACACTATCCAAAAGTGGCCTAACCAATACATGTTGCCAATTTCTTAATAAAGTAAATGTTTATCTGTTGTTGTAGCTATCCTGAACACACGAGAGAAGGTTCTTAGGAATTGATGAGAAACATGTCCACACCAACCACAAGTATTTCATCCCCTTATCTATGACTTATCTTAGTACCATGCCCCCCACCATAATCAAAGTATTTATCTTAAAAAGATCCATTCATTTAATCATGTTTAGAAGAAACATGACCTCATTTCCCATCCTCCTTAGTACTATTAGAAGAAATAATGTCGAAGGTATTATGTTTATGAAAAATACCTTTGGATTTTTGATTCACAACCATAATAGAACATATAATAGATGTTTCTATAAGATAATCCTATAAATTTACTAGTTCCTGAGAACACTTTTATAACATTTTAATGAACGAAAGAACAACCATGATATCACAAGTGGAATCTGTAAGAGTCTATTGTTGTATGAACTTGGGGGGGGGGCTCACATAACATTTCCCCAATACCACTTGAAAATTTCTAATCTATTCATCCATATATGCTGGACATGTATAACCAATTTCAATATAAATATTCAAGGTCTCATGAACCACCTACTCATACATTGAAATATAGTCTACTTCATTTCTATTGGACATAACACCAATTTCCTGAAAATTAATTCCAGTCCTTAAATAATTCTTTTAAGATTGTTAAGATTAAATTAATAAGAATTATAATCTATATCAATAATAGAATTTTTATTTTTTTTGTATCAGTGGGTTTGTAAATATCCATTTCACCAGATGAAATGGCAAATATCCAGCCACTAATACTTATTAAATTCTCATCTCTACATTCTACTATAGTGGGAACTGGTCAATGATAATCAAGACTTCCAATCTTCAATACCCTAGATTTTTTAGAACCCAATCTGGATGAATTATTTTCACTACCACCAGTTGGTATAAGAAAACATAGATTTGGATCAGTACTCATAGGAGTAGAAAATTCAAATTCCATAAGAACCATATATGAATCCTTGTAGTCCATATGTTTTTAGGTGTAAATACAATATCATTCTCCCTCGCTAATTTATATTTAATCGGGGACTTAGCATCACCTTTATTATTTTCCTTATGAGATTTGGTGGAGGTTATGCTTTTCTTTAACATTTATTTTTGTTAAACAATCTTTTGAATAGAATCATAAATCTCAGAGTGACTATGTCATCAACCATCAAAAATTCCCATTAATACAACTAATGATAGAGGTTATAGGTTATCATAAAATTCATTATCCCATGATATGATAAAATTTCCCAAGAACATACCCAGGTATGTTTACTGCCTTACTATCTGCACGGGTTTAGTTGGAATTCCCATTACAGCCGTATTATGATTTGATATACCATTTGAAACATAAATATACCTTAAACCTCTAAATACATTATCCTTATATAGATTATATTCTATTACATTTCCATTAAAATTCTTAGTTTTTTGGGCTGGGGATGTCCCAACAATATTCCATAGGTTTTCAAGTATATGTACATCCCTAAAGGAGGACTACGGCATCTGAGAGACATCAACCTACTTAGATTTCCTTGTATAGTTCTTCTTTACGTGTCATTTATTGAACTAGTCTTCTCATATCAATGATCTTAGATAATTTTCCTTGGGAAATCCATCTATATTTAAAGATTCAAAAAAAATACTTCCTCTAATACTCAATCCTTAAATTAATATCATCATTTTGTGTAGAAAGAACCACATCATAAATTAATGTCCATATGAACAATAATCATCAAATAATTTCCATATCTAGATAATTCAGTTTTGTAATATATTTTAATGGTGATTCATATTGTAGTTGTAATGTCACAAAGGATTTTTGGATGATTGGGGATCCATGATAGACCATAAATCCATATCCACAATTAGTTTTTTTTGGGCGAAAAGGGATCAAATTCAATTATCCACTCATCAATGTTAAAAGAGTATAGTTTTAGATATAGTGAACCAAAATGCTATGCATTCTCTAGTAACTCGTCATATGGAAAAAAATTGCATGGAACATCACCCAATTGTGATACATTTAAAATAATAACAACCCCAAATTTGGAAATCATGGATTACCAGATACCCAAATAGATAAGTATTATCTTCTTTTTGGAGGACATGATGAGAAAATGGAGAACATTAACATCTTCAATGTCTCAGAGATAGAATATGGGTTAAATGTCACATGAAAAATTGAACCTTTTTGGATGAAACATCCATAAAATGAGTCTTATAGTGATGTTAGGAGTTTCGAATCCTTTTAACTACTTCATGAATTGAATCTACTTCATCACCAGAAAAAGACATCTTTTGGGGAAACATAACATTCCTAATGGATTGATATAGGTCTAAATAATTCAAATTTGGTTGCATATTTTTTCTCTCTCCTCAATCGAAGAAGAAACATCCTAGGAGACCATATTGGTAGAATAAGTTGCACTTGAGATATTATTAGTTTGTTCCACACCGAAGGATCCATTCCCATAAAGAATATTAAAGACGAATTTTTTTAATGGAAATCTACAAAGAAAACCTCTTCTCTATATGTAAATCATAAAGGTGAGACCTCTAAACCTGCATCATCTCCCCTAGATATCAAAATTTTAGATAGAATCAAAATGTACTATCATAACTGATACTTAATTATTTGGGATTGCGAAGTGATAAAATAGATGGGGACCCCAAATGTTACTAAAAAATGACAATGTTCTTATACAATTTATTTTGTTTTGCTACCTCACAAAGGTGATCATCGAGGAAGAATTATCAAATGGGGAGAGATATGTCAACAGAGTAGACCAATTTTGGGGAAATCCTTATAATGTGGTTATTTACCATATTTTCCATTAATCTCTTATATCAAATCTCTAGGTAAAAATCCTATAGGATATGCATCCACAATATGATTTAGGCAACAATATACATTTTCTTAATGATAAATTAAAGGGTAGAGTGTTCAAAAAGCCCAATCACCTTTGACCCAAGATGATATTAATGGAATTTTTCCATGGAAAATACAATAGAAAGATGTTATTTTTTAGAAGATTCATAGTTTTATTATATAGGAGATATGTGGTACAAACTAAAGATTACATCATCTAAACCCTATCACTTTATGTGAATAAGGATGATAATCTTTCGATTTCCTCGGGATGATCATGCTTAATCAAATTTGTTAATTTATTCATTATTTTAATACTTTCTTATATATGTTATCCTATAAAATATAAAAAAACCACGTTTTATAAAATATAATTCTATTTTTTCATAATGAAAACCCAGTTTTAAAATAAATGATCTAAGTATCCATCTAGAGATGACACATGGTTCCTAATACACTGCAGAAATTCTAGTAAAAATAAAAAATCAAATTTGATGTGCTCAAGAACACGATCACATGGTTGGTGGAGAGGGTGTTTGTAGGGATATTTTTCAAATCTTTTTGGACTAAAGTGGAGATTTATCTCCTATTAACATGTTTTATTTTATATTTAAATGTTTTCTATGGATTTAATAGTTTAATTTAGAACAATTTAACTTTTCATATTGTCTATATTTGTTATTTATATTTTTCATGTTTTTTTCTATGTTTGGATTTTGGAATTGATCTCTTTTTATTGTTTTTCCTATAGGTATGAGAGAGATAAAAAATACCTTTGATGAAATGTGTTCAATTTTTTACTTGTATCTAAATATAGAATCTTGGGTAAGTAAATGTATGAATTTTTTTAATTTTGTTTCTTGTATTGATTTAGTTTTGAGCATGTTTTAATATATGATAGTAGTGAATTTTCTAGTTCGGGAACATAGGTTTCAATATGGTATATGATATGAATTTGGTATAAATGGGATGATCATGTTTGATCTTAGATTATTTTGTAAGTAAAGGCTATCTGATCTTGTTGATAGGTTAAGATATTGTAGCCATGAAAGAAGATCTGCCATGTGCTTTACATATTATTTTTAAAGGTGTGTATTTTCTCAATTAAGAATTTTGATTATTAGAAATGTGAATGTTTTTTTTACTGCCTAGTGATTTTTATATAATGTTATATGTTTTTTGAACTATTATATTATTTTTATTATGATTATTTTTTTTGGTAGACAATGGCTTACTTTTTTACCCACACTTATGGTTTGTATTACCCTTATCTGAGGAGGTTTTACCCTTATATGAGGTTAGGTTACCATTACATGAGGGTTAAATAATGCTTATAATATTAAACTTTTATAAGGATAACTATTATGTATGTTGTTGTGTACAAATACATACACTTTATGTTTGTAGGGTTACCTTTACGTAGATTCAGGTGAATTTTATATGGGGGATATGATACCTTTACATTATCTGTGTTTGGAACCGCACTACCATTACATGATATAGGGTTAACCTTACACAATTAGATTGTTGGAGGATTTATTTTATATAGTGGATCCCAATAAACATACAATGTGGGTGTTTTTACCCTTATGAAGTAGCAAGTCGACCTTTACGTAGGGTATCTTTTGAGGACCCGTATGTAAGGATGTTATGGGTTTTGTTACAACAGATTCTTCAGTATGATACTCATATGAAAATGTCTGCAATGGTTTTTGGTGGTTGTTTGAGGGGAAGATAAACTCCATGATCCCTCATCATGAAGCCAGAGATAAAAAATAGAAATCATAGATGACGTGATGTTGAGAGAGATATTTAGGAAAGGGAAGGAGATAGAACAGAGGTAATGTCTTGTTTGAGGCCCTATTGGAGATGGTTATCATGGTTGAATCCAATAAGCTAGTTCCAATTGAGTGATCAAGGATACTAATTTATAAGAAGGAAAATTAATGTAGAAACAAATCATAGTGGTATTTTTGATAGGTGAGGTTCAACCTCGATAAGTGGATTCCATTTTAGTTTTCTTCTTATTCTAATCAAAATTTCCACGGTTAATTTGTTTCTTCTTGATTCATTCTGTTTTGTTATTGCAATCAAGTGCTCCTCTAGTCTTACCTATTTTTTTTGATTCAATCAATGAATTTCGTTTTTTATTTCTATTTTTGCTTATTTTCTGGTGATGTTCTTTTCAAGGAGTAGGACCAGAGTGGTCTTAACCATGTAAACGTAAATTCACTGTTATTTTTTCATTCTTGTATTATTGAATCACTCTCATTATGGGTCTTTATACTATTATTCCCATCAATTATCATCAATTTTATTGTTTATAACTTCTTTCTTTTTGTTATTTAATTTAATTGATTCATTTTGTGTTTAAATTATTTTACGTGGTTAGTTTTTGGGACACTACCTCCAATATTGGAGTTTTGTGTTTCAATAGATACTTCTCAAAACACCCATAAAAAACTTGGACATTTTATTCTTCCATATATTTTTAGGATCATTCTTATTACCCATATAGTCACTCATTTATAGACTTAATGTTCCAAATTGATCCATCTTTATAACATATCCTATATAACAGACCCATTCTTTGTCAAAATCTATTTCCATTTCAGTCAATCCCTCTCTCCCTACACCGATCTAAGATTCTATTGAAAAAATATATAAATTCATTGTCCATTGAATTAGTACCACAAAAGCTTAAGATATTATCTTCTTCTAGATTCCATAAATTTTTCTCTCCTCCCACATATGATAATTGTTTTACCGAGATAATATTATAATGAAAACATACCTTTTTAGAAGATTCATTCCCTATGCTTTTAATATTAGACATATCACTATAGGTCAGTTCGGAATATCAATCCCATAAAGAAGTTTATATATTGGATTCATGTTCATATTCCTTCATATTCCCTCATAACCTTGAATAATATGCCCCTTTGGATATATATTCTTAAATACATGATCCATTTTACAAAGGTTTTTATTTATTCGGCTTGTATTTATTATTCATTTTTTGAAGAGAGTCAAAGAGGATTAAGAAGAAGAGGAAGACCATTATTATACATCTTATTAGAAACATTTTCTAAAAACTAAAATTTAATGTTTAGTATTTCATGATTTCATTTTAATTGATTTATATTTTTCATTAAATTAATTTACTGATGTTGATGGACATCAGACTTCTTTAGAAATGTAATAATCTTAACAATAATATTTATTAAGATGGTAAAATATTAGTACATGTTCACAATTTTTTTCCATATGCTGATATGATTGATATTTTTTTCAAATTGTAGAATCTATGAATTTGGATATTTCTAAATGTAGGTTATGGATGTGTGCCTAGGTGATTTAATTCAGTTTGTGAAGATGTTGGTTATGGATGATTTAATACATGTTATTGGATGATTTAATTTAGTGTGTGTAGATATAGTTTATAAAGGTTCACTTAGATGGTTTTTGGTTCACTATAGTGATTTGATTCATTTCATATTCTTATATTAGAGGTTCTTTGATTGGTTTTTGGGTTGGAATTACTAGTTTGATGATATTTGTTTCATTATGATACATTCTTAATTTGGTTTTGATCTAGGTTTCCCATGGAAGATTTTCATTTGTCTGATCCATGTTTAATCACATGTTATTTTCTTTAAATAAATGATTTCTCTTACAACATGGAACTTTTATTTTATTTTGTTTATGTTGCTTTATTTTTTCTTCAAACTAGGATGATAATTTTTTATAGATTTTGAACATTCTTGATCCTTTGAAGATTTTTGTTTATTTTTATGTCAATTTTGAAATCATTGATGTTTCAAGGGATTTCATCACCTATCTAAACACCATATGGTATATATTTATCGATATTTCCCTTTTCATATTTCATATTCATAAGATTAATTCAAATTTTTAGGGTTATTAGGTCTATATCTTTATGAAATTGAAATGAATTTTTAGCAGGATGCTCATATACTCTGATCTGGTTGTATGTACAAGTTTATAACTGGGGATATTGTTGTAGCGCATGTCCTTAATGTAGTGTAGCATGATGAAATTCAAATAATATGTTATTAATTAAATATTTTTTATAAATTTATATTTTTCCAGGATTACTAAATCAATGCTCAATAAACCTTGTGGATTTTAATATCATTTAATTAGATTATTTGTTTCAATGATATCAAGAATTTGTTCTTATGAATTAATTAATTGTGTTGATATATAGTTTCCTCTAAATACAAAAAGTTTGAAAATAATTTTTATCCAATGTACATTTAGGTTCCCACTTTATTTGGACATGATGGATATCATTCCAGTAAAATTACACCTACATACTTTATGTGTGATAATAATTTTGAATAATATGTATTATTTAAACATACATATTGATATTACCCATGATGTTTCATTAAAATTTATATATATAATTATATTTTCTAAAAACAATATAATGAATTTTCACATAAATTCATGATATTACCATTGAGGTGACGATATTTTAAAGATAAAAGTTTTAAAATATATTTTTTACAAAAATAAGTCATTAGTATATTTAAATGATTTTTTATCGACCTCATAATAATTAATAAAGATGTAAGTAATCTCTTTATGTTTATTTATTTAAATTTTTATCTATTTTTTAATGTCATAAAAATTTAACCATACTACCCATTCTATTTTTCTATAACTGCATGAATTTTAATTATATTGGGGACATATCAACACATTATTTTAATATCATATCTTCTGATAATTCATTATTTATTTATAAGACTGACATGGTGAAAAAAAAATTAAATGTTGAAAATTTTAAAGTATTTTGTTTTTCTCAGAAGATGGAAGGAATTGATGATTCCTGAGAAATAGTGGTATTAATTTTTATGTGGTGTTATCTACATCATTAAATATTACCCACCCAAACTTTCTAATTTCGATTTATTTTTTAAACCACAATGGTGGTTTTTAAGAATATATAGTTACATATATCGACTCATTATTTTTAATTAACTAAGTATATATTTTTCTAATTATGATGATTCAATTTTAGTTTTTCATAATAATGATAGGTTATAGTTAGTTGAAAATAGAATAAAATTTATAAAACATATATCGTACTTAAATTATTTGAAAAGTTTTTTCAATTTATTTACATGTTAATTATTCTAGATTGATTAGATTGTTTTCCCAAATGATTTCCCCCTTATTTGGATTAATGTTTTTGTATATGTATTGGTCATTGTGATTTAAAATCATAATTTTTAATATATTATTTATATATAAAGTTATGGGAGTCGATTACTTCAATTTAGAGGCATGGAAATATTATAATGGTGAAACAATCACTAAATATTATTTTAGTGGTTGAATAAAAAAATTGACTGACATTTGTTTTCCCAGAATTTTTTCACATGAGTTTTTACAACATTAATTACTATTTGAACTCTGTTATACATTGTAGTTATGTAATTAATTATCTTGAAAGGTGTATGTTATGTATCATATCTTCAATTTCTACATTATATATGAATTATTTGTTGATTCAATTTAAAAAAAAGGTATTTTTAATGAATTAAAAGGTTATGATATTGAACTATATTTTAAGTTTAGCATTTTATGCTCCAAATGTTTCATATTTAGTTTTGGAAAGTACAAAAATTCATTAATTTGTTTGGGAAACCTGAGAAGGCTAGTAAAGTAATCATAAAGGAACGCTAAACCTCCATTCATGTAACATCCCCAAAATTTTAGAATATTAAATGGCTTGTTTTATAATTTAAATAAATAAAAATAAAGTTGTGTTATAAAAAATGATTAAATATTTAAATCTAAATAAAAATACATAGAAATAATATGATTTTATATTAATTTTTAAATAGTAATACTTGTACTAATGAATATAAATTATGACATAATAAATTGTTAATATGTATATTTTGAAAATTTCATTAAATTATTCAATCAATTATTAATATAGGTGATAATTAATATGAACCATTTATAGTTTCCAAAAATGTGTTATAATATTTTAAAATAAAAATTTAATTTCAGGAAAAAATATTTTATTATAAATTAATACTCAAAATTATGAACAACTAATTATTTTTAATAATGTATTATTATTTTAATTAAATGGAAATTTTGATATAAATATTTTAAGATAGTTAGTTTTGTAAAAATTTAAGATAGTATATAAAATAAATAATTCTAATTTATATCAAAGGATTATTAAAAATGTAGAATAATACATTGAATCTAATAGATATATGTTGAAAATAATAATTTTACGGATTAAATCTATTTTTAGAATAAAATATGTATAAATATATACATTTATATTATGTATCCAATTTGAATATAAGAGACATATGAAAAATAAAAAAAATATGTAAAAATAAAAAAATAAATATTGAACAAATATTCCTATTTAATAATATTAAATTTAATATATTTTCTATTATTAATATATTAATATAAATACGAGTATGAGTATTTTTAATATAATGTTATGATATATAAATAAAATACACTAAATTTGAGAATAAGTTAAAATATAATTATTATTTGAAAAAATGTAGGTATAAGGGGGGGGGGGGGAGATCAGGTTTCCATTTTAGGAGGAAGAGGTCGAGTGAAAGACATTATAATGCTAAACCCAACTATGAATCAAATTCAATTGATTTATGAGGCTCTGCGTGTATGGATATAATTCCAAATAATATTATCTGGTAGCAGATAAGGGTATCTTTCACTGATGACGGTTCTAACCTAGTTGAAGGAGACTAACTAATGGAAGCAGATTGATTAGCTAGATGGGTTTTTCATGTGGAAGGGGTGAAAGTTTTTCTTCCTCATTCTCATCATGTAAATCAATTTTTTGGTATTTAGGGGTTTTTTTAGCTTATGTGTACATTGATTAATTGATTTCATCCATCAACTGTCTCTATTGGTTGTGATTTTGGACTTTCATTACCCCATCATCTTTGCTTAACTTAGTGGTTATGATTATATTAAATGAAAATATTTTTTTTTTATTATTTCAGTTGGATTACGATTTTTTTCATGGATATGGTTTGACGCTTCTTGAAGAAGCCTTGTTTCATTATATTAAATAGGTTAGAATATATATATTTCTTATCAGTTTCTAAACATGTTATTATCATGCATTACAAGATGAAGGGAGTCCCTAGAATTCTAATTTTGATTTTGTGAAAAGTTGAATGGATTTAATTTTTAAACAATATCGATTTTTTATTTTCCTATTCGAAGGAAATATTTTTCAATCCTCATCCAAACTGAAATAAATTCATTCACATAAATTAGTTTAATGGATTCATCTGTTAATATTAAATATATGATATATAGCCCAAGAGTCTATATAATTATCCTTGACACTCGAGTTTATCTATAATATAGCGATGTTTCACACCCTACGTGAGTGTTTCACACCCTATGTGAGACAAATAGAAAAGAGAGAGTGATTCTTCAGCCTAATAGAAGAAAAAGGGAACCAATTTCATCATGAGATTCTATAAGGCTTGGGAAAAATTATTATTTTCAAAAATTACTTTATTTCAAATTTGGATTTTTTTTTCATATACATGTAATATGTTTTAAAAAGATTTATTTTCAAATTTGTAATGAAAATAATTATTTCCAAATTTATATATTTTAAAATTTATATTTTTGAGAGAAATATTATTTTTATTCTCACTACATGAAATGATATTGTATGTCCATGAATATCATACATGTTAGTATACATGACCATTTTGTTTATTTTCTTATTCCTTGTCATGCATTTTAATACGAGAAATTTCCATCAATATTAATGTGTTTATATTCATGTAAACAACTCCTTTATATAGAATGGATTTCTACTAAAAATGATATTTTTCCAAGAATATAAGTTATTATATTATTTTTTCTTTGAAAATAATATATGTAAGATTTTGAAAAGGTTATAAAGGGTTATTTATGAGAAATACAAATCTTCAACAAATGATTCTTAAAATTCCACACAATATATCAATTAAGATGATGAGGAATTGGGAGTGAAGCCACAACCTCGAAAAGATGTTTTCATGAATGTGAAACTACTAAGAATCCATTTAGTTCACATAAGATATACTAGAACTGAATCTGGATGTATAGATTCAAGGTCTTTATGGTTGGCATCAGAGAAACAGTCTATAAAAAATCATACATTATGAATTGTTGTTTGAGGAGAATCTATATGATTTAATTATTGTTTGAACGACTACATAACTAAGTACCATTCTGAAAATAAATATTTAAATATTTTAGTTTTTCTTAATTATAAGGATGGAAATTCATAATTTTCTTGTGTAAAATTAATGTATTAGGGAGGCCCAATTCACTTGAGAAGCATAGAATGTTGTAACGACCAAAAATTTTATTAATGAAAATTTATCTTGATCTAATTAAATGTCTTATTATGGTTATATATAAAGTGAACTTCATTTGTTTTATGTTTCGTAATTTTCAAAAACCATAATAAATAGTGACCGTTGCTAATATAGTCATTGAATAGTGATCACATGATTAGTATAAATACAGGGCTTTAACAAATCCAATTTACACAGACAAAGGAAGAGATGGTATAGCGACCCATACTTTACATACATTTTTAATACTTAAAAATTGTAGCATACTTATTACAACATATAACAAAACCTTGGAAGGACCATATAGGTATAGTGTCTTTAGAAACAAGGAAACATAAACAACTTGTTCATAAAGCGTGTACACTGTCTCCCATTTATTTTATCATATCTATAGTCTCTTTTAGCATATCTTACTTAATAACCTTCTTCCCGACCTGGGGGAAAGAAAACATACAAAATGGTGAGCTCAAATGCTCAGTAAGGGTAAACAAAAGAAAACTCAATCACATCTTGAACATAACATTTTTGGAAATCATAACCTGCAAAAGAAATCATAATTTCATACCATGGAATATATCATAGAAGTGAAATGTAATCCCAATAATCATAACATAAAACATGAAACATTGTGTCATACACACATAATCATAGATAATCTTTACTTATTAGTCAAGACTCATTGCCATGACTATCTTAGTAGACAAAGTCCATTTCTGATCCGAGTTCATTCCTCGTTTTAGTCCTGTTTCACTGAACCAGTTTAACATGCCGTTCCAGCCATGTCTATCTAATGAGATATAAAATCTTTACCCAATGCATTAGAGGGAGATATAGGTCCCACCCATCTCATAATGATACCATTCTTATGTGTGCCACAAAATCAGAAATCATACATCATTGCATAACCCATGTAATAAAAATGGGATTCTTAAACATCATGACATCATAAAAAAATTCATATAAGATAAATGAATTCATAAAAACAATTCCATCACAACATAATCAAATCAATGTAATAATAGGGATAGAAACAGAACCCTATATTATCTTAGATGGAAAATAATTTTGATAAAACTTGAACTCCATTCTTGAAGAAAATATCCTTTCTACTTCCAAAACACTTTTCCTTTCTTAACATGTCATACAATTCTAAAATAAAATAATTTGATTAAAAATAAACTTGAAAACTTGTAAAAGAAGCTTCATGGAAATAATTTTTAAAAAATACATTCATGTCGTATAAGTTAAAAAAAACATTCTTCTCGTACTTTTTTTCAGAAAAGTCAAAAAGTACCTCGTACGAAAAACAACAAAAGATTCCTTTAATATCTTTTAAAAAAAACTCACCGAAGGTTAAAATTGGAAATAAAATATTAAATAAGCATATAAATATTACATATTGAGTAAACATGGATGTGGATGATAAAATACACCCAGTAAATTCCGAAGTATAAACAATCTCGGATAAAAATGAGATTGTGATATTTCCCTTAACTTTGGTCTGATTTGCTTCGTAAGTGTCTGAACCTCATGTATAATGATTTAAATAATGTTATTTACTTCTTCCAGAATCATACGTATTGTTATGATATCATATATGGTCATATTCTTATTTTCTTATTAGTAATATTTCATTACTTCTTTTTTATTCGGGTGTTTATTACTCTTTGTTCTTATGCGCGTTTTGTCGAATAAATTATTATTCTTCTATTTAGGTTATAGATACCTCATATCCTGAATGGTATTAGTGTAATATATATCATATTCATTCATTCAATTCATTTATATAATCATTATGCAATGAAGATCATGTAGAATGAGTCACATCACATCATGGAGACGGTATTCCGTACTTACGCAAGAACGATGATATCGTTCCCATGATCATGGAATTGTATTGGAGTGTATGTATACTATCTCAGAATCAATATTACTTTACAATAATCATATATAGTTATTATTTACACCATTATACCCATCCAAGTAAGGTGGTGGGGGAAAATAGATTACAGCACGGTGCGGAGACGGTATTCCGTACGTACGCACGCGCGGTGATTTTATTTTCCATAGGATGGATAGACGGTGAAATAGGGTTGTTTCATACTTATATTAACATATCAGTATATGAGTTATACTGATGTTATTACTTCATAATGAAAAAACTAAATAAGAAGAAGTGGAAGAAGAAATAAAGATGAAAGAATCGGTAACAGGCATTACCTCTTCTTTGAAGCGTCTCTTTGAGACCTCCTCTTAGGGCACTAAAATTGGTCTTTGAAGAAAACCATGACCTATAGGATGTTTCTTGGGAAGTGGGGAAGTTAAATGGGTAGGTATTGGCCGAGCTTGAAGTTTCAAATTTGTGTGAGGAGGAGAGGGAGGAGGTTCCCTTTTATAAGGGAGGAGAGGGGCACCTTTGGAATAACAAAAAATATTATTTTATTATAAAGTCAAATTCAGTTTTTAATAGCTCCAAATTGATATATTTCGAAGATAAGGTGGGGATGGGTCGAAATCCTCTCATACAATATAATTTATAGAAGTTTAGTTCATTATATTAACCTTATCTTTTAGTTTTAACTCTTAGTTAATTAGATTGACATTTACCATGTCACTTTGTATTTTTATATTATATAGTTAATAAACATACCATATACATCCAAGAGACCCCCAAGTGGTCCATTAATGATACACATATCATGATATAAGTATCTTGTCCGAACCTTATATTTTTCGGAATAACATAACAATCAATAATATAATATTTGTTTTAAAAACTATTTTATGTCAATTTTGACACTATTTAGTAATTGATTTTTTGAAAATCATAAAAGAATTATTAATTCTAAAAAGGTTAATTAAATTAATACTAACTTGTCATATTAACCTATAAAATTAATGTAATTCATAAAAAGTCTCAAATTACATTTATTTGGGTATTTATAACATAAATTATGTCAATATTTCATTAATAAGATAATTACTGCGTCATCTTTGTGTCATAAATAAATTAAATTATTTAATATCTAAAAATTACAAATAAAATATTATTATGTAGGAAATATAATTAGCTTTCTAATGAATATTTATAGTAGAATTTATCATATGTATATCCCTATATTAAAAATTATTTACTTATTAAACTTTGATTTTAACTATTTTAATCCTTCTTTAAATAAATTAATAATAAATGTCCTAATCTAACCCAAGTGGGACTAAATGGTGATATTTTATTTCTAAGGTTGTTTTTGGTCGAATTACACTTATCCAATAGAATTAGGACATGTGTTAGGGAAATAATAATATCATTTTTACCCAATTACCCTATTTACTTTTAACCATGGTAAATAAAAGTAAAAAAGTTACTATTCACCAAAAATTATTTTCATCTCATTGAACCAAATTTTACTTACTCACATCAATTGTGTCTCTCGGATTTTTTAAATTCCACTCACAGAAGCGGTAAACTTAAGTTTTATGTAAATTTTCAAATTCTCCTAGGAGGTGGGTAAAAGACGGTGAAAAGTTCAATAAAATTTTTATATATCTAAAATTATTATAAAATTACTCCAATGAATTAAATTGATCTTATATAGGTATTATGTATCAATTTTGACCTAAAATAAATTTACAGAAAATAAATAATTATTTAAATAAAAATTCGGTTTTTAAATAGTAACCCACTGTTTTTACTATTCATCAAAAATTGAAAGTTTCCAGAAAAATACCAAAATTTCACCCTAGACTAATTTTGATATTTAGAATCCAAAAATGAATTCCATTTTGAAAAATAAAATTTACAAAATTTTAAAAAGTGGTTATTACTATTCATAATGGCTAATTTTAATAATATTTTAATAGCATATCGTTGTTTAGTGAAACTCGGTATTGCATATGACGCAAGCTATCGAGGAAGGCCGCAATTGCGTATAAAGCAAGCCAAGCTAGTGTTGTGTGTAGTGAAATATTCCTTTGATCATTTACATAACATAAAAACAAAATATTTCTCATAAAAGTCTCGGGTGTTACATTCTACCCCCTTAAAATGAATTTCGCCCTCGAAATTCGTCACATTGTAACAAAAAGATGAGGATACCTCTCCCTCGTCATATCCTCAAGCTCCCATGTAGCTTCTTCTAATTGGTGGTTCCTCCATAAAACTTTCACCAATCGAGTGGTCTTGTTTCGTAGGACTTTTTTTCTATGATCCAGAATCTCTATCGGCTGTTCTTCATAAGAAAGATCTTGCTCCAGCGGTACAACTTCTGAGCTGAGTACATGTGAAGGATCAAGTATGTACTTTCTCAGGAGAGATACATGGAACACATCGTGAACTTGAGAGATATTCGGTGGAAGAACCAATCGGTAAGCTACCTTTCCAACATGATCCAGTATTTCGAAAGGACCAATATATCTAGGGCTCAAGTTCCCCTTCTTTCCAAATCTCATGACCGTCTTCCAGGGAGATATTCATAAGAACACTTTATTACCCACTTCAAACTAAAGGTCTTTTCTTCGGTTATTGGCATAACTTTTCTGTCGACTCTGAGCTGCTCTTATGTGTTGTTGAATAGATCTGACCTTTTCTTCCATTTCATCAACGAGATCTGGTCCTAATAGCTTTCTTTCCCCAACTTCATCCCAGCAAGTTGGAGTCCTTCATTTCTTTCTATTGAGAGCTTCATAATGAGCCATCTGAATACTGGAGTGAAGGCTATTATTATAAGAAAATTCCACCAAAGGTAGGTGTTGATCCCAACCACCTTTTAAATCTATAGAGCAAGCTCTAAACATATCTTCTAGAGTTTGAATTGTCCTCTCAGACTGACCGTCTGTCTGAGGATGATAAGCTGTGCTGAAACTCAACTCTGTATCAAGAGTATACTGAAGTCTTCTCCAGAACTTTGAGGTAAACCTCGGATCCCGATCATATATAATAGAAAGTGGTACTCCATGCAATCTTACCACTTCCTTTACATATATCCTGGCAAGCTGATCTAGAGATAAATCCTCTCTAATAGCAATGAAGTGTGCAGACTTTGTAAGAGGATCAACTATGACCCAGATATCATTATTGCCTTTGGATGTTTTAGGAAGTCCTGTGAAAATGTCCATAGTGATGTTTTCCCATTTCCATTCAGGTATGGGTAATGGTTGTAACATCCCCTTAGACATCTGTCTCTCAGCTTTAACTTGCTGACAAACCAAGCATCGAGAGACATATTCAGCAACATCTCTTTTCATGACATCCCACCAGAAGTACTCTTTCAGGTCCCTATACATCTTCGTGCTGCCAGGATGAATAGAGAATGAAGAACTATGAGCCTCATCCAGTAGCTCCTTCTTTAATTCAGGGATGGGAGGAACACAAACCCGATTCCTGAACTTTATTATCCCATCACAATCAAGGTTGAATTCAGGAACATTTATCACCTTCTTTTGTAACTCTACATCTTCTTTCTGTGCCTCTTTAATCATCACATGTATAGATGGTTGAACATTCATTTGAGAAAGATAAGATTTTTCCCCTTCCATTATAATTCCACGATCCATCCGTTGTAAATCCATAAATATTGGATCTTTTGTTATCCTCATCATGGATAAGCTAGCATGGTATTGTCGACTTAATGCATCTGCCACCTTGTTTGCTTTCCCAGGGTGGTAATGAATTGAGCAGTCATAATCCTTAATCTGCTCCAACCATCTTCTTTGGCGCATATTCATCTCCTTTTGTGTGAAAATATACTTTAAACTTTTATGATCAGCATAAATATCACACCTTTCTCCATAAAGATAATGCCTCCAAATCTTTAATGAAAATATTACCGGAGCTAACTCCAAATCACGAGTTGGGTAATTTTTCTCATGTATTTTCAATTTTCATGAGGCATAAGCTATCACCATATCATTTTTCATAATAACACACCCCAATCCCTTCCTGGATGCATCATTGTAGATCATAAACCTTTCTCCACTACAAGGCAGTGTGAGCACAGGTGCACTGGATAACCTTCTTTTCAACTCCTTGAAATTCTCTTCACATTCCTCCATCCAAACAAACTTAACTCCTTTCCTAGTCAACCTGGCGAGTGGATTAGATAATTGTGAAAAATATTTAACAAAACGTCGATAATATCCAGCCAAAACAAGAAAACTTTTGATCTCAGTTACTGTTGTTGGTCTCGACTATCTTTCGATAACCTCTGTTTTGCTGGATCCACAGATATCCCCTCTTTTGAGATTATGTGACCGAAAAATGAAACTTTTTAAAGCCAAAATTCACACTTGGTAAATTTGGCATAAAGCTTCTCCTTTAGCAGGGTATTCAATATAATTCTCAAGTGATCTTCATGTTCTTACATGATCTTTGAATATACAAGAATATCTTCTATAAAGACTACCACAAACTGATCAAGATAGTCTCTAAAGACTCTATTCATCAGATCCATGAAGATAGTAGGGGCATTAGTAAGACCAAACGACATCACTATAAATTCATAGTGTCCATACCTTGTACAGAAAGCCGTCTTTGGTATATCCTCCCTTTTGACCCTTAATTGATGATACCATAAACGAAGATCAATCTTTTAAAACTATTGAGCTCCTCGTAGTTGGTCAAATAAGTCATCAATGTGCGGGAGAGGATATTTGTTCTTGATAGTGATCTTGTTAAGTTCTCGATAATCAATGTATAATATCATTGATCCATCTTTCTTATTAACAAACAGAACAGGTGCTCCCCAAGGTGACGCACTAGGGCGTATGAACCCCTTATCAAGATTCTCTTGGAGTTGATTCTTCAAATCATGCAACTCAATTGGGGCCATTCTATAAGGTGTCTTTGAAATATGCAAATCACCTGGTATGAGTTCTATTGAAAAATCAACTTCATGATTTGGTGGAATAACTGGAAATTACTCTAGAAAGACATCATCAAACTCCCGTACAATGGGCATATTCTTAATCGTGAGTTTCTCTCCAGCCATTTGAAATAAATAACCTTCATTTAGTTGAATCAAGACCCATAATATGGAAGAAATTTCCACTGTAAGGTTATGTTCATCCTTGCATCGATAGACGATCATAGATTGATCTGGAATATGAAATGTTACTTCCCTTCTTTGGCAATTGATATGAGCTCTATATAAAGAAAGCCAATCCATGCCAATAATCACATCAAATTCAACTATAGGAAGGATCACAAGATTTTTAGGAAGCACTTTACCACAAACTTCAATCGGGGAAGAATTATAAACTTTTGATGCGACTGTTGTGCCATTAGGGGTTGTCACAACTAACTCAACATCTAATTGGTGAGGTAATACAGTGATAATCTTAGAAAATTCTTCAGAAATAAATTAGTGGGTGGATCCAGAATCAAATAAAACATTTGCTACTTTAGAGTGGATGGTAAGTGTACCTTTCACCACATCGTTATCGTACTCCACATTGCTGATAGAAATTTCCTGTGACTTTCCTTTTTCTTTATCCTTAAGAGTTGGTTGACATCAATCATCATCATCAACCCTTGATTTGGGCATTGATTGGCATAATTCCCCATCTCCTTGAACTTGAAACATTGAAGTGTAGTAGGTTCATTCTGTGTATCCCTTCCTTTTTTTGCATCATTATACATCTTCTTCCCATCATTGCGGCATTCAAATTCCCGATGACCTTCCTTTCCACATTTGAAACATTTATTTGTCCCTTTAAGACAACTCCCTCCATGTTTCTTTCCACACTTTGAGCATAAGGGAAGGCTCATCTGTTTTTCAGTTTGCTCTTTTGATTTTCCTTTGAATTCCATTTTCCTCTTCTTATCAAACTCATATGACTGATGGGTTACTCCAATCTCCATCTCAACTTTGAGAGCACATCAAATGATTTCCTCATAGCTGTTGAAGTCCCTTATGGCTAAGGGCCTTCGAAGACTTGGTTTTAAGCCACTAAAGAATCGATCGATCTTACTCTCAGGTTGGATAATAATACCAGAATCGTACCTTGCAAGTCTTGTAAAATTTGCTTCATAGTTACCAATAGATTAATCATCCTTTTTCTTCAGTTCAAGAAACTCTTTCTCCATCTTTGTTTGGAGAATATGAGGGAAGTACTTATTAAAAAATAAGTTCTTGAACTCGTCCCATTCCATGGACTCAATTTCATCCCTTTGCCTCATATTATTAATAATATTCCACCATTGATCAGCATCTCCTTCCAAACGATACACTGCTACGATGAATTTATCATGTTCAGAACATTGAAGAACTGAAAATAACTTTTCAGTATTACTAATCCATTGTTTAAAAACTAATGGATCAGTAGACTCGCTGAATGAAGGTGGATGCTGCCTCTTGAAGGATTCAACAGAATGTTGCTCCTTCCATTGCTAGTTTGGAAGTCTTGCATGATTCATAGCTTGAGAAAGTTGTGTGAGCATGGTTACAAGATTTTTCATTCCAACTCCCATAACGTTTGGTTGCTCAGGGGGACAATCATTGCATTGCCCATCACATTCCGCATTAACACGGTTCCTTTAGGTTCTAGTCATTGACTAAAACCAAGAAGAATAGTCTGAGCAACACTAATTATAATAGGAAAACCACATAATCAAGAAAAAAATTTCACACATAAGGTCTTATCCTAGGTTATTCATGGCCATTTCTAAAACAATAATATTGTGTTCTATTCTTAGACTATTCCTTATGGTTCTTACTAAGGCTTTCACATCTTAGTTTCCAATGGTTGACTATACCTTTCCTATGATACCAACTATAACGACCCATAACTTACATACATTGTTAATAATTCAAAATTGAAGCATACTTATTGCAACATATAACAAAACCATGGAAGGACCGTATAGGTATAGTGTCTTTAGAAACTGGGAAACATAAACAACTGGTTCATAAAGTGTTTACACTGTCTCCCATTTATTTCATCATATCTATAGTCCCTTTTGGCATATCTTACTTAATAAAATTCTTCCTGACCTGGGGGAAAGAAAACATACAAAAGGGTGAGCTCAAATGCTCAGTAAGGGTAAACAAAAGAAAAATCAATCACATCATCAACATAACATTTTTGGAAATCTTAACCTGCAAAAGAAATCATAATTTCATACCATGGGGTAAATCATAGAAGTGAAATGTAATCCCAATAATCATAACATAAAACATGAAACTTTGTGGCATACACACATAATCATATATAATCATTTCTTATTAGTCAAGACTCATTTCCAAGACTATCTTAGTGGACAAATTCCATTTCTGATCCGAGTTCATTCCTCATTTCAGTCCTGTTTCACTGAACCGATTTAACCTGCCGTTCCAGCCATGTATATCTCATGAGATATAAAATCATTACCTAATTCATTAGAGGGAGATATAGGTCCCACCCATCTCATAATGATACCATTCTTATGTCTGCCACAAAATCATAAATCATACATCATTGCATAACCCATGTAATAAAAATGGGATTCTTAAACATCATGACATCATAAAAAAATTCATATAAGATAAATGAATTCATAAAAACAATTCCATCACAACATAATCAAATCATTGTAATAATAGGGATAGAAACAGAACCATATATTATCTTATATGGAAAATAATTTTGATAAATCACTTGAACTCCATTCTTGAGGAAAATATCCTTTCTACTTCAAAAACACTTTTCCTTTCTTAAAATGTCATACAATTCTAAACTAAAAGAAGTTTATTAAAAATAAACATGAAAACTTGTAAAGGAAGCTTCATAGAAATAATTTTTTAAAAATCCATTCATGTCGTATAAGTTAAAAAAACATTCCTCTCGTACTTTTATCGGAAAAGTCAAAAAGTACCTCGTACGAAAAACGAAAAAAGATTCCTTTCATATGTTTTACAAAAAACTCACCGAAGGGTAAAATTGGATATAAACTATTTTAGAAGGATATAAATATTACATATTGAGGAAAAAATTATGTGGATGATAAAATACACCCCAGTAAATTCCGAAGTATAAACAATCTCGGATAAAAATGAGATTGTGATATTTCCCTTACCTTAGGTCCGATTTTCTTCGTAAGTGTCTGAACCTCCTATATATGATTTAAATAATGTTATTGACTTATTCCAGAATCATACTTATTATTATTATATCATATATGGTCATATTCTTAGCTACTTATTAGTAATATTTCATTACTACATGTTATTCGGGTGTTTATTACTTTTTTTTCTTATGCGTGTTTTTTTGAATAAATTCTTATTATTATCTTTAGGTTATAGATAACTCATTTCCAGAATGGTATTAGTGTAATATATATCATATTCATTCATTCAATTCATTTATATAATCATTATGCAATTAAGATCATGTAGAACGAGTCGCATCACATCGTGGAGACGATATTCCGTACGTATGCACGAGCGATGATATCGTTCCCATGATCGTGGAATTGTATTGGAGTGTATGAATACTATTTCAGAATCAATATCACTTTACAATAATCATATATAGTTATTATTTACACCATTATACCCATCCAAGTAAGGTGGTTGGGGAAAATAGATTACACCATGGCATGGAGACGGTATTCCGTACGTATGCACGCGCGGTGATTTTATTTTCCATAGGATGGATAGATGGTGAAATAGGGCAGTTTCATACTTATAATAACAGATCAGTATATGATTGATACTGATGTTATTACTTCATAATGAAACAACTAAATAATAAGAAGTGGAAGAATAAATAAAGATGAAAGAATCGGTAACGGGCATTACCTCTTCTTTGAAGCGCCTCTTTGAGACCTTATCTTAGGGAACTAAAATTGGTTGTTGAAGAAGACCAGGACCTCTAGGATGTTTCTATGGAAGTGGGGAAATGAAATGGGCAGGGATTGGCCGAGATTGAAGGCTCAAATTTGTGTGAGGAGGAGAGGGAGGAGGTTCCCTTTTATCAGGGAGGAGAGGGGCACCTTTGGAATAACGAGAAATATTATTTTATTATAAAGTCAAATTCGGTTTTTAATAGCTCCAAATTGATATATTTCAAAGCTAAAGTGGCGATGGGTAGAAATCATCTCATCCAATAGAATTTATACAAGTTTAGGTCATTATATTAACATTATCTTTTAGTTTTATCTCTTAGTTAATTAGATTAACATTTACCAAGTCACTTTGTATTTTTATATTATATTGTTAATAAACTTACCATATACATCCAAGCGACCCCTAAGTGGTCCATTAATGATACACCTATCATGATATAAGTGTCTTGGCAGAACCATTGATTTTTAGGAATAAAATAACAATCATTAATATAATATTTGTTTTAAAAACTATTTTATGTGAATTTTGAAACTATTTAGTAATTGATTTTTTTGAAAATCATAAAAAAAATTATTATTTCGAAAAAAGTTAATTAAATCAATACTAACATGTCATATTAACCTATAAAATTAATGGAATTCATAAGAAGTCTCAAATTACATTTATTTGGGTATTTATAACATCAATTATGTCAATATTTCATTAATAAGATAATTACTGCATCATATTTGTGTCATAAATAAATTAAATTATTTAATGTCTAAAAATTACAAATAAAATACCATTATGTAGGAAATATTTTTATCTTTCTAATAAATATTTATAGTCGAATTTATCATATTTATAACCCAATATTAAAAATTATTTACTTATTAAACACTGATTTTAACTATTTTAACCCTTCTTTAAATAAATTAATAATAAATGTCCTAATCTAATACAAGTGGGCCTAAATGGTCATTGTTTATTTCTAAGGTTGTTTCTGGTCGAATTACACTTATCCAATAGAATTAGGACATGTGTTAGGGTAATAATAATATCATTTGTACCCTTAATTACCCTATTTAATTTTAACTGTGGTAAATAAAAATAAAAAGTTACTATTCACCAAAAATTATTTTCATCTCCTTGAACCACATTTTACTTACTGACATCAACCTTGTCTCTCAGATTTTTGAAATTCCACTCACAGAAGCAGTAAAATTATGTTTTATGTAAATTTGCAAATTCTCCTAGGAGTTGGGTAAAAGACGGTGAAAAATTCAATAAAATTTTTATACATCTAAAATTATTATAAAATTACTCCAATGAATTACATTGAACTTATATAGGTATTATGTATCAATTTTGACCGAAAATAAAATTAAATAAAATAAATAATTATTTAAATAAAAATTCGGTTTTTAAATAATAACCCAGTGTTTTCACTATTCATCAGAAATTGAAAGTTTCCAGAAAAATACCAAAATTTCACCCTAGGCTAATTTCGATATTCTGAATCAAAAAATGACATCCATTTTGAGAAATAAAATTTACAAAATTTCAAAAAGGGTTTATTACTATTCATAACGGCTGGTTTTAATAATATTTTAATAGCATATCATTGTTTAGTGAAGCTCGGTATTGTGTGCGACACAATCTATCGAGTAAGGTCGTGGTTGCATGTAAAGCAAGCCAAAATAGTGTTGTGTGTAGTGAAATATTCCTTTGATGATTTATATAACATAAAAACAAAATATTTCTCATAAAAGTCTCGGTTGTTATAGATGGCCTCATCCAGTAGACTGGCCCCATACGAAGACCATTTGTTAGAGCTCGGAAAGGAGGCAGCATCACTGGGCTTCGCTCTTGACCAAGCCCAAGCCAAGCTTGATAAAAAACTACTACGATAGAAGTTGAAGTAAATAGAGATTACCACCCGAGCGATGTTATCCAAGCCACCCCAAGTGTCTATAACCATCAAAAACTTTACCATTTGGTCTTTTGTAGGTTTTATAAGGGGTTATGTAACAAGACCCTAGAACTATGACTATTTACATTATTTTTTCATAAAGAACGTGCATTCATTTTATTATTGTTACCTTGGAAATAGTTTTTAAAGCACTAAAAGTTTTTTTAGTTAATATTCAACTAAAAAATATATTTTTATGAATTAAGGGATTTTCAAATTAAATAATATTTTAATAAAATATTATTATTATTATTATTAAATTAATTTTTATTAAATAATAATTATTTTATAATTATATGAATACAGTTGTAATTTTCATTAAGGTTTGAAAGCAGTTTTTGTCAAAACCCTTGAATTTTCTGTAAATGTTGGTTTTTATTTTAAATGTAAAAATTCTAATATTTATAAAATTATTTAGATAAAATGAATATTATTTTTGGAATTAGGATGTCAAAGTTATCCAAAAGTAAATTTTTCATAATTTTATGAGACATTCGAGTTTTTAGGAAAAAATTAAATACAGTTTAAATATATAATGTGTTTTATGACATAATAACGACCCAATTGTTATTTAATAAAATAATATAAACATTATTCTCAGCCAATATATGTTTTAGAATTAAAATAATTTTATTTTGGGTTTGTTTGATTTAATTTACAAAGCTTTAGTGGACCCTTCAAGGCTTATAAACCATTTTTTCTTTTTAAATTGATTTACTGGAGAGTGTGACTCACCTCCACATAACCAACATGTTATTTTAAGAAGTTCAGCCATTGGATTTATAAACTATTTTTTTCCACTCCCCTTTTGAAAAAACCATGGTAAAAAAAATTGGCTCATTTGTGGTATTGATTAGTTTAATGTGTGGTGACCCAAACCTAAATAATAAAGAATTCCCTCCCCTTTCCTTTATAATCCCACCCATGTTCCAAATTCCTCTTCACTAAAAGAATTTGGAGTTCGAAAAACTCCTGCCCTCCTCTCTCTGGAATCCTCCAATGGTGCCCCATGCTCCAAATAAGCCCCTCTCAAGCCTCTCCCAAGCCATTGGGATCACATTTTAAAGTAAGGGATTTCTTCCTTTCTCATTTGGTCCAATTTTCTTTAAGTTGATATGCCCTATTGTTTTCAATTACAAATGTTGGGGTATGGTTTCACACCATCAAAATACTTCCATCATTATGTTTCGATAATGTGATACCCCTTTCTCTCTCAATAATTCCTCCCATGTACACCTGTTACCATGATGAAATTCCATGGATTCCTCTCTCCTCTTTTACATGCAAGTAATTCTTTTATATTATGCATCTAAATTCCCTTAAGTTTTTTGGGACATGTATATATATGACCCCATTACTGTCCGTTTCATGTAAATATGATGAGACACTCATTTCTCTCTCATCAACCATTTTCTTGAATCCTTATGTCTCGTTATTATGCTTCTGAAATTGCACCGCGTGTTTTCAAGACAAGATCATTGTGTAGTGAATACCATACCCATGTCTCTATCAAGGGTATTCACATTTATGAACATATACATATTTAATGGTACGTTCTGGTATTTGTTCCACATTATTTAATCATGGAATAACTTATGATGTTGATTTATTCCATGTTATTTGACCCATGTGACACACTTATGCATGAAATAAAATGTTTAAGAAGGGTCCACCCTGATAGCACTCTAATGCATTTGGTAAAGTATAGTGTCATGATACATCATGTGCAATGGGTTTTGACTCATTCCCATTTAGGTAAAATGTGGTTTTACTCATGCTTCATGTGCAATGAGGGTTTACTCATGTTTCATGTGCAATGAGCCTTGGCTCACGCTAATTCAATGTTAAGTGTTTGTTGCAACATTTCCATGTTATGATTATCATGATTTATCATTCCTTTATGTTCATGTTTCTCTTATGCACCATTTATATTAATATTTTCTAACATGTATTTTATTTCTCATGTTATTCCATGTTTATTCCCTTATTGTGCTTTATAGCTCACCCTTTTCATATGCTTGTCCTCAGGTTATCCCATGCAATGCTATGTATGGGGAAATGTAGAGGTCATTTAAAGGAAGTTTTCAATGAATATGTTGTGTTTTTATGTTTTATGTTATTATGTAATGTTCCTAAGTCCCAAAGACACTAGACCTCTGATATTCTATAATGTATCAAGTGAATATTTTATTTAATAAATCAGGATTAACAGTTTAATAAAATGCAGGGTTGTTAGAGTTCGTACCATAGGATAAGTTTAGTTATATTTAGGATTAGGATTGGAAAAAACTAGTGGAAAATTATTGACAAGAATAAGTATAATAAAAACATCCCTATGTATTGGTGAGTATTGAGTAAGTGTTTTATCATGAAAATAAATATATGTATGGATACGAGCAGGTAGAGGCGGCTCTGGCACAGATGTATTCTATGGGTAAAACCCAAAAACACCGCGTTGAGCTAGACTCAAACAAGAACTGGTGCACGAAAATGGTCCTTGATGTACTCTTGGTGACTTCACTCACAGGAGAAGTGATTTGGTAAATTAACAGGCTTAGTATGAACCCTTATTAAGGGAATTAAAAAAATGCCCCCGAGAATATATGTTATAAAGTAGATCATGAATATCATAGATTGAAGCCTATAGATTCATAAGTTAAACAAATAAAAGTTATTTATACGTCATCTATTTTTTCCTTGGATTTCCCTTTATGTGTTACCCCTAACTATCCTTTTATTCCAGTCAATGGCTAGTAATAGGAGCACTCGGGCTAACAACCGATGTGAAGATCAATGTGATGACTATTCTAATGGGATGCCCAATCCGATGGGAGCGGGAATCGCTAACTTTGTCATTATTATCTCTCAGTTAACTCAAGATTTGAATAGAAACATGGGTCAAGAGGATCATTCATCCCCCCTTAATAAAGAAGAAGTTGCTATCGAGTGCTTTAGGAGACAAATTCCTCCTACGTTTAATGGATCATCTGATCCCTCAATCACCAAACAATGGATCAACTCCATTGAAAAGATGTTCTACATCCTTCAATGTTCTGAACAATAGAAGGTTCTTCTGGCTGCTTATCGTATGGAGGGTGAAGCTGATCAATGATAGAAATTAATAAAAAATATAAAGCCTAAGAAGGAGATCGAGACGTTGGAAGGGAATATTTTTTAGAAGATTTTTTTTGATAAATATTTATCTCGCACCCTCTGGCTTAAGATCAAAATGGACTTCCTTGCCCTAAAAAAAGACAGTGAATCAGTAAGTGTGTATAAGTAAAACTTCACAAGGCTTTCATGATACACCCTTGGATTTTTCATTACCCCTAAATACATGGTTGACCACTTCTTTTGTGGGCTGAAAACTAGCCTATGGAAAGTGATGGAAATCCTTGACTTCGACAGCTATGAGGAAATTGCCCGATGTTCCCTCAAGGTTGAAATAAAGATCGGATAATCTTAGGGGTATCATGGGGATAAGAAGCGTAAGGTGGACTTCAATGCTGGCTGTCTGATGGATAAATACAATGGTTCTAAGATGATCCATCACCCACTTGACAAAGGTGCGGAAAGAAGCACCTTGATAATTACCTGAAGGGGATGAGGATATGATTAAGGTGTGGAAGAGAATGGAACCTAGAAGTTAACTATCAATAATAAAAACACACGACTATAATAGAGGAGTGGAATGCTTCGTTCGAACCTCAACACGTTTTTCATTACTTAAACTTCAAGGAACCAGTGCATCTTACAAATTAGTTCCCTAAGCCAAGGGTTTTCGGAGGCAACCAACAACCTCCAAGGCAGCAAGGGAGATCTTTTTCCATCACTACAGCTGAAGTGAACCCTGAAAACGAAGTGGTTACAAGTATGGTATTTATTCATTCATGAATCGAAAAAAATTTGATTCGGGTTCTATGCATTCATTAATATTAAAATAGCTTAGTAGAACAATACCAACACCCCCACAAATAATGGAAGTAAAGATGTTGGTGAGTACGGAAAATGGGGAAATCACTTCATCTCATGAATATAAATCCTCCATTATCATAATCTGTGGATTGAATTTCTCTACAAACCTCATCATACTCCCTCTGGTGGAATTTGATGCAATTCTTAGCATGGATTGGCTTTCCGTATATTGATCCAACATAAATTTACGTGAGAGGGAAATCACTCTCCATGTGGAGAATCGACCCCCGATTCTATAAAAGAGCAAGGAGTAATATGAATCTTCTTTAGATCCCTCATTTCAAGAGTGGATATTACTTCCCTCTGAGGATATGTATCTGTCTCAGATGAATGATTCTAAGGTGTCAACCATCCTTGAAGACATGCCTATTGTGAGGTAATTCGATGAAGTGTTTCCCAAGGAATTTCTTGGTATTCCTCCTAGAAGAGATGTTAAATTCTCAATTGAACTTATACCTACAGAATTTCCAATATTCAAGTCTTTGTATAGAATGGCTGTTGTGGAGATTGAGAAGATGAAGAAACAACTACAAGAGAGTATGGATAAAGGGTTTGTATGCCCAAGTGCTTCACCATGGGGTGCACCTGTCCTATTCATCACAAAGAATGATGGGTCAATGCACCTTTGCGTCGATTATCATGAGCTTAAAAAAATCATGATAATGAACATGTATCCTCACCCACAAATTGATGACTTATTAGATTATCTGCGTGGATCATAATAATTCTCCAAGGTGGATTCGCGGTCGGGATATTATCACGTATGGGTGAAGAAGGAAGATATCCCCAAGACAACTTTTCGTACAAGATATGGGCACTATGAATTCATAGTAATGACTTTTGTACTCACTAATTCCCCAGTAATCTTCACTGAATTGATGAATAGAGTCATTTGGGATTACCTCAAAAAATTTGTGGTAGTATTTATAGATGATATTATGATATACTAAAAAACCAAGGAGGATCATGAGGAGCATCTAAGAACTGTACTGGAGACCTTACAAAAAGATAATCTCATTGAAAAGTTTTGCAAGTGTGAGTTCTGGTTGAAGGATGTATCATTTTTGGGCCATATCATCACAAGCAATGGGATATCTATGGATCTCTCAAAACGGATGCAATTGAGGGACGACTAAGACCAACATCGGTTATGGATATTCGTAGATTATTGGGTTTAGATGGATATTATCGTAAATTTGTGAGAAATTTATCATGATTTTACAACCCTCTTAATAAGATAACTTGGAATAGAGTAATGTTTTCATGGAGTGATGAATGTGAAGAAAGCTTCAAGGAGTTAAAAGGGAGGCTTATCACTTCACCCGTGCTCACTTTACCCATAAGTGGAGAACTTTTTGTGGTATTCAGTGATGCATTGAAGAAGGTATTGTGTTGTGTATTGATGTAAAATGACAAAGACATTGACTATGATTCAAGGCAATTGAATTCTCATGACAATAATTATCCAACACATGATTTGGAGTTGGAAACAGTGATCTTCACTTTAAAAATTTGGCAAAATTATCTCTTTGGGGAGAAGTGTGAAATATATATGGGCCAAAAAATCCTAAGGTATATGTTCACACAGAAATATTTGAACATGCGCCAATGAAGATTGTTAGAGCTGATCAAGGTCTATGACTGCTCAATCCATTACCACCCTAGGAAAGTGAACAATGTGGCAGATGATCTAAGTTGAAAGGTCCCAATGATTCTATCATTGATGAGAATTGAAAAGGATCCAATCATTATAGATTTGATGAAGATTGAAATGGGAATCATAAAGAAGGGAACTTCATCAATCCTTTAAAAAATGACTACTCAACCATCTGTTCTGGAAAGGAAAAATGATGCTCAAAAGGATGATGTGGGAATTCAAAAGAAAGTGGAAGATATCAAAAAAGGGAAATCCTCATAGTTCAATGTTTATGAAGAATAATCGTGAGATTTTTGAAAAGGCATTGTGTTACATCAAGTCCAGAGCTGAAGAAGGAACTTTTGGATGATGCACATAGTTCAAATTTATATATTCACCCAAGAAACACAAGGATGTATCATGATCTCTGAGAGCATTATTGGTGGGATAATATGAATAAGGAGATCGCTGAGTATACATCAATGTGCCTAGTGTGTCAGCAAGTCTAATGGTATGATGCAACCATTGAACATACCATCATAAAAATGGGAGAACATCACCATGGACATTGTCACCGGACTTCCGAGGAAATCCACAGGCAACAACACAATCTGGGTTGTTATGGATCACCTTAAAAAGTCTGCACACATTATTAAAATTCTGGAGGATTTCTCATCGGATCAACTGGTATAAATGTATATCAAGGAAGTAGTAAGTCTGCATGAAATACAACATTCTATTGTATCTGATCAAGATCCAAGATTCACCTCTATGTTTTGGAAGAGTCTTCAATATGCTCTGGATACTGAACTAAACTTCAGTACAACCTATCATCCTCAAACGGATGGCCAATCTAAGTGAACTATTCAGAAACTAGAGGATATGTTAAGATCATGTTTTATGGACTTCAAAGGAGTGTGGGACCGACATCTTTAACTAGTTGAATTATCCAACAATCATAGTTTCCAATCGAGAATCTGAATGGTATCTAATGAAGCCATGTATGTGAAGAGGTGTAGAACAATAGAATGTTAGGATGAATTTGGGAACGTAAGCTACTAGGACTAGAAATGGTCAATGAAATGGTGGAGAAGGTGAAAACCATTCATCTACATATCAAGGCATCATAGAGTCGACATAAGAGTTATGCAGATAACTGTCGATGTTACCTTGAGTTTAAAGTTGGAGACATTATATTTATACACATATTTCCAAGGAAGAAGGTCATGAGGTTTTAAAGAAAGGAAGTTTAAGTCCTAGGTACATCGTCCCCTTCACGATTCTTGATCGTGGTGGGGTTATGGCATATCGACTAGCACTTCCACCTACCATGGCCAAAGTACATGATGTCCTTCATGTATCCCTTTTAATGAAGTACATAACAGGCCCTTCACATGTACTCTCTTCCGAAGTAGTATAGCTAGATGATAATCCTTATTATAAGGAGCAACCAGTGAAGATCCTAGATTGTAGAAAAAATGTTATATGAAGAAAGTCAATTCCCCTCATCATGGTGTTATGGAGAAACCAAAATTTTGAATAAGTGACAAGGGAATTAGAGGAAGTGATGATGTTGAGTTACCCACATCTGTTGTAGTGTTGGAAAAGGAAATTTTGAGGGTGAAATTTCTTAATGGGGGAAGATTGAAACGACCCAAACTTTTATTAATGAAAATTACTCTTGGTCAAATTTAATGTCTTATTATGGTGATATAAAATGAGATCATCATTGGTTTTATGTTTCTGGATTTTAAAATACCATTGTGAACTATGACTGTGGCTAATATAGTCATTGAATAGTGATCACTTGATTAGTATAAATATAGGGCGTTAACAAATCCAATTTACGTAGAAAAAGGAAGCGATGGACTCATCCAAGAGACTTTCCCCATATGAAACCCATTTGTCGGAGCTTGGAAAGGAGGTGGCATCAATGGGCTTCACTCTTCACCAAGCCCAAGTTGAGCATGAACATGTTAAGCTTGAGCATAACCGACTATGGTAGAAGTAGAAGATAATAGAGATTACCACCCAAGTGATGTTATCCGAGCTACCCCAAGAGTCTATCACCATCACACACCTTACCCTATAGTCTTATGTGGGTGTTATAAGAGGTTATGTAACAAGACCCTAGCAGTATGAATTGGTACATTATTACTGTATAAACAATGTGCATTCATTTTATTATTGTCACCTTGAAAATAGTTTTTAACACAAAAATAGTATTTTTAGTTAATATTTAAATAAGAAATTTATTTTGATAAATTAATGGATTTTTGAATTAAATAATATTTTAATAATATATTATTATTATTATTAAATTATTTTTTATTAAATATAAATTATAGTATAATTTTTTGAATGCAATTTTAATTATTATTAATGATTGAAAGTAGTTTTTATCAAAACCCATGAATTTTAGTTAAATGTCATTTTTTATTTTAAAATTAAAAATTCACATATTTATAAAATTATTTAGATAAGATGAATATTATATTTGGAATTAAGATTTCAAAATTATCCAATAGTGAATTTTTCAAAATTTCTTGAGACAGTATAATTTTTTGGGTAAAAATTAAATACCAATTAAATATATAATGTGTTTTATAACATCCTAATGACCCAATAGTGATTTAATAAACTAATATAAACATTATGTTCATAAAATATATGTTTTACCATTAAAATAATGTGATTTTGGGTTTGTTTTATTTATTTTACAAAGCTTCAGTGGACCCTTCAAAGCATATAAAACATTTTATCTTTTTAAATTGTTTTCCTTGAGAGTGTGACTCACCTCCACATAATCAACCCTATTATTTTAAGAATTTCGGTGACTTCCCTTATAAAATATTGTTTTCCACTCCCCTTTGGAAAAAAACATGGGCAAAAACCCTGGGCTTCTTTGTGGTATTGATTAGATTAATGTGTGGTGACCCAAACATAAATAATAAAGAATTACCTCCTCTTTCCTATATAAACACAATCAAGATCCCACATACCCTTCACTCAAAGCATTTGTAGTTCAACCAAACCCTGCCCTTATCTCTCTATAATCCTCCTAAGATTCCATGAGCTCCCAAGAATCCTATCTCAATCCTCTCCCAGTCTTTTGGGATCACACTTCCAAGTAAGGGATTTCTTCCAGTCTCATTTTATCTAAATTTCATTAAGTTGTTATACCATTTTTTTCAATTACAAATGTTGGGTTATGATTTTTCACCTTCCCCATAATTTCCTATTTATGTTTGGATAATGATATACCTATTTATCTCTCATTAATTCCTCCCATGTACACTCTTTACCATGTAGAAATTCCATGAGGGATTTATCTCTCCTCTTTTACATCCAAGTAATTATTTTGTATTATGCATCTAAATTCCATTATGTTTGTTGGGACATGTATCTATATGACCCCTTAATATCCATTTCATGTACATATGATGAGACACCCATTTCTTTCTCATCAACAATTTTCATGAATCCTTATGTCACGTTGTTATGCTGCCGAAATTGCACTGTGTTTTTCAAGCCAAGATCATTGTGTAGTGAATACCATACCCATGTCTCTATCAAGGGTATTCACCTTTATTAACGTATACACATTGAATGGTACATTGATTTATTTTTGCCACATTACTTAATCATGGAATAAATTATAATATTTATTGATTCCATGTTATATGATCCATGTGGCACACTTATGCATGAAATGAAATGTTTAAGAAGGGTGTGTCTTGAAAGCCCTCTAATGCATTGGATAAAGAATAGTGTCATGATACATCATGAGTAATGGATGTTGACTCATTCTAATTCATGTTCAATGAGGTTTTACTCGTGCTTCATGTGCAATGAGGGTTTACTCAGGCTCCATGTGCAATGAGCCTTGGATCATGCTAATTCCATATTTAGTGTTGTTTCCACATTTCCATGTTATGATTATCATGATTTATCATTCCTTTATGTTCATGTTTCTCTTGTGATCCATTGATATGCCTATTGTATAACATGTATTGTATTCCTCATGTTATTACACGTTTATTCCCTTACTGGGCTTTATATCTCACCCTTTTCTTATGCATGTCCTCAGGTTATCCCATGTATTGCTAATTTTGAGGAAATTTAGTGGTCATGTGAAAGAATTTTTCAATAAATATATTGTGAGTTTTATTGTCTAAGCTGTTATGAAATGTTCCTAATCCTTAAAGTCCCTAAACCTCTAGATCTTCTTTGTTGTATCAAGTGATGATTTTATGCAATAAATCAGGTTTAAGTGTGTAATAAAAAGTAGGGTTGTTATAAATGTAACATCACATAAATTTTAGAATACTAAATGGATTGTTTTATAATTTAAATGAATCAAAAATAAATTTTTATGATATGTTGTGATTAAATATTTATAATTATAAAATAATGCATAAAAATAATAACATTTGGTTTTATTTCAAAAAGAAAAAAACATTTTTTGAAGAATACAAATGATGAAATATTAAATTATTAATATGTATATTTTGAAAAAGATATGAACTTATTTTGTTAATAATTAATACTGATGATTATTAATAAGAACTATTTTGGTTTTTCAAATTTTATGTTATAAATTTTTTAAATAAAGTATTGTGGTCAATAAATAATATTTGACTATCATTTAATATGAAAAATTATAAACATGTATTTATTTTTTATAAATGTAATATTATTTTTTAAAACAATATTTTGATATAAATATATTTATTTATTTTTAAATTATTATTTTTAAAAAATAATTGATTTTTAGAAAAATAATTTATGATAATTTATATCGAAATATTATTAGGAAAGCAAACAATGAATATTAAATCTACTAGATATGTGATAAAAAATAATTATAGCAATAAAAACCCATGTTTAAAATACAATATGTATATAAATACATATAAATTATATATCCAATTTTAATAGAATAAATATATATAATATATAAATTTAAAATAAAAAAATTAATGGTAAATGAACATTTCTATTTTTGAATAATAAATTTTATATCTTTTGTAATTAAGAATATATGAATAAACATAATTATATGAGTATGCTTAATATAAAATTATGATATATAAATATCATATCATGAATTTTAGAGTAAGTTAAAATATTAATGTTATTCATAAATATGATGGAATGGTGGGAAAGGGGATTAGGATTAATTTTTGTGAGGATGAGGATGATTGTAGGAGGTTCTCAGAAGAATCCAATCTCAGAATCTCATATGAGGGATTTATAAGGATAACAACATATGGATTATCTACTGATGAGTATAATCCAGATGTAGATAAGGGTTGCGAGCGCTGATGTGGGTTCAAACCCAGATGAAAGGGGTCGACCATCGAAGGCATATTAATTTGCAAGAGGGGATTCACACATATAAGTGGTGTGGGAAATTCTTCATCATTTTCATCCTATTAATCAATTTGTAGGTATGTAGGTACATTTTTACCTTAACAGTACATTGATTCAACAATATTATTAATAGAAAGTCCATATTGGTTATTTTTTTGGATTTTTATTTCCCCAAATCCTTTTTTCTAACATATTTATTATTCTTTTATTAAACTCAAATCGTTTTTATCAACAATTTTAGTAGGATTTAGATCATCATTTTATGGTTGTAGACTGAAACTTCTTAAAGAAGCCTCCATCAATGTAATATTAATATGATGGAAAAAATATATATTTCTTATTAGTATTTAAACTTGTTCTCGTCTTGCATCACAAGTTAAATGAAGTCCTGACACTTTTAATTTTTATTTTATTTTTCAATGATGAATGGATTAAATTTTAAACCAATATGTATTCATTATATTCAGATTTGGTATCCACAATTTTAACCCTCATCCTAACTGAAATAAATTAATCTCTATAAATTGTTGTATTATATACTTATATTAGTATTATATATATTATAAACATCCCAATAGTGCATATAAGCATCCATGTCACTCAAGTGTATCTTTTCTAAAGTTATCTTATACACCTTACATGAGTGATACACACTATATGAGAGACAAATAGAATAGAGAGAGTGAGTTTCCAACATAATAGAAGAAGAAGGGAATTGGTTGTATTAGGAAATTCCCTAAGATAAGGGAAAAATATTATTTAATAAAAACCAATTATTTCAAATTATTATTTTTTCAAACATATGTAATATGTTTTAAAAATATTAATTTTCAAATTCGTAATGGGAATAACAATTCTAAAATATTTATATTTTTAAAATCATATTTTTGAAACAAATATTATTATTATTCTCAAAAAACGAAATGATTTTTTTTCTATAAAATTCATTCATATTAGTTTATATGGCCATATTCAATATTTTCATATGAAATTTCATTCATTTTAATAAACAAAGTTATTTGAATATTTATGTCATTATGTTCATGTAACTCTTTTTTGGAAAATGGATTTCTCTTGAAAATTATATTTTTTCCAAACCTAGATGTTATTAAATTATTTTATTCTATGAAAATATTATAAGTATGATTTCAAAAAAGTTTTTGATGGGTTTTTAGGGGAAAGAATGAGCTTCAAAAAAATATTAAAATTCAGTGCTTGGTATCAAATGAGGTGATGAGGAATGGGGTGTAAACTCATGAACACAACGAGATGTTGTTCTGAAATATCCTTCGGTGTTTAATTTTCTATGTATTTTTCAGTTAAAATTTATTTAAAGAAAATACATTATTTTTGTGAATAGAATCTGGAAGAGCGGTTTAGGCCCATCACAATCCAAATACACCACAACATTTTTTATGTTTTATACAGTCTGGTCCAATTTTAGTAGCATGTTCTTCATCGAAGATGCTAGATATATTTTTTATAAACCATTTGTTTTCTATGAAATATTTTACCTCAAGTACTCTTTGTAATGATAGTTTTAGATTCCAATCTTAAATATTTCAACACACAGATGGATACTAATTAGGTAGATTTCCATTTTATATTAACATTATACTAAAAAAAGTATTTTATTTATAAATCATAGAATAAAAGTAGTAGGTGTTGATTCGAGGTGTTGTGGAAGCATGAATTGGTGGGTGATATATTAAAATTTATTTTAATAATCATTTCCCAAAACCAAGAGTGAGGATCTTTCGCGTCAAAATTATAATTAATTTATTTAATATCCAGAATAAATAAATACCTGGTATTAGGAAAATTCTACATTAAGGATTGTTGATCATCCGAAAAGACTCTTCAAGATTTTCATTATTGATTTTGCGAGGATTCGTGGGTAGAATCCCTCTAGCAGTAATCCACACATACTTCAATGGTCTCTGAGCAATGTCACACATTCATCGGGTGCTAGTGTGGAATATTGAATGTATAGTATTGTTTCTTCTTGATCTATCATTCTTCATTCTTGAAATAGTTTTCTCTTGGGTTTCTCTTTCTTGATAGGGATAGAGGACAAGTCAAGATAGAATTAGTGTGCGTAAAAATTATTTATACTGAAAATTGGTATTGGTTTTGAATGAATTACACAATAGACATAGCTGCCTATTTAAAGAGCTGTGATTTTAGTTACAAAATATAATTTCATAATATCCACCAAATAAAACTTTAACCATTAATGAAATTTCATTCCACATAATAATAATAATAATAATAATAATATTATTATTTTTTGGTGTACCAACTTGCGCTAAATAGATCAATAATATTTACCCACTCGTATATAATTAATTTATCACTGCACTCAAATGGGGTTCGTTCTAACTCCCCTGGTATTTAGTAAACACTTAAATAAATATTTTATTTTCTTAACTAAATATTTTATCCACAAAAAGTAAAAAAAAATTTAATAAATATTCCATAAAATAAATACATATATTTTATTCACAATCTACTGAATAATTATTTATTTAATTTATGTGATCAATATAACATAAATAAAATTTTCCCTTAGTATTGAGTATAAAATTTATTCCATTAATTAAATCCAAATATAATTTAATTGATCCCACCAGTAATGCATGGTGTGTGACCCTATAGGAATCTTTATCATTGGAATTAGGCAGGCATGTGTAAAGTCCATGTTTACTATCTGGAAATGGGGTAAGGCCTTTATGATAAATAACTTAATATCACAATGATGACAACCACATACAAATGCTCAATGTGTAATATAATACCTTTATCATATAATCTCATCATGAATGTGGCATAATGGTTTCATCAACCTTATTTCCAGATACATAATTATTTGACTATCTGAAATAAATTCCTTGTTACACCATAGACACATAATTTAGGTAAGAAGTTCAATTTTAATAAAATGTATGAGATATCAACATCATAAATATGGAAAGGGAAAATCCTTTCTTGACATATCCATTAATAACATGTCATCTATGACACACCCAATGTACCCCACTTCCTACCAACATATGACATGACATTTTTCATCAGCAAGTCTAAGTGCAAGATTTGTGACTTTCATTAATGATAATATTAAAGTCTAAGGACCATTACACACTCTCACATATAGAAATATGTGAACATCATGAGAAAAAGTCTCATAAGATATGAGTACTCAAACCTGATTGTCAACATATTGTGTGTCCCATCATAGTATGTTATCTAACCACAGAACTATATTAAGAATATTTTCCTAGAACATCAAGGATCTCAACATAGAGGGGAACTACTATAACCCTATCAATGTGAAAAATACTCAAGGAAATTATTACATTATGGTCATCAAGTATAATTAATTGTATGTAATAAGATATTTAATTTAATCCAATTATAAAAAATTTCTTCTTGGACACCAACTCTAACAGACTCCCATATGGAGTAGATTCACATACCTATGACTTTCAATATGCAAGACCACACATGATAATCATGTTTCTTCTGAGTCAAGGATTTAGTCAATGGGTCATCCATGTTTTATTCCCTAGAAATAATTCTCAATGCAACTTCACCTCTCATAGAAAAACCCATCAAGAGATGATAATTCCGATGTATGTTCTTTTTCCGCTGATGTAACCTTGTCTCTTCTGCGAGCGCCACCACTGTATGATTATTACAATAGCAGGTAATGGGATATTTAATGCTAGGGAGCACATCAATATCTTGGATGAAATTTTGTATCCATATTGCTTCTTTAAATTCCTCAAAATCTACAATATACTCGGACTCTGATGTAGAATATTCAACCATAACCTTCTTTTAGCTCTTCTATCTCACAACACCTCCATTAAAATTTTAGATGTATCCCCTTTGTGACATATTTTCATCTTGATCAGTCTAGAAACATGAATATGTATATCCTCAGATAACAAGTTCATCGTCTCCTCCATAGACCACAAAAATATCAATATTATACCTCTGATACTTAGTATAGTCTTGAAGTCAATCTAACGGTGGTCTCCTGGATTAGCTTGTTATCGTTTTATCAAACATAACTCATATGCGACATCTAGCCTAGTATATATCACAACATACATGACTGAACCAATCCTTGATGTGTATGGAATCCTTGCAAATCTATTTCATTCATAATGGGTCTTCGGGCCCATTTTCATGGAAAGATGAATCCCATGTGATGCTAGAAACATTACCCTCGTGTATTTTTTTTATACTGACTCACATCAGTATCTTGTCACTATATGTACTTTGAATTAGGCCATGCATCCTCATTGATCTATCATGATGGACCGTGATCCCAATAATATATGCTACCTCACCCAAGTCATTCATAGGAAATCATTTATTTAACCATGCCTTAATAGACTTTAATACTGTATTTCATTTTTAATAAGTAATATGTCATCAACAAATAATACTATGAAAATGATTGTACTCCCACTAAATTGAGTGTCGAAACAAGGCTCACAAAAATTATTTATAAAAAAAATCTTATTATAGATTTTTTTAATAAGAATTTTCTATGGCCTAGAAGCTTTTCTTAATGAATAATGGATTTTTCAAACTTTTATACCTTATTGGAATCCATTGGAGTTTAAAACCCTTTAGGTTGTATTAGGTAGATATCATTTTGAAGGTTCTTGTTGAAGATTAATGTTTTAAGATCCATTTTCCAAATCACATATTCATGGTAAACCGCAATGGAAAGTAGAATTCTGATATAATTCTGCAATGAAAATTATGAAAAGGATTCATCGTAGTCAATACCTTGACACTGATTAAAACTTTTTTCATCCAACCGCATCATATAGGTACCAACTTGTCCTACCATTTCCGGTTTCTTCTTGAATAGCCATTTGCAATCAATGTGATTTGCATCCACATGGGGATATACTAAATTCAAGACATTGTTTTGGTATGGTATCTATTTCAAAATTTATGGATTCTTGCCACATGGAAATATTAGTTCAACTTAATGTTTCCTTATAGATTAGAGTATCATTATTATAAAATAATAATGAGTCACCATCCACCATAACTAAAAAACCATACTATTTTGGTTATCTAAACTCACTTATACTCCTACAAAGTTCCGGTGTCTTTGGAATAGATTCTTATTCCATAGGGATTTGTGGAATCTCACCCTATACCAATTATTATGTGCCTTGAGCCTCTAAATTATATATGTTTATCTCTATCTAACTATATCATATGGAGATGTGATCCCTGTCAAGTAATATGGTGTGTCTTGCCACTATAACCATTCTTAATTAGGTTCGTATATGTAATATCCTCTTATTTCCACGGGGTATAATATAAATGTACACTTTGTTCCTCAGGGTTTAATTTTTTTACCTAAAGTGGCCTTAACAAACACTTCACTTCCGCACACATGTAAATTTGATAACATGGTTTTTCAACAAATCCAAAATTCATATGGAATACCATTTAATAATTTAATTTTTACATGATTTAGTGTGTGTACCTATATTTTCAACACATATACCCAAGAGGATAATGGAATACTTTTAGGACTCATCATTTATATCACCATGTCCAATAAGTTGTTGTTTTTCCTTTCGTTTACACCATTCCACTGAGGTGTGTTAGGAGGAGTGAGTTGGGATTAGATGTAATGACTTAGGTATTTGTAGAATAATACATTTTTATATTTATTAATTTTTATGAATAATATATTAATTATATGTTAAAAAGGAAAAAATTTTCTGATAGCTCACTCGACACGCAACAACGGATTTCATTGAACACTTATGTTGCACACAACATTGAATTATGCTGAAAAATAATATAATATTATTATTATTTTAAATTGTAGTTTATGCATAATAATTTATTGGAATGAAGGAATAATACTAACTAAAATATTATTATACATGTTTGTTAAATGTATTTACATTTATCTAATAAATTTTATAGGCTTAAAATAATAATGATTCTGATTTTAGGCATGAAATACTCTAATATTCTTAAAAGTTCGGTCTACCAACTTTTGATGGTGAACACTTTTTAAATCTAGTTTTTATCAGTTTTATATTTTCTATTTGAACAAATAAAATTATTATTTAGAATAAGGACATAAAAATTTACTTTGGATGAAATTTTGGTATTTTTTTGATAAAATTCATTTTTATGAATAGGGAAAAATACCGCAATTTAAGTCAAAACTGTTTTTTCATAGAATCTATTTATATAATAATATTGTACTTTTAATTTTCTTAAAGTTTAATTGTATTATATTTTTACCATTTAATCCAATTTTGGTACATTACAAGTAATTTCACTTTTAGATTTGGCATAAATACAGGTCAATCTTTTAATAGTAATTACTTCTTAAAAACCTGTTTTTTGGTTTTGAAAATGGGAATTAATTTTAAATTAATAATGGAAACTTTTGTATTTCAAATTTGGAAAAATGAAATCAATATTTGGAATCAGAAGGTCCAAATTGAATAAGTAGGTACCTTTTATTTTCAAACATTAATAATAGTAACTTCAGTCATTATTTTATTTACCATTGTTAAATGGAAAATCTTGTAAATAAGGGTAAAAAATAATATTGTAATAATATTAAACTAAACTAAAACATGTACTAATCCTATATGATATGATCTTTATGAACATTGTAATCCTTGGGAAGATTTTAAGACCCCGTTTAGCCACTTTTATGTGGAAATGACATTTTATATTAATTAATTTAATATAAAGAAAAACGTAACACAAACTTGTATCTTTTAGAAAATAATTTTTTATATGGGGATATTTAAGGGATATTTTAGACTATAAATAGTCATTATAAATATAAAAAGTCTTCCTACATCATTTTATTTAATTTATAATTTTTATACATCAAATCTATATATTTATTTACGACACAATGATGAGGTAGTGATTACATTATTAATGAATTATTTAATAAAAATAATATAAATATTAATATGAATTAATTTTAAAACTTTTTATGAAATAAAATAATTTTATGGATGATTTTTACATTTTATCTTTTAATAATGGATTTTTTCCGAATGAATCAAGTTGTTATATATATTTTTAATGTCAATATATGAATAGTATAAAAATTGACATAATTGAGATTTCCAAACAAATACCATTTTATTAAATGATATAATAGTCATAAAAATATATGATTATTAAAAATTACATAGATAATGTTGAAAATTCCATTAATGAGACACTTTAGGTTCTATTGGTATTTTATAGTAACTATATTAACCATATAGTATGAATATAAAAGAAGATATTGTAAAAGTAAAATTTGTTAACTAATGGTTAAAGCTAAACGATAAGGTTAAATTTGTTACATTAACTTGTCTAAAACATATTGGTTGAAATAATTTGGTACAATAATCACCTTAGTTTTGAATTAAATTAGTTTTGTACATTTTAAAATTTATAGCCAATTTATAATAAAATAATCTTTGAAGGCAATCCTAATGTGCCCTTCCTTCCTTTTGTAAAAGGGCATCAACTTTAACCCATACTCACACCTATAAGGACCCATTGTATCCTTAATACCCTTCCAAAATGATCTCCCAACATCCATATATTACTCTTATATTCCATACATGGGGAAGAAGTCAATTCAATAAAGCGTTTTACCATAAATCAATAGGATTTACCCAATTTGAGGAAATGACTTCTCTCAAGCTTCTTTCATTTATTATCCCTTCTCCAAACCACTAAAATGCCTTTATTAAATTATTTTATAATAAAACCAGTATAATAAATATAATATTATATTTTAATTCCAAGGATTATACCTACACTCACACACACATCCATTTAATGGATATAGAACATACTGTTTCTGTGGATAACGAACTATTTCCTCACGAAACGATGATTGTTCAATTATCTCCTACCACCTATCATGGTGGACATTATGATGGAAATATATTTATATATGATACATATTATTTTTATATTTTCTATATTATTATTTAATATTATTTATAGTGTAACATTATGCTTTCTATTATGTGTAAATATGATAATATCATTTGAGGAAGTGCAGACTACCGCCACCTTAAAGTGATATGTATCTTCCATGTCATACATGGAACGTATAAAAGAAGGAATTAATGAACATATGTAACATATATATAATATTATATTATACTATAATTATAATATTCCTATTTACAATTTAATTTTCATTCATTTAAAAAAATTACGGTAGCGTTCATGCGTATGTATGACTTACCGTCTCCATGAGTGGGGAATTTCTTTTCTAATACCCAAATGTCATGGAATATTATAAATAAATATATAATGGATATATTTGATATATTTTATATTTATGTGATTAATATTATTCTGGAGATAATGGACTTTTGACCTTACGGACAATCTTTAATTATAACAAGTACATTTTTTACTCAAATACCGAATTTCCACAAAAGATCCTATATGAACATAAATAATAATTTAATTTCTCTAACATTGTAATAAGTGATATAAAATGAATAATAAAATTTTAAATATTTATAATCAAGTATAAATTAACTTACGTTTATTATTCAGGAAGAACAAGGAACATACGCGACGAGTCGGACTCAAGGTAAGGGAACCGTTCACCGTCCTTAGAAAAAAACTTATTTTATATTACGTATTTTAATATAATTTTTTAAATATTGTAATATGTTATTAAATATCCCCATTTCTTTCAATTTTATGTCCATGTGTTAATGTACCCTTTTCTCTCTCAGCGACTCATTTTTTGATTTTTTAATTGACGGCGTTTGGCTGCTGAACTTTCGTAAGTGAACTTCTAAACCTAATTTCCATTATTTGGGTGGATCTTCTAAATATTGATTATGTTGTTCTATGATTATGTGAGAAATTAATTCTGAAATATTATCTATTTTTTATACATTATTCATGTGTATTTATAGTGAATACACATAATCAGTCTATTTTATTAACAATATGATCTTTGAAAGGGACTTAGTCCCAATATCCTTTCATTGAGACATATTTTGAGTTATACATGACATTATTTTCTATGGTGTATAAAATCCTTTGACTTTTTATTCCATTCAAATGGAATATTTTTTCGACGAAGAATTTTGCTAAATGAAAACAGTAATGTTTTTAACGTATGCGGTGATAATGACCTATCTATCGTCATAATCATTATTTGGCTTCCTCTATGAGCCTTAATGTTTTTAAAAGGAAAAGAAAAACCATATTCCTTATTAGGGTGTTTTGGTATTGAATTTTTTTTAAATGGATTGATTATTTCAATATCTTGAAATGATTTCTTGAGATTTCAAATGAAATGTTATTAGTGAAATGATGATATTTGTAATATTTTTTGTGTTATGTCTATAAAATGGTACTTGGACATTTGAAAAGTGGTCATGTGATAAACAAAATGATGGATGGTTATGTTATAAACCAAATTATGGGTGGTTCTGTGATAATCCAAGGACGGGTTGTTACATTATAACCTCCAATGCATTGGGTATGGAAGTCATTTGTAGGACTATTCAATTTAGTGATATGTGTGGAAGTCATCTGTATGGTTTTTCCATTTAAGTATGTTTAATTCCCAAGTTACCTTTTTATGTTATATGTTTCTTTATATGGGATTTATGGTAATCTTTTGGTCAAATGAGGGTAAGCAATGATCTTATATTTAGTTTAGTGTTTTATCTACTTCTAAAAGGTGACATGCATTACTTTATGATAATGTTTTCCTGGTGTACATGTTTTTCCAAGACTAATAGTTTTATTTCATTATGTATCCCATACTGAGATTTTTATACTCATCAAAAGTTTTTAAATGGTTTTCACATGACATATTGATGAATAGAGTCAAGGATGGGATAATGGAAAAGTCATTATGTTAAAACATGGAATGATGTCATATTTCGTTTTAAAGAGATTTTGTTTTATGAAAAAAAGGATAGTGACTAGAAGTGTATACTTATAATATTAACGATGTTATGTATTATTTATGACCTAATTATATGAAGATCTAAACCTGAAAATATCATTGATCTGAATTAATGTAAAATTATCAACTTATCTCTATATTAAGAAATGATTATTTATAGGGCCTTATAGTTGGTATCAAAGGTCAGTTTAGATGACTTTAGAGGTTAGGTTATTGTTTAAGCAAAAGTAATATGTTTTATATAACCATAGTGGGTAGAATATTTGAAGTCGTCACAGTTATTTTAGATAAATTTAATGAGTATAAGATAAAATGAAAAAGTGTATAATTGTATTTACTATACTCATAAGATAGTATATGATGATTTTGATAACATTCTCAAACTGAAATTTGGTTTTAGTAAATGTTTGGAACAATTTGGAACCAATGTAAAAATGGATGTGAAGGAAACTATGTTGGTTTTCTGAATATGAAAATAAATGAAATGGGAGAGGCAATGAGAACTCTTGTGTTTATCCTTAACCAACTATCTAGATTTATGATTGACCACTTGAATCTTGGTGATCTTTCTAATGCATCGTATATTCTAGAAGATAATCCCTATGGAATTTATGGTAATATTCATAAAGGTACGTATATTCAAGAATATTTGTGTCAAGAATGTGGAAATAAACACCGAATAATTTTTTTTAAAGTGATGGGAAGATGTTGTAGATATGGTAACGAAGGTCATAAAGCAATTACCTTCCCTGAAAAAAGGAAGATTTCAGTTGGAACCAGGAAAGGGAAAGAAATTCTTTTTGTGGGATCAATTGAATGTTTTAAATGTGGTGTACATGGTCATTATGAAAATATATTTCCTTCTCAGAAGGATCAGAATTGGTATCATCAGGACCGTATAAATATATGTTTTTCAATTCTTAATGCCATTCCCATTGAAGATGTTGAAACTAAAAAAGACCAATGAAAGGTATGGATTATTTGTTAGCACATGTTTTTATATTACTGAAAACATGGGTCATTATGCATGATTTTGTTTGTTGAAAAAAAAATATAAAAGAATAAGATGGAAAACATGGATAAAGGATCATGATGAATTTTCGATGATTAAGATGTATACATTTTAGGAATTTATGAGTTATGTTGGATCTATGGATGATGATATGTTTAAATGTATTAAATTTATGATTACTTTTGAAGACTTCTAGTATTTATAACTCATACATTTTTATATAAAAATTTTAATTTATGATGAATTATCTTTTCATTTGTGGATATAGTTATAATGAACCATAAGGGTTTATATGATCCCCGAATTTGCGGAAACTATGTGTTATTACTTTATGGGATTAAAATGTGAGTTATGAGATAAAATTTGAGGTTAAAATATGTTTATGGTTATTTTTGAGTAATTTATCTCATTTTTTGGAATTAGATAAAATTATATAGTTTTTTCAAAAAAGGGAAACTTGGAGACCTTGTGAAAACTCCTTGTGTCAGGAAATCCTATGGGAATTGAACCCACAAGAAAAGTGCGACTGAGATTTATCACCTACCATTAACCTACATGAACCCCTGGTTTGTATGACTTATTATTTTTAGTTACATGGTTTTATGGATCAAGAATAAGTTGATTTTGGAACTTATTTTTTATCAAATGATTATCCTTATTATAGGAAAATGATTTTGTGATTAAGTGATAAATGTAATTTTAGAAGATCTTTGACCTTTTGAAAACAATATATGCCTAAGGAAAGTATAATTCTATGAGATTTCATTTAAGGAGTAATTGTGGAATTTTATTTGGAAAGAATCTATGTTTTTACAGTGATTCAGGTTATTTAGGGAAACGATTAACCTATCTTAGAGAATATGTGATTAGGTTAATTACTTTTCAATGTGCGACTTTAAGTGTAGTCGATGATATTTTGAGATAAATTTTAATATTTATCATGAAATACTATGTGATAAAATTCTTCTGAGTTTTGGGTTTCAATCTTAGTTTGAATTATATTAAATAATTTTATGCACAATTGTGTATTGAATGGTATTTTTTGATCTTTGGGTACTATTTGTTGAATTTTATAGATTAAGATAGGTATTTCTTTTTATAAAGGATTATCCTTTTTGGATTATCTGATCTCGGAATAAACATTTTGGTTGTGGTTAATTTATAATGATAAGGAAAATATATAGTACATCTTTTCTGGAATATGTGATTCTCTAAAAGTTGATTTCAGCGCATCAGGTGTGACCATGTCATCATGAATACTCATCGTTTTGTAAAAAATGAGGTTTTCATTTAAATTTATTAATCGATGAAAATATACATGAAAGTTATGTATATTTCCTTATATTCTTAGTCAATTTCATAAATAAATTCATCAACATTATGAAAAATAACTTAAAATAAAAAAAATCATTCACTTTTCCAATTGGGGAATCAGAGACTATTTAACCCATCCCATGTTTGGGGTTTTTTGGTAGTTAACTTTATCTTGATCATGTTTTCTATCCCTCTCCATCAAATCATGGACCTTTTTTAAATTGAAAAACCCCCTAGTAATTATATCATAAAATGTATCAAAATTAATAATTAGACAATGAACCATAAATACACCCTTCCATATAGATTAATATAGCTATTAATGAAAACTAGTCCTGAACCATGACTACATCATAGTTTCTTGGAATGTGAAGCCTTGAAAAGGAACCAACAAGTACTTAATGCTCATCGTAATTCCTTGTTTCTATCTAGGATTCTAGTATTTCATGATTATGGGGAAAATCAACAACTCTTCCACTCAGGATCTCTTATTTTACCCCATCCACCTAAAAAACTCCACCTCCTCAGCCAATAGAGAAGTCAACACTTTATCACTGGATGATGCCATTATTGAAATTCCATTTCCCTTGCCATAAATGGACTTGGATGGTCATTTTGATGCATAAGATTTACCAACTACCTATAATGAACTAAAAAGGATAGCCAGTGTTAGTTCATTGGTAGCATCAAGCTATTATAGGAATTCTAAGAGCTTTTGGAAGCCTTGCATACCGAACTTTTCTCTATTAATCCATATAATCTTCCATCATAACTTGTCACTTAATTGAAATTGGGCATCAACCATGTTTTCGAAAATGGAAATGGATAGTTTTGTTGGGCCAGATCTCAACACACCATCTCACTAAAACAAGGGGTGAGAGGTTTCTATGGCTTCAATAATTGAATAAAAAGCATGCTCCAAAAAATTCCACTTTCCGGCTTGGGATGCTTCTGGAAATAATAATGCAAGCTTGATTTGATCTATGCGATGCCCTGAGAGATCCATTTATATATACAAATAATCAAAGTAATCCCACCATTGTGGCCAAGTATATGCTTCAAGCATGGTAACTTACATGAACATGTTTAGGGAAGTGCCCAAACTAGATTTTTCTCCCTTAGTTTCATCAAACTGCTGTTCTACCTTTGAGAACCTGTTATATTGATTGTAGGCATTTAGCACTGCATTAATTATCCAGATATTTGGATAATAGTAGTGTCTCATGTGTTTAAAAATACTCATGAAATCATTAATATGTCCACCATCCATTGTGCACTAGATCATTCCAGGGAAGGTTATATCCAATGTATTATGGTGAGAAATATTTATTAGCTTCTCAATATCATCCATAGGATGTTTATACCTTCCATTGTAAGAAAGGAAATGTGCCAGCTCATAATATACACCAGCTATTCTTATAACTCCCCTTCGCACCATGTCTCTGACTGCTCAAATAGCCTCATCGATCATACCTTCTTTCTAGTATATCATAACAATAACTAGAAGGTATAATATTAGAAATATATCACCACCGAATATGAAATATCTATCTGGAAACAATAATTTCAACATTCAGAAGGATGCAATAAAAAACATGACACTTATTTTCTCTTCTATATCCTTGTTTTCCTTCATGGAACCCTAGTATGTGTTATCTCTGGAGACCTTTATACTTATCTATCTTTCTTTAAAAGTGATAGTTTTATTGACTTTTTTTTTTCTGATGTGGGTTTTTCACTGAAGTTTCATTGACCAATTTTAAAATTACCAGGATGCAATTTCCAAAAGGGGGGAGGGATGTAATGACCAAGGTATTTATAGAATAATACATTTTCATATATATAATATTTATGAAAAAATATATTAATTTTATCTTAAAATGGCCACTTTTTCCAATAGCATACTCGACACACAAAAATGGAATTATTTGAAAATATATGTTTCACACAACTTTGAATTATACTGAAAAATAATATAATATTTTTATTATTTTAAATAGTAGTTAAAACCTAGCCATTATATTGGCAGGAAAGAATATAACTAAATAAAATATGATAATACATGTTTTTTAAATATATTTTCATTTATCCAATAAATTGTAAGGGCTTAAAATAAGAATGATTCAGATTTTAAGCATTAAATTATCTAAAATTCATTAAAAGGTCAAATAACCGCCTTTTGATGGAGAAACATTTTTAAATATAGTTTTTGTCACTTTTTTATTTTATATTTGAAAAAATAAAATTATTCTTTAGAATAGGGACATTAAAATTTACTTTGGATGAAATTATGGTATTTTTCTAATAAAATTCATTTTTATGAATAGTGAAAAATACCGCATTTTATGTAAAAACTACCTTTTTATCTAATTTATTTTTATATTTAGATTATAATTATAATTGTTTTTGAAGTTTAGATACATTATATTTTTATCATTTAATCAAATTTTTGTAATTGGATGTAATTTCACTTTTAAATTGGACATTGACACTTGTGAGTCTTTTGATAGTTATTATTTCTTAAAAACCTATTTTTGGTTTTGAAAACGGGAATAAATATTAAATTCATTAATGAAAATTATGTGTCTAAAATTTGAAAAAAATGATTCTAAATTTGGAATTTGGATGTCCAGATTGTGTAAATATGCATCTTTTTATTTTTATACATTATAAATATTAACTTCAGAAATTATTTTAGTTACCATGGTTAAAGAGTAAATGTGGTAAATAAGGGTGAAAAAATAATATTATAGTTATATTAAACTATGATAACATGTGTCCTAATCCTATTATACAGGAAATTTCTGACTATGGGAATCCATGGGTATATTTTAGGTTCCCTTGGAGCCACTTTTATGTTAAAATGACATTTTATATTAATTAATTTTATGAAAAGAAAAAATGTAACATAAACTTGTATCTTTTAGTAAAGAATTTTTTATATGGGGTTATATAACTGATATTTTTAACTATAAATAGTCATTATATAGATAATAATATTTCATATATCGTGGTATTTTATTTTTAATTTTTACACATAAAATTAATATATTTATTTATGACACAATGATGAGGTATTGATTACCTTACTAGTGAATGATTTAAACAGATGTGATTATAAATATTAAAATAAATATATTTTAAACCTTTTTATTCCATCCATGAATTTTATGGATGATTATGAATTTTTGTTTTTTAATTAATTCTTTTATTAATGAATTGTGTTTTTGTGGATTTTTTAAAATTCATTTAAATAGTATATAAATTGACATAAATGAGTTTTTAAAACAAATACTATTTTAATAAATGATATAATAGTATTAAAAATCTATGATTCTACAAAATGACTTAGATAATTGGTAAAATTTAATTAATTAATCACTTGTGGTTCAATTGTAAATGTATAGTAAACATATTAACCATATACTATGAATATACAAGAAGATGTGGTAAAAGTTAAATTAGTTAATTAAGGGTTAAGGCTAAAAGATAAGGTTATATTTGTGACCTAAAATTTCCTAATTCCTTTTGATGAGAGTATTTCAAACGATATGCATCTTATCTTTGAATTAAATTACTTTGGTATTTTTCAAATGGAAATTCAATTTATAATAAAATAATCTTTCAAGACATTCCTAAAGTGCCCATCCTTCCTCTTATAAAAGGGCATCACCTTTAACCCTTACTCACACCTCTCAAGACCCCTGGCTCGTCCAACCCCTTCCAAAATAAGCTCCAAACATCACTTTATTTCACATATAAGTTATACCTTGGATATAATGAAATTCAATAAATCCATTTAGCTTAAATAAAAAAGGATTTTCCTGATTCGAGGTATTGTCTTCTCTCAAGCTTCTTTTTTTTATTTTCCCTTCTCTAGCCCCCTAAACTATCTCTATAAAATTATATTATAAAAAATCCTGTATGTTAAATTTACTAGTATGTTTTTATTTCATTTATTCTTCCTACACTCACACACACCTCTATCTAATGGATTTAGAACATAGTGTTTTTGTGGACAATGAACTATTACCTCACGAAACAATGATTATTCATTATCTCCTACAGCCTCTTATGGTGACCATTATGATGGAAATATATTTATATATGATATATATTATAATTATATTGCCTCTATTATTCTATAATTATTTTTACAGTATACCTTTATGCTTTCCATAATGTGTAATACGATAATTTCATTTGAGTAAATGCAAACTACCATCCCTTCAAAGTGATATGACTCGTTCATGAAATACATGGAATGTATAAAGCATGGAATTAATGAACTTATGTAACAAATAAATCATATGATATTATACTGGGATTATTATATACCTATTTATCATTTCATTTTTATTCCTTTAAACACGATAAAAAAGAAATGAAAGTAGCATTCATGCGTACGTACGACTTATCGTCTCCAGGAATGGTGCATTTCATTTATTATATCCAAATGTTATGGAATGTTATAAATACATATATACTAGTTATATTTGATACATTTCATATTTAAATCAGTAAGACAATTATATATATAATTGAATTTTGACCTTAGGGACAATTTGTAATTATAAGAAGTTCATTTTTGACTCAAGTTCCGAATTATGACAAAACGTCCAATATGAACATAAATAATCATGTAATTGTTATCACATTGTAATAAGTGATATAATTGGAATAATAATCTTTAAAATATTCTGAATCAATTAAAAATTAACTTATGTTTATTATTCAGGAAGAAAAAGAAACATAAGGGATGAGTCAGACTCAAGGTAATGGAACCTTTCACCATCCTCTATTAGTGAAAGACATATTTTATGTTTTGTCTTTTAATTTCAATTTAAATTGTTGGGATTTTTTCTTCTATATACTTATTGATTTGAATTTTATTTCCAAGTGGTTAGGGACCCTTTTCACTCTCAACCACTCATTTTATGAATTTTTATGTGACGTCGTTAGGATGCCGATCTTTTGTAAGGGAACTTTATACCCAATTTGCATTCTTTGGGATGATCATCTACTTCTTGATTATATCATTATATGATTATGTGATAAATTACTTTTGATCTTATTTGTAGATATCCATTATTAATGGAATTCATGGAAAATTAATAGTAGAACCAATGATTATATATTAATTAAAATTGATTAATTGAGAACTTAAAATATTTAAAACACAATAAAATTATCAAACACATAATGGTGTTCTAATTAATAAAATAAGGTTCTAATGCTACAATTTCAAATTTAATTTAATTTTAATTTTTACCATTAATGGGAGAATACATATGTTTTACATTTAGCTACACGCCATGTACCTTGGTTGTCGTGTATCCAAGTCACATGCTTGTGGATTTGGTGTGATGACTCAGCCAAACTACATGGTGTGTATATGCCAATGACACACCCAGTAACCATTTGTCGTGTTCCAGGTTGTCCTAGTCAACACGCAGTGTGCAATAAAAAAAATGTGTAATTAATTACTCGATGCATCTAGATACAATGTTAATTGGTATACAGTCTATAGTTCGACTACAATCCATGTAACCAAGTTTTACCAGCCATTGATTTGGAACTTCTTGATGTCATGTGTGGTCATTGTTTATTTTTTCATAAACATTTAATAAAATGAAACAATTAATGAACATTATTAATATGTAAAAAGAATTTTAATTCTAATTAGATTAAAGAATGAATAACCAGAAATAAAATCTAACAAAAATGGTTCATCGATCAAAAATAAAATAATTATTTATAAATTTAAACACGACTGCATTGACACAAATTTTTGGTTTCAGGAAAAGTGGAAGCATGCGTTGGTTGGTGATATATTAAAATTTCCTCTAAAAATCATTTCCCCAAATATTTATTTAGGATATTTCACATGAAATTTAAAATTAATTTTTTTAATTTCTAAAGAAATAAATAGATGTGCATATAAACTTTCTTCATTGGTGATTTTTGATCTCTATATTTCCTTCATTGCACTTACTAGGATCCAAGGGTAGAATCCCTCTATTAGTTTTTTTAAAGGTGGTGCCTTAGTCAAATACCAAGGCACATTTTATTGATCAAAAAAGGAAAGAGATTACAAAAGTATGAAAGATTGAACCTTATTACAATACTAATGAATAAAAGGGAGAGATATGTCAGTAAAATCATCTAGCTAGGTAGCATCCTGGTTTACCCCCTTATTGGCGAGACTATCAGCAACCATGTTCACTTCAAGGAAAACATGTGTGGCATTGTAGTTGAGACCCATGAGCGAAGCAAAACATTTCATCCATCGAGAGGTGAGCGACCAAGCAAGGTGCACCACTCCTTTCCAGATATCTTTAACAACAGTGGTTGAATCAAATTCAATCCACAGATGGTTCCAACCCTTTTGTTTGGTAAAATATACTTCATGAATCACTCCCAACATTTCCGCTTCCAAAGCTGAGGCCGCACCACATCCACAAAAAAAAACAGCCAAGGCATCTGCCAAGAAAGTCTCTGAAGATGGCACCATAGCCTTCCGGACCCGGATTTCCTCTAAAAGTGCCATCTACATTCACTTTGATCCATCCTGGAAGTGGAGCTTGCTTGAAGACATCAAAGGTGCGTTGAGGATGCCTATAAGATCCCTCAATCCAGATAAGTCGAAGGATCTCAAATTCACCAACAAAGTTGTCACAATGATCATTTTGAAGAGTGGCATCATCCTTAATGGCAATGAGAATACGCATATTACATGCATTGAGACTCAATGAACAATTTTTATGAAAAAATTATTTCTATCATACCAGAGACCATGCAAGAGTTCCTCCACCGTAGTCAGAAATATATTCATGACTTGCTTAGAAGAGTCCCAATTAACACAAAGCTGCAGTTGAGAGCTGATATTTGCGGGGAAAGACCAGCTGCAACTAAAAATGTCAAGAGTATAATTCTAAAGAGCTGCAGCTATAACACAAGACAAGAACAAATGGTTAGCATCCTCACGGTGTTGATTGCAAACATGACTTCTGGAACAAAGAGAAATCCAAAATGATTGAAGACACACTTTTATAGGAACCCTATTATGGGAAATATGCCAAATATGAGTATGTCTCGAGGGATTAATCCAAGGTTTGTTAAAAACATTCAACCAAGAAAAATTACATAGAGAATTGGTGATTTTTTTTGTAGAAGATTTTGGAATCAAGGACTTTGTTAAAGGTAGGTTCCCGAATAAGGAAATCATCTCTGTTAGTGAAGGAGTAGCTCTCAACGATGTGACTAATTTGATTTGGAAGGGAGATGTTATGGGAGTAAACAACATCCCTAATAGTGGATTTGGTGTTTCTAGAAGTAGTGGTGGAAGTCATAAGGTAGATTAGAGGGACACCAGTCCAGTTGTCCGTCCAGAAATTCAAAGAGGAATTCTCACTAACCATACATCTAGAGTTGTTCATGAAGTTTAGGAAAGAAATACAAATGGATGACAAGATGGAAGAAGAAATATAACCCAAGTTACCATTCCGAACCCTGGTAACAAATCATTTCTTGAGGAAGTACAAGGCGTCAGAGTTGTTATGGATCAGATTCCAAGTCAGCTTAGCTTGAAGAGATTTGTTGAATAGTTTAGGATTCTTAATACCAAGGAAACCCTTGTACATGGGCTTACAACAAATGATCCAAGGTATGGTAACAAGTTTCCTTTCAACTCTACTACCAGACCAAATAGATATTTTAATGCAGACATTGATTTTTTTTAGAATACTGGCAGGCCAGTTGTAAACCATCATTGAGTATACCATCTTGGAAATAATTTTAGACTTAACAAGACAAACCCTGCCAGCCATCGAAAGTGATTTACCCTGCCAAGATGAAAGTTGTTTGATGATTTGATCCACAATGTTATGGAAATAAATGGATTTAGGTCTTCCCCAAAATATAGGAACACCCAGGTAAGTGAAGGGGAAAGATCCTTTTTTGATTCCTAAATAATTAATAACGTGACTTTTTTTGTTGGGGAAAAAGTTATTTCCAAAGAAAACATAATATTTACTCGAGCTAATCGCTTGACTTGAAATATCTTCATAATGATCCTGGGAATTTTTTAGGTTTTGGATGTTCTTTTTATCATTGTTTAAGAACAAAATAATATCATCAGCATATAAAAGGTGGGAAGGAACGTTTAAATTTCTAGAGGCCTGAAAGGGATTAATCTTGTTTTGGTCCACTAGGCTCGTAAGAAGTCTAATTAAGTAATCTCCCACAATAGAAAAGAGTATGGCATAAAGTGGATCACCTTGCCTAACCCCCTTGGTGCATTTAAAAAAGCCTTTAGGTGACCCATTGACTAGCACATAGATGTAAGCTGAATCGAATAAGGTGCGAATCAGGACAATAAAATAATCATTAAAACCAAATCACTTGAGGACCCTTAGAATAAATCCCCAATCCATGGTGTCAAAATCTTTTCTGATTTCATGTTTAATGGACACACTACCACCTCTAGCAACATTATTCAACATATTAGTACATTCAGAAGAAAGTCAGATAAAATCATGAATAGTTGTACCCTTGATAAAGCAAAATTGATTCCGAGATGCAATTTTGTTAGAAATGGAGGTGAGTCTGTTAGAAAGGAGTTTGGAAATAATTTTATAGATCGTTTTAATAAGGGAAATAGGCCGAAAAAGATGAATCTCATCAGCATTATCCACTTTGGATATAAGAGTATGAAATGGAGCATTTATTCCATGAGGAAGAAAACCATTGGAGAATAAGGAAGTAACTAGTTTACAAACATCCACATGGATGAGATACCGGTATTGTTGAAAGAAACCATTATTGAAACCATCAGGCCCCATGGCACTATCGGGGTTGAGACTGAACACAGTTTCCTTGATCTCATGATCCATAGGAACACTTAAGAGATGATCATTGTCCTCACTAGTGACCATATTAGGTATTATTTCAGGTAGAATCTCCTTACTAATCTTCAGGCCATTGAACAAATTATGGAAATAATCAACAACATGATTAGCATGGCATCCTCAGTGTCAAGAAGAGTGTTATCCACTCTAAGAATGGTAAGGGTCCTACAGGTTTTCCTGATTCTTTGAAGTGAGTTATTGAATTTAGTATTCCTATCCCCATCCGAGAGCCATTTTGTTTTGAATATTTTCTTTCGCATATTATCTTTGAGATCCATAAGAGTGTTAGGTTTCTTGTATTTTATATGGAGAGAGGATTGGAGAGAGAATTTTTTCTGCACAACTATTCTATGTACCCAAAATTGGTATAGGTTTTGAATGAATTACACAATCGACATAGCCTTTTATTTATTGAGTTGGGATTTTGGTTGAAAAATTTAATTGCATAACACAAATTAAATATAATTATTACCATTATTGAAACCCCATTCCACATAACAATAATAACTGTATTATTATTTTTTCGTGCCCCAACTTGTGTAAAATGAATAAATAATATTTACTAACTCAGAAATAATTATTTTTTCACCGGACAAGATCTCGGCCTATTCAAACTCCTCTTGTATTTATTAAACACATGAATAAATATTTTTTTCACAGAATAGTAAAAAAATATTAGATAAAATAAATAAATATATTTTATTCACAATATTTTGAATACATATTTATTCAATTTATGTGATCAATATAAATTAAATAAAATTATTCCTCAATCTTGAGAATATTATTTATCACATTAATGAAATTTTAACAGGAATGTTATATATACCACAAAAAACTCTTAGTGTGTGACCCTCTATGATTATTTCTCATTTTAATTAAGTGGTCTTGCATAATATCCATGATTATTATCTAGTAACCGGTCAAGACACCCAAGAGAAAGAACTTAAAGTCCCATAAAAAACCACATATGAATGCTCAGGGTGTAATATAATCCCTTTGTCACATAATATCATCAAGTAGGTTACATGACCATGTCATCAACCTATATTCTTGATACATCATTCTTTGACTATGTGAAATAAATTCACTATTACACCATGTCCATGGAGTTTTAGGTGGCGACTCTATTTCAATCAAAGGTCTGAGATATCAACATCCATAAATATGTAAGGGAGAAATAAATTATTAAAATATCCATTAATAAAATGTCATTTATGACGCACCCAAAATACCCTACTTTCTTCCAACATATAGAATGACGGTTTTCATCAAAAAATCTAAGTGTGTGAGTTGTGACATGAATTAATAATAATATTAAAGTATATGGACAACATTATAGGCACTCATATATAGGAACATCTGATGACACAAAAACATGTGGAATTATTACTCATGAGTCTAATCATTTAATCTCTTCTCATGAATATTACCAAGTGTGAACTTCATGAAAACAAGTCTCATCTGCTTATGAGTACTTGCACCTTACGATCTATATAATATGTTTCACATCATAGTATGTTATCCAACTACAGATCTATATTAAGAATATTTTCTATAACACATTTAGGTTCTCATCATAGTGGGGAACTACTATGACTTTATCAATGCGAAAAATACTCTATGAAAATATTACATTATGTCCATTCAAAATAATAAAAAATATCAAATAAGTTGTTTAATTTAATATTTAATACATCAAATATTCATGTAATCAATTCACAAATAGTGCATTTTAGGACACCACATCTAACATTTGGTGTATCCAAAAATCATATTAATAGTAATTGGGAATCTCTCTGGGTATATGTTCTTCAATTTCCTAGATCATTATAAATAAAATTCATCTTGTGAAATGTCTTGAAGAAATAGTTAGTTATTACAAAAGGTTAAGATTCTTTTTTACATTTTCATTCCAATTTCTCTTTAATTCTACTGAAACATACTTGTTAAGTCTATATTTTGATCTTATTTATTAGATACTTTATTTATTCCCTCATAGGGTGTCTATTAAAATTTGAATTTCTAAATAAGTGGATTTAGTAATAAATCTTTTTGTAAGTTGAGTAATGGTATGAAAACATGTTCTTATATTTGTGTGTGTTTGTGTGTGTGTGTATTCTGAGTTATGATATTACATTAAACATAATTACCACTATTATTTTAAAACATTAATATTATTTTTCACATATCTATAATATTTTATTTATCTACATTTATTTAGTTATAATACACATATTATTTTGAACATATATTCTAATTTATTTCCTAAAAAATTCGTATTATTAAACCTTTTAAAAAATATAGTTATTTTGAATAGGTTGTAATTATGTCTTCTGAAAATCCAAAGGTGGGGTACTAGTTATAATTAGTATATTGTGTATGAAAGAAAATACACAACAAATTTAATCTTTAAATTTAGGGAATAAGTTTCATGTTTTGTGTGTGTGTGTGTGCACACACACATATAAATTAATTCTCACTTCAAATTTAGATATACTTTCATATAATAAGAAATAAAATTTCCACACCAATATAGATTCATCCTTTATCTATGCACTAAATTGGAAATTTCAGTGCTATAAAAACACCAATTATCCAATATCTTAATAATGACTCATTTTTAGCAATACTAAAAATCATAAATTTTTTTTGAGGGGAACTCAAAACTCCATTTTATCAGTTTTACTACACCACCTTTTCCATCGCCATGTACCCCCCACCCATGTATGCCTACACCCCTAGTTTAGCAGTGCTCACTCAATTCCCCACCCCCGTTTGAGGGTTTCCCCACCATATAAAAGTGCTTTTATGTCATCCTCTGCCCAACTCATTCCTAGATTCAAACCTATGACCTCTACCTTCATTTCCCAACAACTTTTCCACTAATCCAACCAAAGTTCTGTATAATTTTACAATATATATACATAATTATTTATTATTTATATATTTATTTATATTGTTTTTTTAATATGGTTTAAAAATATGTTTATATATATACATATAATTATATATTCAAATATAATATTTTTTCTAATTTATTTATAAGTATTTTTTGTAAATTGGTTCTTATAATATATTTAATGGCATTTACCTCATATAAATTTGTATTTTATATTTAATTATCATGATATATTTTAGGAAAATACATTTATATTGTTTATTTACTCAATATTGTCACACACATATGCATGCACACATGAAAAAACTTTACACATATGTATGCATATTTATATTTCACACATAAATGCACATATATTTATATTTATATATATATTTCACACACACACACAAACACATATTTATATTTATACACAATATAAACACAAACACACATATATATATACTCTAAGATCCAAGATTTTGAGAGATGCAAGGATCGACTTAATGAGGGATAAAACCATGCATTTTAATTAGTTTTAGGTGTCTCAAGGGTCGAGAGTGACCCGGGGGAGGCTCCAAATGAATTGAAAACATGGAGGATGAAAAGAATATAGCATACAATATTTCACATTGTGAACTTGTAGTTTATGATGTGAACTTTCCATTAAATGTAAATCCACATTGTTGTAGGTTTTTTGGGCATGAACATATAGTTCTTGGCATGAATCTATCTAGCTAGAGAAAAAATGTTAAGGAAGAAAAAAAGTAGGGGGAGGTTTGTTCAACCATAGGAGTAATGGGAATGAATCCTCCCTCCACATAGGGTTCCAAGGTGGGTTCTCCCTCATTTCTCACCAAATTTTAGTGTCATTCATCATAAGGGGTGTCCTAGGGTAAGGATAAAACGTTTTCTTCTATCATAATTGATTTATTTTACTCACTACCGATGTATTATGGAATTTATATTGTTCTTACCCTTTTCCAGAGTTTACATATGGTGTTCTAATTTCCCACATATGAAGCTAATTTAGAGTCATGTCTTTGATGAGTATAAATATACGAGTATAAGGTAGGTGGTTCCTAGAATTCTTATGATAAATAAAGTGTTATTTGGCCTGTGTTAAATATTTTTGAGTCGGGTGGTCCCAGTGTGACCATTTTTACACATCCATTATTTTCTATTATTCTAAGGTGGTTTTGATGGGTACCCACCTGTGTGATAGTGTGTGTTTAATTGTGATACGACATAGAAGGGGTGAAATGGGGTTTCTTGACCGTTTTGTTAGATTTTTTATGGTTATTTATTTTTTTAATATGAGCTATGGATATGATGATTTATAGGGAGCATGATGGGTATGGCCCATTAGACCATGGGTGATGTTGATTAATAAAAGTTTGGTGAAATAGTTTACAGGTGGCTATGGGAGTTTTCTGGAGTTGTAGACTAGATATTTTGGTGATTGTTTCTCACTATGGTTGGCCAAGATCATTTTCATGGTCATTTATACATAGGATAGGGGTCTAGTGAGGTTTTTTTGACCAATCAATATGGGTGGAGGCCTTTAAAGATATAATGTCTTATGGGATAGTAATGAAAATCAGTTTGAATGTGGTCATTACTGCACAAGGCCACATGTGATGGTGCGTGAAAACATATGATAGTGTTTGAGGCTCGTCATTATGTTGGGATTTATGGGATGGGACTATTGAAGGATGGGTATCACTATGCCTTGGGAAATTGTGATACAAAGACAAAAGAGATTTAATTAGTGTAATTCCAATAGGTACCTTAACTTTTTTAGTACATGATGATAGGATGTTAGATTAACTCAATGGATTTTCATAGAAATTCATCCATGTATTGACATGTTGTATACGTTGTAGTGATTGGAATATGATTTCGTGTCATATAGAAATTAATTGATGATAGAGGGTTCTTTTTTTATGATAGATAGTGGATTTATCATTCCACAATAATGTTGGATGAAGCTGGTACTTGCTTTGTTGGGGATGATGAGCACAAGTAAAGTTGTTATGGGTTATGTGAGTAGTTTATATTTATTTACATTTTTCATACATTGATATATAAGTGGATGTAAGTAAGGAACACATTGGTGGTGGTCTAATGACACTATAATAACACCCATTGTGTTCCCCACAATGAATGTGTATGTTTGGTGGATTTTAGTATAGGAAAGGGATTATACTATTCTTTTGGACCTTAGTGAGATTGGATGTTTTGTGGGGTCATGAGATGGATGAAATAATTTTTGGCAGATGGACAATGTGTTTCCTTTATATCTAGATAGAGTTATTTTTTGGTTTTTCTTACATGATTATATGATAAATTGGGGATAAATATTAAATTATTATATAAGATTATATAGACATATACATATTATTTTTATTGTGTCACATGATTACTTTTGACCCATCATTATCATTGTTTTATATTTTTTCCACTATGTTTTAGTGTGAACTTTAATAGTTCCATTATTATTTCAATTATTATTATTATCATCATCATCATTATCAGAATCCTATAGGGTATAGTCCCCCACCCTAACCTAATAGATTATTGATTCTAGTCAGTAGAATTTAGATTATGTAGAGTCATGGCTAAGGCCTTACGGAGCAGTGGCCTAGAGCACTAGTTTAGTGGGGTCTGGTTTAAGATGTTTCAAAATGGTAATAGTGCAATGTGGTAATAGTGTTTCACCAGTTTCCATGGATAATTAACGGTGGATATTTCAAAATAGTATGTTATTTGGGTTATAGTCAATAAGATCTTAGTAAATTATCAAAACTTGGGATGGAGGTTGTGTTTTACGTCTGGCCAACAACTGCATGAAATGAAGTCCAAGTTACCATTCAAATGGGAATTGTTGTTCTCATTTTTAGGGTTATAGTTGAGTAGTTTGATTAATATTATTTTGTGTTTTAAATTAATAATTTTGTTTGGTCTCTAGTACTGAGAGGTGATAAGGGATGTGTTCGAATATTTTCCAAGTTTAATTAATGGTGGTTTTTCTGAAATTGGTATGTTATATGTGTTATAGTATACTCGAGCCTAGGAAAGTTTCAAAACATGGGATGGAGGTTGTGTTGTTAACCTGGTTATCCCATGGATGAACTGATTTCGAAGTTTCCTTGGAAAAATGGATTTTTGTATTATGTTTTCATGGTTATAGTTGAGTTATTTAATTCATTTTATGTTTTATTTGATAATACTTATTTTTTTACACTTATAACGAGAGGAAATATGGGAGAATTAATACATAATGGGAGGTACTTTGGATCACATGAATTATGTTTAATCTTGTGGCTATTTCATGGAAGTTGGAATAAAGAAAAGATGGGATCTATTTAAAGTGTCAAAAATAGGCTATATGTTTTCCCACATTCCCTCTTGTTGGAATTCTACTCTACTGGACTAGGTATGTGGTTCCTAGTATGACTGATATATGCTCTTACATTTATATATTTTATGTTTCTAAATCTCATATGTGTAGGAAGGGAGTTTTTTGGGTAGATGATTTGTGATATGGGTGTGGTATGGAAGTGTAAGGGAGGTTATATGTGCAGCCTATTACAACTTTCCCTCTTTATGATATCTAGACTAATATTATAGGTGATGATCGTGGTATGTTGTTCTCTGTGTTATAATATTAGGATGACTGTGATGTGGAATCTCTAGGTAATTCACAAGATGATGACCCTTAGGTAAAGGATAATCATTAGTCGTAGGTGGAGTCTCTGAGTCATGTGGGACAACTTCTGCTATAAACATAGATTGGTCCTTGGATAGATAATTAGACTAGAGAGAGATTAGTAAGGGTTGTTCCAAGAATTGAATGGGGAGCTGATGGATCAGATCCGTCCATGGAATATCTAACGTGGGAGGTTTAGTCACATTACACCCTTTCTTTTAGGGTGAGGGTGGACTAATGGTGGAAGAGTTATAGATAAAATCTATTCAGTCTAAATTCAATCAGATTGAGACACCCCCAGGGAAGATGGTTAAGTTAGACACTTATATACTAAGGGCACCAAAGGCACTGGTAGGATGTTTAAGTGCATAAAGGTAGGAATTAGGGATTAACATGGAGGATTTTTAATCTATTTTCTTCAAGATCATCTTCCCTGAGACATTGAGGTTGGATAAAGACCATGAGTTTATTCATTTTTTGTAGGAAGACACATAGGTAATAGAGTAAAAAATGTGGATCACTGACATTTCATGTTTTCATCCACTTTGGGTGGATATGAAATCTCTATGGTGAGATTGTTTGATGGTGGTTTGTTGAATTCCATCCTGTTACATGTGAACATATTCATATAAACATCATTCTTAGTGGAAATCAACCAGGAATTTATATCCAAGGGGAACATGATGGATATGGTCTTACTGATCCTAATGATGACATTAGGAGACATGGAAATTGGTGTTCTTAGTATCCATAGGAGAGTGTGTATGGAAACCTAGTAGGGAAGTCATGTCGGATACTCAGGTAGGACACTAAGGAGTGAATCATTAATGGTATACATACAGTGTGTGAATCCAAGTCACATTTGAAATCAGTGTGAGGAAACTCTATATGGGATCTTGACATGTGTGAATATGGTTGATTTAAAGTGGTTTTTTTAATTAAATATCATTCAAATACTAGTTAGGGATGGTATTTGACTGAAGGATTAGAGGTAGGAATGGGAGCATCACAAGGAGATGGTATTCGATACATAACTACATGTGGTAGGGGGATAGATACCATGATCTAGGAGCAGGAACAAGTAGTGGTTACTTCTCTATTTATAGGATAACATTCAATTCTTTTGGATTAAATTCATATACATGCAGGTGAGTTGATATGTTTAGAGTTGATCAGGGAGCTGATGATGGTTAGCGGTATGCCATGGGCATGGTTGTGTTCATTATGTTATTGGAATGAATGAATTTGGTGCATGAGGTTTACTTATGATAGGTTAATTAATCAGGTGATGGTAAATAATTGTTCATCGAGATTAGTTAAGGAATGATACAGGTTTTGTTGGCATCATTGTAATTTTCTCAACATCAAATATGATATAGGATATTTTGGGAATTAGGTGTGATGTAGAACATCTCACCATAATCTATGATGTAGGGAATTATGTGCTTAATATATGATGATCATGTAAAAATTTAATCATATGAGATGAATGATTGACAATATGTGATGGTTGGGGTGTGTATGTATTGGGGATGGTCAGTGTGGAACCATCAGGACATTGGGAAAGCGGTAGGAAAGTATCCTAGTAAGTGATTACAAAGGTGGGGACCAACACATAAGGAATATAACTATTTAGTATATAAGGTATTCTTATATGTTTTTAATGGTAAAGATATGTATAATACCTTCTCCTCATGAGGGAATGTAGATAAGTGATGGACGGGATGCGTAATTGCTTGAGTTATAATGTTTCCTAACAGCTCGTGGATGATTTATTGCATAGTGGAGAGGTTGTAAGATCCAAGATCAATTCTAATATGAGTATAAATTTATGGAGTGTAAAAAACCATGTATTTTATGGGGTTTCAGGTTACCCATGGGGTGGTAGTGACCTAGGAGAGGTTTCGGGTGAATCAGACAACCCGAAGGCTAAAAAGGTTATTGGCCGCAACCCTTCATGTTGTGAAGTTATAGTTCATGACATGAACATTCTAGGTTGGGGAAATCCACTCTACATGAGGTTATTAAAGTGTTAAATTATATTTCATAATTTGATTCTATCTACTTCATCAAAAAGAAACAAAATAGATTAAAGGAAAAGGAGATGGGGAGGGTTATCCAGATGGGGGAGTAATGGGTTGACATCCTTCCTTCACTTAGGGTTCTAAGGAGGGTTATCTCTTGTTTCTCATTGTATATTTATTTCATTCAATGATAAGTTATCCTAGGGTTAGGATATCACCCTATCTTCCATATTTTTTTTATTTCAATTTTCCTCATGGAATTTGGATGTTTATTTTGTTGCACTATATTTTCAAGAATTATATCAAGCTTTTTTGCTTTCCACTATTTTAAGCCAAGTCAAAGGTTAATCATTATTGACAGGACATCTGGGGGAATAAGGTAGGTGGTACCTATATTTATTTTTATTATTCATGTGTTATGTGAGGAATAGTAAATCGGAATGAGTGGAGTGGTCCACTTCCAAACAGTTTTTTATTTCTGTTATTTTCTATTATTCTTCTTTTGATTCAAAGGCTACCCTCATGTGTGATGACATATGAGCCTATGATGGATTATCAGGTGTGAAATGGAGTTATATGATATGTTTTAGAGTTTTTTCTTGGTTATTTATTTTATTAAATTGAGCCTAGTACTATGATTATTTTTTTGGGAATGTGAGGGACATGTCTCATGAGACTTTGGGTGATGTTGATCATCGAATGTTGGGTGATGTGGTTCGCTAGTGGAAATAGTGGCTTTTCAAAGTCGTGGAATAGGGTTGTTTATGATTACCACTCACTATGGTTGGTATATAGCACCTCCAGGATCATGTGCACACATGATAATGTCCAAGTGATACGGTTTTCAAAACTCAATGTGAGTGGAGGCCTCTGTATGTATGGTTTCCTTAGGGATGTTAATAAACATTAGTTTAGAGGAAGGGATCATCATTGAAGGCCACGTGTGATTCTATCTAAGAAAGTAATATGAGGGTTGAGGCATTCTATTATTCTATGTTTGACATGCTGATAATATGTAATTATAGGTATTTATATGCCTTGAGATGTTGGGCTTCCAAGCTAATGGTGATTTAACAAGTGGATGTCTAATAGACTTGTGATATATTTAAGGGTGTGATGATGGGATGTCATATTAACTTGAATTGTTTTGATAGAGATGTAGAAAGGTTATGAAAAATTCTGTTTGTGGTAATTCTTAGAATATTCTATTTTGTGGTATATAAATGGATGGGACACCTAGGGTTTTTTGTATGACAGAGTGTGGATACATTGTTCCTCTTTGATGTTGGTCGAAGAAGTTAATGGATCCCTTGTGACTGATGATTGAAAGTTAGGAGAGTTATGTTATGTGTGATTAGTTACTTTTTATTTATGCTTTTCTTATACTGGTAATATCTATATATTTTTTTAGGCACACTATCATGTCCTATCCTAGATATAATTGAATGGTTCCCCAAGCCCAGTTGGCTTTATAGCCTGATGTGTGTCTCCCCAATTTCTAGAGTCTTATGACTATCAGTGAGGGCCTAGGGTATTCCCATGGGGAAACTATGACATCATTACTATAGTGGATCACATCTGATAAGTAATAATTGATAAATATTAGATGCATGTTTAAAGTGATCGAACAACAAAAACAGACAGTAATATAACTAGACCAGCAACCTACCATAGTGTAAGTATATATAAACAACCCAAAAGTAATAATCAATTCATAACTGGAAACATAACAACATAAACAGGATGATATTGTATGTCATTTATCTATAAAGAAGGAAAATGGGTAAACAAATATGCCAAAGTTAAATACATGCTATATAAAAAGAATCCAAAAAGGTAAAAATCTATTCAATAATCTAGAGAACCTACCTGGTCATATGCTACCAAACACCCATCCTAATACATTCATGAAATAATTCTTCTATAATAGGATACTTCCCCTAATTTACACCTATAATCATATAGTCTACCTGGGTACCATAGGTGGCCCAGATAGTGTGTGAGATAAATCTCAGTGGTCCAGTACCAACAGATTCAATAAATATTCATCCTATCTACATAACATGTTAGCATGAAGATATAATAAGGTAAATAATGAATAGTATATATAAATGGGTTGTCTATCGTTATTTAGGGAAACTAGGCTAACACTACATTCTTCAGATTGTGAAAGAATAAGTTTGAACTAGTATCAAGGGACGCAATGTCAAGATTCACATATATATAAATATATGGTCCGACAAGCCTAATATTAGAGAATATATACACAATTCCTAGTACCACGGAATTGGTATGGAATTTCTAGTATCACTGTATAGGGATTCCATGTTCGGTATCAAAGTAGTAAGGGAGGCAATGTTGAGTATCACATTAGTAAGGGATGCCATTCATAGTATCACATTAGCAAGGGATGTTATGCCCAGTATCTCATTTATATAAAGGGGTTCCATGACAGTATTGATTTATAAGAAAAAGGGTCTCCATGCCGATTTAGTATAATTATAAAGGGTCATCAAGCCCATTTGATATATAGAAGAAGGGACTTCATGGACATTTATTACTAATATGAATAAGGCTCATCATTCCAATTTACCATAATTTAAGAGGGTTTTCATACCCAACCATCCTTAGTAATAATATCCATTTATATGTATATGGGGTCATTTTCATCTTAGTAGTGCCTTGTTTCATCGATTTCATCAATTCAAAGTTCATATGGGTTGTTGTTTTTTATTTTCATTACCCCAACATCTTTTTTTGACATAGTAGCTAGGGTTTGTTTAAATGAAAATCATTTCTTCCAATGATTTCATCTAGATTAAGTTATTTTGTGTATAGATATGGACTGATTCATCCTAAATAAGCCCTGTTGAATTTAACTAAATAGGTTATAAAATAAATATATTTATAATTAGTTTCTAAACATATTGTTAGAATTCATCCAAAGCTAAAGGATTTCCCAAAAAATCTAATTTGGATTTTGTAGAAATTTGAATGGATTAAATTTTAAAACAATGCCCATTTTTTATTTTCATATTCGATAGCCACAATATTCAAACATCATCCAAAATGAAATGAATTCTTTTTTATAAATTGATCTACTAGATTCATATGTTAATATTTAATATATTACAATTGTCCTAGGAGTTTATATAACAATCCTTGACACTCAAGTTTTTCTATTTTAAAGTGCTGATGTACACCCTGCGTGAGTGCTTCACACATTTCATGAGACAAATAGAAGAGATAGATTAATTCATTTTCCTTATAAAAGAATAAGGTAACCAATTTGATCATGTGATTCTATAAGGTATGGGAAAAATACTATTTTTAAAAAATACTGTAATTAAATTTTTTATTTTTTCATATATATGTACTATGTTTTAAAAAGATTTATTTTCTAATTATTAAGAAAAATAATTATTCTTTAATGTTTATATTTTAAAAATTATATTTCTAAACGAAATATTATTATTATTCTCACAACATGAAATGATATTTTTTGTCCATGAATTTCATACATGTTAGTAGACATGACCATATTCTATATTTTCTTATGACATGTCATGTAATTTAGTACAAGAAATTAGTTTTAATTTTATTTCATTTATGTTCATGAAAAAAAATTCTATCTGGAAAATGTATTTCTCATAAAAATATTATTTTTTTCATGAAAAATTAAAGGGTTATTTATGATAAAGTCATATATTCTAGAACAATTTTCTTATATTTAGCAACATGGTATCAAATGAGATGATGATGAATTTGTAGTGAACCCATGACCAAAAATATATGTTTTCCTAAATGTTATACTACTTATTGGCCCCATAATTTTAATAATATCTACAAATTATCATTTTATTCTATAAAATAAATACTATTTTGAAATAATTTTTAAAAATAAGTTATATTATTTTTCAAATATTTTTTTTAAATGGATTTAAAAATGACAAGTATTTTCCAAAGTTTTTTGAAAAGTGTTTTCATAAAACCCTAATATTATTATTTTGAAAACATATAAATATTAAAAAATATTTTATTATTTGATATAAAAATATTTTAAATTTATTTAATACTATTTTCTATGGTTTTTTATAACTTCATACTGGTCAATTTATGTACATCCCATGTTTGAAAAATATTTTTCATAGGTTTAGTATAAATTCTAAAGGGGATTTCTTTCTATAAAGCGGTTGAACCCACTAATATTGTTAGTTAATTATATAAATATTGTTCAACAAAAGTAAATTTTTTTGTTTTTTCTATGTTTAGACAAACTATATCAGAAAATATCATTGGTTGTGTAATTTTCATTTATTTTTTAGTTATATTTTTTTAAACAGAACACAATATGTTTTATTACTGAATGTGGGACTATGGATTTTGGGTCTTTACAGTTATTATCAGAGAAAAAGTCTATAAAACATTGAATATTAGGTACTGTCATTTAACAAAAATCTACATGATAAAATTCTATTTTGAATTTATATTTAACTAAGTACCATTGAGAAAATAAAAGTTTAAACAATCTAGTTTTTCTTAATTTTGAAGATCGAAATAAATTATTGTTTTATGTAACGATGAATGAATTATGGGGAATAATTCATTTAAGCAGTGGAGAATGTAACATCATAGAAATTTCAGAACAGTGAATGGATTTTTTCCAATTTAAATGAATCAAAATAAATTTTTAATATATGTTATGATTAAATATTTAAAACTATATATGAATACTTAAAAATAAAAATATTTTGAATTATTTTCAAAAATAAAAATACCTTTAATGAATAATATTAATGATGATAAATTAAATTATAAATATTTATATCTTTTAAAATGTATGAACATATTTTTTCAATAAATAATATAGATGATAATCAATATGAATGATTAATGGATTTCAAATCTTATGTTCTAATATTTAAAAAATAATATTATTATCAATAAATAATATTTGATTATATATTTACATGAAATAATAAACACAAACTACTTTTATAATTGAGGTATTATTTTTTAAAAAAATGTATCGATATAAATATATTTATATATTTTTTAAATGGTTATTTTTTGTAAAAATATAAGTTTTTAGTAACAATAATTTATGCTAATTTATATCAAATGATTATTAGAAATGTAGACTAAGTATATAAAATCTTATTAATATATGATAAATAAAATAATTATAAAAATTTTAAACTATGTTTAAAATTGAATATGTATATATATATTAAGTATCCAGTTAAAATAAAAGAAAGATATAAAATAGAAAAAACATAAAATAAAAAATTTATGGTAAATGAATATTCATATTTTAGAATAATAAATTTAATATATTATTTATTATGAATATATGAATAGACATAATTATATGAGTACTATTAAGTTGAAATTATGATATAAAAATATCATATTATGAATTTTAAAATAAGTTAAAATATGAATATTATTCAATCAAATGAAGGTGTATGGGGGAAAGGAGATTGTGTTTCATTTTTGATAAAATGAGGATGCAACCAAGAGGTTCTTGGGAGAATCAAAGATCATAATCAAATATGAGGTCTTTAGAAGGATAACCAAATGTGGATTGACTCCTAAAGATGATGATATGGAATATAATAAGGGATTCGAGTACCAATGAGGGTTTGAACCTGGATGAGCTTGATCAACCATCAAAAAGAGATCGATTTACTGGAGGGGTTTGACACGTAGAAGGGGTGAGAGCTATTCTTCATCATTGTATTCCTATAAATCAATTTTTAGATATGTTGGGACATTTTAATTTGAACAATACATTGATTCATCAATTTCTTTAATCGACAATACCTATTGTTTTTTTGGTTTTCTTTACCCCCAAACCATTATTTAACATAGTGTATATGATTTTGTTAAATGAAAATTAATTTTATCAACAATTTTGGGGAGATTTGGAGTGTTTTAAATGGGTATAGATTGGCTCTTCTTAAAGAAGATTCTATTGAATTAATATAAATATTTTATTAAATAAATGTATTTCTTTAAAGTGTTTAAACATGTTCTATTGTTGCCTCGCAAGCTGATGTATGTTCTGAGACTTCTAATATATATTTTTTAGAGAGTTTAAGGGATTAAATTATAAAACAATATGTATAAATTATATTCATAAATAGTATCCATGATTTTAAAACCTCGTCCTAACAAAAATAAATGCATCAATATAAATTGTTTGTTCTAGATTCTTATATTAATATTATATATATTATACACATTACAAGAGTCTATATAAGCATCCATGATACTCAAGGTTATCTTTTTTTTAAAAAAATCTGCATACCCTATTTGAGTGATTCACACCCTACGTGAGTCAATTAGAACAAAGAGAGTGATAATTCTACCTAAAATAAGAATAAGGGAACCAAATTTCTTTTGAAATTCTATAAGGTAAGGGGAAAATTATTATTTTCAAAAAACCCATTATTTTAAATTATTATTATTTCATACATGTGAAATATGTTTTAAAAATATTAATTTCTAGATAAGTAATTAAAATAATTATTCATAAATAATTATATTTTCAAAAGTATATTTTTGAATGAAATATTATTATTATTCTCGAAACATGAAATGATTTTGTAAGTCAATGAATAAAATATATATTTATTGATATGTCCATATTCAATATTTTCATACAACATGACATTCATTTTAACAAAATAAAATATATTAATTTTAATGTGTGGATGTTCATGTAACACTTTTTAAGAAAATGGATTTCTCTTAAAAATAACATTTTTTCATGATTATATGTTATTAAATTATTCTATTCTTCTAAAATAATATAAGTATAATATTGAAAAGCTCTAAATGGGTTTTTATGGCAAAGATTGATCATAAAAAGGTTTGTAAAATTTGGAACTTGGTATCAAATAAGATGATGTGGAATGGGGTGTAAACTCATAGAATTAATGGGACATTGTCCAAAAATAACCTTGGTTGTATAATGTTATATACATTTTTGACTTATAATTTATTTAAATAAAATACATTATGTTTGTGTACCAAATCTGAAAGAGCGGTTTTGGGATATCACAATCCAAATATGCAACATCATTTTGTAAGTATTATAGACTTATGCCTAATTTCAATAGCATGTGCTTCATTTAAGAAGATAAATGTTTTATTTTCTGAAAAAAATATTTTCTATGAAATTTTTTACCACATTTACTATTTGTTATGGTGGTTTTAGATTCCAATCATAAATATTTCTACACATATAAGGATAGTAATTAGTTGTATCTCAATTTTATTTTAAAATTATTCTAAATAAGTAATTTTATTTATCAATCATATTATAAAAGTTGTGTTTGAATATAAATATCATTCTAATAGTCATTTGGAATCTCTACAGGTATATGTTCAACAATTTCCTAGATTAGTATTATTGAAATTAATTTAATGAAAATTATTAAAGAAGTATTTATTTATTACAATACGTTTTGTTTCATTTTTCAGATTTTCTTTCCAATTTATCTAAACTCCACTAAAAGATCCTTGGAAGGTCTACATTATGATCTTATTTATTAGTTATCCAATTTATTCCCTCATATGGTGTCTATTCTAGTTTCAATTTATATATAATTGGATTTAGTAATAAATCATCGCATTTAGTTATCCTAATGGTAGGAAAACATGTTTTTGTGTGTGTATTCTGAGTTATCATATTACATTAAAAAAATTACCCTATCTATTTTAAAACAATAGTTTTATTTAATATATCTATAAGGTTTTATCTATCTACATTTATTCAATCCACATACACATATTAGTTTAAACTTATATTATACTTTATTTCCTTAAAAATTCATTTTTTTATTGTTTTTAAATATATAATAATTTTTTTAAGTTGAAATTTCATCTCATGAAATTACACAAGAGGGGTAATAGATGTAATTAGTATTTAGTGTATGAAAAAATACACTAAAAATTATAGGTGTAAATTTAGAGAGTAAATATCATGTGTGTGTGTTTGTGCACACACACCCTTATATATAATTTTTTGTTCCAAATTTTGATATTCTTTTATATAATTGGTAACTAAATTTCCACACTGATTCAAATTCCGCCTTTATATATGCTCAAAATTGTATTTTGTTAGTTATAAAAACACCAATGATCTATGATATGATAAATTGTTCCTTTATCAGTGTTTTTTAGAACTAAAAAAATCAGAAAAATTATTATTTTTTAATTTTCATTCATTTATCAAGGGTAACTAAAAAATCCGTTTTATTTGTTCTCCCACACCACATTTTTCAGCACCATTCCCCCCCCCACATGCCAGCACCCCCTATTTATCATCACTCCCTCAAAGAACCTCCCCCTTTATGAGGGTGTCCCCACCATATACCATGAATTTTATGTCATCTTCTTCCTGACCAGAACCTGTATTCGAACCTCCAACCAATACCTTCATTTCCCAAAAACTTTTTTACTACTCCATCCTCTGTTCTTTATTATTTTAATCTATATATACATAATTATTTATTATTTATATATTATTCATACCATTATATAAAGTTATATAGTTATTTTTAAATATAGTTTTAAAATATATTTATATATATTTTCATATAATTTTATATTTAAATATAAATTTTTTATAATTTATTCATAAATATTTTTTTCTCAAATCAGTTCTTGTAATATATTAATATCCATTTACCTTATATAAATTTTTATAATGTATTTAATAATAATTATGTATTTAGGAAAATAAATTTATATGATAAATTTTCACAATATGTTTGTAACACCCCAAGCTTGCACGATACGCTTCTCTTTGAATAATACAGTAGCGTGTTTTGTACGCAACTTCGAGTTCTAACACACACCACAACCAATAAAACTAGCTGTTATGAATAGTAATACCCACTTTTTAAAATTTTATAATTTTTACCTTTCAAAATGGACTTCATTTTTGGATTCGAAATATCGAAATTAGCTTAGGGTGAATTTTTGGTATTTTTCTGAAAACATTCAATTTTTAATGAATAGTGAAAAAACACTTAGTTATAGTTTAAAACCGAAATTTTTTATTTAAATAATTATTTATTTTATTTAAATTTAATTAAGGTCAAAATAGATCCCTAATACCTATATAAGTTTAATTTAATTCATTGGAGTTAGTTTAGAAAAATTTTAGGTATATAAAAAATTTAATGGAACTTTTCACCGTCTTTTACCCAACTCCTAGAAAAATTTAGATATTCACATAAAACTTAATTTTACCATTTCTGTGAGTGGAATTTCAAAAATATGAGAGAAATTGTTAATATCAATGAATAAAATATGGTTCAATAAGAAATAAATAATTATTGGTGAATAGAAACTTTTTACTTTTATTTACCACGGTTAAAAGTAAATAGGGTAATTAAGGGTAAAAATGATATTAATATTTCCATAAAACATGTCCTAATTCTATTGTACAAGTTTATATCCACCAAAAACATCCTTAGGAATAAAATATTATAATTTAGGTCCACTTGGATTAGATGAGGATATTTATTATTATTTAATTCAAAGAAGAGTTAAAAGAGTTAAAATCAAAGTTTATTTACTAAAACATTTATAATATAGGGTTATACATAATATAAATTAGATTTTAAATATTCATTAGAAATATAAAAATATTTCCTACATAATAGTATTTTATTTATAATTTTTAGACATTAAAAATGTTAATTTATTTATGACACAACGGTGATGAAGTATATACCTAATTAATGAAATATTAAAATAATTGATAATATAAATACCCAAATAAATCTAATTTGAGACTTTTTATGAATTAAAAAAAATTTATAGGTTAATATGACATGTTAGTATTGATTTAATTAGGTTTTTTCGAAGTAATCATTCTGTTATGATTTTTTTAAAAAAATCAAATACCAAATACTATCAAAATTGACATAAAAGAGGTTTTTAAACAAATATTATATTATTAATTAATATTCAATTCCTAAAAATAAAATTTTAGTCCAATTGACTTATATAATGATATGTGAATCATTAATTAATGACTTGTAGTTCAATTGGATGTATATAGTACGTTTTTTAAATATATAATATAAAAATACAAAGTAACATGGTAAATGTCATACTAATTAACTAACAGTTAAAACTAAAAGATAAGGTTAATATAGTAACCCAATCATGTCTAAAACCTATTTTTTGAGTGGTTGTAGACCCATACTCAACTTAACCTTTAAATAATACACTTTTGAGAAATTATAAATTTAATATTAATTTATTATAAAATAATATTTCTAGCTTTTCCAAAGGTTCCCCTCACCCCGCTTATAAAAGGGAACTCCCCCTTCCCTCAATTTCACACATTCAAAGCCTTTTAGATCGGCCAAACTCTGCCCAAATATCCTAACAACTTCCCTAACTAAAACCTAGAGGCCTTACGTTTCTCTGAAATCCAACCTAAGGAGCCCTTTTGATCAAATCAAAAGGAAGAACCTAAAGAAGAGGTAATGATTTCACCACCCTCTTTCAAGTTCCTTTATTCTTCAACTTCTTCTTTCTTTGTTATTTCAATTATAAAATAATAACTCCAGTATCTTCTATATACTTTTATGTTATTATAAATATGGTACAACCATATTCAGTATTCTATCCATCCTTTGAATGACATGTCACCAAATGTGCGTACGTACGGCTTACCTCTCCACGTCGTGGTGTAATTGTTATTCAATATATTATTATGTGGATGGGTATAATAATGATGTGTAATTCATGTAAACAACAAATATAATATAATAATGATTCTGTATATATGATATACCATCCAATTATATATTATTTTAATATCAAAACAATGATATTGTCGCTCATGCATACGTACGGTCTACCATCTCCACGAACGCGATGAGATTCAGTCCCCCATTGTATCCATTCAAGAATAATTCAAATTTGATGATTAAAAGTAATGTTTAAGAACTTTATATCATTCTGGATATCAATACAATACAACCAATCCATAACAAACAGTACTTATGTAACAAAACATATAAAATAAAATGAGTAAGGTAACACCCGAAACGACAATAATACCAAACTATTTTTAACAAAGCATTATTAGAAGATCATATATGATATAATAATTATGTATATAGTTTTTGTATAATTTAATAACAATGTTTTAACTATTATACAGGAGGTTAACATACCATCTACTAAGGAAAAGTACAAGGTAAGGTTTTATTTCACAATCTCTTTGTTATCCGAGGTTTTCTATACGTAATTATCTACTAGGACCTCTCTATCATCCACATCCATGTTTCTTAAAAATGTATTTCAAATCATTCTTACTATTTTAAAAAATATGGGTTAAAGTCATTTATACCCTTGTTTGATGTTTTATAAGATGTTTATAAAAGAATATTTACATCATTTTCTAAATAAGTACCTTTTTAACCATTTCAAAAATTAAGGTAAGAATGACTTTTTTTCACTTATATGGTGGGTGCGGCTATTTTCCATCATTGTAAAATCTTCAAAGCTTCCATTAAAAGATTGTAAGAATATTTTCAAAGTAAATTTTTTATTTTAAAATTATGTGACTTTTAAATGATTTCAAAAAAAGAGATATTTCTCTCAAATAGTTTTGATTTCATCTATGTAAACATCCTTTCATGGAATTTATGCTTATTTGAAGTTGATTTATTATGATACAAAACTTCCATATTATATTGAAGGTTTTGTGATATGTTTGACTATGGATGTTTTATTTTTATACCATTCATGGTTTATGGAAAATGTATTTACATTTCGTATTCTAGTTTTAATATGAATGTTTATGTTATTCTTAAACCTATTTATATAAGGAATGCATTGGACTTAGTAAGTGACGGGTGGAGCCCGCTATAGCTCCTCAATGAATAGGTAGGTCTCATGAGACAAACTAGTGTGTTGGAACAAGCCCTTGACAAAATCCTATTTGTAGTCTTGGCACAAGGCCTTGACTATATGGTTATGATAGTCTGGTATTATGCATTCCATCATTATGAAAGTGGTTATCGATATTGCATGTGATTATTTGACAAGTAGAATATCCAGGTGAATAACTAAATGGAATTATTTCATTTTAACTTTTCCATATTATGCTGAAGTTCAAGTTTAAAAGGATTTTGTTTTAGTTATACATTGCCTTAAATGTTTATGTTTATTTATGAAAGTTTCAGCTATATTGTTATCCTTACTGAGCATCTGAGCTCACCCCTTTCAATGTTTTAATTTTTCCAAGAATGTGAAGAAGTATTTTATGAATGACCTGCAGGGAATGTATGAGGGGATATGAAGTCAAGAGTTTCTGGTAGTATTTTTCACTTTATGATGTAATGTAAGTCTTATGAATATATCTAGTGTTTCCATGGCTACTAAACTAATCGGTCTTTCGAGACTTGATCTTTTTTTTTCATGCCAATGTTATGAAATAATGCATTGAATCTGGGTAACTGGGGTCGGGGCGTTATAGTTGGTATCATAAGATGTTTAGTACAAACCTTGGAATATTTATTTAGTGAAACTCTGATTAGAGCACATAGACCTAATATGGGATTTGAGGATTAGTATAGAAGAACTTCCTAGAATTTTGGAATTGAAGAGATTTTGTGAGTACTTCGAGAAATACATCCATGTCTAGATACGAGAAGGTAGGGGCGACTCTGGAAACGTTGTACCTAGGGGTAAAACCCAAAAACACCACTTTGAGCTTGACTTGAATGGGAACTGGTGCACAAAAACGGGCCTTGCTGCACTCTTGGTTACGGAACTCTTAGGGGATATGCTTAGGATAATTCTCATTTTCTTTTTAAACCATTATGAAGTGTATATGAGTATATACTTCCTCAAAAAAACATTTTTATGATTATGGATTATATCCATAAATAGTTTAATTTATGTTAAGTGTATTCCAAGTATTGAAGTATGTATTTTGATTCATAAACTGATCTAGTTTATGCCTTTGTTTAGAAATGGTGCCTAGTGGAAGAAATGAAAACCGTATCAATGCACGCACTCCAGGTAGGGATTTCCCTCCTGATCAAGATAATTATAGTGGAGCTGGTGATGCAACTGGTGCTAATCATCTAATCACTATACTGGGACAACTCAATCGGGTTATGAATAATAAACTTACCTGTATGGAGCACACTAATCCTTAGCATGGAGGATCAATGTTAGAATTCTTCATGAGGCAACAACCACCTAAATTAAATTGGAGTACAAATCCCTTAGTAGCTGAGCAATGGGTAAATTACTTAGAGAAAATTTTCCATGCCTTGGGGAGTAGTGAAAGGGAAAAAGTTATCATGGAAATTTACCGCCTCACTAGAGATGCTGATCAATGGTGGTCATTGATTCAAAACACAAAGGAAGATGATGAAGTATCAAATATGGAATGGAGGGAGGTAAAAGTGCTTTTCTTATAAAAATACTTTCCCTGTGACCATCGTGCAGATATGGAAAGGCAATTTCTGAGTCTGAGACAAAAGGAGGATGAGAATGTCGCAAAGTATGAAGCTAACTTTACAAGGTTAGCAAGGTATGTTGGAGATTATATACGTAACCCGAGGAGTAATATTGATCATTTCTTTGATGGGTTAAAACCATTTCTTCATCAAGCATTAGTCTCACAATCCTTCTCATCGTACGAATACATTGTTTAATATGATATCAAGACAGAAAAGGAATTCTCTATGTCTTACGACATTAAATCCAAGAAAGAGAAGAAGAGATCTTCTGATCAATATGGAAATGGAAATAAGTGGAAGAAGGGTAAAGTTGAATATCAATCCTGTAGTAAATGTGGGAAGAAACACCCTGATACTTGCTTCAAGGTAATGGGTGTCTATTACACGTGTGGTGAAAAAGGCCACCAGGCTCGTGATTGTAGAGGGAAGAAAGAATCTACCGATGATCAGTGCTAAAATTGCAGGGAGATAGGAAATTATGAAAATAAATTTCCTAACTGTTAGGGGAACATACCTTAGAAAAGGCCAAGGGATAAAGGCCAAGCATATTCTATCACTGCTGCTGAGGTAGATGCTCCGAAAGACGCGGTGGCATGTAATTTAATGGTTTCCTCAAGTTTATCCAATGATTTATTTGATTCTGGATCCTCGAATTGTTTCATATCATCCCAGTTTTCTAAGGAAATTAGATATTTTCATTTTGATTTAACAAGGGAGTTGTCAGTTAAAACTCCTAAGGGATGTATCATTGTAACAATGTTTTCTGAATCAGTCCCCATTAGAGCACATAAATGTTCTTTATCTACTAATCTCATAATCATACCTATGATTGAGTTTGATATAATCCTTGTTATGGATTGTCTTTCGGACCATGATGCAAATATTTATTGTAAGAAGAATGAGGTTACGATTTTTGATATTGATGATAAAGAACACCATATCTTTAGAGCAGAATCATCACCACGTAATTCTTATCTAGATCCACCCCTAGTAGCTCAACTAAATTCAATTATTGGGGAGGAAGAGAATGAAATGACTATGGGTGAGGAAAATAATGTTCAAATAGATGATGTACCTATTGTGAAAGAATATGTAGATGTGTTTCCGGAAGATTTACCTGGACATCCTTAATAACGAGAAGATAAGTTATCCATTGATTTAATTCCTGGATCAAGGCCTTTATCGAAGACCCCTGATAGAATGGCCACTATATAATTAGTGGAACTGAAGAAACAACTAGAGGAATTGAGTAATAAGGGATTTATTTTCCCTAGTGTTTCTCCATGGGGAGACCCTGTTCTTTTTGTTAAATAGAAAGACCGATCTATGAGGTTATGTATCGACTACAGGGAAATCAATGCTATAACAATAAAGAAAAAGTATCCCCTACCTCACATTGATTATTAATTTGACCAACTGCATGGAGATCAATACTTTTAAAAGATTGACCTTCGATCTGGATACCATCAGTTGTGTGTGAAGAAGGAAGACATTCCAAAGACAACATATCGAACTTGGTACGGGCATTACGAGTGTACAGTAATGCCTTTTGTGCTGACTAATGAACCCTCTGTATTCATGGACTAAAGAATAGAGTTTTCAAAGAATATCTCGATTATTTTTTGGTGGTATTTATTGATGATATCTTGGTATACTCCAAAAGCTACGAAGATCATTAAAATCACTTGCTCATTATCCTGAAGACTCTGAGAAGACATGAATTATATGGGAAGTTTAACAAGTGTGAATTCTGGCTTCAAGAGATTTCTTTTCATGGCCATATTGTCTCTAAAGATGGAATCTCTATTGATCCTTCTAAGACCAGGGCAATCCAAGAATGTCCTGCACCGACGAGTATAATTAAGGTACGTAGTATTACTGGTTTAGCATGTTATTATCGGTGTTTTGTTCATAATTTTTCCCAGTTGGATATCCCATTAACAAAGCTCACACATAATGGGGTTACATTTGTTTTGAAAAAATACTATGAAAAATGTTTTGAAGAACTGAAGAAAAGATTAGTCAATGCTCCTATATTGACTCTACCATCTGGGAATGATGGGTTCGTTATTTATAGTGATGCATCAATGAAATGACTTGGTTGTTTCCTTATGCAGAATGATAGGGTCATTGCCTTTTCATCATGATAGCTAAAAATTCATGAGTAGAACTATCCTACTCACGATCTTGAGTTAGCTGGTGTAATATTTTCTTTGAAGATATGCAGACATTATCTCTATGGTGAGAAATGTGAGATTAATACTGATCAAAAGAGTTTGAAGTATATTTTCTCACATAAAGAACTCAGCATGAGGCAAAGGAGATGTCTTGAATTACTCAAGGATTATGATTGTACTATACACAACCACTCAGGGAAGGCAAATAAGGTGGCAGATGCTTTGAGCAGAAAAGATCATGGAGTTTTGAACATGTTGAGAATTGAAAGGGATCCTATTTTCATGGATCAAGTAAAGTTGGATATGGGAATCACCATGGAAGGTGAAATATCAATTATTTTTCAATTGGTTACCAAACCATCTTTACTAGAAAGGATTATGCATTCTTAGACTGATGATGAAGAATTTCAAAAGAAGATTAAAGCTGTGAATGATGGGAGATTGAGAGACTTTGTGTATGAAGAAGGAATTTTGAAATTCAAGAAGATACATTGTATTCTCGATATACCTAATCTAAAAAGGGAATTGTTAGATGATAATCATAGCTCCAATTTCACTATACACCATGGGAGCACCCAAATTTATAGAGATTTGAAGGAACGTTTTTGGTGGGACAACATGAAGAGGGAGATTGCTGATTTTGTGTCAGGATGTATGGTTTTTCAACAAGTGAAAGCTGGAAGGAAACATCCTGGAAGAGTCATGAAACCTCTTCCCATACCAGAGTAGAAATGGGACAATATTACGATGGACATTGTCATGTGGCTACCAAATACTCCTAGATGGAACGATGCAATATGGGTTATTAATGATCGTCTTACCAAGAAAGCACATTTTCTTTCTATAAGAGAAGATCTACCACTGGAACATCTAGGAAGAATATATATTAATGAAGTTGTGAGACTTCATGGAGTACCCCTATCAATTGTTTCTAATCGTGATCCCCATTTTACATAAAGATTCTGGTAAATTCTTCAGAAGTCCTGGGATACTGAACTTTATTTGAGAACTACCTAACACCGTCAAACAGATGGACAATCAGAACATACTATTCAAACCTTAGAAGAGATGTTGAGATCATGCTCACTTGACATTCAGGGTATATGGGATCAATATTTACCACTGGTGGAATTTTCTTATAACAATAGCTTCCATTCAAATATTCAGATGGCACCATATGAAGCGTTACACAGAAATAGATGTTGCAAACCAACCTGTTGGGATGAAGTTGGTGAAAGAAAACTTGTAGGCCCAGAACTGGTGGAGGAAATAATAGAAAAGGTAAAGGTAATCCAAAACCACATCAAAGCAGCTTAAAGTAGGTAGAAGAGCTATGCCGATAAACGAAGGATGGATTTGGAATTTCAGGTAGGAGATCATGTTTTCTTGAAGGTATCTCTATGGAAGGGAGTTACAAGTTTCGGTAATAATGGAAAATTGCGTCCCAAGTACATCGGACCTTTCGAAATTATAGAACTAATTGGTGTTGTAGCTTACCTTTTGGAAATGCCGCCAATTCTCTCCAAAGTTCACGCTGTGTTCCATGTATCACTATTGAGGAAATGCATTCCAGACCAAACACATGTACTCACTTATGAGGAATTAGAACTAGAACCCAATATGTCTTATTGCGAAGAGCCCATCAGGATTCTTGATACAAGAGAACAAGTACTGAGAAACTGGACGACTCATCTGGTAAAAGTTCTAAGGAGAAACCATAAGATGGAAGAGGCAACATGGGAACCCGAGGAACTAATGATGAAGAACCAACCAAGTCTTTTCATGCGATAGTATTCTAGAAATTTTGAGGATGAAGTTATTTGAAGGATGAGAGATTGTAACACCCCAAGCTTCCATGGTATGCTTCTCTTTGAATAATACAATAGCGTGTGTTGTACGAAACTTCGAGTTCTAACACACACCACAACCAATCAAACTAGCTGTTATGAATAGTAATACCCTCTTTTTGAAATATTATAAATTTTATCTTTCAAAATTGACTTCATTTTTGGATTTTTAATATTGAAATTAGCTTAGGGTGAATTTTTGGTATTTTTTTGAAAAAAAATCAATTTTTGATTAATACTGAAAAAACACTGAGTTATAGTTAAAAACTGAATATTTTTTTTAAATAATTATTTATTTTTTTAAATTTAATTAAGGTCATAATAGATACATAATACCTATATATGTTCAATTTAATTCAGTGGTGTTAGTTTAGAATAATTTTAGGTATATAAAAACTTTTATGAAACTTTTCACCGTCTTTTATCCACCTCCTAGAAAAAATTGGAAATTCACATAAAACATAATTTTACCACTTATGTGAGTGGAATTTCGAAAAGATGAGATACATATTTAATATCAAGGAGTAAAATGTGGTTCAATAAGATAAATGTTTTTTTAAATAGTAACTTTTTACTTTTATTTACCACGGTTAAAAGAAGATAGGGTAATTAAGGGTAAAATGATATTAATATTACCCTAACACATGTCCTAATTCTATTGGACAAGTTTATCTAGACAAAAAACATCCTTTGGAATAAAATATTATCATTTAGATTCACTTGGACTAGATTAGGACATTTATTATTATTTAATTCAAAGAAGAGTTAAAAGAGTTAAAATCAAAGTTTCATTACTAAATCATTTTTAATATAAAGTTATACAGAAGATAAATTCGATTGTAAATATTCATTAGAGAGATAAAAACATTTATACATAATTGTTTTTTATTTATAATTTTTAGACATTAAAAAATATAATTTATTTATGACACAATGGTGATGCAGTAATTACCTAATTAATGAAATATTAAAATAAATGATAATAAAAATACCAAAATAAATTTAATTTGTGACTTTTTAATAATTAAAATAATTTTATAGGTTAACAATACATGGTATAATTTATTTAATTATGTTTTTTCTAAGTAATCATGCTGTTATGATTTTCACAAAATTCAAATACCAAATAGTGTCAAAATTGACATAAAAGAGTTTTTAAAACAAATATTATATTATTAATTGATATTCAATTCGTAAAAATATAAGGATCAACCAAGAGAATTATATAATGATAGGTGAATCATTAATTAACTACTTGGGATTATCTTGGATGTATATAGTATATTTATTAACTATATAATATAAAAATACAAAGTGACATGGTAAATGTCAAACTAATTAACTAAGAGTTAAAACTAAATGATAAGGTTAATATAGTGACTCAAACCTATCTAAAACCTATTTTTTGAGTGTTTTGCGACCCATACCCACAGTAAAATTTCAATAATACACTTTGGAGCCATTATAATCTGAATATGAATTTATTATAAAATAATATTTCTATCTTTTCCAAAGGTGCCCCTCACCCATCTTATAAAAGGGCACTCTCCCTTCTCTCAATTTCACACCTTCAAAGTCATTTTGCTCAGCCAACATCTAACCATATATCCTTCCAACTTCCCTCACTAAAACATAGAGGTATTAGTTTGATCATAAATCCAACCTAAGGAGCACTTTTGATGAAATCAAAACAAAGAACCCGAAGAAGAGGTAATGATTTCACCACCCTCTTTCAAGTTCCATTCTTCTTCAACTTATTATTTCTTTGTTATTTCCATTATAAAATTATAAATCTAGTATCTTATATATACTTTGATGTTATTATAAATATGGTACGACCATATTCATTATTCTATCCATCCTTTGAATTACATGTCACCATACGTGCGTACGTACGACTTACCGTCTCCACGTCGTGGTGTAATTGTTATTCAATATATTATTATTTGGATGGGTATAATAATGATGTGTAATTCATTTATATAATAAATATAATATGATAATGATTCTGATTATTTTATATACCATGAAATTATATATTATTTTAATATCAAAATATTGATATTGTCGCTCATGCGTACGTGCGGACTACCGTCTCCACGAACGCTATAAGATTCATTCCCCATCATATCCATTCAAGACTAATTCTAATTTTATGATTAAAAGTAATGTTTAATAACTTTATATCATTCTGGATATGAATAAGATAAAACATATCCATAAAAACATGACTTATGTAACAAAACATATAAAAAAATGAGTAAGTTAACAACCGAAACGACGATAATAATAAAATATTATTAACAAAGCATTAATAGAAGATCATATATGATATCATAATTATGTATAAGGTTATTTTATAATTTAATAACAATGTTTTAACTAATATATAGGAGGTTAACATACCATCGTCTAAGGAAAAGTACAAGGTAAGGGTTTATTTCACAATCTCTTCATTATCCGAGGTTGTTAATATGTAATTATCTACTGGGACCTCTTTATCTTCCACATCCATGTTTCTTAAAAAAGAATTACAAAAAAATTCTTACTATTTTATAGAATATTGTTTAAAGTCATTTATACCATTTTTTGACTTTTTAAACGATGTTTATAATGGAATCTTTACATCATTTTCCAAACAAGGACCTTTTTAACCTTTTTAACAAATTAAGGTAAGAATGTCTTTTTTTAACTTATACGGTAGGTGCGGTTATTTTCCACCATTTTAAAATCTTCAAAGCTTCCCTTACAAGATTATAAAAATATTTTCAAAGTAAATTTTTTATTTACAATTATGTGACTTTTAGATGATTTCAAAAAAAAGATATATTTCTCTAAAATAGTTTTGATTTCATCTATGTCAATATCCTTTGATGGATTTTAAGCTTATTTGAATTTGAATTATTATGATACAAAACATCCATATTGTATTGAAGGTTTTTGATATGTTTGAATGTGGATGTGTTATTTTTATACCATTCATGGTTTATGATGAAAGTATTTACATTTTGTATGCTAGTTTTTATACAAATGTTTATGTTATGTTTAAACCTGTTCATATGAGGAATGTAATGGAATTAGTAAGTGATGGGTGGAGCCTGCTATAGCTCCTCGATGCATCGGTGAGTCTCATCAGAAAAACTAGTGTCTTGGCACAAGGCCTTGAAAAAAAGCTTATTTCTATTCTTGGAACATGACCTTTACTATGTGGTTATGATAGTCTGGCATTATGCATTCCATCATTATGAAAGTGGTTATTGATATTGCATGTGATTATTCGACTAGTAGAATATCCACATGAATAAGTAAATAGAATTATTTCATTTTATCTTTTCCATATTATTCTTAAGTTCAAGTTTAAAAGTCTTTTGTTTTAGTTATACATTTCCTTTAATGTTTATGTTTATTTATGAAAGTTTCAGCTATATTGTTATCCTTACTGAGCATCTGAGCTCACCCCTTTCAATATTTTAATTTTTCCCAGGATATGAATATGTATTTTATGAATGACCTATAGGGAATGTATGAGGGGATATGAAGTCATGATTTTGTTGTAGTATTTTTCACTATATGATGTAATGTAAGACTTGGGAATATATCTAGTGTTTCCAAGGCTACTAAACTAATCGGTCTTTCGAGGCTTGATTTTTTGTGATCATTCCAATGTTATGTAATAATGCACTAACCCTGGGTAACTGAGGCTGGGGCGTTACAATGTTCACACCCATATGTATGCGTACAATCAAGTATTTACCCACATGTACTCATATTTATATTTCCCACATAAACGTACTAATATTTATATTTCCCACATAAATAAACTTATATTTATATTTACATTTACATTTCACACATAAACACACACACACACACAGACACAAAAAAATTATATTTATACACAATATACACATACATATATATTTATATATTAATTTATACTCTATGATCATAGATTTTTTGGGATTCAAGGATCAACATAAGGAGGGGAAAATCCCTTTATTTTAAGGGGTTTTGGGTGTCTCAGGGGTTGAGAGTGACTTGAAGGAGGCCCCATGGGAATCGACAACATGGAGGCTGAAACGAATTTAGCATATATCCTTTCACACTGTGAACTTGTAATTTATGATGGGAACTTTCTATGAAAGGGAAATCTCCACTTTTGGAGGATTTCAGTGTGTAATCTTCTTGTTCCTGCCATGAATCTTCCTAGCTCGAGAAAAATAATTAATGAGTGAAAAATGAAAAGCTGGGGGATGGTCTTTAAATCATGGGAACAATGGGTATTCCTCCTTATTCCACATTGGGTTCCAAAGTGTCTTACCCCTTGTTTTGCTATGGATTTCAGTGTTGTTCATCATAAGAGGTATCCAAGGGTAAGGCTAAAAGGTTTTCCTCCACCTTCTTTTATATATTTTACTCTATGTCGTGGTATTGAGGCCTTTATAATGTTATTCCATTTTTCTAGAGTTTACATTTTGTATTCAAATATACTCCATATGAAGCTAATTTAGAGGCCAGTCTATGATGAGTATTAATTTATTAGTATAAGGTAGGGGGTTTCTATAATTCTTAAGATTATTCAAGTGTCATTTTTCATGTGGTAAATTTGTGGTAGTGGGGTGGTCCCAATGCAAGGGGTTTTATATTTTCATTACTTTCTCTCATTCTTGTGAGGTGACGAAGGGTACCCACATGTGTGATAGGGTTATCTTGATCCTGGTATGACATGGAAGGAGTGAAATTGGGTTTTGTGATAATTTTATATATTTTTAAAGGTTATATATTTTATTAATTTGTTCTTACACCTATATTAGTTTTTTTGGGATCATGATGGGCATTTCCCATGATACCTTGGGTGATTATGATCAATGGAAGTTGGTTGATGTGGTTTTTAGATGGAAATGGGGGCTTGCAGTAGTTGTGGACCATATTTTTTGGTTATTATTTCTCACTTTGGTTGTCCTAGAGAACCTTCAAGGTCATGTACACAAAGCATAAGTTCCTAGTGATATGATTTTTACCACTCAATATGGGTGTAGGTCTCTATAAATATATCATCTTAAGGGATGATAATGACCATTAGTTCACAGAACGTTCTCACCGTAGAAGGACACATTTTTTGGTGTGCAAAACCATATGATAGGGGATGAGGCTCATTATTTTGTTGAGATTAATGGGATGAGAGTATGGAAGGATGGGTATCGTCATGACTTGGGACATAGGGCTATGAATATGAATTTGATTGAATTATTATAATTTCAATGGGTTTATTAATTGCTTAATTTCATGTCATTAGGACATCAAATTAACATGATGTGTTTTTATGGTGACATATCCAGGTAATGAAATTTTGTATATGTGGTAATTATTGGAATATGATGTCGTGTCGTATGGAAATGAATATAAGTTTGAGGGTTATTTTTATATGATAGATAGTGGATGTATCATTCCACACTAATATTGGACACAACAAGTAAAGGATCTCTAGTGGATAATGAGAACAAGTGAATTGGGTTATTTAATGGGTGATTAGATTCTATTTATTTACATTTTTTATACATTGTTATGGATATTAGTCATGCACATGTTGGTTGTGGCCTACTGAATCCATACTCACACATAGTGTGTTTCCCTCAAATACTGTGTATATTTTATGTATTTGAGAGACTGAAAGGGATCAGAGATGTGGTTTGGACCTTAGTGAGATGGGATGTGTTGTTGGTGTATGAGATGGTTGAAATTGTTTTTGGCAGTTGGGACATGTTTTCCTATATATCTATATGGAGATATTGTTGGGTGATTCTTATATGATTATATGATCAACTAATGAACAATACTAGATTCTTATATAAGACTATTCAGATATGTACATATTATTTACACTTTACCCCAAGAGTAGTTTTGACTCATAATTATCATATTTTTTATTTATTCCATCATTTTTATTATGACTTTTACAGTGATGCGATTATTATGATTACTATTATTATTTTTATAATTATTATCATCATCCTAGAATATGTAGTCCACACACCCTCACCTAATATATCTATGATTCAAGTTAGTAGCCTTATTGTATGGGGAGAGCACTGGGAGGGATTAATAATTCTGTGGTTTCGGGTTCATGATGTTACAAAGTTGCAGCAGTGCATAATTAAGTACATGGTGGTAACAGTTTTCATCTTGTTTCCAAGTGGAATTAATGGTGGTTTTTGGAAAATGATATTTTATTTGGGTTATAGTATATCAGATCCAAGGAAATTTAAAAATCTTGGGATAGGGGTTGTGTTGTGTGTTTGGTCATCACATGCATGAAATGAAGTCAAAGTTACCTTGGAAAAGTGGATTTTTTCGACTTTTTTATGGTTATAGTTGAGTAATTTGATAAATATTATTTTTTACATTATATTACAAATTTATTTTGGTATCTTTTACCGAGTAGAGATAGGGGAGGTGTTAGAATAGTTTCCAAGTGGAATTAATGGTGGGTTTTGAAGATTGTATATTATTTGGGTTATATTAGACTAGATCCTAGGAAAGTGTTGAAACATTTTATGGAGGTTCTATTGTGCATTTGGCCATCACATGCATGAACTCATTACCATGTTACCATATAAAAATGGATTTTTGATCTACTTTTCATGGTTAAAATTGAGTTATTTAAATAAGATTATGATGTATTTGATAGTATTGTTTTTTTTGGATTTTTGTACCAAGGGGAGATAAGGGAGAATTTATTCATCATGATTGGCACATTGGCTAACATTAATTATGCATGGTCTTGCCACTATTTCTTCAACATATAATAAAGAAAAGGGGTAATCTTTTTAATGTTTCAATAATAGGATAAACAACATTTTCCAACATAGAATCTTGGGGGTAATCTACTCCACTATCATTTGTATGTGGTCCCATGTGTGACTGATTTTGTCTCCTATATTTATATATTATATGTTCAAAAATATAATATGTGTAGAATGGGGGTTGTTAGGCTAGTTGATATTTGATATGGGTGTCATAGGTGTGTGTAAGGGTGGTGATATGGGAAACATATTACTACTTTACCTCTTTGTGATATCTAGACTCTTATTGTAGGTGTTGATCATGGTTTTTCATTCTTAGTGTGAATTTATTTAGAAGTCTGTGTTGTGGTGTCTCTAGGGAAAGCACAGGATGAGGCCCCTTTGTAAAGGATGATCATCATTCTTCAGTGGAGGCTCTAATTCAAGCATGACAGCTTCAGCAAGAAATATAGATTGGGCCATGGCTGGATGATTATACTAGATAATTCTTAGTATAGGTTGTTCCAAGAATTGATTGGGGAGATAAAAAAAATATCTATCCATGGAATATCTAACACGGGAGGTTCATTAAAAGAACACCATTTGTTTGTGGGTGATAGTGGATTATTGGTGGGAGATTCCTATATAGAATTTGTGAAAAATAATTTCGATCAGATTTAGATTTCCCTAGGGTGGAGGGTGAAGGTAGACACTTATATAATAAGGGTCCCAATGAAGTTTTGATGGGATGAATAACTATATGAAAATAGTAATGAGGTACTAATGTATAAGATTTTGATAATACATTCTTAAATATCTTCTTCCCTAATACATTTAGGGTGGATATATCTGGACAGTTTGTGCATTTATAGTAGGGAGACACTTAGTTCATGGATTAAGAAATGAGGATCATAAATCTATCTTTTTTTCAACCACTCTGGACGGAGATGACATCTCTGTGGTTAGATGGTTTGAGGGTGTTTTGCGGCATTCCATCATGGTATATGTGAACATAATCATATTAACATCATTATTAGAGGAAATGAATCGGGAATTTATTGCTAATGCGAACATTATGGATAGGGTCTTACTGATCCAGATGATCACATATGTTGAGATGGTAAGTGGTGGTCTGAGAATCTAGAAGAGAGTTTGTATAGAGTCTCATCAAGGAAGTTATGTCAGAGACATAGGCAAGCCACTAAGGAGTAGATAATTGAAATTATTTTACTAGTGTGGTAATCAATGTCATGTTTTGAACATTGAGTGTCGAACCTATATAGTATTTATAAGCATGTGGGAATATGGGAGATTTAGTGTAGTTTTTTTGGAATACATCTCATATAACTACAAGTTAGGTACTTCGTTTGGCTCGATTATCTGAGGTAGGAATGGGCGCATCACTAAGAGGTGGTATCCAAGATATGACTACATGTGGTACGGGGAGAGATATCTTGATCAGGAGTGGGGACCAGAAGTGGGTACATCTATGGTGGGAGGATAACTTGGAGGATATTGGTCTTCAAGACATCTTAATTTGGGAGGGATAATAGGTTCAATAATGGTCAGGGAGCCGACGAGTGTTAGTGGTATGCCATGGGCATGGTTGTGTTCTTTTTGTTGTCATGAAATAATTTGGTCCATGAGGATCACATATTATAGTTGAATCAATCCTGTGTTGGTAAATATGTGATCATCGAGAAAATTTCATGACTAATGTTGGTTACATTGCATCATGAGGCTTTTTTGGGTATCAAATACGATGTACGGGCTTTTGGGAATCATGCATGATGTAGTAATTTTAATCATCAACTATGATTTAGGAAATTATGGGTGAAATATATGATGTGAATGTAAAATGAGCATCATATAATATCCAGGATTGATAGTATGTGATTTTTGGGATGTGTGTGTCTTAGGGGGTGGTCAGTTTGGATCCATAAATATGTTGGGAATGTGGTCAGAAAGTGGACCAATAACTGATTCCAATGGTGGGGAGATCCACAATAATAATATTCCTATTAAATATTTTGTGTAGTATGAGATGTTGTTAATAAGAAGGAAATGTTCATTACTGTCTCATAATCCGGTAATATTGAGAAATGTTAGTCGGGAAGAGTAATTGCTTGATTCATCATGTTTTCAAATAGCTCGATGACGAGATATTGAGTGGTGGGGAGTTTGTAAGATCATGTATCTTTTGTAATGTGAGGATAAACTTAAGAAGGGTGAAAACCCATGTATTTTATTGGGGTTTAGGTTCCCCTTGGGGGAAGAAGTGACCAAGTTGATGTTTCAGGTGAATCAGACAACCCGAAGTCTAAAAAGGTTATAGCATGTAGGCCTTCATGTTTTGAACTTATACATCATGACATTACCTTTCTTAGTAGGAGAAATCCCCCCTTCCTAAGGTTTTCAGAGTGAAAACTTATAGTTCTTGATGTTATTCTATCTATCTTGTAAAAAATAAAAAAATGAACATGAGAGGGGGTGGTCTATTCAGTTGGGGGATCAGTGGGTGTACAACCTTCCTCTATTTAGGTTTACAAGGAGGGTACTCACTTGATTATCACATGATTGTTGAGAAATTCCTAGACAAGGTATCCCAGTGTAAGACTAACACTCTATCTTCCAAATTATATGATTTCTTTCAATATCTCTCAATGTATTTTCTCATTTATTGTGTTCCACCTTATATTCATGTTATATATCTTGATTTATTATTTCCACTATTTGAATCCCAATAAAAGGTTAGTATTTGATGAGAAGACATCTACAAGTATAAGGTAAGAGGTTCCTATATTTCACCTGATTATTCACATGTTATATAAGGCATGGTAAATTTCCATGAGTGGCATGGTCCATGTGTGATGAGTTTATATTGCATTTATAATCTAGTTTTATTGGGTGGATCCAAAGGGTACCCACATGTGTGATAACATTTGAGCCTAGAATGTAATGTTATGTTTGAAATGGGGTTCTATGATTAGTTTGGAAGGTTGTTTCCAGTTATTTATTTAATTAAACTGAGCCTAGGGATATGATGCTTTTGTAGGAATGTGAGGGTCATGGCCCATGAAACATTAGGTTTTTTGATCATCGAATGTTAGGTGATGTGGTTCATAGGTGGAAACAATGGTTTTTTGAAGTTGCTTAATAGGTTTTTTGTTGATTACCGCTCACCATGGTTGGTCTATAGTACTTATAGGCTCATTTTCACACATGATAAGGTCCCAATGATGTTTTTATCACCTCATAATGTGAGTGGAGGCATTTATAGATATCAGGTCTTATGGAATGTTAATCAACATCGGGTCAGAGGAGGGGGTCATTACAGAAGGCCTGATGTGATGTTTTGTAAGAAAGTCAGATGGGGGTTAAGGCTCACCATTATACTGGGGTTGATGGAATGAGATTATGGAAGTACAAGTATCACCATGCCTTGGTAAGTTTGACAACTAAGCAGATGGTTATTTAACAAGTGGATGTATAATGGACTTTTGATATGTTTAAGGGTGTCCTAATGGGATGTCAGACTAACTCGATGGATTTTCATAGAGATTGAGGAAGGTAATGAAAAATAATTTATGTGATAATTCTTGCCATGTGATGTTCTGTGGTATAAAAATTAATGGGATACTTAGGTTTCTTTAGGTGATATACACAGTGGATGCATCATTCCTCTCCGACGTTGGTCAGAGTAGGTAAAGGCTCCCTTGTGAATGATGATCACAAGTGATATGATTTATATGATGTGTGATTAGTTATTTATTTGTGTTTTTCGAACAGAGTAAAATCTGTAGATGTATTTTAGGTACGATGTGATATCCTAGACCTAGATGCAACTGAATGGTTCCCCAAGCCTAGTTGGCCACATAGCCTCAAGTGGCTCTCCTCGAATGCTAGAGGACATTGGCTAGTAGCAAAGGCCTAGGTTGTGTATGTGGGGAAACTATGACCTCATTGAGATAGTGGATCACATCAGATATGTAATACTAGATAAATAGTGTGAGTTTATATAATGGGATGGAATAGTGTAAACAAATGGAAATCTAACAACACCAGTAGCCTACCATAGCAGAAGTAGAAATAAACAATCAAGAAGTAACAATAAAGTGACAAATGGAACCATAATAGTACAATAAAGATGATAATGTATGTCATGTAATTGTGCAGTATAAAGACATGGATACAAGCAATAGGTAGTAGTACAATACATGTTATACAAAAAGAATCAAAAAAGGGAAAAATAAATCCTAGAATCCAGAGCACATGGTTATTCATATACAACCAAACACCCATACTAAGAAATCTAATAAATCATGAATCCACTAGGGGATGATTCTTTTTATTTAGTATTGCAAACATGGTGTCATCGTGGGTACCATAGGCTTCCCAGATAGAGGGTGAGAAAAATATCAGTGGAAAACCTCTAACAACATCAATAATTAACAATTCTATGTATCTAACATGGTCGTGTGAATATATAATAATGTAAAGGATGAATAATAACTACAAATGGGTCGTCTATTGTTCCCAAAGGAATCTATGAAAGAACAACCTTATTTAGTCTATGACCGAATAAAAATGAATGAGTATCAAGACACACCATTCCTTGTTCCACATTTAAAAGAGTTGGCATGCCTAATATGAGATAATAGGGACGCCATTCCCAATATCATAGAATTGGGATTCCATTCTCAGTATCATTGTATAGGGATACCATGCCTGATATCATAGCAGTAAGGAATGAAATTACCATCCTGAAATTATTAAGGGATTCTATTCCCAATATCACATTAGTAAGAGACATCATGCCCATTATCACATTTATATAAAGGGAATCCATTATAGTATAATTATATAAGCATAATGGTCACCTTTCCCATTTAGTATAACAAGGGTATTCATGCCCATTTTTTATAATTATATGGGTTCATCTTGGCCAATTGTTTTAAAGTAGAAGGGGATTCATTCACATTTATATATAATATGCAATAGGGTTATATTTCCTATCAACCATAATTTAATAGGGTCGCCATTCCCAACTATCCTTATTAATAATATCCATTATATTTAATATGATCCTAGACATAATTCATAATTCATTTTCATTTAGTTATTGTGGGACTACATTGCTTCAATATCAATCTATTCCCTATCCTAGGTGATACGATAAGAAACCATGATCCCTAACCTTGACTCTAGAGGTCACCGGTGACAATTGACATAAGATTTATATCTATAATGAGTAGTGGAAATCCTATCTCTGATCCGATGAACCTAATTTGATGTCTCTTAAATGAAATGAGGACCCAGTATAACTACCTCTCATGACTCTAACTAGCATAGGGTTGAATGGAATGGCCTATAGTATTGGTCCTCATAGGGATCCATCTTAATCGTCACTTGAAAACTATTATTGTAGGTGAACTTGACGATGGCGATATTCTTCACCCAAGAACCTCCATTGAAAAGGACACAAGCATAGAGAATATACTCTAGAAAATGTATAGTTTTTTGTATAACCATAAATATAAGGGTGAATGATTTTGCTCAAAATCAGTTGTGTACCTATAGGTTTCTACAAACCCTTCCAGAACCTCAATCTGAAATGAAAAACCCTATCTGAAAAATTGTAAATGGGACGCCATGTAGTCATATGATCTAATAAGAATATAATATTCACAAACAATCAACTGAGTATGTATCCTAGATCTAATGGAAATGGGATACCTTCTCCAAACTATCCATGACTACCCGTATGCAATGACACGATATTCATACATTATAATAACTCCTAGCCCAATAACTGATGCATCATAGTAGATTTTATATCTTCTTCCAGGATCTAGAATAATGAGTATAGGTGTTGAAGTCCATCACTTTTTTAGATCCTGGAAAGTTCTATCACAATATTCATACCATATAAAATTCCCACCCTTCTTAGTCAAGCCCGTAAGTGGTGATACTATTCTTAATAAGTCATCTATTAAACTCTTATGGTAACCATCTATCCCAAAAAACACCATATATCAAATACATTATTGAGTTGATCCCAAGTAACCACAGATCCCACCTTCTCTAGATAAACAGAAACTCATACCAATATGATAATATAACGTAGGATGTATAGCTTGTTTATCTAGAAATTACATTTACTGATCTTAGAATACAATTGATGGTCTCTTAGTGTATTAAAAATTATCATGAGATGATTCTCATGGTCACTTAGAGTCTGATATTACACCAATATGTCATATGGGAAGATGATGATAAAGGAATTTTGTTAGATATGGAAACCCTATTCATAAAATCCTTAAAGATGGTAGGTGCATTTGTAAAACCTAATAACATCATGAGATAATCATACAAGCTATACCAACTAAATAAATCTGTACATGGAATATATGGGGTCTTGACTCAAACTTGGTGATAACTCTATCTCAGGTCGATCTTTAGGAATACCCACACTCATCTAATCTAGAAAAAATGTCACATATATTCAGTAAATGATACTAGTTTTTATCTATAAACTGATTGAATATCTTATATTCCAAGAAAATATAGTGGGTTATGTTCTCTTTTATGGAGAAAAGGACTAATGAACCACATGGAGAAGTACTATGTAGTATAAAAATGGACTTTGGGTCTTCTAGATTCCTATTGAGCTACTACAACTCAGTAATATTCATCCTATAATTAAGAATGGACACAGGTGTTACTCTAGGAACTAGATCAACAGAAAACTCTACCTCTCTCCCATGAGGTAGTCCTAAAACGTCCTTGGAGACACCCTACTTGAATCAGTCAAATATAGAAGGGAAATGAGTTTGAAGTAATCCCTAAACCTCCATGAAAATTCTTGAAATAAAGGAAGTCACTCCACCTAGCCCATTATTCTATAGTGTAGCTCTACCATCTTGTACATCCCTCACATCATTGTGAATATAATCATTGACCTCTAGTTATCTAAATGAAACTTTATATATATAGAGATCTATATGGGGATGATTGGGAACCAACCAGTCTATCACAGAAATAATGTTGAGGCCTGTCATCCATAGGATAAAATGGTTCCATAAAAATTGATGTTGTCCTACATCAATATTTTAGTCCTTTCACTAGTGTACACTCTCTGGTCATATAACTATAGGTGTATCTAGCCACATAATTCCAATAGAGTACTAAAATTGAAACCCAAGGATATCCACAAATGGAACGGATATAAAGAAATGTAATAGACCTGTATCAAATATGGTTGAAATGATAGTAGAGGATAATATAATAGTACCTCAAACAATAGATGTACTGACATCTTTATCTTATGGTATAAGCTCTACTGAGTAAAAATGGCCTGATCTTTAGCCATATGCTATAAAATTACCATGCATAGTGGGTTTTCTAAATTGTCTTTGTATATCTAATGTCTGGATACCATGTCTATGACCTCCTCGTCCACCAATATATCCAATAATAGTCTGTATTCATGCCTAGTGATGTACTACAAAACATTTCCTAGAAGATGGAGCTATCACGGATCCTCCCCCACTCAGCACTGATGGGAAGGTCCTATAGAATCCCTGTATAAGCCCTAATCAACCACAACCTCCACACTTGATGTGGAATCTAGGAAACTTTGTATTATTCTTCATAGGATTCCAACACAAGTAACTTACCCTATAACTATATGTGGGTATTAACTATATTCTTCTACTCATGCACATAGTCTCAAAGCGTCGCTTCTGGCCAATGGTAGAACAGCTACTCTATCTTGGTTATGAAAAACCCTCCCTCAAAATATCTACCTCCCCCATATTCATTTCTCTGATAAGTACTCATCTAACTATATCTTATATAGAATGCATCCCAATTATTTCAAACTGAGAATGAATAGGATTCCTTAGACCATCTTCAAATCACCTCACAATCACTAGCTCATCATCCATGCAGATAGTTGTGAATTGTAGATGATTTGTGAAACCAGCTGAGTAGTCCATGACAATCATCAAAACCTATAGTATGTTCATGGATTAGCTAGAAGAATTGTCTCATTAGGTCTTAGGTATGAAATAATCAATCAAACTTGACTGGAATCCATTCCATGTCTCTTTTTAATATAGTCTATCCTTTTTTATATATCCCCTAGCTTGTGGTGGGTCCTCAAATCATATAAGTAGCAAGTTTCACTATCCACTAAGGAGGTTTATCCAAATGCTAAATATATAAAAGACTATCTATAGTCGTATCTAAATATCATGTGGTAATCTATCCTCTGAAAATGTGGTCGAATTATACTACTTGAACTCCTGAGTAGAGTTTCCCATATAAGGGGAAGATCACTGGGCTCTTTATAACATATGTATGAGTCATAGGATGTCTCCTTGAAATTGGTAATCATCTCTTGTGTAGGTAATATCAAGAGGTACCACTACTAGATGTATAATTTGCAGCTCAGTGACCACAACCACTGAGAAATGGTCATCACCACCCACCTGGCGTATGACTAGAGGTCGTTGTGGTGGATGTCTCCACAATTTCTAGAAACATAGCCCTGATAATGCTGGATAATGTAAAAATTCACATATATAGAACTAGGAAATTTACAAATACTTTCTATGTAATTTATGTACCCTCTTATGTCTCAAAAAGTTGAGTCTGGGTGATAGAAACATTTATATATAATAGCAGAGTTGCTACCAGCTGCCCACTACAATGTTCATGGATATTTCAAGATTTGTTTTTTTAGTTTCAATTTCATTCAATTTATATTTGTATTATTATAATCTTAAAATGTTTGAACCAAATAGTTCACCAATTCTGATCGATAAGGGAACATACACCTTATGAACTAAAATTTAGTGTCCACTTAATCTTTACCATAACATGTCCCATCCCATTCGACCAAATTTCCATGACTCAACAAGCAATAGTTGACTTCTTAGGGAGTCCTCTATAACCTATGCCAGAAAACACTATTAGGTTGTGGCCGAAACTCTCTGTACCAATTGTGTTTCTAAATTCCCTTTAAGATTCATTATCCAAGAACAATTCTATTTATAACAATCAAATCACTCATTGAAATCATAGGTGATGCAATCCGCATAATTGTCACACATGGAATTGTATATGCATAGAAATTTAGTTTCCTACCGGGTTCCTAATATGATGCATGAGATGTCATACCCTCATCCCATTGGGATGAAATAAAAATAGAACCCTCAATAATTTCAGAAACATCATCAAAATTCAAGTGTGTAACCTAATAGTGGAATAAAATAAAATTAAATAAGAAAACTACAGAAAAAATAAATTTAAATTGAAGGAATTTTTGATTTTCACTATACATGGGTTAAATACTTGTAGGAAAAACTCATTACCAAATCCAATACCATTAATAATATTATGTATTTTTCACAAAATTCTAAGAAATGAAAATAAATCTCTGATGACACTCTATGACATCCCAGACCCAGATTTCACTAAACGGTTCCCCAAGCCTGTTTGGCCACATGGCCACAATCGCATCTCCCTGAATTATATAGGATGATGACTAGTAGTAGAGGCCTAGGATTTGTCATTGGTGAGACTCTTACCTCATTTCCAGAGTGGAGACTAATGTATAATTAATAACATATAAATATTGGAATAATATATAAATGGAAGGCAGAGTGGAAACAAACACAAATTTGATTGGACTAGTAACCCACCACAGAGGAAGCATGTATAAACAACCAAGAAATAATAATCAAATGATAAAAGGAAATAGAATAATATAAACAATAGGATAATGCATTTCATGTATCTATAATTAATTAAGGCATTGATATATGAAACGAGAAGTAGTACAATACATTCTATACAAAAAGAGTCTAAAAAGAAAAAAAATCTACCCAAGAAGCTTGAGCTTCTTCTTCATAATATAATACCAAATTCCCCTCCTAAAAAAATAAATAAGTTACATATCTATCAGAGGGAACACTCCTTTTTTACACCAGCAATCATACAGTCTCCTCAAATACCATCGGTGTCCCATATAGGGTGTGGGATAAATATTAGTAGAACTCCACCAATGGAGTTTATAAATATCCAGTCAATGTATATAACATGGCAGTGTGCATATATAATAATGTAATTTAGATATAATAATTGTAAATGGGTTGAATCTAGTTCATAAATGAAACCAGATGGACACTAATTATTTTATCCCATGCTGGAATAACTCTGAACTATTATCAAGGAACACAATACCCTGTATCACATATATTAGGGGCTCCATTCCCAGTATCAAAGTAGTAATGGGGACTACATTACCAGTATCATAGAATTGGGATTCCATTCCTAGTATCCAAAAATAGGGATTCTATTCTTAATATCACAGTATAAGGACATCATTCCTAACATCATGGTTGTGTGAGACACTATTCCCCATATCACATTAGTAAGGGATTCCATGCCTAGTATCACATTTATTTAAAGGGACACCATGCTTTTATAAATATGTAATAAAAAGGTTCGGCATACCCATTTAGTATAACATGGGTCATCATTTCCCTTGATAATAATTATAATGGTTCTTCATTCAAATTTTGTATAAGGTTGACGGGTTGTCATGCTGATTTATATATAATATAAATAAGGGTCATCTTCCCCATTTACCATAATTTATGAGGGTCATCATGACCACCCATCCTTAAAAATATTATCCATTCCCTTTAAGAAGATCCAAAAAATAATCTAAAATTCATTTATAGTTGATAATAGAAAGGTCATAACCATTTTCCCATATATATTAGATGTTGTGTGCTTCCCACTCACTTCTAATAAATTCACTTCATTATATGACAAGTGTGTTACCCATGCTATGACACAACATTTATCTATTAATGATTATGATATCAAAATTTATCAGTATATCCCCACACTCTAATAGGTTCTTTGTCCATATATTCATGGAATAAATTTAAGAATTTCATATGGCACAACCAAAGGATTGTATCCTTCTAAGGATGTCGATCTAGACATGAATGTAGGCTCTAAAACACATTAGGTTCCAAGAAAAGAAAACCAATTTTAGACCAGATCAATTTAGGATAAATTCATAGTGAAACTAGAATGGAGAAAATATAAAATATTATAACACAATGATACATTGAGGGAAAACTAGTAGACTACCTACTGTATACTTTCAACACTCTCCTCATCCAAATCAGCCTTTAGTTAGGCCTTGAACAAAATAAATCTAAAGATGAGTTCGTCACCTGAAAAATAGGGCACGCGAGTGTGCATATAAATAATTGCATTTAGGGAATGAATAATTTTGAACTCAGCTAATGGATGGGATATCTTACTAGGAGGAATACAATGAGACTAATAGATCATTTAACAAACATAGAAAGGGGAATCATGATGAAAACCTATTGAAAGGGGGTTGAGAGCTTAAAAATTGGAGAAGAGGGTGTTGGTTTCCAATGAAATGTGAAACCAACAGATGAGTTTAACATAAAATATCATTATGTTCTTTTTTTTATTTTTCCACGGAATATGGTTTTCACTATTTGTCCACATGGTTGGATATATTGTGTGCTAACCATGTGCCACCCACTACTTTAGGAGGGAACCCACATGGTTAGGGTGCATGGTTAGGGAAACCATGTGCCAACCCTGCGAATATCCTCTTCTAAATACTATAGACATTCAACATTGGTGTAAATACCTAGCGCACTATTATGTAAAATTGTACTCCCTACTTCACCACACTTTCCCACCACACACGGTTAGGAGAGATAATGTGTGATGGGTTTCAGAGTTTCTACTAATCTAGTGGTCCAATGTCTTCTCTACACCATCTGGGGTCCTGAGCTCCAAAAAAATCCCTAGAGACCCCTAAAACCATGTTCAACTCATTATTAATCCATATTAGGACCAAAACAATGATTTATATAGAAATTAAAAGGAATCGTACCTCAAAATAAGGACTATGTTCTTACACACACATTGGTGGTTCTATACTCGGTTCATAATCACACCACACATAGGCCCCTCAGAATGAATGCTAACAGTATGTATTTGAGTGCAGGAAAGGGATCAGGCTCATCATATGGACCATAGTGAGCTATGATTTACCGATGTAATAGAGGATGATTTGCATATTTTTTGGAAGATTGACTGGGTGGATCCTCTATGCCAATTCAAAGTTTGTTTAGGGAATTAATTTTATGTACTTATATGATCATCCCATGGGTGATCTTGCATACATATATATGACTATATGGGTATGTAGATATTTTTTTTATGTATATCATGAGTACTTTTTTACTTTTTATTGTCTTATTTTCATATTTCATCTTCTAGGGTTGATTGAACACTTTCATAGTATAATTATTATAACCATTATTATTAATATTATTATTATTATTATTATTATTTCAGGGGTATAGTCTCTCCACTATGTCACAATAGACCATCATTATTATTCATCATCCTTTAGCATATGAGGAGGTTCACCAAATCCCTTATGGCACACCAAATCAGAGTACTAGTTCAGTGTCTCATGGGTCCGGATGTTACCTATACAGTTCATATCACTATATTTTATAATATATAGATGAAATTTGAATTATATATATAATTATACATAAGCCTAAAACTATATTAAAAATAAATATATATTTTATTTTTATAAATATATATTTTTTGTTATATAAATTATATTTCAGAATGTGTGTGTGTGTGTGAGTGTGTAAATGTGTATAAGATTAATATGAAAAGTACCCTTTATGTGTTTGTATTTATTTTCATTTATTATAATGTACACATAAATATATTTTTTTATTAACATATACATGTTTATATAAAAATATTACACACACACACTTTTATCGGTATATATATATATTAATAAATCTTTTATAAGGAAAATAAATCATATATTCTTTTATTATAAATAAAATAAATTGGAAATATTTATTTCCATGTGATTTATCTATTTCAAAATACTCATTTTCTGTAAATGTGTTTAGATATTTTTTTGAACAAATAAACTATTATTTATAAATATATAAAAATTAATAAATTTAAATATATAAAAACACTATGATAAGAAAAATAGTAAAATTTAAACACCATAATATCCATAAAAGGGTAATTATTGAGAATAAATTTAGTCCTAAATGAAAAAAATACAAGAAAACACTTTGCAATGATGCTGAAATTCCATAAATTATTTAAAAATTATGATACCTTGAAAAAAAATATTATTAGATGCCTTCTTGGCCTTTTATGTGGTACATCCCAAACAGACACCTGGATCAAAAGTTATGGTCTTTTGAAGTTCATGTTTTTTTCAACTAATTTCTAATAATTATTTAATTTATTGATTTTTTCTATTATAAAATTGATCATAAATAATTATTAATCAATAATAATTTGTAAACTATTAATTAATATTAGTTATCAATTATTTTATAAATCATTTTCATTAAATATCTTACATTTTAAGTGTAATTGCATATTTAGTATTATATAAATCACATTTAATAAAAATATGTTATATTTATATCAATATAAATGTATTTATATATTAATATATGATTTTTAATAACATAACACCTTTTTCTAGATATAAAAATTTTATCGGTGCTAAAAATAACTGATAAAGGCCGCCGTCAATTTGTCCTAAAACAAGCACTAATAAAGGGTAATAGTGAATATAATGAAATATGTAGTAGTGCTAGAGAAAAATCCTTAGGCAACTTTCCAATGCATATTTACAATGTGGGTATATATATACTTTATATTGTTATATATATAAACACACCCTCACACATACACATGCACATTTACACATGTGTATGTCTATGATTATATAATGTATAATTTGTGTGCTCGTGATGGATGTAGGGATAAAGAGTAGGACAGGGGAGGGGTGAGAGTAGTAGAAAGGGAGAGATAATAAAAGAGAGGGGGATATTGAGAGGTTGAGAGGGGGGGATAAAAATAGGGAGAGAGGGAGAGGGAAGGGGAGAGGTAGGGAAAGAGGGGGAATGATGGAGAGGGGGTTAGGGAGGAGATAGAGTGCGAGATATAGAGGGGGAGAGTAATGTTTTAATCTATGAAAATACCGACATATATACAATGCAGTTTTTTATTGGTAATTTATTTTGTTTTTATTTTCATATATTGTAAATATTAATTATAATTCCCTATGAGTTTATATCATAACTTTTCATTTGAATTTATAATGTTCCTATTTTTAATTAAATTTCATGTAGATATTTCCATCAGTAGTACATATTTTTTATTATCAAATTCAGTGCATAAGTTGTTATTTTTAAATATAAATCATCATAATTTTTAAAAAAAATATACATATAATTTTTAAAAAGTTTTAATGGAAAGTAATCTTTATATAAATATTATACTCATAACTAAAACATTTCACTATAAATTTTTATTATAATTTTGCATGTTTCCATTGAAAATTAAATTTCGTGTATAAATTTTCACTGGTGAGTGGAAGTATTTAGTGTATATTTTCATTGAAACATTCTATATTATTTTTGTATGATCCTAATGAAAATAAACTTTTTTTGTATATATCTCCACATATAACTATAATTTTTCATTGAAAGTTTCTATATAAAATAAAACTTCAAGTAAAAATTATACTAGTAACTTAAAATTTTCATTATGATTTTTCAATAAAAATTACTATTGAATTTTTGGAAGACTTCTCTGAAAATTAACATTAAATTTAAATTTTCTTGGTAACTATAAAAAATCAAATTAAATTTTCATAGAAATGTTTCCTTTATAATTTTGAATTTTCCATTGGAAAATAAAATTCAAGTATAATTTTTCACTGATAAATATCAATATTCTACAGAAATTTTAATTAAAATATTCTATTTGTTTTTTGAAAGTTCTTATTGAAAATGATATTTCAAGTAAGAAAATTCACTGGTTACTAGATATTTTTATTGTAAAAATTAATTTAAAAATTCTATTTCAATTTTAGTACATTCCATTGGAAATTAATTTCGATTCTAATTTACAAGGATAAAGAAAAATATTTCACTTTGAATTTTTATTTTATATTTCTGTTGGAATTTGGGAAGCATTATTTATAAATTATAGTTTGAGTAGAAATTTAGAGCGGTGACTCTAAACATTCAATATGAATTTTAGTTGTAGATATCCTTTTTAATATTATCGGATTCCATTGAAAAATAATTATTAATATAGAGATCTCGATTGGCTGCTTGAAAATTTTAAAATGAATATTCATTCAAAATTTCTATTTAAATTTTGAATATTTCTATTTGAAATTAAATTTCTTATATACCTATCCACTAAAAACTAAAATTTATAATGTGAATTTTAATTGAAAATTTTCATTTAAATTTTTAAATTTTCATAGATATTTAATTTCAAGTATAAAATTTCTCTAGTTACAAAAATTAATTTTATGTTCCAACCACTGATGAAAACTTCTTCCTGAATTTTGATATGAAATATTTTAGTGCTATTTTAAAAAATAATTGAAAATTTATATTTAAAAAATAATGTTTAACAATAATGACACTTGTGTTTTTAAATGAATTTTGATTTTTGAATTTGGAGTTTTTAATTTTAAATTATTTAAATTTTGATCATAAATTTAATGTTTTTGTTGAATTGGGTGGATAAATGAGGGGGATGTAAATAGAGGTATTTTTTATTGGAATCCAATAATGTACACCACTGGGTAACTAGTATGTAGTCACGGAGTATCCATTTTTAAGGAAGATATGGTGTTTCCTGAGTTTTCTCACCAGGCATCCATTGAGTTTACACAGGGTGGTCAGTGGTAGTACATCAGGTAACCATTTAGTTTAATTTTATTAAGTGGGTATTTTTTTTCATTTCAAGGTCATGGATATAGAGTTTTAGGTTGACATTTCCCAAAGACCATTATATCATGATTTAATTTTCTAATTATTCCTTTACCTATCCTAAACTTTATTTTATGATTTATCATTTGTTTCAAAATGGATTGATGATTTTTTTGTTGAATTAGAACTAAGATTCCTAGTAGATTGTTTTCTATATGGTTTTTATGGTTTAAATAGTGATATTATACTATGTTAAAATCCTTGTTATTTCTATTTTAATATGGATTCCTAAAATTGGGTTTTTATAGGAGGAGATTGGTTTCAGATCCGTATACATATTATTAACCTAGTTGGTTTAACATTATATGGGATTCTAATTCACTAATATAGTGTATTTTGGTTGGTTTGATACATGAATTTAGTTGTGATATGATTTTTAGACACGGAGTTTGTGAATAATATAAGAGGAAATTAAATATATGTTTTAATATGAATTATTAAAGTTAATTACATATAAAATTATATTATTGTATAAATAATTAAATGATTTATAGGACATGTAATTAAATTATATTTGTGATTAATTATTGTCCTTAGTGGTATAGAATAATAAATAAATTTTTAATACATACAATCATTTTAGTGAAGACAAGATTATAATGTTTTGAACAGTCTTTCCCTCTAATGAAAAATGATTAATTGAGCAAATAAATTTTGTAGTGGACAGTGATATTAATTATTGAATTAATATGATAATGTTTTTATTCATGTGTTATTTAGTTTATTAAATGTTATATAAGAGTGATAATTTAAAATTATTGATTTACAATGGTTTTTATAAACTAATTTATGATTTTTTAAACATGCACATGATTTTTTACATGTGGTTTACTTCTTTTATGGATTGAATGACTTTACTTTTATAGTTGTAAATTTATAATCATTTTTTGGTTACATGTGGTTTAAATGATTAGACCATAACTGGGGTTAAAGAAACTACAATAGATTATTATAGGTGAATAAATGGAGCCATACAGATGGGTTTAATATGAAAAATTATGCTATGTTTTGAAAATGAAAATAAGGATTTATATCTAGTAAGTGTCTTTAAAATCATTAGATCCATCTATGGGATACAAATTTATTTTATTAACTCGTATAGAAGTTCAAGGACTTACATAAAAACTTATTTGATAAAAAATATTGTGGTTAATTTCTGAATATATTGATTTAAATTTTTTAAATGTTTCTTAAATGATAGAATCATGGGGATGACTCATAGAGTGGTGTGTTTGGGTCTTAAGATGTGAGGTGTGATAAATTAGTTGAAATTTATTATGTGTTGATCATTGGGTTAAGTAAAGTTTGGAATAATTTTTTGGATGAATATTATTTAATGAATTTATGTTAATACATTATTCTCATATTATGTGATAATGTGTTAAATGTTCATTCTTGTTTTAATAATGTTGGTTTTGAATTCAATGATTTAAAATGGTAATTTTTGAGGAATATTATGATTTGTATTGATTTTTAAATATTTCTAACCACTATTTTGTTTCATTATAAAGGGTGAAGTAGTGTTATTACATTATATCATTATTACCTAAAAGTGTGGATAATGAGAATGTTTGGGTAAATGTAAAAGATATATTACTTCCTTAATTCTTTACATAAATGTGTTTAATTGTGTATATATGTTTATAACTATTTTACTTTGAGATTTATGAGTGTGAATAATGATTTATGTAAATTAAACAGTGTATTTGGAATTAGTTAGTGTTTTAAAATTGGGTAAATATTCATTAATAAGCTTCAAGAATAATATAAAATATTTGATATATAATATAATGAGTGAAATATGTTTTGATATATGGACCCATTATTTTCATACATATATATTACATATTATTATATTAATATATATTACATAACATAAGGATCCATGCTAGAATCAGATAGGTACAGTATCTATAGAAACATGGATACATAAAAAACTGATTAATAAGAGAACTACATCATCTCTCACATAAGTTCTTTATAGCTTTCACAATTCTTGGACATATCATACTTAATAACTTTATTCAAAACATATATAGAGGAACAATTAGAAATAGTGATCACAAATGGATAGTGGGGGCAATAATTGAGACATCAAAAATTTCTTAAACCTACCATGATAGGTTATGAGAAAAGGATAATATAATTAGAAGACCATACATTTCATATCATATATACATTATTCAGTCATAGTATAAATATTGATAGTCCACAATACATTAATCATAAATGAATCAAATAACCTTATCCATTATAGAATAGCATAAACACAAGACATATGTTTCTAGAAAACACATAAATATAGAAAATAATTTCCTTAATAATCAAGTCTTACAACCAAGACTATCATAATTGATTAGGTTCACTCTCCAAACAACCATAGTAGTCATGGTTCACTCCCAAGACTATCATTTTGGAAAATATATCATACTGAACTAAGTTTACTAACTATTATATTCATGTTTATCTTATGAGATATTAATCTTTACCCAATGCATTAGAGAGATAAATAATTTTGGGACCAAATTTCACATAATGAAAATAATACATATATGTACCATAAGATCATTAAACATTAATCATATCATAACCCATGGAAAGGAAATGGGTTTCATATTCATTTTATCATGGAACAACATGTGAAAAGTATGTTTGTTTCATAACATATTATTATCATAATCTTAATCCATCTAGAGAAATGATAATAATGGTATCATCAGATCATATCCCCAGTATAAATCTATGTTACAACAATGCATGTTATCTTTGATGAAAATTACCTTAAAATATATGTTGGAACATTTCTTGAGGAAAATAAATGTTTCACTGAGAAATAGATTATTTTAATTATAAAAATATCCCAAATATTAAGGATAATTGTTTCTATAAAAATATTACTGGAAAATTTTAATTTAATGATTATTGTATGGAATGGTCATGTAACTGGGAAATTTTAATCAATTCATATAATTAAAGAGAATTAATTCCTTTTACAAATTTTAAAAAAATAAAAATGTACCTCAATCAGAAAATACAAATAGTATTTATTTTAAAAAAAATATTAAAAATAAAATAATGGGAAGAATTTAGTATAAAAATCATGATAGATTATTAAAAAAAATTTTGAAAACATTTTTTTAAACGATTATATGGTAGAAAAAGTATTTTCAATTGAAGAGTGAATGAATTTCAGGTTTCTTTAAAAATATTCTTTTGGCCTCTCGTTTTATTAATGAGAGTAAAATAAAAGGAAAACATTAAAAATACAGAAATAAATAGAGTTTATGAAACTTCATGTTTTTATTTAAATTAAGATCATAATATATCATCATTGTAAAATTAACCATAAACAATCCTGATAAACAATGAGATTGTAACATAAATCCCTTACCTCAAGGTCCAATATCTTTGAAAGTGATATATTATCCTGTATAATAAATTAAAATTTATTATATATATATAATATTAATAGTTAAAATATCATATATAATAACTTCATAACATTTAAACACTAATTTATTCATAATCCCTTTTTAAAATCATCATTTTTGGGTGTTAACTATTTTATTTTTTAATAAGAATTTCAGTTTCTTACTTATAGTCCCTGTACTACGATCATAGTTTCAAAATTTCTAGAACATTAATAATTATATAAATTATATATATATTAAATATATATTTATTTATTTTTCCATAAAATTTAGTGATAGAAAAATTAATTACACCGTTAATGGAGATGCAGGTTATAGGTACACATGAACATTGTTTTCACTTTTCAACGGATGTGTCGAAGGAAAGGAAAATAATATTTAAAATTTTAAAAAATAATTATTATATCATATAAAAAAATATAAATTCTTAAAATTCATCCATATTACGATATATTTAAAACAGAAATGAAAATTTAGTCATATCGCTTCGTGGAGGTGGTAGTCCCCACATATGCAGGGGCAACGTTATCCTTTCCCAACATATTGGAAGGTAAGAAATTAAACATGATATTATAATAAAAAATAACAATTATGTTATAAATATAATTTAAAAATATTACATCAATCATAATACTAATCTTTATAATATGATTATAAAAATCGAATTGAATTTATATGTGGATAAGATAAGTCATACTTACAAACAAGGCATACTTTCTCCTCTGATTTGAGGGTAATGAGGGTGGATAATGGTGGGTTTATACTCATAATAAAATTTAAGTATATTTTTTAAACATAAATTACCAATTTATGATAAATATCATAGTTTTTAGGAGGTAAATGAATAGTTAAGGATACAATGATCTTTTAAGGCGAGTGCCTCTTCTGGGAAAGAAATCCTTTAGATCTCCTCTGAAGGATCCTAGAGTTTGTATTTTGGAAATACCATATCCCTTATATTGTGTAAATGGATTTTGATAATATAATTTGGTATATTATTATCTACCTAGAATACTCAATGTGGTTCAAATAAGAGAAAGTATGGGTTCCCTTTTTAAAGTGAGGGAAGATGTACTCTTGGGAATTTAAAAAGATTAAGTTAATAAAAACTCATTCTCAAAAAAAAAATACATTAAAATGGAAATGGCGTATAATATAATGTCTCATTTTGTTTAAATATCATCAACCAACAAAATTTATATTGTTTTAAGTGGTGATTTAAATGATATCTTTAGGTTTTAACCCTTAGTTATCCCATTTGAACCTCAATAGTGCTAACATATATTTCCCTTTTAAAGGGTTTCAATTTTAGTTATAAGGTGAAATTTGGATCATAATTGGTAAATTTATATTCTATTAGACCATATCTTATCCACCTTACAATATTTATATGTTTTTATAATTTGTAAATAATTTATTAAAATATTATTTCATTAAAATATCATTAAAATCATTTTAACACTATTCAACTACTTTGGCTTTAAAGACACTAAGAAAATTATGTAATTATAATATAATTTCTTAAAACAACATTAACAGGTAATATTTATCTATATAATTCACTTAACACAACAATTCATCCTTATTTTCTTACTTTTAATATTTTTAGAAAACATTTATTTAATTTTTCTATTAACTAAATAAATATTGCATCGACATTTGGTAAGCATTATGGTAATTATTCAATAAAAAAATTGAAAATAATTTAATATTATAAATAAATTTAATTTATATTTAAGATAAACATTTATAAAAAATCATAACAACTTTTTACCCTTATGATAAAATATTAGAGATATTAAATCCAATAGTGTTACATTTTTTACTTTATCATTACATAAATTAATATAATGGTCATAATTAAAGAAATATGGAAACAAGTGACCATTTATCAAAGAATTGTAAATAAATTTAAACAATTAACCCATAAAATGGGATAAATGGAAGTTTTAGAGAAATTATAAAATCTTATCCCAAATTTTGGACCATATTTTACATGTTTTACCCTTACAAAGGTGACAAAAAAATTTACTACTTTTGTTATTCATATTGAAAAAAATAAAAGTTGACTATCTACAGAATATTATGTTCATGATTAAAAATATTTAATAAATTTTTCAATATTCAATTTCTTGAAGTTCTATAATTTAATTTAATATAAAAATAAAAAATGAAATGAAAAGATATTCTTCAGAAAAATGCCTTTCAAGTAAAAATATATTTTCATTCCAAATTTAACCAAAAAAATGGTTCAGATTTAATTATTTTTATTATTGATAATACTTTAGAGCTAATTTTACTTTCAAATAATTTAAAATAAAACATTTCATTTTAAATGTCTAGAATAAAAATACAATTTTTAGTAAAACATTAGTATTTTTTACTACTCATAAAAAATCTGTATTTTTAAAAAATTCATAGAAATGCACTCTAAGATAATATTTACATGGGGATTTAAAAAATTAATTTAAATTTATCAAATAAACTTTATAAATGTGTTGAAAAAAGATATTTTCTCACAAAGAGTGATATAAATCTTGTTTGAAGGAAATATATTTTTGAAGCATAACATGACATTATTAAAAAATTGACTTCTTATTTATTATGTTTTAAAAGGATAATTTTATTGAGTTGGAACTTTATACATATATGTTTATATATATACATATATTATAATGTTTTTATTCCAATCCATACATTCTAATTCAATGACTTGGTTATAACGATCATATTTAAATAATTAAATTTTATATTTTTTTCATCTTACTATTGTATATTCTTAAAACCTAATCAATTCTCTTAAAATATCAGGGTGTCACATTATCCCTATTTAATAACTTTGACCCTAAAAATTTGAACTTCTTCTCTGTAATCAAGTGTTTTACATTCGAATACTCCTTTTTGGAAAACCCATGTCATAAAAATGATTAATAAATCCAACTAAAAATATAAAGGTAGATAAGAATATTATTAATAATAACAAGAATCTCAGTTTCCAAATAAGAGACCATTAGTGGGAAGTGAAAATATATACTTGGACTATAAAATTAATTCCTAATGACATATAATGAGTGATATAAAAAAACTGAGGCAGAAGTTATAGTCCCCAAAACCATAAATATAAAATGAGTGAAAGGACCATCTGTTCATGTGAAATGAAGGTAAAAGTATAAAATTTTATATCAAGATCATTTTTATATAGTTAATTTATTATTCTAAAATGAAGATATATAACATAAGAAAATTTACTTACTTGATTTATTCCCATATCATAAGAAAAATTTCATCCTTTGGTTGTGGGTAGATCAATTTTCAATTCATCTCATACTATAAGAAATGAATATTCAAGACAAATTCTTCAAGACTATAATACTAAAATTATCTTTTAAGGGATTATAAGACCTATAAATTAATGACAAGAAATTACTCTTATCGAATGAAATTCACCATGTCCAAATGATTATCATATTTTATCCAATATAATAAATCAAATTTTAACCTCAAAAAAAATACTCAATGATCAATATAAACCATTACATAATTAAATATATATAAAACCCTTCCACAATATATCTGAATAAATTAAATATTAAAATAATTTGGAAGAATCTCAACAAATTTCCAAAAAAAAGTTAACATTAATCATGGAAATAACATAAAATACCTATAAATGTTACAGAGAAAATGTGGGAATAATATGATCACGTAATCTCTTAAAACATGGTAATAAACTAAATTACCATAAAACCTCAATGAAAACATTAATTCTTAAATAAATTAACTATATCCTCAGTCCATAAATTAAATAATATATTATCAAATATATTGAATAAATCTAAAAATACTATAAACTACCTCAAATAAAAATAAACTACTTATTCATAAAATCATTTATATATCCCAATTTCCCCAATACTATCCCACTTACATTATCATTAATATATATCTAACATAAAATTTATTATTTCAAAATTCCAAAAATATTATGGGCCATATTTCCCTAAATCGTTTATTTTTACATAAAATATCACCTTACCATTAAGCAAATTTTATAGGTCTTCAATTATATTCATTATATTCATGAAATTTTTAAAGAAAGAATCTATATAAAAATAATTTAATGTTTCATAATTTTATAACAATAATACCATTAATAAAAATACTTATACATCATAATTCTAAATTTCCACTATTTAAACACATCAACCATTCCACTTTCTTCTTAAACTATTACCATGACTCCATAATCTTAATCCTTAAAACATACTTCATTTCATTTATCACTTTTAGTCACTTCATCATCAATAGTAAAACCATTACTCATACCACCTTGATGATGCTATTTTTGAGATTTCCCCTAAACACATTTATTGGGTTGATACCCATATTTTTCACATTTAAAACATTCAATCATTGATGACACCTTTGGGAAACCATTATTATCATCCATTTCATTAAACAAAAATTTCATTTTTCCCCAAAACATATATTATCTATTTCCCTCCATTCCAAAAAAACAATTTCCATTCCTTTGAGACATTTCCCTTGATAAATATTACCACATAGGTGAAATGGTTAAAAATATATCTTCTTCCCTCCATGGTCTTTATGAATCTCTTTTTTTCTCATATTTTGTGTGTAAGGAAATTCACCCATGTTCTTATTTTTAGTCATATGAAGAGATATATAATAATTAATAATCATAATATTCCACATTACACATCCTATATCATATGGTTTATTGTACAAAAATTCTATCTATTGTCTATCAGATTCAGCATTAACACAATTATTCTATGTTCCATCCATTGAATAAAACCAAACACCACAATTTGATTAAAAAAATTCTACTTTAAAACCATATAATATTGAAAAATCATTTATGATATGTTTTAATCAAGACACATTACTTCCAATCTATGCCAATTTAAGTTTAAATTAGTTCATCCATTATCATTATCTATTCATGACTATTAATATGATTCAAAAAAATTTTAAATAACCAAATAATTTCCCCTAAGAGTTTCAGACTAGGTGTGTAGTAAGGGAACACTCAATATGAACCAAAATTATGGTTGAGATATACTCAAACAACTCTTTTTTGAGTTATTACCTGTAGATGTATCTATTCAAAAACCACATCCACATATATTATCTAGAGATGTATGTTTTGTATAGGAAACCCACACTCCTTTATTTACCATAACATATGATGTTTTACTATGCATATGATTATCCTAAGGATTTTTACTAAAATTTTCTCATCCTAATTTCCAAATCTAACTAAACCCAGTTCTAATACCAAATATTACAACTCATACTTTTTATACATAGATATTACATATTATTAGATGAATATTCATTACATAACATAATGATCCATGCTGAAACAATATATTTCAAGCATATTTGAATCTTGGATATATAAAAAAACTAGTTCATAAGTGCCCCACTATCTTTATCATAACTAGAACCCTGATTATAAATATTTTAATTAATACCTTTATTCATAACCTAGAAAAATGATGCATAAGAAAGGGTGTGATAATATTCTCAGTAGGTGTAGACAAGGGATATATCAAACCTAACATAAACATAAAATGAACATAAGGGTATGACAACATGATCATAACGTTTAAAAACTATACACTTCATATCATCTATCATAACCTTGAGACATGGAATAAATATTTGCAGCTCATAAGACAAGAATCATAAAGTAATCAAACAACGTAACCCATAAGAAATTAACATTGGCATAATACATAAGTTTTTGGAATACACATAATCAAAGAAAATAATTTCCTTAGTAATTTAGTTTCAGATAGAAGACTGTAATTCTGTATTGGGTTCACTCCCCAAACCATTTTTCTAGTCAAGGTTCACTCCCCAGACTATGATAATCAAAAGAGTCCCATAATGAACTAGTTTTTATCCCCATTCATGTCCGGTTTGTCTCATGGGATATCAATCATTACCTAATACATTGGAGGGATATATAAAATTTTCCCCCCCATAAAATAACTAAAATCATATATATTTTTACTATAGGATCATAAAACAATCATCATATCATTACCCATGAAAAGAAAATAATTTTCATAAGAATTTCATCATATCATAACCCATGGAAAAGAAATGATTTTCATAAGTTCTTGTCATTATAATCCTAAAACATATTGAGAATAAATAAGGATAGATTATTTAAATCATATCCTTAGTATAAATATAATTCTCATCATTGTATTTAATCATAGATGAAAATTTTCTTAAGTAAATCACATAAAACATTTGTTGAGGAAAATAAACTTTTCATTTTTAAATTGATTAATTGAATTCCATAAATTTCCCAAACATATAGAAAAATATTTTATTTTAAAATTACCATGTAAAAATGTAAAGGATTATATAAATAAATAAGTTTCTATTAGATTAAGATAATAAATTCATGCAATAAAAGTTAAAAGAAAACATTCTTGTCACATTTTAATAAAAAAAGTCAAAAATTACCTCATTTGGGAAAAAAAGATTCATTTCAAACCTTTATTTCAATTTAAATAACGGTTAAAAATTTATTTAAGAAATACTGTTAGAATATTATAAACACACTCAAAAACATTTTTAGTAGAAATGGATATTAAAGAAAATGTATTTTTTTTAAAGAGAGGAATGAAGATGGTTTTCCATAAAAATGTTACTTCATTCTATTTAGTAAAAAAAGAGTAGAAAATGAAAAAAAATAATTTTATCTATAGAAAAAATAGAGGAGAATAAAAATTTTAACTTTCTTGAGTGGTATATCATAATATTTCATCATCTGAATTTTGATCGTAAACAATCCTGATAAACATTGAGGTTGAAATATAAAACCCTTACATTTTGTTCCACTTACATAGAATATTTTCTATCCACCTGTATAATAAATTATTAATTATTATAATTATATTTCATTATCATTTTCATACTTATAATACCATATATGATCCCTTTATAACATTTTAACACCCATATATTAATAACCCCTTATTTAAATCATTATTTCAATGCGATAACTATTACGCTTTTTATGGAATTTGGGTTTCGTAGTCAAGGTCCTTGAAATTTTATCATGGTTACATCGTATATATAATGTTAATCATGATATAAATATAATAAATATTAATTATATATATAATTACTGTCATCCAGAAAATTTAGAGCTAGAGAAATAAATTATGCTCGTTATGGAGACAGTAGGCCATATATATGCATAGACACAATATTCAATTTTTAAAAGGTGTAATTAGATAATGGTAAATAATAATTAATCATTAAAAATCATTATTATATAACATAAATAATCTATTTCCATCAAATTTAACCTTATTACCATCTAAGTAAATTAAAATTAAAAATAAATCACGTCACTTCATGGAGGTGGTAGTCCATTTATACGCATGAGAAACATTATCATTTCCTAGTGGATTTTAAGGTAAGAAGGTAGTTATGATATTATCATTGTGGAAAAATAATATTCCATAAAAATCATATATTAACATTCAAACCATCACAATACCAATTCATAAAATATTGTGAAAAAAATTATAACCCTATGTGGATACGGTAAGTCGTACATATGCACGCGCAACACTTTCGCTTCCATCATGATGGGAAAGAGGGTGGATAGTGGTGGATTTACAATCATGATAACATCTAAGTATATTTAGAATAATTAATTTATCATTTTATCATAAATGAAAAATATTTATTTGAGGTAAATATAATAATTAAAGAGAATGTGATTAGATAAGGCAATAACATCTTTAGTGAAGAACACCTTTATATATCCTCTTTTGGATCATAGAGTTTGTATTTTGGGAATACAAAAACCTCTATATTGTAGATAAATATTTTTATAAAATAATTTTTAATGGTATGGTTGTTATAAACATCTCAATGTAGTGTCATTATGGGAAATTAGGGGTTCCCTTTTATAAGTGAGAAGAGGGGAAATCATGGAATATTTTAAAATATTAAAATAAAAAATTAATTCCCCAGTGAAACAATACAAAATGGATAGATATTCAATGATAATGAAGTATTTAGTTGAAATAATATCAACTAATAAAATATTAACAGGTTTATGAGGTGTTTTAAAACCAATAGTTTGGTTTAACCCCTTAATTAAACTAATTTTAACCTTAACTTCGTACATATTTTTCACTCTTAAATGGTTATAATTTTATTGATAATGTGACAATGGATTTATAAAAGCAAAAGGGATCAAATTTTATACCATGTATTTTTCACAACATCCTACCTAAAATTTAATGTTTTAAAAATAATATATTTGAATACTATCTAAAAAATACCATTAATGACTTTTTTGACATAATTCGTTTAATATGACTTTAAAGAGAACAAGACATATATGTAATTATAATATAATACCTTCACACATTCACAATATGTTATTTTTATCTAAATTTTTTGGAACAAGATAATTCATCCAAATTGTGTTACTTTTAATATTTTTGAAGTCATTTATTTTAATTTTTCTATTAATTATATAAATACTGTGTTGGAATTGTACAAAAATTTAGGGTAATTATTAAATCAATAAATATTTAAAATAATTTAATATGATAAGTAAAATTTATTTGTATTTTAAATAAACATTTATACCTAAACATAACTTTATTTTACACATATCATAAAATATTAGATACTTTAAATTCAAGATGGTGTGATCTTTTACATTATCTATTCTTAAATCAATACAAAGGTCATAATCAATGAATTATATCACCATGTTTTGGTATATTTGAAAATTTTATGGAAATGCATTAACTAAACCCATCAAATATGATAAAGTAAAGTTCTATAGAAATATAAAATGTACTTATATTCTAAATTTGAACCTCATAATTCAAAAAAATCAAATTTTCAATATTAAATTTATTTAATTAAACAAATTATAATTTACGATTGAAATTAAGAATTCAATAAAAAAAGGTTTTAAGGAGAATTAATTTTAATGTATAAAAATAATTAAATTCCAAATTCAACCATAAAATTAATTACATTGAATTTCATTGGATTATTAATAATAAAAGATAACTAATTTCATTTTAAACCCATTTTAAAATAATGTATAAATTTGTAAATTCTTGAAACAAAAATACATTTTCTACAAAAAATAAATTTTTCATTACTATTCAATAAAAAATCATCAGTTTGATAAAAGTCCAAAAAAAGGTACTAAAAGAAAATATTCACATGTTTCTATCAAAAATCAATTAAATTTTATCAAATAAATTTTCTAATAGTTTCAAAAATAATATTTCTAAAAAAATAAATAAAAATCATTTTTGAAGGAAACATGTTATTGAAGAAAAATATGACTTGACTAAAAAAATATTAATTCTTATTTACTAAGAATTAATAAACAAATTTTTATTGAGTGGTACAGTTATATATTTATATATTAATATCTCATTAGCCCTATTTATACGCTCAATCCAAAGGTTAGTTATAATGGTCATAATTAAATAATAATATTTCATGGGTTGTTTAAGCTTGATTTTTTGTGTCATATATGCTATTGTGTATAATGTTTTCATTTTAAAATATCGGTATGTAACATTTGTGGTATTTAAATAGTGTTTGATTATGGATTTGAGTGCTTGAAAAGTTGGTAAATATGATGAAAATGAGTATGTTTGATCCAACTAATGTTTTAAAAAAAAATGAGTTAAAGGTGTATTCAGGGATAGTGGAATGCTTAAGTTAGAAAAATGAGATGTTTAATTTTATGAGGTTGAAATTGTTAATTTATAGAAATTAAAGTGGTTGATATATGATAATATGTGATTTTTTTAATATTATTTCATAAATTATATTTGTTGATGTGTTTTTATTAGGTAAATACTTGAATTTGGATATAATATATCCATGAGTTTAGTTATGAAATATATTAATCCACGTGATAGGATAGATTGAATTATGTCATGTGTTTAGTAACAATAAGATTTGGATATGTGTTTCATTATCCTATGAGTCTGTAAATAATAGGATTACTACATGTATTTGGTAAGGCCACTGATTGATCCATGAGTTTGGCTATGAGATGGTTAGACACTTTTTATGTCTTCATACTATAAATGGAAAAAATAAATTATATGATAAACCAAATTGAATTAGTAATAATTTAGTGTTCATTATTGTAAAATGTTTACTTTTTATAAATTATTTCATGTATTTACACTATATACATATGAGTATGTCAAGAATCGTGACTTGTTTGTGGGCTTGTTTGTATCCTACTAAGATTTATTTATTACACTCTTTACATTCAATCCTCATTGATGTGTAGTTATACTTTTTTCATGTTGGTCTTGATAGGGGACCTGAGTATCTTGAAGTAAGAGTATATGATAATGTGATGATACCATTGGAGTTTGGACATGTTTCTGAAGAGTTATCCTATCATTTTCATTGAGTTTTTACAGTTTTATTTTTTCAGTTTATGCATTGGTATTTTTTTGTTGGGTTATTTGATTGTATAATTTGTGGTGGTATTGTTAGGGATTGATTATGAGATTGTACAATATTTTTAGCTATAATTTTATATTATGTTATTTTACATTTTTAATGTTTATTTTCTTAAAATTATTAATTATAGGTTATATCACTCCAAAATAGAAACATATAGACCCTCAAAACTAGTATCTTACCTCTGGTGATTAGACAACTCACTTAAGGACATGTGATGTTTTTCCTTAGTGGCATGGTCATGATAGGGAATGATATTAAAACATGGTATTATATTGGTTTATTTATTGGGTTTTGATATTTGGGAGATTCTTAGAAATCAAAATATATGTTTATTCTTTGTATTCAAGATATATTTGTGTGAATGGAAATCATAAATTTCATTGAAATATAAGTCACTTAAGATGTGTGAGATTAAATTAATTGATTTTATCTATATATTTTTCTTCAAATAAATTAGTTTTCTTAGATTTTTTAAATTCATCCGGATTAATGTTGAATAGTATAGAATTTATGCATCATTCAATGCATAAAGATATGATGTATATATTATTACAAATATGAATGTCATTGATTTGTGTGTAGATGTTGAAAATTTATTTTATCTAACTAACTCAATTTTTAATAAATATATCATTATGTTATTGAATAGTTTTTTGTTAATGTATTAATTTAAAAAAATATAATGGATGTTTCTGATGATGTAGTTCCATTTTGTTTTATTATTGATTTTTTTTCTAGTTTCATATGAGTTGATTACAAAAAATGAATATTTTTTTGAATTTGGGAAATTCATAATGGGTTAAATGATGATTTTGTGAAGCAACATGAAATAGAATCTAAAGTTTATTTTTTATGTATTTTTTTCCATGAACATAAAGGAAAGGTAATTGTGGGATTTTAGATATGGGATATAATAATTGAGAGAATATGGAATATTTTGATACATGTATAATATGGTAATTTAGAAAGGGATAATGTTTTTAATGTGTACTTCATTGTTTGCCTTTTAAAATATTAGATTTTTTTAGAAAGTGTTTATGATGAGGAGTATCATATTAGATTATACATTAATGGATAATAGTGAATGAGAATAATCGATATAGATTTTATGTGTGTATTTTTAATTGAATGAAAATGTTTTTTGTTAATTTTTTATTGTATAACAGCTTGTTAAATGATCAGTTTTAATGTTTATGTGATTATTTATTATTTGAGGCATGACTAAATATGAATTTAAGTGAATCAATTTAATATTATTTTGGGTATTATTTTTTGTTTAATATTTTTTAATTTTGTGAAATTATTAAAATATGACGGTGCGTGTTCTATGATTTAGTTTCAATATAATCAAGATATAAAATTTTTTGTTAATAGTTTTTTAACATAGGAGAAGAGTTGTTAATAGGGGATTAACAGAATGAATGATGTTACATGCAAATTATTATTTTTATTTATAAAGAATAAGAGTAATAATGGGATATTCTCACACATGTTAAATGTTGGGAATGAATGATAAATATTTATTTTTATTATATATTTGATAATAAAAGGGGGGAGTGTTTGGTTCTTTTATAAATCACAAAAGAAGTAGATTTCAAGTTAATTATGTTAAATAATGTTAATGTTTGGATAAAATTTTAGCATATTTAATTTACTTTAGTATTTTATTATGTATCTATTTTGATAATGTGATTATCTTTTTAAATATTTCTAAGAACAATAATTTGCAATGTTTCTGAAAATATTGTTTCCTTGAATGATAATATTGGAAAAAATATAATTCATTCTTTGATTCTATTGTTGAGATTTTATTTAATTTTTAAAAGGGTTAACCACTAATAAAATCATATGATTGAATGGTAAATTAATTTTGAATACTTATTGAAGTGAATTATTTTATTATTTGAATAAAATTTGTTTTGATGATTATTATTTTTTTTAATTAAGATTTTACATTTAATAAATTGTTTCTTAATATGAATAATTTTTTTAAAAGAGAAAATTTTGTATTTAGTTTTTTAAAAATATTTTTTATTTGTGGTTAAATGATTTTATTAAGAAGTTGATTTTTGGATAAGTAATCTTTGTTAATTATTTGGTCCCGTGATATATAAGATGTATGGGTTATAATAATGACTTCATGAATTTATATTAATTTACAAATTTATATAATTTTGTTTAAAACATCAATAATTAGTGGTTTAAAACTTGGTTTGGTGAATTAGTTATTCCATTCAATATTCATATAAAATTATTATTATGTTATTTTTGGATGAAATTTGGGAATGGGATGTGAATTTATATCTATGTGATAGATTCTTTCACTGGATATACTCAAAAACACTTCTTTGGGATGAGAATAATTATGGTGGGTAATTTCTAAAAAATATTGTTTTGGTGTTAATTTTATATTTTGAATTTGGAATTTTAGTATTTTAAATTATTTATATTTTAGTGGAAAATGGATAGTTTTGGGTGAAGGAGATGGATAAAAGGGATAAATAAAGGTGTTGTTTGTTGAAACAATAAATTTACACCATTGAATATCTAAAATATATCCACTTGACACATGTTTCGTAAGGCCGAGAGATTATTTCCTAGGTTAGGTCACAAGGTAACTATTCAGATTAAAATGGGTGGCTATTAGTCATACAGCAGTACATTGTAGTTTACTAGGCACCCAATGTGTTCCAAATTCATTTTTTAATTGGATCATTTTTTAATTTCATAGTCATTAATTTTAGAATTTTGGTTGACCTATCCTTTTATAGAGTTCATTAACTTGGGATTGATTTTTCTAACTCTCTCTACCACTCTCAAACCCCATTAAATTATTTCTCTCTCTAATTTCTTGATATATCATTGATATTTTTATGTTTTTATAACTAAAATGATGAATAAATAATTTTCACTATATTTTTGTTTGAATTAATTGAGGAAGGTATTCTAAAATATTGTAATTGTCATTTTCATCTTATTTTAGATTGGTTCTTTATATAGAACTGGTAGATGATAAGTTATGTTTTCATTTCATGTATATAATGTCGATCTATCTGGAGGTAAGTGGTCTCAACCTCTCTAAGATTCAAATTCACTACATTAGTGAATTTTGGTTAATATTATACAAGAATTTAGTTATGATGACATTTTTTAACATGGGATTTGGTACTAATTTATGAGAAAAACAATGTTATTATTTATTATGAATTTCTAAATTGAAGTACATGTGTAATTATTCTGGGTTCTTTTATTTAAATGAATATATAAAATGTACTGCATGTCTCAAAATGATATGTTTAATTAATTAATGTTTTGAGTGGTAGATAGTATTAATGAATGAATTAATTCAGTAAAATACTTTTTTTATCTTATGAATATTATGGGTTTAAAAATATTTACTTATAAAAAAATGGTTAATTAACGAAATTATATTGATATATGGGTGATAATAAATTTCCTATTTATAATGATTTTTGAAAACTAATATATTATTTTTTTTAGATATGTAAATGATATTTTTGCATGTTTTTCCCACTTTTTAGGTTAAAAAACCTTAATTTTGATTCTATAATTTTATAATTTTCATTTTTTATCCATAATCTAAATGATTAAATTATATACAGGGTTAAAATAATTGAAATGTATTATTATATCTATATAAAGGGAGTTTTATATCGAGTTTTAATATGATAAATTATTCCATGTTAAGATATAATAATTAGGGGGGTTTATCCTATAATATTCATTAAAATCTACAAATTTACCAATGTGTTGAAAATTATTTTTATTAACAAATGTGGATGGTTTAAAACATAAATTGAAATTTATTTTCTTGAAAATTATAAAAGTTAATAGTTTAATATATATATTAGTTATATAATGTTTAAATAATGGAGCCATGGGAATGAGTCTTAAAGTTATGTGTTTTAGTGTTTCTATATAAAGTATTATAAATTGGTTAAACATTAATATGTGTTTTCGATTAGGTTAAGTAAAAATGTGTTCTGTGTTTTGTGATGATATGTGTTTAAATAATTGAATTGAATACATTTTTAACATATCAAGTTACTCTGTGTTTATTTATCATTTATTTTTAAAAAAAATTTGATTTGTAATTTGATGATTTAAAAAAGAAATTATTTGGGAATCTTATAATATATAGCTCTATATAAATATTGGTAATCCAGATTGAGATTATTGAAGTAGTGTGAACTAGTGGTATTGTATTATATCACTATTTTGTAAAATATTTGACAGTGATAATATTCGGATAAAGGTATATTACTAATTAATTTCTTTTTATTAAAATATAAAATCGATTTGTTATGTGTACAAATATTTTTCATTGAGATTAATGAGTTAGAATCATATCAAATGAGAAATGAATGGGGTATTTGGAACATGTTACTATGATGAACATTGGTAAATGTTCATTAATAAGATTTAGGAATAATATCATAATATTTTATATATTAAGTGATGAATAAATTTTGTTTTGATGCATATAAAGGGGGATTTAATTAAGGGTGTAAGAGCTGGAAATGATAGACAATTTTTTAAGCCATTAGTATTGTATTATATTTTTCCAGAAACTCATGATAGTAATATGTGTTAAGTGTATTAGAAGTTTGTATGAAAGTATTTTGAAGTCACAAGATACCCATGAATGTTATAAATATATGTTAAGTTGTTTATATTGGATGAATATTGAATAAAACATCATATCATGATGTTTTGAAGTACCCATATATGATGAATCCATTGGATATGTCATTAGATATTCCTTCACAAGTAGAACTGGTTGAATAAGTTTATAAAGAGAGTTACAAGATCTATCATTTTAATAATCATACATTAGTATTTCTATACCATACATATATATATATATATATTCAATGACCATGACTATGGAAAACATAGATGTGATAAGTGCTAAATTTTGGGAATTAATTAATGATAAATTATTGAGAATAATTGTTATGAAATAATAAGGTATTATTTCCAGAGTGAAATATTTACAATAATTCTAAAAGTTTAGTTATCACAAGATACTAGTACATTATAAATTCATATAGAGAGTTATAAATAAATTTTATATTCTTCTAAATTAATTTGATGTGATAAAAGATGATTTAAAATGGTTAAGAGTCAATGGAAATGAATATTGATGGTTGTAGGTAAATTTTGGGGTTTTTAGAGTTGATTATTTTTAGAAAATCATCAAAGTATTTCATATGTATGATTTATACCGTTTTTGGATCTATTTAAAATTAATTAAAGAATATAAGAGATCATGTGTAATTAAATACAGTTTTATTGAGCTACATAATATTAAAGTCTTGGAATATTCTCTATGGAGGATTATTATGGAATAGTTCTTCTCGCATTAGAATATCGTAGCTATAAATCTGTGTAACTCCATGGAATCAGAATCTATGCTAGATTATTCCCATATATACATGATTATCAAAAAAATAAAATAGTGTTGGGTAGGTTTAAACCCATGACATCACTATCTATGGATGATTAAGTTAAATATGTGGAAGAGTAGACTGGTTCTACATGAGAATACACCAAAAATCATTTGTGTAATGTCAGATTAGATTAGAGTGATGGAAAATTAATATGAAGATACGATTTTTCACATAAGATACACTAGATGTTTTCTAAGATTATTATGTGAATCATGTAAAATTTATTAAATTTCTACATGGTTGTTTAACACAAATTTAAATATCATGTGAGATTAAATTTAGTTTATAGATGAATCATCAAATGAAAAAACTTTATAAAAAATATGGTATTTCTAGATATTTTCATAATGAATTTAAAATAATGATATCCCAAAATTGGATGATTTTATACTAAACTTCATGAATTATAATATCATGATAATTTATATTATTTCAATTTGAACTGACAATAAGGATATAAAGGCATGTTTCATAGAGAATAAGGACACACTGAATTTTGTTGTAAATAATTTCTTTTTTGAATGATAGTTCTTTTTTAGTGTATAATCATAAGAAATTAGTTTGAAACCAGAATAATGTAGGAAAATTTATTTCATTGTAGAAGAAGATGCCACACCATAGTTGGATATTTCATTTCATTGAAGAAAAAAAATCATTCACCATAAAGGATATATTTTAATGAAATAATAATTCTATGAATGATAATGTCTATACAATGTGGATTATAGTGATATAGACTTTTTATATTTTTAAGAAGTTAAATCCAAAATAGCTCAAAATTTTAAAATAATACTTTTTCTAGAGTAAAATGATAATAAATGAGTATAAATTATAGATAATTAAATTGGGGTTTTTAAAGGAGAATAATTTAATGATGATTATGGATATAAGATAACAAACAGTAGAAAAGGGTGTTTGAATTAATTTAAAGGATAATAATTATTGAGGTTTATGGAAAAGATCCAGAGGATAGATTAAATGGATATTACATTACAAATTAGAAATCAATATTAACATATTATCCTAATGTTATAATGGATAAGAATAAGAGAAGAAGAATATGATGAGATTGTGAGAGGAGATACGGATGTTGGGATTTTATGGATATTATTTCAAAATTAAAAGAAAATAGAGGATACCTACTATATAATCTCTTGATATTTTAAGTGTTGAAAATTGTGATACCTGAAGATTCTTCCATTAATGAGATAATTTACATAGAAGGAAATAGTAGATCTAATAAAACTGTGTATGAAATTTTAATTATACATTAAATAAGAAGAAAAATAAGAGAGATATTGGTTCCCATACTAACTATTTAAGATCATTCATACTGAAGATAAAGAACCCAAGTAGCTATTTTAGATAGCTAAGTGGGAAATAAACTTGATGATTGTTACATTTGAATAAGGTGATCAGATTTTTTAAATTTCCAATAATACTCTTACTAACTATACTGATGAAATTTCAAGTGGGACATTCAAATATGGTATTTGAAGAGAAGGACCTATATGGAGAAAGATTTGGAAGATAAAATGATTGTGCTTGCATGAAATCTCGGTGGTTCTAAGAATACATATTCAATGATATACCCTTTTATGTGATTTATCTTTATAATAATCATAAATTAGTATGTCTGTTAGATAACAACCATCAAATACACAGTAACTAGTCATCCCCATATGAGGGGAAACTTGGTAATAAATTTCAACATTCCCCATTTTTTACATTCTAATTTATCAATGATTTCATTTGAACTAGGTGATAAAATAAGAGGTTGAGATCAATTCACCCTAACTAGTACAGAGGTAAAAATAGGGGATGTTATAAAATGGATAAATTCATGCACATTGATTTACCCCCACACTTTATGTCCACAAAAATCCTTGTGGAATAATAATTGATTTTAGTGGAATGGTTCCACCTTTATTTGTGATATGAAACAGTACAAGATAATCCCTGAATTGGGAAACCAAGATGGACAATGACATTTCGTATTAACGTTCCTAATTTATCTAGGATATAAACAAGGTCTAAGGAATAATATCACAGCTCATGGGACGAAATTCTCCTAATTAATAATAAAAAAGCATGGGACGTATACACCGAATCATGATATGATCACTTTATGCACTAGTGATCCATGCACAACAAGATTAGTAGACAGAAAATAATGACCAAAAAACTAAGCATAACTAAAATAAATAAAAAAATAGAAATATATATAATAATTAAATAATCGAATATTAAAAAATAATAAGGTGGATTGGGATGATACAAATATATTAAAAAAATGAATCCAAATCACCTGATTGAATCTCCATGTGACATATTGGTCACCATCCATCTAAAATAACAACATATTCCTTGAATAACCACAAGAATTAACTGGAACCTATAAAATATCTTATGTGAGGTATCCTAGAACTACACTCCTTGGTTTATTTCTAAGACACATAATTTTACAATCAGATTTGATACCAAGTGAGGTGACCCAATATTGATATATCTTTATTTTACATCATTTTCATAAGCTAGAGATTAAATCTCACAAATAATAACATAATCTCAAGAATGAAAGGTTAAGATTCTCTACTGAACATGTATACAAGAAAATTATTTATGATACTTCTAAACACTTCTCCACAATCAAATCACAGTGGACTCCATTATAGACTTATCATATATTATACTCATCATCACAACTATGGGATTGGATATATAAAAATGTGGTGGTCTCAAAACATTATTAAGGGAATTTTTATCAATATTTAATCAAGGTTTTATTCATAATAATATAGGAAAACATGCATGGGGGATAAATATTTTATTAAAAAGAATATAAAACAATTTTTTCCATAATTCATGATATTGGGACATGTAATCTCCAATAAAAAAACATATACCATGAACTATGAGTGTAGAATCATGATATAATAAAAATGATCCATGTAGAATATTTACAAGTATATGAAATGCGAATTTAACATGCCGTTAAAACATAGAATAAATAAAAAATTGGAAAAAACATTAGCATGATGATATTATAACATTGTGAACATAGATAAATGCATCAGGTCCATGCACAGTCTTATAAACCTAGATAATCTTCATTGGGTTATTTCTCAATATTGTGATCCTAGCGGGCATTCATTAGGATCATGAAAAATCATGGGCAACTAGACAACCTTCAATGGGTTCCCACTAATTTTTTTTAACAAGATAACCTGCATGAGGTTCATGCTCAATCATGGAATCCTATCTCAAGTTCATGCTCAATATCATTATCTCATGATATATAAAAACATAAAAAATTAATTGGGAGGTTATATAAGATACAACCCATAAGTTATTCATACATATTTTTTACTTGATATCAATAAATATTATTTCAAACATAACTTAATTAACTGCTAAAAAATAAATTTTTTTCATGAATATATTCAAATAAAATCTCATAATCCATAAATAGTAATAAATTGTATGCTATCATAAACACACATATGAAGTGTAACATATGAAATTCTAAAGGATGTTTTGATGCATGTAAAAAACCTTTTTAAAATTATTAGATAACTCAAATTAAAAAACAAGAATAAGTATCCCTTTTTGAAGTACATTCAATCTAGATAAAATTATATTGTTACAAAAAATGTATAAATCTTGGAAAAATATTTTATAAATTAATATTTTAATTCCAATTGGTTTTATATAGAAAAATATTCTAATGAGAAGTTTACATTCAATACACTATTAGAGAATTTAGAAAAAATGATGAATTATTTCTTAAAAATTATATCCTTTAAAATCCTTTTTTAAAATCATGAATTCCATTTATAAATCAATATTTTACTTTCATTAAAAAAATATGAATATATCATTAAAATTTTAAAATCATTAAAGAGTTATAATCATTTTTAAAACCTTTTTAAATCATGTAAATGAATCTTTATAATAATAATTATCAAACAAAAAGAGAAATTGTAAAATATTTTTCATAATTTGTTTACCGTACTGATAAAAGATGATGTTATGGGTTACATCAGAAGTAATTTTCAAAATATAGGAGTGATTTTTTAACTGATACTTTTAAAAATTAAATTCAATAATTTATTTTTTAAAATAATTGATGAAACATGAAATTTGGAAATTTATTTTGGAGTTTTTCATTAGAAATATCCCATAAATAATTTTAATTATTAGTGATCTACACATTTCTGTTACATATAGTAATATGTAATTTTATTATAATGTTTGACAAGTCATTCTTTTTTACATGCTTAATTAAATTTTTGAATGGGAATATATAAATTGATGAATAAATCAAACACTAATAAATTGTTTTTTTAATTGTACAGATTGAAGATTGAAATTTACATGTGACCATGTTCCTATGGCCAATAGAATTAAACTATGCCCCAACATTAAATTAATGAATATGTGACTATTTCCCACTCTTTTGGATTTGAAAAATATATTCATGTAAATGCAGCAACCATGAAAATGATGAAACCATGGAAATGTTGTGATTATGTGTTCTGTGTCCATGAGTAATGAAACATTAGGTATGTGACTGTGCTCTAGCTTCCATGAAGATGTATGGTATTCCTCTATGAAGATTTCAACCATTAGTCTATGACCATGCCATTGACTATGCCTTCCACCACATCATTGATTATGAATATTTCTTCTATGGGAATTCTCCAGTATCTGATTATGCTCTCTCAACTATGGAGACATGAATATATGGAGAATAAATCTGGCCTTACTCAACCTACCTTCATGAAAATATATTATAAAATCCTTCATCCGTTCTTGTGTATTCTCGAATAAAATTTTAAATGAAAATTGAAGGATCATCCATATAAAGATAATCCAAACTCTCTATTACCAATTATATTTTGGAAAGGGAAATAAATTCCACTTGATGATCATTAAGATCTTGGGAAGAAGAATTAAATGGGGGGATACCATTACTAAAGATGATTTTGGTTGAATAAGGATGCCACCATAGGAATTATCCCAATCAAACCAAGATATGAATAGATCCATTAAAGATGATAGATTTGGTGGTGTGTATTATGATGAATCACTTTGGATGCAGGTGAAACAGATGATTCAATTGGATGAAAGATATTGAACACATTATGGGAGTCCATAAGTTTGATCTTCTTCATATATTTTCATGATTTATGCCACTCATCCTTTGGTGTTGAAGGGAAAATTTGTAAATCCAATGATATCAACATATCCAAGAGTTGCTAACCTAATGAAATCCATCTTTAGAACTTGAAAACTATTTTTTCTTACCTATACAATAGAATATCAATTAATATATACCATTATTACCTCCCATTCACCATTTAAATCATTGAAAGAGGGTGTATTGATATAGAATGATGAATTTTCCCAATGAAATTATATTCATTGTCTAGTAAACAATGTAGTCATCCCTCATGTCTAGAGTTTGGGCATGAGGAAGGTCATGTTTCTATAGAGTACAGATATTTCACATGAAGTAAGAAACAATGCATGCATGATTTATTTCATGCATAAATTAAGAGGATTTATTTCATGATGCTATAATAATACCATATATAGTTTATAAAAATTCCACCCATGAGTTCCACAATACAAAGAGAATGTGAATAATTTAAATGGATTTTAATATGTGATTAAATCCCAAATATGCATAATTTAATTTTTAAAAATAGTTTTACACATCTATAAAACAAATTCCATACCTATGATCAATTTATACATAGGGGATGTCACAAGCACTATATGAACATGTATATTACAATTTTTTAGGCAAGATATCACAAGATCTCGTGCCATGATAGATGAATGTATTTAAATAATGGTTTATAAGGATTTAAGGATCTTAAAAAATATTCAGAATAGAATTATGAATATTTAACCATAAAGAATGATCTGAATGTGAATATCCTTATACCTAAAAGAGTAAAACCATTTCCTATAAATAAATGGATACTTAATTATTAAGGATGAAGGAAACTTGGCTTAGTGGGTGTGAATTTCTAGGATTCTTCAACATTCTTTATGTTCTAATTTTTATTTGTTTTAATTTAATAATATATCCCACTCCTCAATTCATCTTTTTTATCTCTCAAATGGATAGGTTTAGAATCTAAGTGGTTGCGGAAGGAAAGGAAGACCAATTTTAATTCTTGAGTATTTGTGATTTTATTAAATTTCCTCTTTATATTTCATTTATTTTAGTAAATCACCTTAGAATTTGATTTTGAGTGCGGATTTTTACTAAATATTGTCTATAATTTATTTCTTGGATTAGGATCCATAATCTCCCTGCACTAGGTTTTATACCCCATTCATTGAATTAGTCTAGACTGTGTGTCATAGTGTCAAATAGTTTTTAACATGTGAGGAAGGGCTAGTGGATACTATTTCATTATTTAGGAGTAACAAGACCCAATTGTGTGTTTCTTAAGGGAACTGAGTGTAATAAACTATTACCCTTTTAAATTTTAATTAAGGTAAATCGAATGAACAATCTTTTGTTAGGGTAAACTAAAAATTATAATTAAAAAAGGGAAAATGGGAATAATTTTCATAATATTTCACTTATAAATTAATGGGAATAAAATATCAACAATTGGAGGCCAAAATAACATTACAGTTGGAAAGGCGACCCAAACTTGGTCATGTTTTCTATCATCATTTTCTTTAAAATTATTGTTTCAAACGTACTTTTTTTCAAAATCAAAACAATATTATTATTATCCATCAAGTGAAAGAAAATTACATCTCTCCACTATGGAGGTAATATAAGATTATTATTACTACTATATTAACATATGAATAAAATTCTTTCTTCACATCTGATGATAAATTTCTTTCAAAAACATGCTTCTACTTCAATAGAGGTGGTACCCAATATATTTTCTAAATTTTCACGACTAATAATTATAACAAAAATATTTATAATTTATATCATATTATTTAAGTAAACCTTCTAACCTTGTATAGGAATACTAATTTAGATAATAATTCTTAATATGTAAATCAAGAAAATTCAAGTGAAACTTTTAGTGTTCACTTTGAGTGTGAAGAAATGGATATAAATTGAAACCAAACACTAAGATATTTATGTGCACCTTATTTTGATAACTATAAAAACCAAGTGATTTTCTAGAGTTTAAAAATTATTTTGAATTAAAATTTAGATTGATATAGTTTCATCCTATGTTCCAGGGTCCTGTTGGTGAAGACCCCAACATACACATTAATGCAGCCACTCATTTATTTTCAATATTGAAACCTCAAGGAGTAGCCCAAGAACAAGTTATGGGTAGGGAATTTACCTTTTTATTGGAAGGAGATACTAATTAATTTTTGTACAAATTATAGCCATGAGAGATCCATTTATAAGATAATCTACAATGATATTTAATGCTGATATTTTTTCCATCATTGAGAAGTAAAGCATTAAGGTAGGGGATATATGCCAAAAGAAAAGAATCTTGAGGGACACTCTATAAATATTGAGGGAGATTCAAGAATTTTTGTTCCATATACCCACATAATGTTGTGGAAGAAAACAATTTTCTTATATAATTCTACTAAATCATGGTAAATAAGGATTGGAATATTTTACATTCATAATCTGTAAGGTAATTAATTGAAAAGTCACCAGTAGAATCTATGGGACCAATTCAAAATATCTCATGTAATTCCAAATATTTAGGTAAAATAGTTATCTTTACAAGAGGTATTAATGAGGTAAGAACACATGGCTCTTAATTTTTTATAGAATAAAAAACATTAAGATATAACAAATTATTTGACATAGATGGATTTGAATCAAATTAGTGAAATACTATATCTAACGAAGTGGTTTTTTATATTCATCCAATCATTTACCTAGTGTACTGAATTATATTCCATGGAGACTTGTGTAATAATTTTCTAATCATTAAAATTACCAAAAAAAATCAACCATAGGGAGATATCTCACATTCCCAACCAAGATTTGGAAGCCAACAAAACCATTGTAGACCCCCTATCAAAACCAATACCAAACCAAACTTCTATTTTAGAAATAACCCTTCACGAATCCAAATCAATTTTAGTAATGTCATAAAAAACGGTTTCCCACACACATAACAACAACCACACACTTTTAAACAAAATATTTATTATAAAACACATTCAAATAGTATAATAACTTTCGAACATCAACAACTACAATCCAAGGTTTATGGGATGGAAGATAAAATGGATAATATAGTATCTCAATTTAATAGTCTAGTAGAACTTCACTAAAAAAATATAGAAAAAATACTAGCTCATAAAGTCCCAAATATTATGTTAATTATATATATGATAATAACAAAAGTTTTTAAGAGATTCAGACTCCTTTTTCTATGAATACTCAATATAAACATGAGGGAAAAAAATGAAAATTTCAAGATATATTTATGAAAAGAAATCTAACCAAGATGATAGATGTGTGGAAAAGAAGGTAGAATAAGAGAGGATTGTAATTCATGATAAAAAAAGAATAGGAACACCCATGTAAAATATTAAAAGGGAAAGGAAATACCTTCCACTTCCATTCCCATTTTGGATGACTTAGTCAAAAATTATAGAAGAAGAATAACCTTCTAAAAAAATATTATTCCCAAAAAATCATGTTACTCAGGGGGTAAAAGTGTTAAGTCTAAATGCATCACCCATAACAATGAGATTAAAATCATGCAATAAAATTCGAATACAATGATAAAGAATTGTACTTTCATTAGCAGGCCCTTTACATGCCATGTTTTCTTCTGAAATATTCCCTTCTGTCCTATATGAATAACCTCAATACCTTAAAAATGATCTAATTACTCTTCCAGATAAAGTATGTTAGGTCCAATGGGGTTATTTTATTATTGTGAATAAATCCAACCAGAATCTTACAAATAGAATCAACTATAAATAAATTAATGATTTCGAGTCCATATAACATGATACCGCTAAACATGACTTGTGAATCCTTTATAAAGATGAAATAAATATACCCTTTGATGAAGATATTATGAAAATATCAAAATATGTCAAATTTATCGAGTATATTTTTTCAAAAATGATAATTATTGAAGGTAATAGTATGATTAGTTTAAAAAGAACTGTTTCAGCTCTTCTCACTCTAACTTTACCTTCCAAATGGCAGGATCTATGGAAATTCTATAATGACTACACCATTAGATATTTTACTTTTATTAGTTATTTATGCGATTTGAGATATTTGATAAATGTTATACCTCACTCTATGTTCACATATTTTTAGATGAGAGTATGCAAGCCATATATTAGTGGTATAGCTTGAAAATAAATCCATTATTTTTAAAACATGAGTTATACAATATGTGTGAGTGAAAGATAAAGGATTTATATTCCATGATGACACTTATGTTCTTACTATAGAGGAATATATATTAATACTCCATTCACCCATCATATTGGGAAGTCCATTCGTAACGTCAACCAAGAAAATAATCAATGTACATGAAAGAACCCTTCCATAGAGATTGGTGATAGTAACTTCCAATTAAATATTTTCCACTAAATATAGAACCCATAAAATAAAAAACAAAATTTTATACTCTCTCATGTTGGAAATACATAATCATCATAAGAAACAGGTTTATTTAGGGAATTTCATTCTATAATAAATCACTTGTTTATGGAAAACAACTTTAAAGATATGGTTGTCCTAAATTCGAGAAATTCAATAAATTTTTATTTAAAATTAGAAAATAGGTAGCCACTAAGTTTACTAATGAATCTATTGATTTATATTAAGAAACAGAATAAGATATAATAACTTGATATTTTTAAATTCAAGCTCTATATGTGGGAAATATCAATTTAATTTCATCTCTTAAACAACCAAAAATATCAAATTAAAACCAATTCCCACATATTTAAAATTTAAATATCTGATGGGAGGATGAAAAGTTCTAGTAATAATTTATAAATATATAACTATAACCTTTTAACAAACATTTATTGGTATTTTAAAAAATCAATAAAAAGGAATACCTTAGGTAATAATCAAGTAATAAACTCTAAAATCTGCACACATAGGATTCTTCTTTAGGGATATTTTAGACAAGTTATGTGGTCCTAAAGAAGACTCGATCCCACTATAATGGAGGTAGTGAAGAAATAAAAAATAAATCTATTAGCATCAGACATCATTTACCCCATTTTTTACTCACAGTGGGTCATCCCCAACAATTTAGTTGCTATGAAAGCTAACCTATCCATTGTGAGGAATGAGTAAAATGAACTATTTTCTGTGAGGAATTAAAATATATGGAGAGTATTTATTGATTATAGAAACCTGAATGAAGTCACTATGAAAGATAAATTTCTAATTAATTTCATTTATCAAATTCAACAAAGGTTGAATTGAAGAACGCATTATTATTTTAAATAGGGGTTTTCAGGAAATATTTAGGTCCGTATGTCTCTAAAAGACCACAAAATTCCAAAATCACAAGCAATTTTGGAACATTTTTATATAAGGGGATGAATTTTTGGTTTTTAATTCCCCAGGTATATGTGAAATATGAATGGTATTTATTTTCTCATATCATATTGGTGATTTATTATAGGTATTTTTAGATGAATTCAATGTATTTGGTAATCATTTTGATCTTTGTTTAATAAATTTATAAAATGTTTTGGAAACATGTATTTTGAAAAATATTTTTTGAATTTTTAAAAGTATCATTACATGGTTGATAGAACTATGGTATCAGGGAACATTATTTATTAAAATGTATTGAGGTATAAAAGTCTAAAATCTACCTAAAACATATTCACCTTACACCACATTTGTTAAAAAGATAGATCTTTCTTGGGGAATGAGGGTTTCTATAGTAGATTCATAAAGTGTTTTAGTAAGATAGTTATCCCTCCCTCTAGGATAATTTTAAATGAAGATAACCTTAATTTTAATAATGAATTCTTAGAATAATTTTATAAAGGAGATTAATCATGTCACGAACCAACCCGGGTCGACCCTGAACTGGTCACCCGAGCCGGCCCGCAACATGACCCAAGGGGCATTCCCGATCCCCGCGGGCATGCAACTAGTGTCGGGCATCAGAACTAAATAGGTGGGAATGATTTGGCCCATAAAAGGAAGAAAAAAAAATAATGAAGACTAAACAAAGTGAAAGAATACAAGCAGCGGAAAGAAAATAAGACTGTACATACCTCCATGTGACCTCTTGGTCACCTCCAATAACTAACTTTCTGTTTCGGACGGGCAGATGAAACAAGAACCTGAACCAAATAGTTAAACATTCATATGAAAAGATAAGATAGGCTTGAGTATTAAAATGCTCAGTAGGAGATCCCAAACAATCTATTCCATATGAATTTCCTTTAAATAAAAGATTATCAATTTCAAGTTTTAAATAAAATGTATAGAACTAGGTTTTTTACACATTTTCTTCTTTAAAAGAAAACCACGATCCATTGTCCTTCATATTTTAAAATAAGTTCTTTTCCAAGGATGAATCTTTAACCTTTTTAGAGAAATAGGGATAGTTAAGTGTAAAAAAATTTAAATACCTTTTTCCACACACTTTTGAAGATTGATTTTATCCATTTTAAACAAGATATTCATCGTACGCGATGGAAAAAGCAATAACCACACAAGGGAAATGGAAAAATAACAAGCAAGAGAAATAAACCAAACAAAACAACTCAATTATCCGCCGTAGATAACTATGTGCCAATATACATGGGAAAACCTTGGAGCTCATGAATAGTCTAGAATGTATTATACATGTGACTCATCCTGAAGGAATTCTTACTCTCGATGATGTAATAACGCCCTTACGCCCAGTGTTTCCCTACATGACCTAACTGACGGGCCCAATCCCCTAGAAGAGTGTCATCCGTACTAGGGGCCACTAGCCAGTGCGTAGTCTAAACTAGTGCAACAATTGTTCACTGAAAATTCTCTCTCTATGCTAGGTTTCCATGTTCAGACAAAAATGGGTGTGAGCCAAAAATGTCAAACAAGTATACAGTCATAAGTATATTCCTCACACATAGTCAACACACACAGAAAAGTCACCCCCGAGTCACCCCAAGGAGTACGTCCCTCGCCTTTCAACCATTCAATCATAGGAAAGTCCTTCCCAGCAGACCTTCCATAACATATAACTCAACCAAAGAAAGAGGGAACACATCTAAGGAGAGTTTTTTAAAGATAACTAGTTTTACAAAAGTGCCAACCAGGCCTCACATAATTTTCGCATTCCAAATTATTTCATAAGGAATTACATGCACTCCACTTTGAAAACCAAAAATACACTTCAAAACCCATTTAAGAAACTTAAACCAACATTTTAAATCTAAAACACATTCACAAGGGCCAAAGGGTAATTTCATCAGGAAATTAATGTGGAAACACAATCAAACCACTCCAATTCAAGACAAAAAAATTAACTAACTATTCTATATCAGTAATTAATATTAAAACTAGGTTTGAAATGCAAGAAATAAATGATTCTCAAATGTAATGGTTAATGCATAGAGATCCTACCTCAACATGACGCTTTTTGAAGATGACCACTCTAACCAACCCTCCGCGCTTATATGCACATGCATTTATACATACATATATATATATAAATTCCCCTAACTGCATTTTGCATATTCCCCACTCCATGAGGGAATATGTACAAAGAGGGCACATATATGTCTTACCCTATGCATATACATGTAGGCATTCTTGACACCCACAGCTCGAGACCAAAAATCAGAGTTCAATGCACTACACGACAAATACTACAAACCTTAAAACAAATGAAGACCCTAATTAAGATAGTGTGAAACCAAAAAATAGCATAAAATCCATACCTCAGATGGTGGTGGCAAACCAAAATATTCTGAACCTGCTCGCCTTCGGTAGTGGTTGACGGAATCCATAAGAATAGGTCTCACGGGACCATTCAAACAACCCAAAACTGCAAGAAATCACAAAACCCAAATCAAACCCTAACCTAGGGTTTAAATTAATTAATAAATAAGTCATTCCATCATTAATAAATCAAAGGAAAGAATACATACCCTCTAAAATAGCCAAATAATTCAAAGGAACATTGTTTTCTATTTATGAAACCAAAACACGCCTTTAAGGCAAGGAAACCCCCTTTAAACAAAATGGAAGCCCGCTCAAAAACCAATTGGACTAACCCCAATGATGACGTGTGTTTCATAGTGAAAACGTTCATTGTAATTTTTTAATCATTCATAAAAATGCATCAAACCCCATTGGAATAAAAGTGAGAGACCCCATTTGAAGTCATTCAGGGGAACACCTCAGTTTAAACTCAATTCACATTAAAAGAACATCTTCACCCAAAAGAAAACCCAACTATCCAAGACTTGTTTCTCCACATTAAAACCATTAGAAATACACAAATGCAATTTTATAGAAATTTCAGCACAATTAAATTCTCCTATTAAAATCATAAAAAAATGACACTAGAAACCAACCATTTATATCAAGGCCAAGAAATAAAATGGGTTCAAACCAACAAAAAATATTTCAAATATATCTATACCTAGAATCAAAGGAAAAAATGCATCAGAATAATAGAATTCTAGAAATTGATATAGGAGGGAGATGAATCTTACCGGAGGGAACCGCAACGGCCACCGGAGGAAGAAGGGGATACGCTGGCCAAAGGTATTGTGGGCTACCACTGGGTCAGTGAGAGAGTGAGAAGGGAGGGGGGGGGGTGGGTCGTCCGGATAGGTGTGCATAGTGGGTTCGAGCTGTTGGAATAGGGGGTTCCGTTGGGTTGTGCACCGCTAGAGGAAGGGGGATGTGGCGCAACAAGAGAGGAGGTAGTTGGGGAATGGTGCAGCCGGGATGGGAGGCCGGCATGGATCCATGGGCAGAGGAGAGGCCGAAGGAGCTAGCGACAAGGTGGATAGGTGAATGCGGAGGGCGACGAGAGAAGGTACCAGAGTTAAGGACGAGCACGAAGGGGCGTTGGGGTTCGTGTGTAACGGTGTTGCACAGCGGGAGAGAGGGGGGGGGGGGGGAGATGGCTCGCCCAGTGAGTGGGGAAAAAGGGGGGCCGGGATTTAGGGTTAACTAATAAAACATTTTATGTTAAAAGAATAGTAATAATAATAGTAATAGTAATAGTAATAATAATATAAAAATCAACCAAAATAATGAAATTTTTATTATTAAAACTATACTATTATTATTATTTTATGCTTAAATATTCTTTTATCAAACTCTATTTTATTAAATTTTTATTTTACTTCATTTCATTTCACTTGACCTTTAATTAATTTATTTACTTATTTCGGATGTTGGACAACCACACGGCTCGTGTGACGTCATGTGCACGGTCGAGTGAGTTGTGCTCGAACAGTGCCCCCCAACACTAAAAACCAATAAAGTAAAACTACGTTTTGACTCAAAAGTTTATAAGTCGCGCGTTAAACCCGGTCAGGGTGTGAAAATTCTACCCACCACAGACACTTTCTGCCCCCAGAAAGTCACCAAGTCAACATATATCCAGAGCTTGAGTTCGAGCCCGAACAGAGCCAAAAAAGGAAAGTCAAGAGGCTCGGGTTGACGATTCACTCCATAAGTCGTACTCGGTCGGTCACAGAGAAACCATGACATAAAATGAGGGGAGAACACGAGAGGGTTCTCCCCACTAAAATAACTCGACTAACAACGAAACATTAAAACCCACGCACACCAACCTAACACAGGAACTCCCAACCCGAACTTACTGACTTCTCTAATTGAGTTGAGCGAAACCACTGATACATAAACGTAACACCACCACAAGGCCACTCGGTATATCGGGGCACAAAAACAATGACCTCCCTATAACAACATTGCTGGAACTAAGAATTCCCCACACCAATCTAAAAATCCAAACACATACAACTCCCTTAGTATGAGCGAGACAATGCTTCCACTAAAACCCATAACTCTCGGCACCAGACAAAAACCCCCAATGCTCACATCTCCGAACGATCACTAATGAAATCAAGACCATCCCACACAAGGACCAAGTACACTTTAAAGAAAAACAACCAATTTTAGAGGCAAAATTAAAAAGAACGCATCTACTTCGATCATGAAAGAGTAAGTTCATCACAATATCACCACAAAGAATTAACTTACAATAGTAGAAAAAACAAGAACAAGGAGACATGATAAACTATATTCCAAGATGAAAGATAAAGAACCCGAAAAAGGTATCACATGCCTCTGACGCCCTAACTGTGTGCGAGCTTCACCCTGAGACCTGAGGCTATGGATTTGATGGGTGAAGCATCTCATGCCACACAAATAGACATGATAATCCCCGATCATAACTCCTTCTCAAACAAAACTTCTTTCAGAACCTTTCCCAATGACCTAAATGGTCACACAATAGACGGACTTCGGAAGAATGAGACAAGATGGCTTAGAATTCTCGAACCAGCAACACTGATGGCACATTAGAAAGTAGTCTAATGAAACATAAGTTGACACTAACAAAAGGGATTTATTTAGAGGTATGTTCCTCTCATACACCCTACTCGCAAAATGGGGAACCTTTACGAATGACGAGAGGTGCCAGATTTTCCACGCACTTGCGATCCAGATGTCGACTCCTTAAAGCGGCCAACACAGTCCTTCTCTAACCACTGGCCCTGTTAACTACGGACGGGCTCACACATATTTTCGACTTCACCTCCTCAGGTATGATCCATTGGATGAAGATGAACATAAACACCTCTCACATCATCCCAAATCCATGTATGATGAGACATCCACCACCATTGGTCCAAATCTAGAACATTCACTAAACCTAATAAAACACGAACTCTAACAAACTCGGGAGTTCCAAAAAACCCTAAGACATGCCCTACTCCCCTCCTCAACCCACATCACTGCCCCTAACGAACCTCGAATACCTCGAAACACAAACAACACTCGATAGAAACCAGAATTGGGCACGACTCATTAACAGGTTTTACATAAATTTCTGGGTGGCATATTCAGAACATGAAAAACAAAATCGTAACTGGCATCAAGACAAACTCAATCAAAAGAAACACCTTGAACCAAGACAACTGGCCTAGAATCCTGAACTAGATTAAACACAACCAAAGCAACACCAAAATCCAAGGGAAACATATTCATAAATCAAACATATAAAAACACAGGTAAAATTAACTTTTCAAAATACCAAATCCACTTTTCAAGAAAAACCATGTCCCAAAAAAAAATTTCATTCAATTCCATTTAAAAAAACAATCCTAGCCTTAAATCCCAAAACCCCACACCTGGTATCCAATGAACCACTGCATAAGCCTTCATCCCTTTCCACTCAAATCACCTATACATATGTGTCAATGTGCACTTCATGTATCTACCCACACATATGCGGGTGATCCTAAGGAATACCAAGGGTTGAACATTTCGTTCCATTTCCAAATCCAAACATAATCCAAAAATTTCTAGATCAAAACACTCACTCTTTAAAAATCCACTTCACCATTTTCAAAAAAAACATGAATGAAATCCCCTTTTTACCTGTTTTATAATCATTAGAGAAAGACCTATTTCAATTAAAAAACACCTTCACTTCCAAAAACCCTCTAAAACAAACCAAAATCAAGACAAAGCACAACCAACAATGGACAACCGGAATGAGGAACTAGTGCTTATGCCCAACCTGGTGACATGGTAGTCAGCCACGCCCCAAGTAAGAAATAACACTAGAGGACCTTTAATTGGGAACTTGGGACCCACATGGGACACTACTCCATGTGGGGCCATAGTGTTACACCGAGTCAACTCTATTGTCATCCCTCAATCCAAAACAAAGGCAAAAGACTCAAAATCTGGACTACAACTGGTAGCTCAGATCTCGTCATGAGCGGTGGTGATTAGGCACCCACCCGCAACCTACTTCCGGATCCCTGAAAGTCTTAATATCCTTCTACTAGACACCCAAAATAATAATAACCTCCCTCTAATACCATTTTCTCATGAACCAACCCGGGTCGTCCCTGAACCAGTCACCCGAGCTGGCCTGCATCATGACCCAAGGGGCGTTCCCGATCCCTGTGGGCTGGAAACTAGTATCGGGCATCAAAACTAAACAGGTGGGAATGATTTGGCCGATAAAAGGAGGAAAAAATAATTATTTAAGACTAAACAAAGAGAAAGAAAACTATCAGTGGTAAATAAACAAGACTGCACATACCTCCATGTGACCTCTTGGTCACCTCCAATAACTAATAGTCTACTTCGCATGGGCAAATGAAACAAGAACCTGAAACAAAGAGCTAAACCTGCATCTAAAAAGGTATGATAGGCGCGAGCATTAAAATGCTCATTAGGAGATCCCAAGAAATCTATTCACATATTAATTTCCTTTAAATAAAAGATAATCAATTTCATGTTTGAAATACAATGTGTAAAACTTGTTTTTTACGCATTTTCTTCTTTAAAAGAAAACCACGATGCATTGCCCTTCATATTTTAAACTAAGTTCTTTTCCAAGGATTAAGCTTTAACCTTTTTAGTGAAAGAGGGATAGTGAAGTGTAAAACATTTTAAAAACCTTTTTTCACACACTTTTGATGATCACTTTTATCCATTTTAAACAAGAGATTCATCGTACTCGAAGGCAAAAGCAATAACCACACAAGGTAAATAGAAAAATAATAAGAAATAGAAATCAACCAAACAAAGCACCTCAATCATCTGCCACAGATAACTAAGTGCCAATATACATTGGAGAACCTAGGAGCTCTAAATAGTCTAGAATGTACTATACATGTGGCTCATCCCGAAGGAATTCCTACTCTCGATGAAATCATAACGACCTAATTCCTGGTGTTTCCCTACATGGCCTAACCGAGGGGCCCAATCCCCTAGAAGAGTGTCATCTGTACTAGGGGCCACTAGCCAGTGCGTAGTCTAAACTGGTGCAACAATTGTTCACTGAAAATTTTCTCTCTATGCTAGGTTCCCATGTTCAGACTAAAATGGATGTGAGCCAACAATGTCAAACAAGTATACAGTCATAAGTATATTCCTCACACATACTCAACACACACAACAATATCACCCCCGAGTCACCCCATTGAGTATGTCCCTCTCCTTATAACCATTTGATCATAGGAAAGTCTTACCCGAAGGACCTTATATAATATATAACTCAACCAATGAAAGGGGGTCCACATCCAAGGAGAGTGTTTTTATGATAAATAGTTTTACAAAAGTGATAATCGGGCCTCACATAATTCTTTCATGCCAAACCATTTCTTAAGGAATCCCACACACACCACTTTGAAAACCCAAAATACACTTTGAAACCCATTTAATAATCTTAAACAATCATTTTAAATCTAAAACACATTCACAAGGGCCAAAGGGGAATTTCATCAGGCAATTGATGTGGAAACACAATCAAACCACTCCAATTCAAGACATAAAATTTTACTAACAGTTCTATATCAATAATTAAAATTAAAACTAGGTGTGAAATGCCAGAAATAAATGATTATTAAATTTAATCGTTACTTCATAGAGATCCTACCTCAACATACCGCTTTTGGAAGACGACCACTCGAACTAACCCTCCGTGCTAATACGCACATTCATTTATACATATATATAAAATGCCCCTAGCTACATTGCACATATTCCCCAAGCCATGAAGTAATATGTACAAAGAGGGCATATATATATATATATATATATGTCTTACCCTATGCATAAACATGTAGGCATTCTTGACACCCGCAGCTCGAGACCACAAAGTAGAGTTCAATGCACTACACCACAAATACTAAAAACCTTACTAAAAATGAAGACCATAATTAAGATGGTGTGAAACCAAAAAATAACATAAAATCCATACCTCTGATGGAGGCAGCGAACCAAAATATTCTGAACCTCCTCGCCTTCGGCAGTGGTTGAAGGAATCTACAAGAATATGTCTTAGGGGAACATTCACACAACCCTAAACCGCAAGAAATCACAAAACCCAAATCAAAACCTAACCTAGGGTTTCAATTAGTTAATAAATAAGTCGTTCTATCATTAATAAATCAAGGGAAGGAATACATACCCTTTAACATAACCAAATAATTCAAGGGAACTTTGTTTTCTCTTTATAAAACCAAAACTTGCCTTTAAGACATGGAAACCCCCATTAAACACAAAGGAAGTCCGCTCAAAAACCAATTGGCCTAACCCCAGTGATGAATTGTATTTCATAGTGAAAACATTCATTTAAATTTTTTATCAAACATAAAAATGCATGAAACCCCATTCGAATAACAGGGAGAGACCCCATTTAAAGTCATTCGGGGAAACTCCTCAATTTAAACTCAATTCACTTTAAAAGAACATATTCACCCAAAGGAAAACCCAACCATCCAAAACTCATTTCAGCACTTTAAAACCATTATAAAGACAAATATTAATTTTTATGGAAATCCCAACACAATTAAATGCTCTAATTAAAATCATAAAACAAGGACACAAGAAACCAACCAATTATGTCAAGGCCAAGAAATAAATTGGGTTCAAAGAAACAACAATGATTTTAAATATATTTATACCCAGAATCAGAGGGGAAAAGGAATAAGAATAATAGAATTATAGAAATTGATAGAGGAGGGAGATGAATCTTACCGGAGGGAACTGCAACGACCATCGAAGGAAGAAGGGGATGCGCTGGCCAAAGGTATTGTGGGCTTCCACTGGGTCAGCGAGAGAGTGAGAAGGTCGGGGGGTCAGCCGGATAGGTGTGTGCAGGGGGTTCGGGCCTCTAGAACACTGGGTTCTGTTGGGTTGTGCACTGCTAGAGGAAGGGGGATGCGGTGTAGGAAGAGAGGAGGCATCGAGGCGAATGGTGCAGCTGGGATAGGAGGCCGACTTAGATCCGCGAGTGGAGGTGAGGCCGGTGGAGCTGGCGACAAGGTGGTTGGGCGAACGCGGAGGGCGGCGAGAGAAGGTGCTGGAAGTATGGTTGAGCGCGAAGGGGGTTCGGTTTTGGGTGTAACACTGCTACGTTGTGGGAGAGTGGTGGGGAAAGGGGTTTTGCGTTTAGAGTGCGAAAAAAGGGGGGCCGAGATTTAGGGTTATCTAAAAAAACATTTTATGTTATAATAATAATAATAATAATAATAATAAAAATCAACCAAATAATGATATTATTATTATTAAAACTATATATTATTATTACTTTATTCTTAAACATTATTTTATGAAAATCTGTTTTATTGAATTATTATTTTACTTCATTTCATTTCACTTGACCTTTAATTAATTAATTTACTTATTTCGGATGTCGAGCGACCACACAGCTCGTGTGATGTCAGGTGCGCGGTCGAGCGAGCTGTGCTCGAACCGTGCCACCTAGCACTAACCACCTACAAAGTCACACTGCGTGTTGATTCATAATTTTATAAGTCGCGCACTAGTCGCACGTCAAACCCGGTCGGGGTGTGACAATTCTCCCCACCACATACACCTTTTTCCCCCATAAAGTCACCAAGTCAAAAGATATCCAAAACATGAGTTTGTGCCCGAACCGAGCCAAAAACAGAAAGTCAAGAGCCTCAAGTTGATGATTAACTCCACAAGTCTCACTCGACCTGTCTTGGAGAAACCATTATATAAAATGAGGGGAGAACACGAGAGGTTTCTCCCCACCACAAGAACACGACTAACACCGAAACTTTAAAGCCCACACACACCAACCTGAGGAGGGGTTAACGCGGGAACTCCCAACCCAAACATACCGACTTCTCCACTTGAGTTGAGAGGAACCACTGAGACTTAAACAGAACACCAACACAAGGCCACCTAGAATATCAGGGCACCAAAACAATGAACTCCCTATAAAAACATTGTGGGAACTAAGAATTCCCCACACCGATCTAATGCTCCCAACAGATACAACTACCTTAATATGAGGGAGACAATGCTTCCACTAAAACCTGTAACTCTCAGTACATGACCAAAACCCCAACACTCACATCAACAAACGATCACTAATGAAATCAAGACCAACCCACACAAGGGCCAAGTATACCTTTAAGAAAAAAACAATTTTGGAGGCCACATTCAGAAGAAAGCATCTATTATGATCATGAAAGTGTAAGTTCCTCCCAGTATCACTAAATTTGATGAACTTACAATAGTAGAAAAAACAAGAACAAGGAAACATGAATGTCTATATTCTAAGATGAAAGATAAAGAACCAGGAAAATGTCTCACGTGCCTATATCACCCTGACTGTGCGTGAGCTTCACCCTAAGACTTGAGGCTGGGGCCTTGATGGCTGAAGCATATCATGCCTCATAGTCAGACACGAGCATCTCCGATCATAACTCCTTCTCGAACAACATTTCTTTCAGAACCTTTCCTAATGACCCGAATGGTCACACAATAGAAGGACGTCGGAGGTATGAGACAAGATGGCTTAGGATGCTTGAACTAGAAAAATCGATGGCACATTATAAAGTAGTCTAACAATCCTAATGTCGACACCGACAAAAGGGATTTCTTTAGAGGTAGGTTCCTCTAGTACACCCTACTTGCAAAATGGGGAACCTTTACGAATGATGAGAGGCACTAGATTTTCCATGCACTTACGATCTAGATGTCGACTCCTTAAAGCGGCTAACACTGGCCTTCGCTAACCACTGGCCTTGTTAACTACAGAGGATCTTGCACATCTTTTCGCCTTCACCTCCTCAGGTATGATCCATTGGATGAAGACGAACTTAAACACCTCTTACATCATCCCAACTCCAAGTATTATGAGACATCCACCCCCATTGGTCCAAAGCTGGTTTATTCACTAAACCCCAGACAACATGAACTCTAACAAACTCAAGAGTTTTCAACCACCCAAAGACATTCCCTACTCCCCTCCTCAACCCACTTCAATACCCCTAACAAACCCCCAATTCCTCTAAATACAAACAACAATCGATAGAAACTATAATTGGGCACGACTCATTAACATGTTTTGAAGACATTTCTAGGTGGAATATTCAGAACATGAAAAAAAAATCACAACTAGAATCAAGCCAATCTCAATCAAAAGAAACACCTCGAACCGAGACAACTGGCCCAGAATCCCGAACAAGCATAGACACAACCAAAGCAACACCAAAATCCAAGGGTAACAGATTCATAAATAAAACATATACAAACACAGGTAAAATTAAATTTTCAAAATACCAAATCCACTTTTCAAGAAAAACCAAGTCCCGAAATCATTTTTTTTTCATTCATGTCAATTTAAAAAAACAAGCCAAGCCTTAAATCCCAAAACCCCACCACTAGAATCCTATGAACCGCTGCATAAGCCTTCATCCCTTTCCACTGAAATCACCCATACATATGTGTCGATGTGAACTTCATGTATCTACCCACACATATGCGGGCGACCATAAGGAATACCAAGGGTTGAACTTTTTGTTCCATTACCAAATCCAAACATAAGCCAAAAAGTTCATGATCAAAAGACAAACTCTTTAAAAATCCACTTCACCAATTTCAAAATAAAACTGGAATGAAATCCCCTTTTTACCAGTTTTATAATCATTAGAGAAAGACCTTTTTCAATTAAAAACCACCTTCACTTCCAAAAACCCTCTAAAATCAACAAAAATAATGATATTATTATTATTAAAACAATAATATTATTATTATGTTATGCTTAAAAATTATTTTATCAAACTCTATTTTATTAAATTATTGTTTTACTTCATTTCATTTCACTTGAACATTAATTAATTTATTTACTTATTTTGAATGTTGGGAAACCACACGGATCACATGACGTCAAGTGCGCAGTTGAGCGAGCTGTGCTCGAATAGTGCCACCTGACACTAACCACCTACAAAGTCAAACTGCGTATTGACGCATAATTTTATAAGTCGTGCGCAAGTCGCACATCAATCCCAGTCAGGGTGTGACAAATCACCCCACTAATAACATTGCCACATAATTGGGATCATCCATTTAAACTACTATTTGACGCTTTGAACCAATATATATGAGTATCTATTTAAAAAGTTGTTGATTTAAAAAAATGTCATTTCATATTCATCATGAAAATTAAATGCTACCTAAATAAACTATAATACTGCTGAAATGGATTTACAAATAGTTTTATTTTATTTAGATAAGTTCTGATCCAATTTACATGGATGTAGAGTCACCATAATTTTTACAATGAAAATCATAGATACATGTCGAAAGGGAATAATAAAAAATTGGATAGTAATATGAATGTTACTTCTGTATGAAATATACTTTCAAATTAAAGATATGAAATGTTCTAAAAATTACTTAGCTGATCACCTAGGTAGACTACCAACCACTATTGAAGTTAAACTTTCACCAAAAAATATATTTATTGACCACAATCAAGTAGAAAAACTCTATCTGGTAGAAGGGGAAATAAAGTGGTATGGATAACTTATAAATTACTTAGTAACCACCTTGTTACTATTTCATTTAAACTCTAATCAAAAATAAAAACACAAATAAGAATCTTGATTTTATATAATAAAAGATTCATTCCTTAAGAAAATTTATAACGACTGTGTAATAAGGATATGTTCACCTGTAAGGGATATTGATTAATTTTTTGAATGTCGTCACAAAATATCTCATGGAGGACACATTGGACCTCAATTAAAGGGATTAAAAGATTTGAATACTTTTATTTACCAGTCCTATTTATTCATAGATGTTCATTATTATCAGAAAAAAGATCTAAAAATTCCAATTTTCTAGAAAAATTTCAAAAATAATAGATACCCCTAAAAACCCATTATCTTTTGTAAGATTTTTATATTATAAGGAATAGACATTATAGTACCTTTTCCTAGATAATTTTGAAATTATTATTTTATTATTTGTGTTGATTATGTTTCAAACTAGGTAGAATTCAAAGATGTTAATACTAATAATGCTAAATTGGTGTGTGATGTTTTTAGTACTAATATATTCTATAGGTTTGGAGTAACAAAATATACCATCAATAAACAAGGGAAATACTTTTTCAATAAATTATGGTTTATATAAAAAAGATTTATAAAGCATGTCACAGTTAATCTATAACCTACCGTACCCTAACTAATGGCATAAATAAATTTTACAATTGGGAAAAAATGTATTCTAAAATAGATTGTAAAACTGAATAAGAAGGATTAGATACAAAGGATAGAATACACATTATGGTCATACAAGAAAACCTGAAAATAGGCATAAGAACGATCTCTTATCATTTTATCTATAGAAAGAGTTACTACATACCTATTAATCTATAGAACAAAGCATATCGGGTTATCAGATAAATGGATATAGACTAGGAAGGAGAAGGAAAATAGAGGAAATTTCAGTTATAGGAACTTTAGGAAATTAGAATAGACTATTTTTAAAATTAAATAATCTAAAAATAAAGGACAAGAGTGGATCATGAAAAGAGGAGACAACCTAAAATCATTCATTTCAAACAAAAAGTGTTTCTCTATAAATATAGATTCTTGTTAATTCCATGTAATTTTTATTCTAGATGGGATGACCCATTTATAATCCCTAATGTATGCCTTTATGGTTCCTTATATACTATAAAGGATAAGAAAAAATATTCATTGTTAATGATGTTATATTATCTAAATTCCTTGGAATAAACCATTAGAAATAATGAAGAATATATCACTCCTCTAAAAAAAATTTCAATAATAACCCATCAGGTTGTACCTCCCCTTAACACTTAATTATATAAAATGATTCTACTTAAATACGATTACATGATTTAACTATTTGAATTCATTGCGAAAAATTCGTTATTTATGTTTAGGGAATGGAATATATAGTATATTACCTTTAATTTGATAAATTTTTTCATTAATTGTTTTTGAAAAAATTATTCTTTTTTAATTTTTTTGGGTTTCTTTTAATTTTTTGTCAATTTAGGAAAAATCTTTTGTTTAATTTGAATATCAATGAAATTTTTAATACATTCCAAGTTGGATAATTCGATTGGGTCAATTTACTCACCTTATATTAATGCTCAATTGTGATTTTTTTTTCAAATTCTAAATAATTTAAATTATTGCATCCATTAATTTCTGAATCACATTCCATGACATACTATCCAGAATTTTTTGTCAATTACAAGTAGGGATTCTAAATTTTTTTTGATATAGACATTAAATTATTCAATTTCATGAGTGAAATAATATCCATTAGTATCCCTGAATGAATTTATTTGGTATTCACACTAAAAAATAATTATTCCCACCCACCTATGTCTATAATCCCTTACATGATCTATGTTATATTAAAATGTGGGGATGTGAGAAATGGAGCTAGAAAACCTTTTTTTATATTATATTTGAATATAGAGAAAAATTTACTGCAACTTATGTGCTACTAAACTACAAGAAAAGTCATGAGGGAAAGATTGATAAAAAAATTTAGTATCATTCATGAATAATAATCTATATCCAACTTTTTTAGAATAAAAAAATGAAATAAAAAATCCCTACCTTTCCTAGAAAATGAATCTGAAGAGAATGAAAAACTGAAAATGATGAACCAATGCTAATAAGAATGTGGGAGAAAGTGACAATAAATCTACTATATAATTTTACTAAGGAATTAAAATATATGGATCTATATAAGGTACCATAATTACTAAGGAATTTATAAAGTTCCTCCATATATTTAGGAGTAGAAGAAAAAATATAGAAGAAACATACTAGAGGAAATAGAGTAATATCACTTGTTACTGAAGATATAAAAGGTGTGTGATGTCCATAGACAATACAAGAAGCTAATATGAGTTTCAGAACAATTATTAAAGGATGATATGTACTTAGAGTAAACTAAAAACATCCATTGAGCTTCAGATTAGATCCAAGACCCTTCTCCAGCTTCAATAGTTTTACAATTAAATTGTACCCACCTTTAATTATCAGAAACATTTGATCATGATCCTGAAATGTGACTTAATGAATAGATGATATAGTAATTAGGTGGAGATATATAAATTCATCAATCATATGGTAAAACACATATGAACTTGTAATGATAAAAACATTTCTATAGTTTCATACTGAATGATGAGTTGGAAAATATCAGGGAGTTAGGTATAATTGTTCATGAGAGGATGAATGAAGTGGGGTTTAATTAAATGATCTTAATGGGTAGAACTGAATATATATATCTTAGGGGGAATTAATGGGTGAGGACTATGGTTTTGAAAAGGGATATTACATTACATTTTCTTTAAATTTAATATTTTAAATTCACTTGTCAATAATGGTTTGTGATTTTTAGAGTGTATAAATTCCATGACTAGTTTGAAATCTAGGAAATTCATAGAACATGTCAAATTATATTAGATTAGGTTAAACTATAATTTTAAATCTAAGGTAAACTATTTTTTGGAATTAAATTAATTCTCATATTCTTCCTTAAAATAATTTTAAATGAATGTTTTGAAATTTATAGAAAATACTTGTGAACTTTGAGAGTATGTGGACTTTTAGACCAGTCTTCCAAAAACACTTTTGGATTTTTACATTTTTTATCAGTTATAAATTTCCTTGATAAATAATATCACTCAAAATGTGACACATTTTTCTTATGGGTTTATTTAACATTACCTAAGAGTGAAATTGACGAAGTGTGTATGTGTGGGGGGTTATGAAGCATAGAATTGTGAATAATAAAATTATGGATTTTAAATTAGAAATAGCTTATAAATAATCTAAATTATGGGATATCTATACATTTATATTAATTATAGTATTCTATAATTTATTAATAAATTTAAATAATTCTTTATTTTTACATGCTTAATTACATTGTTGGTTGTTAAGATTTAGATCTTGGAATAAATCCAACACTAATAAATTTTTATTTTTCAATATGTAGTTTGAAGAAGGAAATTTCCATGAGAACATGGGAATAAAACATTGTTGAGACCTTAAATATATTGATTTAAGCCCATATTACAGTCATATGAATGCAAGTCTATTAACATGCATTAGTCCTATGACTGTGAAAATTACATCCATATAAATGAAACAATTGTGGAAATATTGTGACTATGAAAATATTGTGAAAATAGAAATAAGTTTACCATGAGCACCTCATCCAAGAGTATTGTATCCATTAAAATGTTACAATGATACTAGGTCTATGAAGACCTTCATTTTTCATATTTTAATATGAAATCCATGAGTTTGTGACAATTTCATCCACTTTTCCATTGGCTTTGAATCATGATTCCATGGGAATTTTCTATACTCTGACCACTCTCATATTACAATGGATACCTATATCCATGAAGAAGAAACCATACCTTAATAAAACTACATCCATTGTAATTGATGATAAAATATTTCATCTAATATTATGTGTTTGTATCTTTCCTCAATGAAGAATGATTGTAGGTCCAACCGTATTGAGAGAAGTCATAGTCATCATTTTTGTTGTCAATTAACATGTGGTTAGGGATCTCCATTAGAGAGGAGTACATCAAAACCAATTTACAACTTTGGTGAAATAATTAAATAGGGGGGATCTGTTGCTACTAAATCATAGTTCACTAGAATGAGGATTCCCCTATAGGGAAAATACCACTCTAGCTAGGAGATAAAGAGATCCATTAAAGACGATTCATTGGGTGGCACTAGAGGATGATATATCACTTTTTATGAAAGATGGTATGCGAATTTGATCTGATATAGGATATTGAATAGACCATTAGATCCATCAAGTTCAATTTTCCCCAAAATTTGAAACATGACACTGCTCAAGCCACCATTATTGAAGGGAAACCATGTGAAGTTTAGGTTACCGATTTATCTGAGATTATCCCTACTAATGAAGACCAAAATTAAAACATGGATGATAACATTCATTGATTATATATGATGATATCATATTAGAAGGATCAAATTCATCTCCCATTAAATGGTTTTATAATCGAAGGAGGGTGTACGCATGAAGTTTGTTGAATGATTCCCACAATTTTTTTTCCTAATCCACTTCCTAAGACTGTCATCCCTCATGTATAGAGTCCTGGAATGTGGAATTTTTACTTTCCATGGGATACCCTTTTCCACATGATTTATGACATGATGTGTTCAAGATAACTAAAAAGAGATATTCCCAAAATTTATAGCTTGTATGAGATGCATGGAAATATCATTTTTATTGGATATTCATATGAAATCATTAAATAATATTTCATGAATTAATTCATTATTGATAAATTAAAAAACTGGATATTAATTTATGTTCAAATTTGAATAGTTAAACTCATTTGAAGATATCATTTATTAATAATTTGTATGAGATATAATTCTATGGAGAAATTCAATATGATTCATGAACCAAACATGAAATTTTCACATGAATATTAACTCACAAGTTAATGCGTATACCTTTTTAGGTTCTATATAAACCATAATATCATACAATGGAAGTGTGTGGTGTGTTGATATTTAGATGATGACTCTTAGAAACTATGATATCTCTTTCATATTCCTCCTTTTCATTTATAGGTACTACCATACTTTAGTGGTTGGTGGATACCACTCAAATGTTGAGTGATTGAGGAAAACCCATGGATAAACCATAGAGGTGGGATTCTTATGTTTTCCACTAATTTTTCATTATCAAATACATATGAGGATGAAGATCCAAGATTTTTGTGCCACTTTTTTGAATTGTACACATGATTTTATAGTCTTCTTCTTTTTAGTATTTTATTACATAAATTATACTATTTTCAATGGAGAAAGTTAGAAAATATTTCTTAATTACTTCAACTACCTATTATAATTTTCATTAGTCCCTAAAAACCCATTAGTTGTATAAAATTAATCCTTTTTATTTTTTATAAAACATCCTTTGAAATAATGAAGTGATTAAAAAACATATAAATTACATATTTTTAGAATTTAATTTCAATAAAAGGAGATAAACATACATATTTGGGCTATATAATAGAAGTCAAATCCTTACCCTTACATGGATGAGATGCATAAGGGTAACAAAGGATTAACCCTTATGTAGAGTGGTTTGTGTAAAGGCCATCACACCTTACCCTTGTTTTGATCGGTCTATGTAAGGGTCCCATGAATTTACCATTATATGTAAATGTTTTATATAAAGGTAATTATGGCTATTAAAGGCCCGTATAAAGGTTACCATCTACTTACTGTTTTGTGAGTTGCAGCTTCATAAAGATAGACAAAGTAGTACCCATAAACATCAGTTCTCGAAGGCTACATAAATGTAAAACATTATGTACCCTTATGTAGAATCTTTTATGTGATGGTATTACCCTTAGGCGTCATTATATTTTTAATTCACATAATGTTAAGAATGATATTTAATTTTTGGAAGGGTTCCAGAATCGATTTATCCTTACCTAGAGTTTCTGTGTAAGGGTAGAAAGAGGATACTCTAATGCATAATAGATATTTCGCTTAAGGGTAATCATAATTGTTTTAAAAAAATTAACATATAAATGTTTTATATAAAGTTTATAAATCATTTTAAAATGTTTATTTGGGATATTCTAATTTATAAAAATTTTATCAACTAATTAAATATAATTTTTTTATAATTAATTAAATTTTTATAAAATATTTCATTCCTAGATATTATATTTAAATATTTAAAAATTCCATTTACAAATTATATAAAATTAATTATGGAATATTTTTAAAAGTGTGTATTTTGAATTCATAAAAAAAATTTAAATTGTTATAAATTATGAAATAAGGCGAAAATATTAATTTTTTTTGTATTAAAATTATGAATTCTTCATAATTATTTCTTTTTAACTATTCAAAATAAAATGTTACCATATATGGATATTATTTAAACCACATCAAAAATATTTTGAGGATTTTATATGGTAATGGATTAGAAATTAACTAGGTATATGAAATTTATATTATTTAATGTTTTTACATAATATAAATTGAATTTTAAAATTCTATAATTCATAAAATATAATATATTTTAAATAGAAATTCCATATAATGATAAATGTGAAATATTTTATATTTTAATGAATATAAAATATAAAATTCATAATTATGGGATGTCCATAATGTTAAATCTGAAATTATAAAAGGGTATATAGTAATAATGTATTTATGAATAGTTATTAAATATTTATTACCTGATTAAATATTTGAAATGTTCATTTATCAAAAATATTATTCCTCATCTTCTTCATAGTTATAAATTTTTTACATGATTAATGTTGTATTCATTAGATTAACTGTCAAACAACTTCTAAGTAAAGGCCTGTATTATATTCTAGGTCTGATAATGAATTTTGTTTTTCTTATACCTTAACCTAAGTTTTTATTTGAATTTATCAACATACATTATGTTTTTTATTATAGTTTGTGCCTATTAGGTATTATAATTATGATTAATTGGATCCTATCATGAGTAATGTATCCCCTTCTAGAGGGACTTGTTGTTGTACTTCCTACCTACCTAGAGGCATATCCCTTGTCAAAGCTAGTGAATGGAGTTGGGTATATATTAATCTAGGCTTACTCAAGTATAGATTTTTAATATCATATAACTCAATGCCTTTACATGATTTGATAATGTAACTTATACATGTGATTCAACTAGATCTCTATGAATTTGTTTAGATTCACTTTTGGGAAAGTAACATAAGCTTTTGATTTTTGAAATGATTTACACATCATTATAGTTTGAACATATTGATTTGGTAGTACGGATAAAATTATAAACTAAATTACTAAAAGGATTCATATATAAAAGAGAATAACCCATGGTAATAAGGCTAGATTAAAATCCCCTTAAAATACTATGGGTGGGATTCCTTCTAAAGATTCACTTATGAACACCTCAATCATTAAAAATATAGGTTCTTAAATTTACAGTTCCCCTAAATTATACTATGTAATAAAAGAAAGTAATGAGTGACACAAGATCATCCTTGGGTAGGTTATGTTAAAGCAAGGTGGCCCTAGGTTTCCTTTTTTTAATATTTTTTTTTATTTTTTTGGGTTACAATTAGCTTGGATACCATTGAGAAAGATACAAGAGAAATAAGTTTTATTATATCAAGATGATGGATTTGACAAAGGGATATCTATTTAGCTATACACGATTCTTATAAGAAATGATTGGGATGATTCCCTACTTAATTTACTAAGTGGTAAGAGGAACTACAAATCAAACTCATTACCTAGTGAAATATGTATCTTGAACAACTAATTGATGAAATGATTTTAAAAAATGGTTTATAATTTTAGCAGGATCCTATTTAATAAAATTCCTTATCAAGTGGTTACAAAAACATGATACTCATCTAATAAAAGCACACATTTTATATAATATCATCATTATAGAGCATAGACTTATAATTAATTATATAGAAGTATAAGATTATTCTATATAGTTCCTAATATTGGGGTCTTTAGAATGTTTTTTATACATGATTGGTGTTTCTTGAATGTTTTTAATGAAAATTATTTGTTTTAGAATAGTTCCTTTCTCAATAACCATGTTTTGAAAATGTTCATTAAATAAATCTAGATTCCTAGGTAATTATTGAGTGATATATTTTAGTTTTAAAAGGAATTAGATGAAAAAAATGGCTTATACTATTTGTGAAAATATTCTTATTGTCATATATGGAAATTTTCAGACAATATGATTGAATTCAAATATTTTTAACTGATATTATCAATTTTTTCAAATATATATGAATTAGGAATATGATTTCTATGTTCTAACATATCATATAAATAGTGAATGTAGATAAATTTATAAACTAGATAGAGTAATGTTTCTTAAAAAGTTCAACAATGTGTATTTAAGAATCCAATTATAGTTATTGAAGCCTAGGGATTTCATGAATGAATATTTATAATTCCCTATAATGGGGTTATCCATAATACCTAAAGGTGTTTCTAATATTCCATGGAGTTTCCATGTTATGTATGGTTGTTATAGAAATTAGTTCTTCAGTTTGGAATGGTATATGATAATGAATGTATTTAGAAGGACAATGTATTGACTAAGTGGAATGGAAACCTTTATTAATTAGAAACAAAATTAAAAGAGTATGAAATAAGGGTGTTTATATAAGTATCACTGAAGGATAAGAAAAAGGTCATTTGTTAAAACAATTGACCATATAATGTCGTTACTAGTCACCCATTCATTAGATAGCCCATAATCCAAGTAGTTGGCTTCATATTATGTGTGTGTGATGAAACAATTCATGGATGACATATATTCCAAGAATCTAAACCACTTAGGAGTTAGTTTTTATGGGAGATGAATATAACAGTTTCTTATAGACTCGATAATGGTAGAAGAGTCACATTCTATCCATATAGTTTTTGAATTCTTTTTCCATTTCATTTCCACCACATTGATCATGATAATAATTTTGATATAATTATATGATGTGATTCTACATGATCTATAGATTATAGTGAATTCACCATAATTCTTCCTAAATACATCTTTAAAGCCTGAGGGGGGCGAGTTTTCTCTTGATTCTCTCTCTGAATTTCATTTAATCAATCCAAGAAATATAGGGTCCTATATGGATTCCATAGTTCTATAGGGGTTCAAAAAATTACCGAAAATGATAAGGTAGTTTAGAATAGAAAAATCATGGAAAAATTATTACAATGAGAATTTTGAAGTGGGTAATAATTCCACAATGTAACCATGATCTACACAATATCTATTTAAAAACAGAAGGAGGAATGTACATGTATCAATTTATTATGATTAACCCATGTGACTTATATAAACTATGTTTTGGTCACATAAAAGTGGTCTAAGAGCTGCGTGGAGAAAGAATCCCATTGCATTATTTAATTATATTCTACATAGAAACATTCCATGTGGGATGCATTTCAAAAATATCATTCACTAATGGCATAAAGATGAGGTTGTATCATATCTTAGGAAGAGGATATTGAAATATTCCCTTTTTTGATTACATATAGCACATATAGACTAAAGAGAACTTCCCACATATAGGATGTATGAGTCAACAAAAACATAGAGTTAACCATCCTTCAAAGTAGTGTGATCTGAGATAGAGAGATTCAAGCATTTTTTATGTTTCCAACTCATTTATTCTCATTCATATTTGTTGCATTATGGTAAAATAGTTTAGGAGTGATCATTCCATCATCCATAGTTTCTCATATCAAAAAGTCTTCCCTCTTAATGAAATTATAATTTCAAACCATAGACTTCACCTTATAAATAATTGAATAGAGAGACACTTCCATTTATTATTTTATCAAGGCATTGAGATATTTCATTATATCTACAAGATGTAAAGGATCCAAAAGGGTAGTACTCATCTAATTTTACAACCAAAATAGGAGATGATAGTTTCTGTTAACTATCAAGTGTGATTTGAATATATTGTATTTAATGAAACAACAATTAATATAAATAAAAGGTGAGAACCATCTTCTCATTTCCATTAAGTGATAAGAAATTTTTTAATATTATAAATATTTTTTATGAAAAAACATGAGACTATTAACTATGTGAACATTGATTATGAGTCATCAATTCATATAAAAAAATTAAAGAAAAAATCATGAATAAAAGAGTTTTATCTATTATAAAAGTGTTTATCCAAATATTTCTTAAAATATATGGTATCGTATTCTCACCACCCCTTAGTGAGATATTTTAATAAAATATTATTTTCAAAATTAAAAGATTCCAATCACAGAAAATACCATATATGATACAGAAATGATAGTTTATTGGTTTAATATTACAACTGAAATCAATGAAATGTTATCTCCTCAGACAAGAGTTTCTGTGTCTTATAATGCTATTATGAAAAGAATATAATATATAAGAGGCTAGTGGGACTATTTTTGAACATAGACAAGTCTAAAACTAACAAATAAAGGGTAAATCTAATATTAAGGTAATATGTTTTCAATCAATTTCCTAAAAGTGTTGAGGATATTTGATGGTAAATAGAAATGTAATGAGTTATATTTAGTTATCATGAAAATTAAATACACTATATCATGAAGGGATGTACCAATAAAAATAAAAATTGAATTATAATTAATATCATAAATTTGTTTAGGGTATGACTGTAATAAGAAATTTATGTTACTATAAAAAAATTGATTTATAATTTATCCTAAAAGAGTTTATAAGGAAGGGTTAAAATGATTATATCATGGGGAGATATTGATAGAATATTGTTACAGGGATGATTATGAGGGACATAGAAATATTTCTATATATAAAACATAAGTTTTCATTATAACATTAGATGTTTGGATGTTAAGAAGTATGAATATGTTCAATAAGATGAACAATTGGGAATATGATTCCAAAATCTCACAAATGTCCAAAATGAATTTTTTTCACTAAATATTTATGGGGTGTTTTTTATCAGATGGCAACATAGATATGTTCCAAGGATTATATATGTTTTAATATAGTAATAATCAAAATTTTCCATGAACATAAGTTCGATAAATAAATTTATCATATATGGTTTTGTAAACTAGTTATTATGTTTTAATTTTTAAATATTCTTAAAGAGTTTAAGAATATTAAAAGGTGTCAAATTTAATGGTAGCCAACATTTTATCATTCATTTATTTTTGATAAATAAATTTATATGCAGATATAATTTTTTTGAAGTGAAATGATAATTGACCTATCAAGTTATGAATTTTATTTTATCCCAAACTAATGTTTTTCATAGAGTATTATAGGTTATAAAGAAATGTTAAGGTTACCATGAGTATTATTATTTTATAAAGATATAGAATATGATCATTTGACCCAAAGCAAAGAATATGATATTCGTTGTGTGTTCTAGATGATCCACTAAGGTATATCACATGTATTTTAATATAAATTCCTTTGGAAATCTAGGGCTGAATGGATCATATTTGAGTCCCCACTACATGAGGTTAGTGATATAAATAACATGAGTACCTTAATACATTGATACCCTACTTATGAAAGTCTACATATTGAGTTTCCTAATGTAGGTTTGGATCGGTATGGTGATGGTCATGTTGTTGATTGGAGCTTAACCATTATAGTAGTTATCCTCCCTTATGATGATTATGACATATAGAAACTATATTGAGATAGATTATGGGAGTGTGTGTACACACCTAGATATTATATATCAATCCAGATAAGATACATGTGATGTGTTTATCCATAAGGGTAAAAGACATGTGATGAATTCATTAATCAATTAAATATATGCTTATATAATTTAGAATATATGAGTTGGATATAATTGATTGAAATGTGCCACGTCCCATTCACTTGATGTAATGTACAAAGGGAATATATGATAATGAACACGTGAATATCATATATACTAGTGGAAAAATGTATAGAGATCTCTGTGTTTTATGGAGATCATGCTAGATCGATTTATAGAATCTGTTTGATTGACACTTTTCTAGATGCCACAATATTTATAAATATAAGAATATGAAGTTTTTTTTTGTTTTTAATTCTATAATGGACCATGAGGTCACACATTGTGGTTAAATGAATAGATATTTATATTGATTAGAGGGATACTCTGAATTTTTTTAGAGTTAATCCAAAGGTGTTTTAGATGGGTATTCACAAGGTATTATAGATGATTTGATTCAAGGTTAAGATAATGATAGGTTTCCAAAACTATTTTGGAATATCTCCAAAATGAGATTTGGATATAGTTTCCCATGTTATTATATATGATGCAATATTAGTTGAAATGAAATGAATCTATTTAGGATTTAGTATTAGTGGTAGATTTAAGGAGATATTCTCTAATATTATAGCCTTTATGACATGCATGGCTATATCATGGGAGTAGGATATTGATATTGGTGCATGAAATAAGATTTCATGCACACTATAACCATTGATAAAATGAATATATGAATATTAAATTATGAAAATATTTTAATAATTCATCTAGTTTATAAAACCCATTTATTAAGGTGTTATATGATATATAATTCCATGGAGTAAATTCACATATTTATGAACCAATCATGGAGTTTATAAATTAATTTTAACACATTAGTTAATAGGGGAACCACCTCAGGTTCTATATAAACCAAATATCAATATGATGGTAGTTTTTGGTGCATTTATATTTTGTTGGTGACTCATACAGGACTTAATATCTCTTTTATATTCATCCTTTAAAATTTCTATGTACTATCATTCTATTTTGTTTGGTTAATCCTACTCAAACATTGAGTGATTCAAGAATAGTCCATGAATACACTATGGAATTGGGATGACTTTGTTTTCCACTCAGTAATTATTAACCAATTTAGGTAAATATGAAGATCAAATGTTATTATGGATCTTCAAGGAATTATATTCTTGGTTTTATAGTGTTCTTCATTTCAGTATTTTATTGTGTATTTCATATTTTATGGCATTGAGATTCAGGGAAATGGGTTTTTAATCACTTCAATTACCTTTAATAATTATTATTAGAATCTAACAAAAAACATTATAAAATATCATTCATAATGAAAGAGGAGGTATCTAATGATGCTACAATAAGTCTATATTCTATTTAAAAAAATAGATATGCTTGTGTTCCACATCATAGGGAGAATATAAAGAATTTAAATGGAGCCGTGCATGTGATTCTACCCCAACTGTGCATGAGTAAATTTTCAAACCTATAAATACACAATTAAGGAATAGTGGTTACACTTTTGGTCAATCTACTCATTGGATAATTCAAATGCACTATATGTACGTGCGAATTAAAAACTCTGCGAGAAGTTGTCACATGATCGAATTCTATAAGGGATGTTGGATTTTAAACCATGGATTGTAATGATAAAAAGATATTCTAAAATCCTCATAATGGAATTATGAATCTTTTAACATGAATAATGATTTGAATGAAACTAGTTATAGACTCAAAGGATGAACATTTCCTCCAACAAATAGAGATATAAATCCTTCTAAAGGAGGATGAAAATATAGTTGGATGGGTCAAACTTTTTAAGATTTTTATTACACTATTAGTTCCATACATCTAATTATTTTAGATTCATAATTTATTCGAATCCATGACACATCTTTGTTATATCTAAATTAGAGGATAAAATATTTTATGTAATTAAGGTAGGGAAGGAAGAAAATTTGAATTATTATTTCTTAGTGATTTAATGCAATGATTATTTTCTGGTATATTGATTTCAATAATTAATATTATATTATAATTATGAATGTAGAAATGTTTTATTCAACTCTATCTTTAATTTATTTCCTTTTTCAAGGATCTATAAAATCCTTCCTCTTAGTTTTAGACCAAATAGTGTAAATTTTTCTATGTTATGTGGTAAATTGATAAGTGGTTTTGGGAACATGAGGAAGGTCCAGTGGAAAATAAGAGATTACATAGGAATAAATGAACCATGTTGGGTGTTCCTTAAGTAAAATATGTGTAATATATTTATTAAAGTTCACAAATTTGATGGGTTGTACAGTGAAACAAAGGTTTTCTAGACTAAAATCGTAATTATCAATCATACATGGGTGAAAGTATATTTTTCTGTATAATATATTGATTATAAATTAATAAAATGAAGAGAAAAAAAATGTGGAATAGTATAGAATTATAGATAGATGTTTGACCCGAACCTAAACACTTTTATGTAATATTTTTATCAAAATCATTGTTCCAAGATTACTTTTTCCAAAATTAAAAACATTATTCTTATTAAACAAAAATTGGAAAATATATTTAGTGACCGACACTCTGGAGAAAGACTACTGTTTCCACAAAAAATAAATTAAAATAGAAAATAATATCTTCTTTCACACCCCATAAAAAGATTGTTTCAAGTATATAATGGTTTTTAGAGTAAATTTTTACTATAATATAAAAAATTATATCATTAAATTGAAAAACTTTTAATATTTTAAAAATAATTTTATCAAAACCCACTTTATAAAAAAGGGCATCGAACATTACTTTTTAAAATCAAAAAGGGAAATGTTAATATCATAAGATATAAATCATAATTGTGTTTTCAGATACAAAGGACATTATTAATGGGAGTAAAAACCTAAATATGGAAGATACAGATCTTATTTGGAAAGGATCAGAATTATTTTTTACAATTCCATACTTATATGGGGAACAAATTAATTTAGAATAAATATTGGACTCAAAATATTATTTTTTCATAGATAGAAATATAATTTTCAATATAAAATCATATGATATAAGAAACCAATAATTTATGTATGAATATTTATTTGATTCATTGTAACTCATAAGGGGGCGGGGGTTGTGTTTATAAAATCTATTAAAACTTAGTTAACTTTCAAATCATAAAACCAATATATTTAAATCTTTTGATTGATTTATAAAACAATTATATTGAATAAAAAATTAGGATAAAATTTTAAATATATACACCATACAAAGAATTAAGTGGTGAATACAATATCCAAATGAAGAAAAATTAAGATGAAAAAACCCTTACCTTTATCCCTGCTTAGTTGGAATTCCCTCTGACACCTGTATAAAAAAATTACTATCATAATAACCTATTCTAGAAACATATTCGTACTTATAACCTTTTATAAACATCATTTATAATAATTTACAACAAATATTTTAGTTACTTATATTTTTATTTCATTATCATATGTTATTTGATTCGATTTTATTTTAGTAATATTTTAATAATGGCGGTGTTGATTATTATTTATATATTCAAAGTTCATAATTATGACATAATTTTTGGTAAATTAATTTATTTTTTTATAATGATTTATAATGTCATAATTTCATTACATATATATTTTTGTTATTATTTTTGGTGATGAATTTGGTGAAGACCTTGTTTGGGTGATTTTTAACGAATAAGATGTGATTTCATAATAATATTTTAAATAATAATATATCATTTTCAAAAACCAAAAAAAATATTTTCTAATTATTATATAACAATAAAAAAAATTATATTTCCATATATACCCATGAAATAAATTTATACCATTATTAATGTAGGTGGTTAAATCAACATAATAAGAAGTTATGATCGATGGGTGAGTATGACTTGGAAAGTGATCCTTTTGGAAAAATATAATTATCATAGAATTATAGTGATATTATTTCAATTTTATTAATGTTATGGAAAATATATTTATTGGTTTGGATACTTAAGAAAAAAATTATTTAAAATTGAAATAAGCCGCATTCATAGATGTGGTAGTCCGAACATTTTCATGGCCGACACATTCATTTTCTATAGATCGAGAGTAAAAAAGAGATTGATTTAAAATTTAATATTATTAATGATGTTATAAATATCTCATTAATTAATTAAATAATCATTTAAAACAATACTTATAAGTATGTTATGAAAAAATGGATCACATTCCTTATAGAAGTAGTAGTTTCAAATAACACAAGCGACATTTTCATTTTTTTATGTAGAAGGTAATGGGTGGTTAATGATTATTAAATGATCATAATATCCTTTAATTAAATTAATAATAATGATTTAATTATAATATAAATGGAAAATAGATCATATATTTATGTAACAATAATTAAAATAATTGAAATAGAACATGGGTAATTTCAAATTTTAACCCTTCTCATTAGAATAAATTATTTCAAAATAGATTATGCCTTGTATAGGTTATAGTTTAAGAGTAATAAAACCTATAAGGAGTGTTTATGATATTTTTTTGAGTTATTTTGAATGACTTTTTTAAATCTATAAGGCATGGAGTGTGAGGAGAAGTCGGGAGGTGGTGGAACATTTTATAAGTGGAGAGGAGTGGCATTTTTATAATATATAATTGGTAAAATTCACTATTTAAGGGTTAAATAAATAAAATATTTGAAAATAATGGATTGAGGTATGTTTAAGGAAACTAAATACCCAACTCAATATTTTCATACAAGTTTTTAACATGTTTTAATTCTTTTATAGCAATATGTTTCCATATTTCCCAGTTTTTATTTTTACCATGTTTACAAATTTTCAATATATAATATAATTTTAATGAATAAAATTAAAACGGTCCTAATTAAAACAATTATTCCTAATTATTTAAAATATTAAATATATTTTATCAAATTAAATTTGTATTTGTAAGAAAGATTAATTATAACTTAATCACATGTAGCGTGTAAACCCCATTTTTTAGAAAAGTGTTTTTTTAAGCTTAAAATTTGTGTGTAGGATAAAATAATAAATGTTTTTGGATTAATGATATAGATATTTTTATGATAAAATAAATAAATATTTTTTTTAATTTAAAATTTATTCAAAATGATTTTTACAAAAATAATATTTTATTAAAATAAAGTAAAAATAGTTTATTTTATTGGAAAAAATTACTTTAGTTAGTAAAATGTTACAAATAGGTTTTTTGAATAATAAATTTTTTAAATGTATAGTTTTAATACATAAATAAATATTTAATTGTAAAGTTATTTTATATTTTTTTCAAGTTAAACTTACTTCTTGATATAATCAATAACTCTTCAATTGTGGTAAAAATTATATTTTTCACCATTCACCTTAAAATAAATTACATTAGAAATAACATGAAAATTGACCCTAATATAATTTTGAAATGAGGAATTAAAAATTAATGTTCTTTTAAAAAATAAAAAAATAAAAAAGCTAAATTTCTAGTTTTAAATGAAAAAAATATAAACTAAAATCTTTTTTATTTAAAAAATGTATATTTAACTATTCTTTATATTATTTTATATAAAATTATTATTTAATTACCATAATTATATTATTTTATATATAATAATATATTAATAATTTAAAATTTTGTTTATTATGAAAAAATATACAATAGATAACAATAACCATTATTTTTGAAGGAAATAATAATTTTTACTATTCAATCACAATAATTATTTTTCCAATAATTGCAAGGAATTTTATTTTTGTAATATCTCAGTGTAATTTACTATTGGTTTTATCATTCTTATAATTTTATTAATAATATTAATCTAATATGTCTCATTTTAGTTTTCTGTTTTGGGTGGAGAAATCTATCAATACAATGTTTTTTTAATGGAAAATATATTTCAAATTATTGGGTTGTTACATTTTCCCTTCTAAATATAAGTACTAGAGAGATACAAAAATTTCATTATTAGGGATAACTAATATAGTTTTTCTTATAAAATCTATATATTAATATTCTCATCCAATTATTCCAAATTTCCATCTATAATAGAGACATAGAAGTTTCTTAGGACATACCTTTATTAAATCATTTTCAAGAACCTATTTCCATCCAAATATTGATACTAAAATGATTATGATAACATATAATGAAATCACAGTAAATTATCATGTGTAAAGATCCATTGGGATTATTTTTTAATGCTTTTTTATTTTATATCTGTATATCTATTTGTTACTTCCATTATTAAAAAAGTGGGAAAGAGTTGATTCTTATTATTAATAAAGCCTTTCTGATAAAATTTTCTATGAGGTGGAAAAAAATTATCCTCAACTATGTTAGGAAATTTTTCCCAAAATTCAAAGATGGTGTTTTATTCTCAATTTCCCAATATCGTAAATGAAATTCATTAACCAATATGAAGTTTAGAACTTTTATATAAGAGGAGAAAATTTAACTAATTCCACCATACAAAGATCATAAAAAGTATATCACTGGATGGATATATGTGGATGGAGTTGTAGCACAATAATTAAGTAGAAGTTGAAATTTTTTTCTAGAGAGACAGTTCCCAAATAAACTATGTAAAGGCAGTGATAAAACACATAATGGTAGAAAATCATAGCATAAAAGTAGTGAATATTTTTGGAATGACTGGAGTGGTTTTTACTGGATGGAGGTTTTCATGAATTCCTCCCTAATGAGTTTATAGAATGATTAAAAAGTTCAAAGGGGGATATATGTTCCAATATTTGATTATATTTATGTTTTAATGGAAGTAAAAAATGATGAATAATTATTAACTTATGGATAAGAGACGTTGTAACCAGAAAAGGGGAAAAAATTTATGACATAAGTCTTTTTAATTTTAAACAATGTTATGGATCTATATACAACATGGGTTTGCTAGATAGAATAAGATATGATATCAGACCTAATGTTTATACAATGATGTTTTAAAGTAGAAGTTAGATTGTGTAAGGATATATGAGATACGTTATGGCCTATATAATAATTATTCTTAGATGTTTGTAAAGGTTCTTCTAGTTGAAAGATATTTCATATATATCCATACAAATATTATTGGATGAATGTGATAAATCTCCATTAGATAGAAGAACATCAAAAAAAATAATGATGTAATTAGAATGAAAATTTTGAGAATGTATACATGATTGATTTTTCAAATACATGATATATATTAAGATTTATGTAGATATAGAATAAAATTAATGGAGTGATTTTTACTCATCAAACATATATAGATTGATGCACAAATGTCAGTGCATTAGTTAGAGGAATCACATGAGAAGCACATTTTTCAATGTTGTGTAATGTTCATCGAACCCAATTGATTGGCCAAAAAACCATGATTCCATATGATGGAGGTGTGTGATATCACAAGAAAGAGGATCTCCCTGACGTTATCAAACAAATATTTTTAGGACAATGTCTAGAGAATATTTTTAAATCATTGTAAATCCCATGATTATAATGATTCAATGTTGAGTGTTTAATGTTGGAAAATTTAGTTGATATAATGATGTTTTAAGAAGTTCATTAAATTCCTTGTTAAAGAAGTTCAAACATTTATATCTAGAACTATGTTTGTAAGAATATTATAGAAAACACTATAAATCTTGAGAATCATCCAATGAGTTTCAATTGAGTGGGTGTTTTGTTGTTCAAATTTCAATGAGTGAGAAATTCACATTGAGTTCCAAACTTATTTCCATCATGCACACCAATAAAACATAGTGAAATTACAATGTGTTCAAATACAATTCATTACTTTTATAATGTTGATGTTCCAAAATACCCGAAAAAATCCCAAATCCAAAGTTGGTGCAAGGATAGTTTCCAACCCGGTTGATATTTGGTTAAAGATGAAGAACATCATACAGAGGTTGAGTAATAAGTCTCACTAAATATAGATTCCAATCATAGATATCAAACTGAGATATTACTAAAATTATATTAAATATATATCATTATATAATATTTATGAGATGGTTGTGAGCTGCAATTGTTTTTACCAAACAAAGCACCAAATAAGAGTAGCTTTTAGTGAGGTTCACTAGGAAGACTCTTATAAGGAAAATAAAATTGTATGGATGATATCTATATTATTTTTTAGGATCTATTTTACAAATTTTCACATTCTTGTATTGGAATATATTGACAAGAAAAAAATTATTTAACAAGAGTCGGTATAATATTTCCTATTGGGAGAACGAAGGAGTCCAATGGCATTTTCATCACGTAATATTGAATATATTTAATTGTGAAATTCCATGGACTAATTAGAGTCCCCATAATAAGGATGAATTTTACCACACTGAGACCTAACTTTATAAATATTTTGTGTCTTACCTTACATTCTAATCATTTCATTCTTCTGAGTTTTCTTTATAAAATTAATAAGAAAAAAACTCTTACAAGTTGAATAGATTAATTTCATGAGAATTTAAATTTTACAATATCATCACTAATTAAATCCCCCCTTATCTATGGTTATCATGATCCCAAGGAATTTCAATTGGTATCAGATCCAATGTTCCTCTTTTCAAATACTTATGAAGTTAAATCCCAACTCAATATACAGTTTAATTATTCCTACATTCGCTGGAAAAATTACTAGTATTAAAAAATTGGATGATACCCCATTTTCAATCTCTTTTACTCGAGGTAATTAATGAAACTATTTTTGGGTTTCCATCCCTTGAGAAATATAATCCTATGAAATTCACTAAATAAAAAAAAATTATGTAGATTATAAGGATGGAATTATTATACCAATGTATTTGTTAGAAGAAATTCTTATAAAGCAAATGGGTCTCAAAAAAACTAAAGAAACATGGAAAAAATTCAAAAGTATCTGCGAGGAAAATATCAAAGTGATGGAAAAAAATCAATAAATATGGAGTAGAAATTTATAATATATTATAATGGAATATGATGAAATTTTTGTTAAGTACTTCATTATAGTTAATGAAATTGTTTTATACATCATATTATTTAGATATGTCTTGGATGATTCAACCATTATTCAGAAAAAAATATGAGAAACATTCTAGATATGTTTGAGTCTGAAATTTGTCCATTAAAAGATAAAGATGATCTATCTACTAATTAATTTCAAAGTATTATTTTTTCATATGAGATTACAAAAGATCCAATATTCAAAAATAATATAAAGGATGATATTTATTTTGATCCTTTGAAGAAACTTAAAATCCAAGATTCTAATATGGTTGACCTTATTGATACCAAAGATAAGAAAGATGATGGAATAAATGAAAAAGGTCATCTCTCTTATCGCCATTAGTTACTAAATAGGTAGAGTAAAATTTGGAGGCAAAATAGAACTTATTTAACGCCCCGTCCCCAGTTACCCAGAGTTGATGCATTATTGCATAACATTGGCATGATCACAATGGATCAAATCTTGAAAGACCCATCAATTTATTAGCCTTGGAAGTACTTGATACATTCCAAAGTTTTATATTACATTATAAAATTAAAAAAACAATATTGTCTCCATTGAGCACATTCATATCCATTATACTATCCCTATAGTTCAGTCATAATATACTTCTTTGCATTCTGAGAAAAATAAAACACAGAAAGGGGAGAACTCAGATGCTCGGTAATGATAACAATATAGAAAAAACTTTCATAAATAAGCATAAACATTTAAAGAAATTTATAAGACTAAAAAAATACTTTTAATCTTAAACATCAATATAATATGGAAAATGTAAATCAAATAATGACATTTACTTATTCACATGGATATTCTACTAATCGAAAAATCACATATAATATCAATATCCAATTTCATAATTATGTAATCCATAATGCCAGACTTCATAACCGCATAGTTCAGGCCTCATGCCATGTCTACAAATAAGCTTTTTTCAAGGGCTTGTGATAAGACACTAGTTTGTCTCATGAGAACTACCAATTCATCGAGGAACTTTAGTGGGATCCACTATCACTTACTAAGTACAATGCATACCAATATTAAAATGTTTAAACATAACATAAACATTAGTATTAAAACTAGAATACGAAATGTCAATACTTTATCCATAAACCATGAATGGTATAAAAATAACACATCTATAGTCAAATATTTCACAAAACTATAAATACAATATTGAAGATATGTATTATAAAAATTTAACTTCAAACAAGTATAAAATCCATTAAAGGATGTTGACATAGATGAAGTCAAAACTATTTGAGAGAAATATCTCTTTCTATTTGGATATAATTTAAAAGTCATGAAATTATAAAAGAAATAATTTATTTTTAAAACAATCTTATAATATTGTAAGGGAATCGTCGATTGTTTTATAGCAGTAGAAAATAGTCGTACCCTCTATATAAGTTAAAAAAACATTCTTTCCTTAATTTTGTTGAAAATGTGGTAAATGACCTTATTTGGAAAGCAACAAAATGATTCATTTCAATATATTTTATAAAAAATCAAACAAGGGTATAAATTACATTAACTCAGAGTCTAGAAAATAGTAAAAATGTTTTGAAATATATTTTTTAAAAACACGGATGTGGATGATAAAGAGGTCCCAGTTGACACTTACGGAAAAACAACCTCGGATAATAAAGAGATTATGGAATTAACCCTTACCTTGTACTTTTCCTTAGTTGATGTTATTTAAACCTCTTTATTAATATTTAAAACATTGTTATTAAATTATAAAATAACTATATACATAAATATGATATCATATATGATCCTCTAGTATTGTTTTGTTAATAATATTTCAGTAGTATCATCGTTTCAGGTGTTAACTGGTTCATTTTCCTTTATATGCTTGGTTACGTAAGACAAGATTGTTATAGATAGGATGTATTGGATTCATATACATAATGATATAATGCTCATATAAATAGTATTTTTAATCATAAAATGAAAATTATACTTGAATGATTATGATGGGGAATTAATATCATCGCGTTCATGGAGACGGTAATCCATACAAATGCACAAGTAACAATATCATTATATTGATAGTGAAATACTTTTTAATTGTATATTATATCATATATAAAGAATAATTAAAATGTTATATTTATTATTTATATAATTTATAGTCATTATTATACCCATCAAAATAATGAAGTGTTTGAATAACAAACTACACCACGACATGGAGACTGTAAGCCGTACGTATGCATGTATGGGAACTTTTACATTTTTAGGATGGATAGAATAAAGAATATTGTTGTAACATATTTATAATAATATAGAAATATGTATAAGGTACTGGATTTATTTTTTTGGTATGGAAACAACAAAGAAATAGTAAGTGGAAGATGAAAAGAACTTGAAAGTGGGTGGTGAAATTATTACCTCTTTTTCGGGTGTTTCTTTTGGAGTTCATAAAAGGGGATCATTAGGTTTGATTTATGATAAAATTAAGGACTCTAGAATTAAGTGAGGGTAGTTGGGAAGTTATTAGGGCGGGTTTTGGCCGATCTAAATGGATTTGGAGGTGTGAAATTAAGAAAATGGGAAGTACCCTTTTATAAGAGATGTGATAGTCACTTTAGGAAAATATTGAAATATGATTTATAATAAAATAATTTTCAGTTTCTAATGGATCCAAAATTATTTTTGAGGCTAAGGTTGGGATGGATAGATAACCCCTCAACTAATAGGTTTTATACTGGTTTAGGTCACCATATTATCCAAATATTTTAGATTTAACTCTTAGTTAAATTGTTTAACTTTTAATGCGTCTTCTTGTATTCTTACACTATATGGTTAATAAACATACACTAAACATCCAAGAGAACCTAAAGTGGTTCATTAATGACATATATAATATTATTTAAGCCCTTTTTTGAACTATATACTTTTAGGAATATTATATCAACCAATAATATAGTATTTTTTTTAAAAACAAATTTATGTCAATTTTGACACTATTTGGTATTTTGTTTTTGTGAAAGTCATAACAACATGACTCCTTCAAAATAAATTAATTTAATCAACCCTAACATGTCATATTAATCTAAAAAATTATTTTAATTCATCAGAAGTCTCAATTTAGATTTATTTGGATATTTATAATATCGATTATTTTAATATTTCATTAATATGGTAATTACTACATCATTATTGTGTCATAAATAATTTAAATTATTTAATGTCTAAAAATTATAAATAAAATACCATTATGTATTAAATATACTTAGCTTTATAATTAATTTTTATAGTTGAATTTATCTTATGTGTTACCCTATATTAACAATGGTTTTGTTATTAATTATTGAATTTGATACTTTTAAATCTTATTTAAATAAAATAATAATAATTTTCCTAATCTAATCCAAGTGTACCAAAGAGTATAATATTTTTTACTAAGGGTTTTTGGGGTTTAATTTCACTTATCCAATAGAATCAGGACATTTGTTAATGTAATTGTAATATCATTTTTACCCTTAATTACCCTATTTACTTTTAACCGTGGTAAATAAAAGTCAAAAGTTATTATTCCCCAAAAATTATTTTCATCTTATTGAACCACATTGTACTTACTGATGTTAACCATGTCATATAGATTTTTTAAATTCAACTCACATAAGTTTTAAAATTATGTTTTATTCAAATTTTCTAATGCTCTTAAAAGGTGGGTTAAAGACGATAAAAACTGCAATACAATTTTATATATCTAAAATTTTTATAAAATGACTTCAATTAATTAAATTTTACATATATAGGTATTATTTATCAATTTTTACATAAAATAAATTAAAATAAAATAACTAATCACTTAAATAAAATGTCGGTTTTAAACAATAATGCAGTGTTTTTCAATATTCATAAAAAATTGAATGTTTTTAGAAAAATACCAAAAAACCATCCTAAGCTAATTTTAATATTCATAATCCAAAAATTAAGTCCATTTTAAAATATAAAATTTATAAAATTTCAAAATTTGAGTATTACTATTCATAACGGCTATTTGCTAGGTCATGGTGTTTTAAAACTCCATGTTGTGTACAATGCAAGCTACTGCATTATTCGAAAGGAAACATGCCAAGGAAGCGTGGGGTGTTATGTTCTGTGGATGCTTGGGGTGTTACATTCTCCCCTCCTTCAAATAATTTCATTCTCAAAATTTCTATAATATTATTGCCAAAAAAGAATTGGGTGGTTCTTTATCATATGTTCCACAGGTTCCTACGTTACCTCTTCTATCTTATGCTTTCCCCATAAAACTTTTACCAGACGAGTCATCTAGTTTCTCAGAACTATTATCTGGTATCAAGAATCCTGATAGGCTTCTCACAAAAAGACAGATCAGGTTTCAGTTCAATTTCAGCATAGGTGAGTACATGCGTTGATTCTGGCATTTATTTTCTCAACAGTGATACATGGAACTCATCCCGAACTTTTGAGAGACTTGGAGCCATTTCCAAATGATAATTTACAATTCCAATTTGTTCTATAATTTCTAATGGTCCGATTTACCTGGGACTCAATTTACCCTTCTTACCGAAATGTATAACACCCTTCCATGGATATACCTTCAAGAAAACATGGTCTCCTACTTGAAATTACAAATACTTCCATCGGTTATCAGCATAGATATTTTTCCTACTTTGAACTACTTTGATTTGGGTTTGGATAACCTTTACCTTTTTTATTGTTTCCTCAACAAGTTTTGGGCCTACAAGTTTTCTTTCACCAACATCATCCCGACAAGTTGGTGTGTGCCATCTCTTGCCTTATAATGCTTCATATAGTTCCATCTGAATACTTGAATGAAAGATATCACTATATGAAAATTCTACCAGAGGTAAATATTGATCCCACATACCTTGAATGTCAAGTGAACAAGATCTAAACATTTCTTCTAATGATTGAATATTCTGTTCTGATTGTCCATCGGTTTGAGGGTGGATGGAAGTTCTCAAACAAAGTTCAGTATCCAAGGCCTTCTGGGTACTTTTCCATAATCTTAATGTAAAAAGGGGATCACAATCAGAAACAATCAATAAGGGTACTACATGAAGTCTTGCAACTTCATTAATATATAGTCTTGCTTGATTTTTAAGTGGTAATATTCTCTTATAACAGGAAAAAATGATAACTTGGTAAGATGGTCACCAATGACCCATATTGCATCATTCCTTATAGGAATCTTTGGTATCCCCATGAAAATTTCCATTGCGAGATCATCCCATTTACACTCAGGTATGGTAAGAGGTTGCATGAATCCTCTAGGCTATTTTCTTCTAGCATTCACTTAATGAAAAACCATGCATCTTAACACATAATCATCAATCTCTCTCTTTATGTTGTCTCACCAAACATGTTCCTTCAAATATCTATACTTTGTGGTGATCCTATCGTGTATAGAGAAATTGGAGCTATGAACATCATATTAAAATTCCATTTTTAGATCATGTATATCAGGAACACCAACTCTCTTCACAAATTTCAAAATTCCATCTTCATAAATGAAGTTACTCAATCTACCACCATTCATATCTTTAATTATCTTTTGAAACTCCTCATCATAATTCTAAGAACATTTTATCCTTTCTAGCAAATATGGTTTGGAAACCATTTGAAAAATTATTGATGTTTCACCTTCCATTGTCATTCCCATATCCATATTTACCAGATCCGTAAATATAGTATCCCTTTCAACTCTCATCTTGTTCAAAACTCAATGATCATTTCTGCTCAAAGCATATGCCACCTTATTCACCTTCCCCGAGTGGTAGTGTATAGTAAAATCATAATACTCGAGTAGTTCAAGCCATCATATTTGCCTCATGTTAAGTTCTTTTTGTGAGAAAATATACATCAAAATCTTTTGATTAATATAAATCTCACATTTTTCACTATAGAGATATTTTCTCTATATTTTCAAAGTAAAGATTACAGCTGATAACTATAGATCATTAGTGGGAGAGTTTTGATCATGAAGTTTTAGTTGTTATGACACATAGGCAATAACTCTACCATTCTACATAAGGACAGAACCATGTCCTTTCTTTTAACCATTATTATAAATAACAAACTCATAATTCCATGATGGTAGATTCAATATTGAAGAATTGAAAAATCCTCTCTTCGGTTATCCGAAAAATTATTCACACCCCTTTGTACAAACAATTTTATCCCCTTTACATGTATGCTTGGTTAATGGGTTAGCCAACCGGGAAAAATTTCAGACGAAACATCGATAATAACTAGATAAACCAATAAAACTGTGTACCTGAGTTATACTCATCGGTGCTAGACATTATTATATTTCACTTATATTAGAATGATCAAAAGATATTTCATCCTTAGAGACAATATGGCCATGAAAAGAAATCTCCTGATTCCAGAATTCACACTTGATAAACATCCCATATAATTCATTTCTTCTAAGAGTCTTTATAACAATGAGCAAGTGATTTTAATGATCTTCATAGCTTTTGGAGTATACCAAGATATCATCAATAAATACCACTAAAACGTCATTAAGATATTCCTTGAAAACCCTGTTCATTAGATCCATGAAAATTGCGGGTGCATTAGTCAGCCCAAAAGGAATTAGTATATACTCATAATGCTAGTACCTAGTTCAAAATGTTTTCCTTGGAATGTATTCCTTCTTCAAACACAATTGATGATATCCAAATAAAAGATAAATCTTTGAAAAATATTGAGTTTCATGAAGTTGATCAAATAAATCATCAATGCGATGTAGGGGGTACTTGTTTTTTATTTTTATAGAATTGATCTCCCGGTATTCATTGAAAAAACTCATTCATCCATATTTCATCTTAAAAAAATAATAGGGGATCCACATGTGAAACACTATGGCTAATATATCTTTTATTACTCAATTCCTCTAGTTGATTCGTTAGTTCCATTAATTCCACTATGGTCATTCTATAAGGGGTCTTCGATATGGGCCTCAAATTAGAAATTAAATCAATTGAGAACTCAATTTCTCATTTTAGAGGATGTCTAGGTAAATCCTATGGAAACAAATCCAAAAATTCTTGCACAATAGGTAGGTCCTCTATTAGAACATTATTTTCCTCACCCATAGTTATTTCATTATCTTCTTCCTTAATAATTGAATTTAGTAGAGCTTCTAGGGGTGGATCTAGATAAGAATTAGGTGGTCACATTTCCTCACTAAAGATATGGTACTCCTTATCATCATCAAAAATTGTAACCTCCTTCTTCTCACAATAAATTTTCACATCGTGTTCTGAAATCCAATCCATTCTGAGGATTATATAAAATTCATGCATGGGTATAATGATGATATCAGCAAATAAAGAACATCTATATTCCCTAATGGGAACTAATTCACAAAACTTTTTTCCAAAGATACTTCCCTTAGGAGTTTGTACTGACAACTCCTTTGTTATGTCAAACTGAAAATATCTAATTTTCTTAGAAAATTAGGAAGATATGAAACAATGCGATGATCTAGAATCAAATAAAGTGTTGGATAAACTTGAGGAAACCATTAACTTACCTTCCACCATCTCTTTTGAAGCTTCATCCTCAGCAGTAGTGATCTCATAATCTTTTCCTTTCTCCCTTGTAATTTTTTGAAGAAAGTTCCTTTGGCGCTTAGGAAATTCATTTTCATATTTCCCCTTTTCTCTACAATTGTATCATTCAACATTGACGGCCTTTTTCTTTCCCTTGAAATCACGAGCTTAGTGGATTTCTTCACCACACTTGTAACATACTCCCATTCCTTTTAGGAAACTACATGGGTGTTTCTTTCCATAGTTACCATAGGATGGATATTCAAATTTTCCATTGTTCTCATTATTTACATTTCCATAATGTTCAATAGTTCTCTTTTTCTCTTTCTTTTCTTTAAAGTTGTAAAACTTAGATAATTCCTTTTCTATCGTGATAGCGTTGGAGACAATATTTTCATACGATAAGAGGGATTGTGAGACTAATGATCGATGGTAAAATGGTTTAAACCAATCAAAGAATCAATAAATCTGATTCCTTGGGTTACATATATAATCTGCAACATGCCTTTCTAACCATGTAAAGTTAGCCTCATACTTTGTGACATTCTCATCCTATATTTTCCTCAGACTTAGAAATTTTCTTTCCATATCCACTCGATGGTCATGAGGAAATAATTTTTCAAAGAAAATATCTTTAAACTATATCTATTCCATACTTGATACTTCTTCATCCTCCTTTGTGTTTTGAATTAATGACCACCATTGATCTACTCCTCCTGTGAGGCATTAAACTACCATGAAATTTTTTTCCCTTTCGCTACTCCCCCATGAATGAAATATTTTCTCTAAGGAACTTATCCATTTCTCAGTAACCAATGTATTTTTAGACCCATTAAATTTTTGTGGTTGTTCCCACCTTAAGTGGTCTAACATTGATCCTCTGCATTATGGATCAGGGTTCTCCATATGTGTAAGGTTATTATTCATGAAATGAGTGAGTTGTCCCAATATGGTGATAAGATGATCCGCACAAATTGCTTCACAAGCTCCACTATAATTATCTTGAGTAGGAGGGAAATACATTCATGGATTATGTGGGTTGACACGGTTTTTATTCCTTCCAATAAGCGCCATTTCTTAACAATGGAATACAATTGATTATTTTATGAATCACAATACATAATTCTAAACCTGTAAAACACTTAACTTAAATTGAACAGTTTATGGATATAATCCATAGTAATAAAATAGTATTCTTTGAGTAGGTATATAATCATAAATCCTTCATAATGGTTTTTAAAGAAATTGTGAATTATCCTAAGCATGTCCACCGGAAGTGTCGTAACCCAGAGTGAAAAAAGGCATGTTGTCGTGTACCAGGATACCTCGGGTCAAGCCCAAAACTCCTTGTTAGAGTTTTCACTCCTAGGTACATTTGTGAAAGAGCTTCCTCTACCTTCTCATATCCAGACAGGGATGTACTTCTTGGAAAATGAAAAAAATATCCACATTACAAAAATTTTAAGAATTTATTCTATACTAATCCTCACATTCAATCTTAGGTTATTGTTCACTAATCAGAGTATTTCTAAATCAAGCTTCCAATGTTTTTACTAAACATCCTTTGATACCAACTATAACACCCGACCCTAGTTACCTAGAGTCGGTGCATTGTTATAAAACATTGTCATATTCCCAAGTGATCAAATCCCAAAAGACCTATCAGTTTAGTAGCCTTGGAAGTACTAGATACATTCATAAGTTTTACATTACATTATAAAATGAAAAAAACAACAACATTGTCTCCATTTACCACATTAATATCCCTTAGACTATCCCTATAAACGAGTCATAATATACTTCTTCTCATGCTAGGAAAAATAAAATATAGAAAGGGGTGAGATCAGATGCTCAGTAAGGATAACAATATAGTGGAAACTTTCCTAAATAAACATAAATAATTAAGAAAATTTGTAAGAATAAAAAAGCATTTTAAACATAAAAATTATAATAATATGGTAATGATAAATAAAATAATGCAATTTACTTATTCACAATGATATTCTACTTGTTGAATAATCACATGTAATATCAATATCCAATTTCATAATGATTGAATGCATAATGCTGGACTTCATAACCACATAGTCAAGGACTCATTCCAAGACTACAAATAAGATTTAGTCAAGGCCTTGTACCAAGAAACTAGTTTGTCTCATGAGACATGTCGATTCATTAAGAAGCTATAGCGGGCTCCACCCATCACATACAAAGTCCAATTCATTCCTCATATTAAAAGCTTTAAACATTTGTATTAAAACTATCATATGAAATGTCTATACTTTATCCACAAACAATGAATGGAATAAAAAAACATGTACACTATCAAATATATCAAAAATCCTTCAATAAAATATGATTGATTTGTATCATAATAAATCAACTTCAAACATGTATAAAATCCTTTAAAGGATGTTGACAGAGATGAAATCAAAACTATTTGAGAGAAATATATCTTTATATTTTGAAATCATTAAAAGTCATGTAATTATAAAAGTATAATTTTTTTTAAAAATATTCTTATAATCTTGTAATAGAATCTTTTAATGTGTTATAGTAGTGGAAGATTGATTCACCAGCTATATAAGTTAAAGAATCATTTTTCCTTAATTTTGTTGAAAAAGTCATAAAGGAGGTTGTTTGGAAAATGACAGAAAGATTCCTTTCAAACAATTTTTAAAAAAAGGCAAACAAGGGTATAAATGAATGTAACCCATAGTCTAGTAAATAGTAATTTTTTTGAAATTATTTTTTAAGAAACATGGATGTGGATGACAAAGAGGTCCTAGTAGACACTTGTGTTAAATCATCCTCGAATAATAAAGAGATTGTGTAATTAACCCTTAACTTGTACTTTTCCTTAGTAGATGGTATATTAACATCAAGTATAATAGATAAAAAAATTTATAAAATTATAAAATACCTATATACATAAATATGATATCATATATGCTCCTCTAATATTTCTCTGTTAATAATATTTGAGTAGTATCATCATTTCGGGTGTTGACCAATTCATTTTCCATTATATGCTTCGTTATGTAAGATATGTTTGTTATGGATAGGATGTGTTTTATTCATATAAAAAATTATATTATGTTCATAAACATTATTTATAATCATAAACTTAAATTTATTCTTGAATGCTTATGATGGGGAATGAATCTCATTGCGTTCGTGGAGACGGTAATCCGTAAGTACGCAGGAGCGACAATATCATTATATTGATTGTGAAATAGTATATAATTGGACGGTATATCATATATAAAGAATAAAAAAACATGTTATATTTATTATTTACATCATTCAAACTAATTATTATACCCATCGAAATAATTGAGTGTTTGAAAAACAAACTACTCCACGACGTGGAGACGGTAAGTCGTACGTACACACATATGGTGACATTGCCATTTATAGGATGGATAGAATAATGAATATGGTTTTAAAATATGTATAATAACATCACAGTATGTAGAAGGTAATTTAGATATTATTTTGTTATGGAAACAACAAATAAATGGGAAGTGTAAGAAGAAAAGAACTTGATAGAGGGTGGTGAAATTATTACGTCTTCTTTGGGTGTTTCATTTTGAGTTGATCAAAATGGCTTCATAGGCTGGCTTTCTGATCAATGTAAGGACTCTATGATTAAGTTAAGGATGTTGGGAAGGTATCTGGTTAGGGTTCGGCAGAGCCAAATGTATTTGGAGGTGTGAAACTAAGAGAAGGGGAAGTACCCTTTTATAAGAGAGGTGAGGGCTACTTTAAGAAAATATTGAAATATTATTTTATAATAAAATCATTTTCGGTTAATAATGGACCCAAAATGATTTATTTATAATATAAGGTGGATATGGGTCAAAATCCTCTCAACCAATAGGTTTTAAGTAGGTTTAGGTCACCATATTAACCTTATCATTTAGATTTAACTCATAGTTACATAGTTTAACTTTTTACATGTCTTCTTGTATTCTTACACTATATGGTTAATAAAATTACTCTAAACTTCCAAGAGAACATCAAGTGGTTCATTAATGACATGTAAAATATTATTTAAGACCTTTGGACTAACCATAGAGTTTTTGGAATATTATATCAACCAATAATATGATATTTGTTTTAAAAACTAATTTATGTCAATTTTGACACTATATGGTATTTTGTTTTTGTGAAAGTCATAACAACATTATTACTTCAGAAAAATTAATATAATCAACCCTAACATGTCATAATAATTTATAAAATTATTTTAATTCATCAAAAGCCTAAATTTACATTTATTTGGATACTTATAATATCAATTATTTTAATATTTTATTAATATGGTAATTACTGCATCCTTATTGTGTCACAAATAAATTGAATTATTTAATGTATAAAAATTATAAATAAAATACCATTATATAGGAAATATTTTTATCTTTCTAATGAATATTAATAGTTTAATTTTTCATATGTTTAACCCTATATTAAAAATGGTTTATTTATTAAACTATGAATTTAACACTTTTAACTCTACTTTAAATAAAATAATAATAAATGTCCTAATCTAATCCAAGTGGACCAAAGAGAGTCATATATTATTCCTAATAATGTTTTTGGTCAAATTAAACTTATCCAATTGAATTAGGACATGTTTTTGTGTAATTATAATATCATTATTACCCTTAATTATCCTATTTACTTTTAACCGTGATAAATTAAAGTCAAAAGTTACTATTCACCAAAAAAATCATCTTATTGAACCCCATTTTACTTACTTATGTTAACTATGCTTCTTATATTTTTTAAATTAAACTCACAGATGTGGTAAAATTATATTTTATTCAAATTTTCAAATGCTCCTAGATGGTGGGTAAAAGACTGTAAAAAGTTTAATAAAATTTTATATATCTAAACATATTATAAAATGACACCCATGAATTAAATTGAACATATATAGGTCTTATTTATCAATTTTTACCTAAAATAAATTAAAATAAAATGAGTAATTGCTTAAATAAAATATTGATTTTAAATAATAACGTGGTGTTTTTCACTATTCATTGAAAATTGATGGTTTTCCAAAAAATACCAAAAATTTACCCTATTATAATTTTAATATTCCAAATCCAAAAATGAAGAACATTTTGAAAAATAAAATTTATATAATTTTAAATGGTGGGAATTACTATTCATAACAGCTAGTTGATTAGTCGTGGTGTGTTAAAACTCCAAGTTGCGTACAACGCATGCTACTACATTATTCGAAAGGAAACGTACAATGGAAGCATGGGGTGTTACATACCCTATAATCTTGGGGTGTTACAACTTAAATGTATTGAGTTTGTTGGAATTTTTCATTTTCTATGTATTTTCATAAGATGAAATTTGGATAATATAAGATAATTATAAAGAAGAACCTCAATGGATGAGCTGTGGTAAAATATACAAGTTAGATAAAAAGTCCAAAAGATATTAGAAAAAGTTCACTAGAAATATAAGCACCATGTTGAGTATGAAATTTGAGTACAAATCTAATGAAAAAAGTTCTTATAAGATGAAAATACATGAAATTTTAGAACATTCTTTTCAAATATTGATAAAAATGAATATTCCACAAGAATTAAAGAAGAAAGAGGTGAAGAAGCTAATGTAGAATTATAAATAAGATCATGACTTCTATAATGTCTTGATAAAAAAACAAAAAACAATAAATAAATAAAAATTATGAAGAAATAATGTTTGAAAAATAATATAGGAAAGATATATCTTCATAAAAAGGAACATTTATACACTAAGGGAATTAAGAACATAAATTGAAAGTTGAAGAACATGAAAATATGGTGAAAGATCTTTGTAAGAAACCCACTAGTAAAGAATATGATGTTTTAATAACTCAATAAAGATTTATTGAGGATAAAATTATCTTCAAAAAGATGAATGAAAATTTCAGCAAGGCCTCGTAATTAAATTCGAAAACATCTCAAGCTGCTAAGAAAACTCAATCCAATAAACAAGTGAAATTTATTCCCACTAAATAGAAATGTTCATCTAATTATGTAAATATTTTAGTTATAATAAAATTAATGAAAATATTGCATAGAAATATATGTGGATAATGCATCACATCAACAAAATATAAAGATAATATCTCTAAGAAAGACACTCTATGCTTGGTGAAAATAAAAATAGATAGATGTTATGAACCTCAAAAAACATTCTATAGGGAATTATCCCACTTCTAAAAAATATCATGATTAAATTGTTATTTTTAGTGTTGTGGTGTATATAAGAACAGGGAATATAAAATTTGGAATAACATGTCTCTCCCTAGGTATAGGTATAGATTAAGGGGGTAAATAGTTGAATAAAAGAGAGTAACTTTACTAAGTCTTAAGAAGAAAAAAATATAAAATAATCAGATGATAGAAATATTCAAGTGAAGAACTAGTTGGATTTCTCAGAGGATATTTGTGGAATATGTGACTAACTCATTCCATTTTTTAAATAATTTTTAAACTATTTTGGGGCATGTTTCTTACATTAGGAAAGAAAAGGAAGCTAGAAAGAACCAAGTTGGGGAAATAGATTTTATTGTTGAGACATCTCAAAAATATAGAAAGAGGAACAAACCTTGGAATCCTGAGAGTGGTTTTTCCTCACATATGAGAAGTGATAAAAATATATTCAATGATACTGATGAATGTGAATGAGGATTAGTTACTTTCTGATCTAATAGTTCCTTAAAAATAAGAGTAATAGGAACTACTAAAATTGAATTATAGAAACTCAAATAAAAGAAAAATTTGTATGTATATGGGTTTTAATAAAATTTACTAAGTATTATCCAACTTTTTTGATGATGGTAAGGAAGTGATATTCATGGAATATTCATCTATCATCAGAAGTGTGAATAATAGAAAAAAATTATTAAGGGTGAATGAACTAGTATAAATCTATTCCAACTTGGGATTATTTCTAAATCATTTTGATTATTTTTTTAGGATGAAAATAAAGTGTGGCATTTAATAGTTGTGAATCTTGGGAATAAAAGTATTAATGAAATTTATAAGTAATAGTTTCTAAGAAACATCCCAAAATTGAAGTGTAATGATGATGTCGTTTTCATAACTTTTCAGAAAGAGAATATAGTAAGTTTAATTCATAAGAAAGATGACATGAAATCTAGTAGACCACTTAAACTCATTAAATGTAATAAATATTAGATGATTAGACATTAATAAACATTTTTTATTTCATTACATTAATTGATTATTTCACTCGAATGAATAATATAATTATCAGGAAACTTAAATCAAAGGCTGCAATGATATTAAGATACTTTAGAAGGAGTTTTGAAAGGGAGATCTATGTTTATATAAAAAATGAAAACCAATAATGGAAATGATAAAAAAATAAATGAATTTAAATATTATCTAAAGAAATGTAGAATCAAACACCAAAAAAGTGCTCTATAGACTTCATAATGAAATGGATTGGTGGAAAGGAAAAATTTATGTTTAGGGGAAACATGATGAAGTATAATGACTAAATATAAACATTCATTGTTTTTTAAGAGAACATTTTATTAATTCTATTTATGTATAAAAAGGTATTTGTTTCATCTAAAACATAAAACAACTTCATATGATGTGTAGTATAATAAAATGATTTTAGTGTAATACTTTAGGGTTTTTTGGGATCCCATTATTAATAAAGAAAAAAAATCTATATATTTTAAATTATGATGAAAAAGTTGAGGAAGTAATTTTTATGGGTTATTCATCAAACATAAAAACTTAAAAAAAATTAATAACATGTAATAATGTTAGTGGATTTATATGATGTGAGAGTTATTGAAAATACAACATCCTTAATGAATGTTTTTTAAAATGTTAAATAATAAAAATGGATGAATTCCAATGATGATAATACTAGAGAAGATGAATGTGGTTTAGAATTTATTCAAAATGAGTTAGTTGAATCATGTGATGAGGAAATAGAGATAGGAATAAAATATCTAAATTTTCAAAATTTATAGAAAATGGGTTAATTTGACAACAATATTTGGAATTATAAAGTTGTAGTTCTGACTATAATGAATTTGAGATTTTAGAATCATACATCACTTATCTCATAAGTGGAACCAAAAATAGTTTCATAATTAGTTTAACATAAATAGTGGGTATATTCTATTATTGAAGAGTAATATAACATTTAGAAGATTAATAAATGGGATCATGTACCATGAGTGGTAGTAAACAGTGTAATATGATCTAAATGGATGTTCAGAAATAAACATAATAAGAATGTGGAAGTTTCAACATATGATGAACAAAATGTTTAAAAAGGTTAATCATAGGTGTAATTTATTTATTTTGAAGAAAATTTTTCCCCTATTGTGAGAATTGAAAATATAAGAATATTCTTGCAAGTTATTAAAAATCATTGTTACAAAGATAATTCGGTGGATATTAAGTCACATTTTGTAAATAAAGAAATTGAAGAAAAAGTTTACATTGAACAACATAATGGGTTATTACTTGATAAACATGGAACCATGGAAAGTATGTTGATGAAATATTTGTATGGGTTGAAATAACATCCTCATTCCCAGTACCCTAAACATGATAGTTTCCTATATCAATTTAGCTTTTATAATGGGAGATTTGACATCTACTTATATGTGAAAGAGTTGAACTCATGTGACCTGATTATTATTGTTTATGTTGATGACAAAAAATATTCATGGGATAGGGATAATGTTTTTAAATATTTTTTTGAATAGATGAATAAAATGTTGTAAATTTAAATGCTTAAAGAATTAACACTACTTCTAGAATTAAAATTTCAACAATATGAAAGATATATATTTCTATTACAAGAAAATTATGTCAGCGAGTTTCTACAAAATAATTAAAATGTGGATTCCAAATACATTTCTACTACTATTTAATTTTTTATTAATGCTAATAAATATGAATTTGGAAAAGTTGTTAATTAAAAATATCTTGGAAGTTGATAAGAATGTTTATCTATATTAATGCTTCAAGGCTAAATACTCTATATGATATTGTATTGTATACAATATATCAGACTGATCCAAAGGAATCCTATATTCTTGTATCTAAATGAATACTCATGTTTTTTAAAGGAACAACTTCTTATAACCTATTTTATAATACAAATTGTTTCATGAACATTCTCGGATACATAGATGCGTATTGGGATGGTGATTGTAATGATATAAAAATTGCATTAGGAATAAAAAAATTTATTAGAGAAAATAATGTGAGCCGAAATGGTAAGAAAAAAATTAAGTTATATTGATTAAAAAAGAAGAATATTTTTTCCCCACTCATGCTTGTTTGTAAAATATATATATAAAAGTGAAGATGGAATATTTGAGAGTGAATGTTACAAAACCATTTAAGATTCGTTATGATAATAAAAGGTCCATTGATATTTCCAAAAACATTGAAAAATATTTAAGATAATGTTTCATTGATTTGAAGTACCATTTCAGAAAAATTTACAAGTGCATATGTTATTCTTGAGAACATTTCCACAAAGTATCATGTTAGTTATTTTTTCACTAAATCTAAACTAAAGAATAGATTTGTGTATTTTTGGCTAGAACTATATGCTCAGACTCCACCAATGACTACTTAAAGTTATTATGGAATCCCCCCATCTATTAAATACGTTGAAAAGGGGGGATTATAGGAAAAACATTTTATGAAGTAATTTTTTTTATTTTTTTAATCTAAAATTGTTGTTATCATAAAATATGGGAGAAGATAAAATTGTGGGGGATTTTATATTCTCAGGGGAATTAAATTTATTTTCACAAAGGGGTGGAATTCCTTCAAGTAAATTACATTATCCAGCAAAGTGGGGATCATCAATTATCTACGAGAGATGTTATGGTTCAATAAATGATGAGAAAATAGTAATTTAGAAAGGTTATTATTTGTTGAAAATGTTACAACAAATCCAAAAGGGGGTATTGAAGATCCTTTGGGATGTGTTTAAAAAAAAGCCCTATATTTGTATTCAATATATCTTATAGATAACATTTTTATTCAACAATTGGGAAATAGTTATTTAATTTAATCAAGACCTTTTCTCTGAAGAAATTCTGGAGGATGTACAGAAAATTATCATAAATAATGTTATGAAAAAATTTCCAGATGTTAGATGATGTTTTTCCATTATATATTTCCCAAGATCATAAATAAAATTCATTGTTCAAGATGAAGTTGTAAAATTTTGTAAAATAGGAGAAACATTCACCATTATCACGAGATATAGGTTACTAGGTACAGATCACTGAGAATATTTATGTTTATGGAGATGCAACAGGACTCCAAAGTAGAATTCGAACAATTTGTTTGGATGTACAATGAAAAAAAATCATTACATAAGGCTAGTTCCATGATTTTTAAGGGTAATGAAGTGTTGAATAAAGGTATTTCGTAAAATAGGACACATTAGGTATGTTTTCACAAATTAAAGGTTTTCATGAGGTCCTCACTGATGATTTTGTAAGAACTTAAGATGTATGAAGGGATAAATATATTAAAAGATAAGATAAAATTGATGATAAATGGTATTAAAAATTTAGGAATTAATAATAGATTATGCAGATACTTTATAAAAATATAGAATGTAATTTGTTGTATAATTCTTTAATGGTTATTATCCTATTATCGATTGGTCAGTCTCTTGAGTCTATGAAAAATAAGTAGCTGACATATGGGTTATAAAGTTCGTACAAAGTTAGGTTTTATATATAAGTGAAATATTTTAAGGGGATCCATGAGCTCTTATGGCTTAGGTATAGGTTATCCCAAGACCTATATAAAGTTAAATCCAAATGAAGGATAGTTTTTATCCATTCAATGATCTTTTGATAGACAAGTTAAAGCTTCATTAGAGGGATGAGAATCAGATAAACAGTTTAGATGTCATCAAATAGAAAATTTTTAAAAGATTTTCGTGACCATGTTTGGAAAAAGAATATCTATATAAATATTTTAGTGGATGAAAAATGTGATAGATGAAGATACATTGACTCATCATACATATATTTCAAGATGGAAATATGTGACTACATCGATTTGAGGATGTACAAGAGATTAGTACTATTCAAAGATTTATCGAGTTCACTAGAACAAATTGATTGGTTAAAGAAAAAACACCAGTCCTTCAAAAGGATATGTATGGTTTCACAGGGTAGAGAACCTCTCTGAAGTCACTGGACATTGAATTTATAGTTGAATTATTGAGAACCATTAATAATATATATAGATCCCTCAATAATGATGATGTGATGTTGAGTGTTTGATGTTGGATTATCTTACTGAGATATGGAATTTTAAAGAAGTTCCATAATTCTAAAGTTGTGTAAGTTAAAATTCTTAGAGCAATAATTGAGTTTGAACGAATATTCTAGAATAATATAGAAATAATGAGAAGAATCCAACATGTTTTAATTGATTTGGAGTTTCATTTTTGAGTTCTCATTAAGAATGAAAATCATTTTCAGTTCCCTACATTTTCCCATCTAGAAAACCCATAAAATACGGTGAATGTACATTTCATACAATTACACTTTAGTCATGTTAGAAATATGAATTTATATATAAAAGGTATCAGAAAGATATATCTAATGAATATCTAAATGAAAATTTCAAACAGAGAGAGTTTACAACTCGTTTGAACTTTGGTTAATGTTGAGGAACGCTAAACAAAAGTATAGTGATAAGTGTTACCAAATAAGGTTTCCAATTAGAGATATATGATAGAGTCATTAATCAATTTATTCTAGTTTGAGACATTATCTAACAGAGATTCAAACTATTTTATGAGGTGTAGTGGTTTTTTTCACTTGACATGTTACTAAATCGAGGGAGAAGTTAGTGAGGCACACCATACATGGAATCTTGAACCATAATATCACTCACCTAATGGAATCCTATCGATTGAAGAAAATAAATTGTTTATTTTTAGATGATTTTTTTGGGAGATGTTTTAAAAAATTATTAAATTCTTTTACTTGATCAGTTTGATAAGAAGATCATTGTAACTAATGGGAGTGTGTATAATATTTTTTATTAGGAGATGGAAGGAATGAAATTGGTGTTGTCTCAACATGTATTCACTTTTCTAAATAGTGAAAATACATATACTAGCATGATTCACCATGGAAATGGTGTAGGTTCTCACACTAGGGTAAAAATATCAAATCTTTTGTGACTTGATTTACATACTTTTCATTGCATGCTTGTGATATTATTTTATAAAATAGATAAGTGTAAAAAATCTAACAATATTTGGAAATAATTTCAAGAGAATTGAAATTATAAAATATCATCCCAGATTCAACCCCCTTCATAGTGGTTATCATGATCCAATGTATCTTCATTATGAAAATGAAAACTCATTCCCAATATGTCTTCTCTAGTGACATCTTAACTGCAACCTATAATTATTTTAGTAGAACTATGATATAATTTGATAAATCCATCTATCCTTCGGTATAACATAGGTTAACCATTTTCATTTACTATTATGTTTTCTAGCATAATCAAATCAATTATAATGGTTCATAAATAATGAGTAAATTTCCAATGTATATCCCCTAAGAGTATCAATATAAGTTTGTAGTCTTAATCCCACTCATTTTCCAATGAGTTATGATCAAGTTAATATTCAAACAACATTTTTTTGGGTGATTAATGTTTTTTATATTGAGTAACTCTATAGGGGGTGAATTGAGTTCCCAATAAAATTTCTATTAAAAATAATTTAAAATAAAATCCCCCAATTTAATTGAAAATGATGAGTTAATCAAAATAGTACATTAATATGAGTTTTACCTTTTAAATGATTTCACAAATCATGATTAGGGATTATTTAAAATGATATTTGAAATTATTTTATCTTTTTAAATCAATTTACTTAATCAAATACTTATATACTCACTAGATAAGAATTACTATCAAATTTAGTTTTGTATATAGATTAATAAAACATAGTTTGGTCTTTGAAATTGAGAATACAAATTAGAAACATGTAGTGAAATAAATAAGAGGTTTGGTCTAAATTAAAGACCCAATTCCCTCCATTTAATAATCAACCACTACAAAGGATGTTATTATATCAAATAATATGATCCACAATCGGGATCAGGTACTCAACCAACAACATAAGATGTATGGGTTTAAATTATCATCTATAGTTATACATGGGGATAAATACAATATAATCAATGAAATGACTCTTTCACAGTTTCCATGGGAATACATATAAAAATTAGTTTGATATAATATGAACAATTCTCTAGTTCAAGCATAAGATACATTGTTTGTAGATATATAGAGAAATACACCACACTAGTCAAAAGTAAATCCAAATCAGAGAGAGAAAATTAAAAGAGATAGAAAAATGCAGTGATGCTTAGTTTTTAGTTCCTTACATGATCTAGGTTTGTATGATTTTAATTGGCATGGAGCTCAAATATATTTCATTGAATGTTATAGAAAAAACATTATCACGGGGTTTAGTTTTTCTATCTATAAATACTTTTCACAACTTCCACACAGAACTCTTCTTTCATTGGATGAATGGTTCTTGATATTCGATGTGTTACACACTTTCAAACACATATTGTAGATCGATCTAAACTATAGGTCACATTCCAAACTATCCCACATGAGGGGGATCTTTAGAAATATATTACACTTTAGGTTTGAATTATCCATTGAATAATGATATTAAAAACTTCCAAGAACTTCATACAGTTCATAAATTAGGAGTCCCTCTAACATGATCTTCATTTCATCCATGCAATGGTTTAGGAATAATCATTAAAGAAAACCATGTGTCACTTTTTTCATTAACTCTATAAAATATCCTATAAAATAATTTAATTCCAATAAATAGAAGAAATGTAAAAAGGCTAATGGTAGCATGGTCTAGTTGTATCACAACTCAGCAGTAGCACACTTATGGTTGGAGATAATTTTTTGGCAGTAGCACATTTCTTGTGGTATCAAATATATGGTGGTAGCACACCCAATTGTAGAATATCTAGTGGTGGAATAGACTGGTGGTACTAAGAGTCTAGTGGCGGAATGCCTCTGGAAATGGAAAACTCCTAGAAGTAAAAAAATTTGAAAAAATGGTATTATTATTTTGATAGTTGAAAAACTCTAGTAGTATAGATGTTTGGGTTGTATTATTATATACTAATAGTGGTACTCTAGAAGTTTCATAAGCTAGCGGTGGCAACGCTGGAAGGGTTTAATATGGTATTGGTGTAATTGTATTGATGGTATCACTTTTCAATATTGATCTAATTATCTTAAAATTATTCATTACAAAATAATATACAATTATAAAAAATATTCTCATTAGAAACATGGGAATCATTATTTTTGTTCATTAAATTATGGATCCTCTAATAATCTCCCCATTTTGGTGATAAAAATCACAGAATTTTATATACCATTTATAAAACAAACAAAGGAATAAATAGATTAATTTGAAGAGTATGATCCTTATTAACAATTTATATTACTACGGTGAGATTGTGAAATTTAATTTTGAAACTAAGGAACTAGAAACAAATTAATAGAATTATAGTCATAAAATTAAAAACATAAACTATAAACTAGTAATGTAAATTTCAACCAAATTATTTCTCAGACCTTTTTGTTTATTAAAAATAGAAGATAATAAATAATAATTAAAAGAGATAAATTGTAATAGGGAGGATTGAATAAAATTCATAAGTCATAGAATTATATATGAAAAAGGAATGTAAGGGAAATATGGAATACCTATAAAAGACTATGCAAAATCTAAATCAATCTCATCTCCATATGTAGTATCAACACGCCCTTTTCCTATTCTAGAGGTAGGAGGTACTAATGTGGAGGCTGAGGGGGTTGAGTTAGTAGAACATTTATGACTACTTCAATTGGACACATACTAAATGGTTAATACTGAGGAGGTATAAGATCTGTATAGGGGGTAGTAATGAATGATGATAGGATAATTTCCTTTGGTGTAACCACTTCTATTTCATATGCACATAATAATATATTCATGAATTTTAAAAATTACATTATTATATTTTTTACCTCCCTCCATGTCACTAAAAAAGTAATCATTTTCCTTCCATGAACAACTTTTTCAAAGGGGTTATAACCTTGAGCTAGCCTATTTTTTCATTGAATGACCTAGCCACAAGTGGCATTCTTAATTTCTCATCTAAAAACATGAGGTGAGAATTCAAATCATGCATTGTAAAAAACCTAGAATGGTATTACTTTACATCATTGGTGATGGATTATCTATCACTTTAGGATATATTTAAACACTCTCTTACCTATTTATATATACTCTCTCCATGCTAAGGAGTTAGGCAATGATCCTCCTCATGAGATGTATGAACATCACCCATAATATCTTGTAACAATTCATTGACTATGGATATTTTCATCTAATCATTAAATTATGTTGAAAGAAGGGGATAAAAATATATAAAAATAACATTTGGTAATCTCTCCATCCTCTTTGACAGTGTATCCTGGGTGGAAACAAAGGAGGACCTTATCTCCACCATAACTCATCTCATAGCCACTATCTCACTAGTCATTCTTATATTCCAAATTTCATCTTCCTAGATCTTTATAATCATATTTGGATGAATATGAAATAATCCAACTCAAAAATATTCTTGGCTTCAGCTTCACCAAATTCAGTAACTTGAGGTGTTTGGGATCTCAAGATACTACTGGGGCCAAAAAGAAATATCTTTCTTAAGACATCCAATTTAGATATGGACACATAATCTGAAGGCACTAAAGAATCAGTAGTAAAAGGTGAAGTACCACTCTCTGTACACGGTATAATATTCTCACTAATGATAATTTAGAATATGTAATAAAAATAACAAATATAGTAAGACCACCATAATTTGGTGGATTTTTTGTGATCATCATCACCACTACCATCTTCATATGAGTCTATATAGAAAATACTAATCAATTAAGAACCATTGGGTTTCTCCCCATGGATTAATAACCATTCTATATGAAATAAGAAACAACCAATTCATCTATATGATCCCCACAACCTCCTATAACTTCTCCCCACTTTGAGTATTCATGTTCAAGTAATAAATAACCAGGTAACTTCTCCCACTAATCATGTGTATTCACTTCAACTCTAGTAGAATTCATATCAGTAGGATGTACATGATCAACTTTGTGATTGATTGATCCTAAGAATTCCTCCCCTTCAAAAGATGTCTCTAGATCACCTATAATAGAGGTAGCATCACTAACTGGATGAACTGAATCTGGTCACTTGATAGATATAGATCTAGCTGAACAAAGATGAGATGGATGCTGTGACGGAGTCATCAAAGTATCATCATCTGGAAAAATAACATGTCCATCACCATCACCATTAGAATAATCTTTATCATCACCATTATCTCCATTATCATAACCAAATGTGACATCAGAAACATCTTTAAAGGTCTATAAAGGAAACTTAATATTTTCTTCTCTATAGACTTTTGTCTCCTCATCATCTCTTTTACTCAACAAACTCTCTCTGATAGGCTGAGAATTTGGTGCACTACCCGAAAAAAAATATATAAATGGACTCATAGGGATATCAGGATCACTACCCTCTTCAAAGGGAGTATCCATTTCTTATTATTCAATAACAACAACATAAACATTGTTTCCTTATATGAATAATCCAAAACCTCATTTGGCTCCATGTGAGGGACCACAAGATAATTAAGTCTGCTAGGATTGTCTATGGGATTAAAATCATCCAAGAGTTTATCATTATCCTCTACCCACTTTTTTATCTAGGGAATACACTTCGTATTAATCCTTTTGTAGGTAACATTACTCAAGAAAAAGAACCAAACATGACCTATTCTTCCTCATCATCATTAACTATGTCATCAGCTTCTAACATAACTAAAATAGTCTTAGGTTATATCAATGAATTATGTATGGAATAGTTATTTCACATCTCCATCATCTACACCATAAAATATCTAAAAATATTAATTCTATCCCATTATTTCATAAGGAATATAAGATAAACGTCTTTAAATATCATAGTACTAAAATCCGATTTTATAAGACACAATATATTTAGAATAAACATAAAAATAAGTCCACATTCACCATATAATTGAGTAGAAACATCAATTCTAACTTTATTCTCGCCAATCAAGTCCACTAGTGCATTCTTATATAAAAAAAACTCACTTTTACTAGGTATTGTACCTTGATATTATTTGGAGGATCCATGGTGTGGTACATTTATACACCTTATCCATTCTCTTGAAGAAAATATAATCTCATGTCTATGAATAATATTCCAAATCAAATGTTTCTTTTCTCCAAAACTATACTCTATATATTGGTACAACTGATGAACCAACCTAGGATAAAAATTTATATCATTTAATGAGGACCAATACCTCCTTAAATGGTCCTGAATCACCTTGAGTATCAATTATTTTCTTAACAACATCCATTCAATATAGACTTATATTTATACAATAACCACACATTTTGGAAGCATGGGGTTTCTCAACGCAAAAATAGCATGGCTCAGTTCTCATCTATATTTCTCTACAATAACTATTCCATTAGTATATTACTTCATGGGATCCCTGTATATCGGAATTATAGTGAAATAAAATGTTAATAAAAGGAGTGAGAAGGATGAAGGTTGGGAGAGAAAGGTATGGTGAAATAGTTTAAAAGATTATAGGCAAGAAAGAGAGTGACTCAAATTCATATTTTAAGTCAAATTTATCATTTAAGGATTTACATTCCAAAAATATAATAAAATATATACCGTTTAATTGAAAAAAAATATAAACACTAAAAATTGAGAATGGTAGAAAAACAGAGGTTAAGGTCAGTAGATCATCCAATGGTGGCTCTTTCCAATGGTGTCCTTTCCAAGGGTGGATCATTCCAATGGTGGATCCCCAATGGTGGATCCCAAATATTGGATCATCTATATTGGATTACTAATAGTGGATCGCAAATGGTGGATAACTCTAATGGTGGAGCACAAATTATGGATTATTCCAACAATAGATCACCAAATCATGGCTCTTTCCAACGATGGATCTTTCCAATTGTGGATCATTCTAATGGTGAATCCATAATGGTTGATCACCAATTATGTATTATCAATAGTATATCACCAATGTTAGATCTCTACAACATTGGATCACTAATGTTGGGCTATTCTAATGGTTTATCTTTCCAATATTGGATCACCAACTATGGCTTGTCAAACAGTGACATGTGCAATAGTGGATTATCCAATAGTGAATATTCCAATGGTGGATCCTCCAAGATTAAGAATTAACAATAATACGTCATTAATAAGTCATTCTTCATATATCTTAATCTCTTAGATTTCAAGGGATTTGTAAAAATATCTTCAAGCTAGTGTTCAGTTCCTTTTAATTCAATAATTATATCACCTTTTTTGGAAATGATATCTCAAAAAGTGATGTCTCAAATCAATATTAATTTTTCAAGAATGAGGAAAAAAATTTCTTTAAAATAATAATAACACTTTTATTATCACAATTTATAGGGATGTTTATGAGTTTATGTCCATAGTATAGCAATGTATGTCTCATCTATAAAATTTAAGTGCAATAACTTCCAAACGCTATGTTTCCAGATTTAGTGATAAACAGTTCAATAAAATTTGGTTTCATAATAGACCAATGTACAAGTGAGATTCCAAAAATATGACATATTCCAGAGGATCGTTTTTCTATAGAATTATCAACCATAAAAATACACATTTGAATAACTCAATAAGTCAAATTACTTTCCTCTAGGGTAGAACAATCCAAAATTGGATGTGTATTGTTGTATTAGGATTTTATTTAAACAAAAAGTGAATAAGAATATAATATTTTCTTGAAAATGGTCTCACATGCTTACTTGGATTTTAAATAATTCCATATTTATTTTCTAAATTTTAAAACCCAAGAATGGATTTAAGTTCCACCATTAATCATATTTCAAATTCAAATTGCATCATTTCGGGAAAATCAGTGCACAATAAATTTTTAGAAGACCAGAAAATAATATTATCAACATAAATTTGAACTACTAAATCATACTTTAAAAAAAAATCTAAAAATAGTAGGATCAGTGATGAATTTGAAAACCCATTAGAAATCAAAAAAGTGATCAACCTATCATTATAAGATCTGCATGCTTGTTTTAACCCATATAACACTATTTTCAATTTCAAAACATGACTTTGAAAATGAGGATTTTGAAATCATTAGGGATATTCAACAAAAACATCCTCAAATATATAACCATTTAAGAATGAACTTTTGAATTATATTTGATATAGTTTGAAATCCAAAAGTGTTGCATAATAAAACATTGTTACAATGGATTTGAGTCTATCCACTGGTTAAAATTTTTCCTCATAGTCAATAGCCGTTTCATTACAATATCCTTATGCAACTAGTATAACATTATTTCTGAGGATTGTTCTTGAATCATAAATTTTTTTCTAAACACTAACTCAGTTCCAATGTTTAATGTATCCAAATTTCTATCAACTAATTATTAAACTATGTTTGTTTCAAATTTATTATGTTCTTATTGCGTTTCTATCACTGAAAATTCTTCATTAATCACATCATTGATGTTCTTAGGTTCTAAATATGATAAGAATGCTTGATGGTCAACCTAATTTCTAACAGAATCTCTAGTTTGTGTACTTATATATATATATATATATATCTTCAACTATAATATATATGGTTGGTATCTATGAGTCCTAAAATCTCTAATAAAATAAGGGTTATATATCTCTTGATTAACTACTGTTTCGGGTTTGATTATCGGATGTTCTTTAGAATTGGATGATTTTTATGCTTACTTCAAAGAATTATTAAAGGATTGGAATTTATATTCAAAACTGATAGATCATATTTATGGTTTTATAAATGGTTCTTAGTCTCATTTAGATGGGTTTTATCAATTTTAACATGAAAATATTCTTCTAAAACCTTTTTTATTTTATTAAAACCCCTATATAAATTACTAGAAGTTGAATAAAAAATAAAAATTCCTCATCAATCTTCGAGGAGAATATTTCAAGATTATCCTTAGTGTTAGGAATAAATAATTTGTAACCAAAAAAATCTAATTTAATTAACATTTTTCTTTCTTCCATTATTTAATTAGTAATGATCATTCTTTATGAGTGGTCTTAATAAAACACTGTTGATTATATAATAAATTTTATGAATAACCATTGCCCAAAAATAAATTTGTATGTCTCACTCATTTAGAATAGTCTATGATATTTCTTGAAGGATCCTATATCTTCATTCAAAAAATCATTATTTATTGGGTTCTTAGGAGAAAAGAAGTTATTATTTTAGACATTTTTTGATAAAAAAGAATTATAGTTGTGATTTTCAAACTCACATCCATGATAACTTCTTGAGGTATTAATCTTATGTCTACCAATATTCCTTATATATTTATAATACTAGGTAAAATAAGTGAAGGCTTAAATTTTGTGATCCTGAAATACTAACCAAGTATACCAAGGGCAATCATTTATAAGAACATAAACATATTTATTCAAACTTTTACCCAAAACTCTTGAAGGTCTAATTAAGTCCATGAAAACCAACTATAGGGTTTGAAAAGTTGAAACAAATTTCATTATTTTGAAAGATATTTTTTGTTGTTTCCCTCTTTGATATGGTTTATATATTTTTACACTATTAAATTCTAGTTTAGGACTATCATTGACTAATCATATCTTTATTATCTTTCTAAGTGAGTGAATACAGTAATGGCCTAGTATCCTTTTAAAAGCCCAAGAATCCTTATGAAATACACTTAAGACAGAAATGTTTTTGGGAAAATAAAGAGTCTAAATGAACAACATAATAATTATCATTTACTAAGGAAGTAAAAACTAAATAATATTTAAAGTCAAAAACATTTTGGGAATTACTTTAAAAGTTAAAATGAAAACCATCATCATGTATTTGTGATATTATTAGTAGATTATACTTTAAACCATTTATAAATAAAATTTTAGAAGTTAAAATAGTGTTATGATTTTTTACATGAACAAGACTAATAATTATTCCCTTAGAATTGTCCCAAAAATTGAAATGACCACCATCCAATTTTATAAGACTCTTGGAACAGAAATAATCTCCATTCATGTTTCTAGACCATCCAATATCAAGGTATCATTAGTTCTTATTGGATTTTTTCAAGCATGTTTCCTACAAAACAAATTTTAAACCAAAAATAAACTTTGTACCAAAATATTCTTGGGTCAAGAAATGTTATTTATCAAAGAATTAGGAACTCATATTTTATTAATAGGTTTCCTATTATTATATTTTAAAATTTTATAAATAAAAACTTTTTGAGTACCAAATGTAAAAATAATTAGAAAAATATCTTCAAGAATTGTAATAAGGAATAAATTTATTCTTAATAATCCTGCACTATCTATGTTGAATACCTATACTAGTGGTTTACTAGGGATTAATATAATTTCAAATAATTTAGGAAAGAGTATTTAAACCATTTGAAATTATTTTCCTATCCTTATTTAGTTTCTCATTATGAAATTTAAATTACTGTTTTTCCTTTAATAAGTAATAATTTTTATATTTCTCAGTATTTCGATCAGTTTAAAAATATGAGGCTAAATCATTATACTTATTTAACATCTTATATTTATCCTTAAGTATATTAATAGTTTCTTCTAGTATATTATAGTACTAAAAACTCTCTTCATTATACATGTTTTCTTCATTTTTCAATCTGTAGTGTGATAAAAAATGTTAACAGGAGATGTATAGAAAACACAAGATACCTCATATTTGTTTTTTAGAAAATGCATATTGGATCTATCATGATTACCCTCATAAGTGGAGTCTAAAATACTCGAGTTATCATCGGAATCACACCATGTTAATTTCATTTATTTCTTTTATCTCTTATATTTATCATCATATTTATTCTTTTATCTCAGAATTGGATAGTTATCTTAGATATTCCATTTCCACTTACACCCATAATAGATTATTTCATTTTAATCATAATCCTTCTTCCAATAATTTCTCTTCATTCATCTATTATCATATTTACCTGTTTAGCATGGAATCCTAAATAACTTCTTTTTTTAAAACAATTGAATCTTCTAGAAATATTAGAAATCTCTTCATCCCTGTTAGCTTGTGAATCCTCATCACATGAGCTGATAGCTTAAATTTTATCATTTTTAAGGTAGTATATTTGAAGGCTAAATGTTTTATTTTGGGTTAATCACATTCTTCTTTATTGACCTTGAGTTCCTCCTCACACATCATCAGTTTTTCTTTAAAATCCATAACATGTTACTTTATAACATCACATGGTTCAATGATTGACACTTGGGTTCATCTTCTTCTATCTAATAAACACCTCAATAAGAACATAACATGATCATTATCAGAAATAAGTTTCCTTATTGAATTAATTGTATTCATAATATCCTTGAATGTGAGATACCTGATAGAAATAGGCTCTTCATATTTCAACATTAAAGTATCATATTTTATATTACTAATATCTAATCAAATTTCTTTAACATCTGAAGTTCTCTCGTCAGAAATAGTTAAGGTTTTAAAAATTTTAAAGGTACATATACAAGATGATATTCTATTAAATTACTCATAACCTAATGAAAAATAGAATGTATTCATGTATTTATAATTATTATCAAATTCTATTTCAGTATCATTACTCTATATATCTCTAGTAGTATGATATAATTTTTACCTATTTTTAATTACTATCTAGATATCAAAAACGGTACTCTCTAAATGAATATTTATTTTTATTTTCCACTAAGCATAGTTATTGAAATTAAATTAAGCAAGTGTGTTGGTAGAATACCTATCTTGTATATTATTCTCCATAAATAACTAAATTTACAAATAATAGAAAAATAATATCTTTAAAATGAAAAAAATCAAAGATGAAAAGATATTCGAAAATTCATTGATATCAAATGTTGGTTAGAGTGGGTTTTTCTAGAGGGGGTGGATTGAGTTCCAAATAAAATTATTATTAAAAAAATTTAAAAATCACTTAATTTAATTGACAACACCTCATTAATCAAAATAGTAGTTCAATATATTTTCTATCTTCAAAATCATTTTTTGAAGCATTATTATGGGCCAATTAGTTCAATATAGAAAATTAATTTAATTTTTAAATCAATTTACTTAATCCAATACATGTATATACACTAGTAAGTATTAACTATCATATTAAGGATTTTAGAGATTTTAAAAAATGTAGTTTAAGCATTAAAATAATGAAAATAAAATAGAAACACATAGTAAAATAAAGAATGTGTTCAGACTCAAGACAATATTTAATCCCCTAAACATGTTAATCACCTCTTACCAAGAATCTTGTAATATCAAATAATTCAATCCATAGTCTAGATCAGGTATAAATATATGAGCACAAGTTTTCTCTTCTCAAATCCACTTCCACAGTTATATGTGGGAAGAAATCAAAAACAGTCCATGCATGACCACTTCTAATCTTTTTTGTTTAAAAAAATAGGTTTTAGAGAATATTTAGTATTCTCCAATTTTAGGGAAGGATAGAGTGTGTTCATATAGACAGAGAAATGAAACACACTTCTTAATAATATATAAAAATATGAGAGTGAAAACTAAAATAGATACAATAATGTAGTGATGCCAAGCCTTTAATGATTCAGATGATTGAGGGTCCATGAATTTAATGTGGTTAGGATCTCAAATAGTTTTCCCTAAGAGATCAAAAATAAAGTTATCTTGATGTTCCATTTTTCTATTTGAAAATGATTTGAACAACATTCACCCAAAAATTTTCTTTTATTGAATGAAAGGTTCTTGATATTTGATATGTTACACACTTTCACACATGTATTATAGTATCATGTTAGCACCTGGTTGTAGTACACATTGTTGGACATGAAGGAGAACTTCAAAAATATATATCACAAAAGGTTCAAATTACCCATTGAATAACAATATTAAATATTTTCTAGAGCCTCATACTTCGAAAAAAATAGGAATCCCTCTGACATGGTCTTCAATTATTCCATTAAATGTTTTTGGAAAAATACTTAAATAAAACCATGTGACACTATGTGAATTAACTCTGTAAACTAGCCATTGAAAGAATTTAACATTAAGGAAGTAGAAAAAAATGGTATAAAGGATGATGATATAACGGTCTAGAGGTAGAAAAACTCAGTGGTATCACACTTCTAGTTGTACCTCATTACTAGCTGGAGAACATTTTCTGGTGATATAACATTTCTAGAAGTAGCATGCCTAATAGTAGAACATCTGGCGATGTAAAAGACTAATGGTAGTAGGAGTCTGATAGTGGAACTCTTCTATAGGAGGCACACTTCCAGAAGTAGAAAAATTTGGTCTAATAGTGGTGTGAGTCTGAGGGTATAAAAAATTTAGTGGTAGTGATACTCTAGTGAAATCATTTTGAACGAATAGTTGAACTCTATCAGAGGAATAAGCTGGAAGTGGAAGACCATTAAATGGAAAAATTGTTCTAATAATTTCAATTTTCAATAATTAACTAGTTTTTTAAAATATATACTTCACAAAATAATATACTGTCATAAAAAATTGCACTCATTCAAAACATAAGAATCATGAATTTTTAGTATTTAAACAAATAGTTTCCAACTATTACCACTTTGTGAATTTTTTCAAAATCTACCTCCACTTTTCTATATCCATGCTGGGTAAAAATTTCAAGGAAACCACATAATATCAAATTTAGAAAGACATCAGTATGTTATCCTACACATAGATTCATCCATGGGTTTTTTACTAAAATTCTCTCATCCTAAATCCTAAAATAACTACAATAATCCAAAAAACTAACCAAACCATTATATGATACTAACCAAGGTTCCTTATACTAGAACTCCTTAGTCCGGTGATAAAGAAATATATGTTTACAACAAGATTTGATACCATATGAGATAATCTATGCTAAACATGTCTCTATTTTACATCATTTCCATAAATTATTCATTACATATTACAATTAATCATACAATAACTAGAATGTAAGGTTTATTATCGTTTAGGATCAGCTACATAAGAAATGTATTTTATAATTCCTGTGAAACCTTCTTCATAATCAAACTAGAATAGACTCACTTTTAGACATCTCCTTTGATATACTCATATTAATAACCTATTTAATGAAAATATAAGAAATGGGTGCACCTAAATTCTCAATAAGGTAAATATTATAACTATTTTATCATGGGTTATATCATAATCACATAATAAGACATGATAATTAGAAATATCTTATTAAAAATAACATTAAATAATAAGAGTTTCCAATAATTCATAGCATAAGGACATGTAATATCAAATTAAGAATCACATAATATTGAAAAATAGTGTATAATAATGAGATAAAAATGATATACGGAGAATAAACATAGGAATATTTAATAGAAATGTAATATTCCCTTAAAATATTAAATAATGATAAACTTGGGAACAAACATAAACATAGGGAGATTATAACATTGTGAGTCTATTTTATTGAATTCGGTTAATGCTCAATATTTTGTACCACAATAATATGTATCTATATTACACTGAATCTTATAAACCTAGATAACTCGCATCATGGTTACTCTCAATATTGTGCACTTATTTAGCCCGTATTGGGTTCACAGTTAGTCTTGTGGGCCTAACAAACCTGCGTTGGTATTACACTCAACATAATTATGTTATAAGATATTTAACATTAATCAATGAATTAGATGTCGATATAAGACCTCAACCATCAATAATACATATATTTATGTGTGACACTTGAGATCAATCATCTATATTTCCAACAATACTTAATTATCCAATGGAAAATATACATCATCCAAAATTACATTCACATAACATCTCATAAGACATCCATATGAAAAAAGGTTTACTGTATCCTAATACTATATCCAAACTTTAATATTTTTATTTTCAAATTATGTTAATATATATATATATAACAACCATTTTAAAATATTTTATAATTAACTTTAAAAACAAGAAGAAATGTCTCTTTTTTGAAATTCCTATAAACTCCATAAAAATATAATCTATAAAAACAATACATTGAACTTCGTAATTTTTTTTAAATATTAATGTTTAAAAAAAGGGTTTTTAGGAATCAAATATACCAAATGAAATATTATTTGGAAATATTTATTTGAGAATTCATAGAATCGGTTAATAATTTTTTTAAACCCCAAGCATTTAAATTTCTTTTTGAAATTCCGCAAATCCTTTTAAAAATAAAAATATTACTATCAAAAAATATTAAAAAAAATTATTCTCACCACAAAAACATCAAGAGTAAAAATATTTTATAAACCACTTTTAAAAACTAGAAAATAAACTTCATAATGAATATTTCTCGTTTCAATAGATCATCAATAAAAAAAATTAGGAAACATTTTTACCATAATCATAAAATATGAAGTTATGGGCCACATTGAAAAATAATTTTTAAAAAGGTAAAGTTAAAACTTTTGAAAAAATTTAATTCTAAAAATTATATTTCATTATTTACCAATTTAAATTATATAATTTTTTTTATATATGAAAGGAGGAGTGGAATATAAAAAAAACTTCATGAAAGTAAATTCCTTTTCAATATAATAAAAATTCATTTACTAAAACCCACTTCAAAAAAGGGAAAATAACCTAATATTTGGAAAAGAGAATCATGGAAATGTTAATATCACAAGAGATATAACATAATTGGTTTTTCAAATATAAAGTATAAAATTTATTGGAATAGAAACATGGATAAGGAATAGATATATGTTACTAGGTAGAGATGAAAATATTTCCCAATAATGTCATAATTTTATATGTAAGATATTCATTGAGAAAGAATATTTGAATCAAAAGTGTAATTTACCAAATATATAAATATAAATTTCAATATATAATCTTATGGAGGAAAAAATCAATCACATAAGTAATGATTTCAATATGAAACATTATAACTCAATAAAAGGGGGTTTGTGTTCACAAAATCCCTAACAACTTCATCATAGTTTGAATTATAAAAATGTGATAGGTATAACATTAGATGATTTTTTAAAAACCATAGATTGAATAAAAAATTATGATAAATTAAATCCATGGCTGATATATTCAGTATAGAAATTTAATAAGAGGTGAATAACCATCATGTCTCATTTAAGAAAAATAGAGATAAAAAACCCTTAACTTTATTCCCTCTTAGTCAAAACGCGATCTAACATATAGTAAGATATAATAACATTATTAATCACCTATTTTATAAAATTATTCATATAAATAACCTTTTATAAATTTAATTTATATTCATTTACTATAAAAATTTTAGTTAGTTATTTTTTTCATCATAGAATATTATTAGGATCAACTATTTTTTAGAAGTAGTGTTGTAATGAAACTGTAAATTATTGTTTATAGATTCAAATTTCAACATTTTTAGGTAATTATAGTTAATTAAATATATGTATTATAATGATTTATAATGTAATAATTTCATTTCACAATTATTTTGGGTTTGATGCTTGACAATAAAGTCAGAGATGAGCTTGTTTAAATATTATTTTACCGAATGAGAGGTGTTATATTAATAATAAGTTAAATATTAATGAGTCCTTTATAGATCCAAAAAAATTAATTATAATATAATTAATTTCTTTAAAAATTTGTAGTTACTTTTCTATATTCTTTATATAAATTTATAACACTGTTCCCATAGGTGGATAAACTTACCTAACTAAAACTGTGTGTATTATATGGGTGAGTATGGTTAAGAGATTGATTCTGTTGGAATCATATCATTATAATAGAAGTATTATGATATTATTTATATTTTATTTTTTCATTGAAACCTATTTTAAAATATTTTTAAACATTTTAAAATAATATATTAAATAATTAATTCATCACTTTTGTGGAGGCGGTAGTCTGCACATACGCATAAGTGACACGTTCGTTTTCCATAACTGGAGAGGAATTAAGGGAATGGTTTAAAATTTAATAATATTTATAATGTTTTAAATATAATATTAATATATTAAATAAAATTTTACAACCATCCATGTTAGGAGGTTATGAAAAATGTGGATCATGTCGCATTTGGAGGTGGTAGTCCCGTGTAAAACAAGCCAAGTTTGGGGGTTTCAAAGTTAAATGGAATGGGTTATTAATGATTATTAAATTATCAAAAAAAAATTAGTTATATAAATAATAATTATGAAATTATAATATAATGGATAAAATAAATCTTAAAGTGTAACGCCCCGACCCCAGTTACCCAAAGTCAGTGCATTATTGAGTAGCATTGGCATGATCACAAAAGATCAAGTCTCGAAAGACCGATTAGTTTTGTAGCCTTAGAAATACTAGATACATTCATAAATGTTACATTACATCATAAAGTGAAAAACTACAATAACATAGTCTCCATTTTCCACACACATATCCCCTTCAGACTATCCCTGCAGGTCATTCCTAAAATACTTCTTCACATCCTGGAAAAATTAAAACATTAAAAGGGGTGAGTTCAGATGCTCAATAAGGATAACAATATAGTGGAAGCTTTCATAAATATAAATAAACATTTAAGGAAATGTATAACTAAAACAAAAGCCTTTTAAACTTGAACTTCACAATAATATGGAAAAAGGAAAATGAGATAATTCCATTTACTTATTCACATGGTTATTCTACTGGTCGAATAATCACATGAAATATCAATAACCACTTTCATAATGATGGAATGCATAATGCCAGACTATCATAACCACGTATCCAAGGCCTCGTTCCAAGACTACAAATAAGATTTTGTCAAGGCCTCGTGTCAAGACACTAGTTTGTCTCATGAGACCTGCCGATGCATCGAGGAGCTATAGTGGGATCCACCCGTCACTTATTAATTCCAATTCATTCTTCATATGAACAGGTTTAAACATATCATAAACCATAACATAATCATATCACATAAAACATGCATAAAAGAAACATAACATTTCCACATTTCACTCACAAGATATCAATAAAACACATAGATATAATAATAACCTTATCAAAACCATTTTCAATACCAAAATAAAAGAAAAATAAAACATGGTATTTATTTTTCATTTAAAAAAAGTTATGGCTTGTAGAGGACGCCAAAACTCAAATAATGGTCACAGCGGCGGAGAAGTCGTTGTCGCCGCATACGTACGACAAGAAAAACATTCCTTTTTTTCGTTTAGTAAAACGCTTCATATAAAAAGATTTCTTTCGAATAAACATAAAAGTCAAAGGGGTTTATACACCGTATAAACGAAATTTGTGTATAAAACAAAATATGCCTCAATGAACGGTGATTGAGATGAAGTCCCTTAAAAATATCATTTTTTTAAATAAAATAGATCTATTATTTGTATTCACTATAAGTACACATAAATAAAGTAAAAATACAAGACAGGACAGAATAATATCATGACATAATTTGAAAGTAGGAGATTAACCCAAAGAATGGAAATTGGGTTAACAAGTCCCTTAACTCATGTCCGACTTGACTTGATCATTCTTTAACCTCCTGAATAATAAACTAGAGTTAATTTCTTTTTGATTAAGAACCTTTTACATGTTAATTATACCATTTATATCACTTATTACCATGTTATGAACATTATGTAATTATTTATGTTAATAACGGTCATTTTGTCGATCTTTGGTACTAGAGTCAAAAATAAACTTCTTATAATTATAAGTTGTTCATGTGGTGAAATATCCATTATATCCAGAATTATATTCATGATTTAGATATCATATACATCATATATATCCAGAATATACATTAATTCATAATATTACGTAACATTTAGAGGTAAGAAATGAAATGCACCGTTCATAGAGACGGTAAGTCGTACGTACGCGTGAATGCTACTTTCATTTCTATTTCGTATTTAATGGAATGAAGTTATAATTATATAGAGGTATAATATAATTCCAGTATAATATAATGTATAATACCATTTAATCCATCCTTTATACATCCCACATATGACATTAACGATTCAAATCACTTTGAGGGGGAGGTAGTCCGCACTTCTTAAAATGAAAATATCGTGTTTACCCATAATGGAAACCATAAAGGTATGCCATAAATGACAAATACAGAAGCTTAAGAAAAACATAAACATATTATATATCATATATAAAATATAGTGACATCTTAATGGCCACCTTTGAAGGTGTTATATGAGTGTTGAACAATCATTGTTTCGTGAGGCAGAAATTCACCATCCACAGAAATAGTATGTTCTTTAACCATTAGATGTAGGTGTGTGTAAGTGTAGCTCGAATCCATCATATAAAAACATCCTATTATATTGAAGATACTGGTTTTGTTACAAAATAAAGGAATAAAGAGAGTTTAAGTGGTTGGAGAAGCAAAATAAAATAAAATAACCTAAGAGAAGACATTACCTTAAAATCGGGCAACTCTTTTTTGATTTGAGCCAAAGGCTTCCTTGGGAATAATTCGGCCCAAAGTGAGGCTTCTAAGAGTAAGAGAGGGAAGTTGAGGGAGTATTTTGGCAGAGGTTGGCCGAGCCAAAAGTCTTTCATTGTGTGAGTAAGGTGGTAGTGGTGGGGGCCTTTTATAAGAGGAGAGGAGGGGCACTCTTGGAAAGTCATGAAATGTTACTTTATTATATAATGAGTTTCGGATTTTGAGGGTCCCACACTTATATATTTCGAGGAAAAGGTGATAAGGGTTCTAAATATACTCATCCAATAGGTTTTTGACAAGTTTAAGTCTTATATTTTACATTATCATTTTATTTTATTTAAATCGTTAATTAATGAGGTAATCACTGCATCATCATGGTGTCATAAATAATTTAATTTATTTAATGTCTAAAAATTATAAAAAAATTATCATGATGTAGGAAATATTTTTAGATATAAAATTAATATTTATAGTAAAAAATATTACTTTTATAACCCCATTTAAAAATTGTTTTAGTAAATTAACTCATGTTTGTGACATTTTTATTTTAAAATTAAATAAAAAGATTTTAGTGACATTTTCCTACCAAAGTGGCTCCATGGGGTCCCCAAGTTGACCCATGGATTTTCTTGGTTGGAAATGACTCATACAATAGGGGTAGGACAAGTGTAAAGGTATTTTCATATTTTTACAATATCATTTTTACCTTAAATTTCACTAATTACCTTTAATCGCGATTAATAAAAGATAAAAGTTACTATTCACCAAAAAATTATTTTAATCCCATTGAACCAAATTTTACATCCTAATGACAACCATGTATGTCGGATTTTTGAAATTCAATTCATAGAAGTGGTTAAGTTTCATTTAAACGAAAAATCATTTTTTTAACTACCACTTAGTGGTTTCACTATTCATCAAAAATTGGAGTTTTTTAGAACAATGCCAAAATTTCACCATAATCTATTATTGATATTCTGAATTCAAAAATGATGTCTATTTTACAAAATTCCAAACATACAAGTTGCATTAATTAATTTTATAATTAATTCCTGTTGTCACAACAAATAGCATGTTTTTCAGAATAAATATATATCAAAAGATTGACAATTGTTCATGTCCAATTTCAATGTTAAATTAATTCTAATGACCACCATTGGATAAAATGGTAAAAATATATTCTAATTATACTTTAAAACCACTAAATAGTATAATTTATTACTATAAATTATTTTGATTAATTTTTTTTTAAGTATTTCTCACTATTCATAAAAAATTTGAAGTTCTCAGAATATTACAAAAAACTCATCTTAGGATAATTTTGATATTATGAATACAAAAATGATGTCCATTTTGAAATATAAATTTTTTATAATTTTAAAAAGTGGGTATTACTATTCATAACTGCTACTTTGATTAGTCGCGGTGTGTTAGAACTCGAACTTGCGTACAATGCAAGCTATTGCATTATTGAAAGAGAAGTGTATCGTGGAAGATCGGTGTGTTACATAAAGATTCAGAATCAGAAATAAATTAATTGAAATGGAAAAGTAGAAATTTGAAATTTTAACCTTAAACATTGGAAAACTTCTTTGAAAATAGGATTAAGGCTTTAAGAAGTTGTTACTTGAGAAGATAAAAAAATATAGATAGTTAATATGAGTTTTGGGAGTTATTTTAGTAGATATTTTCTTAATATAAGAGGCTTGGGGTGTGAGGAAAATTGGGGTTTTGGTGCCGCATTTTATAAGTGGATAGAAGTGGCATTTTTGTAATATATAAAATATACAGTCACTGTTCCAGGGTCAAATGGATCCAATAATATAAAATAATAGAGTGGAAGAAGTAAAATATTAATCAGGACTTGATCAAATAGAGTCACAAATGTTTTTTGGTTTTTTACAATTATGTTATTCAGTTTTTAAATTTTTAGTTTTTACTATATTGATAGATTTTTTACTATGTAAAATAATTTTAACGCCTAAAAATCACAATGGCCTTAAAAATAATTTGGACCAGATAATTACAAATATCAAATTTATTGTATAACATAAAATTTTTACTTGTAATAAAAATTATATTTAATATAATTACATTTAACACGTAAAACCCTATTTTTAGAAAGAGTGTATTTTAAAAAAAACATTTATGTGTAGGATAAAATTGTTAATTTTTTATTTTAATGGTGTAAATTGTTTTATTATTAAAAAAATAAAATTTAAGTGGATTTATAATCAATCCAAAATCATATTATAGAAAAATAATTTTTAATTAAAATAAAAACCAAAAATAGTTTCTTTTAATAGAAAATATTACTTAAGTTAATAATATGCTAAACATTGGTTTTCTAAATAATTATATTTCAAAATGTATAGTTTTACTCCCTAACTAAATATTTGATCATGAAATTTTTTTATATGTCATAATTTTATACTTATTTCTTGATTTGTTATAAATGCTATGTTTTTAGTGAAATCTATATGTTTATATATTCACCTAAAAACAATTATTTTATAAAAATCTAAAAAACTCACCCTATTCTAATTTTGACATTTTGAATTAAAAAATGATGTTAATTTTAATAAATAAAAATTCTAAATTATAAAAATTTATTTTGTAAATGAAAATATTAAATACAAAGGTAAACAATTTTATTGAGAAATGACATTTTTAAGTGTTCTTTATTTTATTTCATATCAATTTATAACTTAAATAATTTTTAAATACTAGTTCACATATAATAATATTTTAAAATTCATGAATTTAATTTCTTTGGATAAAATATACAATGCTTTAGAATAGTTATTTGAGAAAGAATAATCCCTATAAATATTGAATAATATTAATAATTTAACCTCTAAATATAATCATTTTTATTAGAGTAATATACATTAACAATTACTAGAGGTTTTTTTATTATTATTGTTTTCTTAATAATCTTCATCTAATATGTAATGACCTATTTTAGTTCGGTGTTTCATGTGAAACAATCAATCGATACAATGTGTATTTAAAAGAAAAATATATTCTTAGATATTTAGGTGTTACATCGAGTCTACCAATAAAGAGTAGCACATGTAAGGTGTGAAAATTACAAGAATTGGTAGGTATGACTATAGATTCCATGAATTTATTTTCTAAAATCAACCCATACCTACAAGTTTGAAAATAGTATCTGAAAATAGGGATTTATCATTTTTTAAGACAATCTCATCCATTTGTTAAAAACAATTAAACTCGCATTTTTGAACATTATTTAAAAAATAATAACATTAATAAATCAACCTTATAATCCATAATCAAATAAAAGTATTAGTAACTAACAACAAGTAGGATCAATTGGATCAGTGAATAAGAAAGGAAAATCGATTGTAAAATATAAAAATATAGGCACATCATAATAGAATAATGATAAATTATGAGTAAATAGGAACTAAGGTATAAGTAAATGGTAAAAAAATGATGAATATGTGATCATATGAAATTATTAAAAATTCCATGATCCACAACTAGATGTACCCAAGCCGGAACCATCAATTGGTTTATCGATGCATTCCTAAGTCTATAGTCAAGTAGCATCTCTAAACTAGCCTCACCACTGGAAATCCCATATTCCCTCTGATAACATATTAGATCTCATCTTTCTAATTATAACTATATAGTATCCATCTATTATCCCTAATTATGATGTATGTGATACTCATGATAAATGTAATAGTAGGTGAAGAAGCCTTATCATAAAACACATTAATCAAGAATCAACATAATCAAACCACATCTTCTCAACCCACCTCTATACACCCATCCATGAAAATAACCTCTTTAAATGTATTCCATATCATCTCAATATAACCATGTTTTATGGATTCCATGGAGGTGTGCACCTTTTATGAAACCCCATTTAAAATAAAAATCAGGACATAGAATCTGAAAATACTAATAATTTTCCAGGAGAAAAATCAATTATATTCCATTTTAAAACAAAATTAATTAGTCAAAATGTTTACACAAGGTTCCAAATGGGCATTAAAATCATAATTTAGAAATTCACTATTAACAGCACTTCAGAATAAATTTTGGAAACAAAGGGAGATTTGGAGAACTCATTCTTTAATGAGGGAATATTATAAAATTATAATTGTATATAAAGATATAATTATATATATATATATATATATATATAATGTACATAAATAAATACATATATCTATATATATATATATATAAATTCATGGGATACCCCAATGGGAAAAAAGTAAAAATTCAAGTTTTCCAACAAAATGTATGAACCCTCAAGTACATCCACCAAAACATCAAAATGGTAAATGAAAATTAAAACTAAAATACAACCCCAATGGAGAATATTCATAAAATCATACAGGGAAATATATCACATAAAATCACCCAAATGAATTTATAAGGTATCACATGTTTCTTTGGGAACACATTGTATACATATATGTTTGATAAGAGACATAATCATTTAAATCCTTAGAAATTCCCTATAAATCAATCCAACAACCCATAAAACATTAAAGAAATTATAGATTCAACAACATCAAAAATTAAATTTTGAAAAATCTAAAAAATCCAATGAATGTAATGATGTTCTATTGAATATAATATACTGAATACACCTACCTTAACCATGTGAAAATGTGAATAAACTCTTGATTAAATAAGGAACACAACCAAACGAACGCACCACACACCATAACATCAATATAAATAAAAAAGAAGGCCTAAACATATCCAAGGGTTTGGGTAACTTAAAAAAGAAGGAGAGAAAGAAAAAACATAATAAGGAAGAGGAGTGGGGAAAATAACCTTACCTCAATAATAACACCCAAATAATGAAGTGACGATTCCTCAAAATCTATTTAGTGATAATGGGGGATTCACCTAGGGGTCCCCTTGGTAATATCAATAATATTTTGGTGAGAAGAGTCCCCATTTTGGATTTTAATTCATAATGTAGAAATGGGGATTTCATTTTTTGAGAAAACCTGGTAGGTCACACATTTTACCAAACCACATTCCCCTCATTGTATTCACCCACCAAAAAGAATTTTTTGCCTGATTATTTTGGAAAACCATGAACCAATAATGAATAACAGGTTTTATAAAGTCTACAAATATTTTACACACTTTTTGTCCATTTTCTTGAAAAAATCAATAATACGTGTTCCAGTACCAATATCTAGAAATCTCTCACATAGTTTCTTCTAAATATTATAGGGTTTAGACCTATCCATGCTGACCCATATAATGAAATAATGCATGAACAAAAATTAAATAAAATGAAACATACATTAGGTTGGTTTCTTGGTTTCCATAAAACCATTTTCACTAATCATGTGATGAAGACTTAAACTTCCTAGAAACCCCAAAATTTAATTTTTTTCATGGGAATTCAACCTAAAACCCAATGAAAATATTAAAGGAAAAGAAATAAAAAATAGAGAGTTCTAAATCAGTGTGTGATAATTCTATCATTCCATTACACCTTCTTAACCCATAAATTCACCTAATTAATGATAGATAAAAAATGTAAAGGACTATCAAACATGAAAAAAATAACATCGTAAACAATAAACTCCAAAATTGATCCGAAACAAATCAATATTTGAACACAAGGGATGATTATTATTTCTACAATTCAATGTTGAGTAGTCTAAATAAGAACTAGAATTTTGATTCCCATAATGGGTATCCCCACCATTTAATGATTCATCAATAGTGGTGGTTTGATAAGACAAATCACTAGAAAGTACATCCTCCAGACATGATGAAAAATATCCATCCAAAAGAACTCAAATGAATCACCCAATCAAAATAATATCCATCATTATATAATGAACCAATCTCTCAAAACAAGCTTGATATATGGAATTACCCAAAATAAAACTTGTAGATAAATTAACATAAATGAAGAATCTTAATAAATAAAGAAAATAATAAAATTTACCATGAATTACCTCATAGATCAAGTGGAATTACCAATGCGGTTCCAGATTCAGGATAGATCTATTCTTCTTCTATCAATATCACAATCCCAAAAACTTATGTAGATTCCCATATTCAAAAAAATGATTAGAAATCTTTATAGACCTAGATGAATATATCTTTGATTTTCATAGTTGACCACATTGGATGAAAATGATTGACAACTTCCTTTTGAAAGAAACAACAATAGTAGAAAGTTACTCCTCCAAAGTAATACCATTCACATTACAGTCCTCATTAGATAGGTAACCCACAATTTAATAAAAGATAATATGGATTCCAGTCATCATGAGTATCCCTCTAACAACCAACTATACTAGAATGGCCTCATCTATAATTTCCTTAAATAAAACCATGCCATATAAAAGTCATTATGGGAATGAACCATTTCGTGACACACTTAAGGAATGTTACCAATCTCCCAAGACTGGAAACTAGTGTTGGGATATCAAATAATAGTTTTGGGTAATAAAATACCATAATAAATAATAAAAATTCCACTAGGAATTAGAACATGATAACATGTTGCATTTGATATCCATGAAAAAAAATTAAAAATATACAAATTAAATAAAAAAGTGTAGAACCATAATAAATAAACAACTCCAACATATATATATAACAACATGTCAATATAATTAAATCAAAAAATAAACAGGCCTTCATGGATGATACAATAAGATTTAAAAATAACCCACAAAACTAAAATAATTTCCATGTAACCTCTTGGTCACCACCCATCCATAATACCAACTCATTCCAAAAATGGTTCCAAAACAAAACCCAAAACTACAAAACCACTCCTGTCTACTGATGTCAAAGGAAACAAGTAGGGTTTGAGAATAACATATACTAGTTGGCTATAACTATAGTGTTTATTCATTACCTTTTTTGAAACAACTGACACATACTAGTTTGAAAATACAACAAAAAATCATGTTTTATCATTTTCTACAAAAAAAATCAACCATTTATTAAATTCCATTTAAAATATCTTTATTAAACATTATTTAAAAATACACACATTATTGATTCCACCTTTTAATCCATTACCAAAATAAATTCATATTAAATAACCAAGATAAACATCAATTGGATAAATGAATAAGCAAAGATTGTCAAATGAAAAATATAGTCAATTAAGCACGTCATAATTGATCAATGATGAATGAGAAGTAAAAAGGAACTAAGGTATAAGTAAGAAACATGAAATGAAGAATATTTAATAATAAAAAATTCTAAAACATCCATTTATGATACCTTAGACATAGTTGGGTTGGAACCATCTGACATAATATCGATGAATTCCAAGTTATATAACCAACCAACTTCTATAAACTGGCCTCACCAGTGGAACGACCCTATAGACAATGATACTATAGTGGATAAATTAATTATAATTAGTATTAGATATTATTCATCTCATTATGATTCCTATAATCCCCTTAATTATTGTTATGGGAGGTGAGTTAGCCTTTGGTTACAATATATTAATCATGAATCAATATAATCAAAACACTTATGCTCAACCCACCTCCCCACACCCATCCATGGAAATCCATTATTTAAAAGTAAGAAATTTTATCTATACATTACCTAGAGAAAGGCCTTACATGGATGTGTACACCTTTTATGAAAAAAAATCAATTTACCAATTAGGATTTAGGATTTTAGTCTAGTAATAATTTTCCAAGATTAGCGCCCTTTAAATACTATTTAGAAACCAAATTTATTGGAAAATCATTAATCATGGATCCAAACAATATTTGAAACCATGTTTAAAAAATACACATTTAAAATATCTTAATAAAGTGTCTAGAAACTAAGTGAGAATTTTCAAACTCATTAATTAAGGAATGTATCCAAGGAAGTTCTTCTGGTATATGATGATAACAATAAATGGTGGTGATGATTATTATTTTTTGTTGTCAATAGTTTGGGAAAGTCAATGTGTAAGGTGAAGGTAATGTTTCCCATATATGTTTCAGAAGTAATTACACTATAATATCATGATTTGGATGGTGGAACCATCTGATGTAGGAACATTTTAGAATTGATATCTACCACAAGAAGATATAAGGAACATGTTACCCCAAGTAAAGAGGAAAAATCAATGTAAATGTTGTTGAAGGTTGGAGAGACATTCACTAATGTTTCTTGAAGAAAAAAATATTCAAAATATGATTTATAATTTTTTCCTTAAATATATGGTTAAAGAGATGAATTTTGAATAATTATGGTTTAAAACAAGATCATGGAATGAATGTTCAATGATGGATTATAAAGATCCGATTTAATGGCGAAGATGAAAAATAAGGAGAATGAAGATAAAATTAGAGAGATTGAATATAAGGGTTATAAATGAATGAAATACGCTGACTATAGTCTCATAATATACTTTTTTAGACATAAATGTTTTATATATGTGTTGTTATAGGGTATCCAGAAGATTTTTTTATCAGATGATGTGTTTATAAAACACTAAAAAATGAGGAGTTGACTGAAAAAGTTATAGGAAAATAAATCAGGAGTTAATGGATTGATCATGGTTTGAAGCTACAAAATTTGGATATCCCAAAGATGATTTGTGACTTCATTACAAAAATTATTTTAAGATCATCATAATTATATATGATGAGTTCTCGGACAACTGGATATAGGAATATAATTATAAAGATTGATTGGAAGATCGATCTTGAGTAAATACCAAATACAGAATCATGGGAGTTTATGACCATTAAAATTAGAGGCAATATACTTAATAATTTATTGGATAAATTCTAGATATATATAAAAGGTTATATCTATAATATTATTAGGGTTGAGTTGACTAGATGATTTGATGATGAAAACATGAGCTGATCAGAAGAGAAAGCAGCAAGATGAAGTTCATGCTCAGTATAAAGGTGAAATGAATGGGGTCCCCCACAACCACATGAATCATATTTTAGGATGTTCAAAGTACTGATGTATATATTATATAGAGATAAAATGATGCAGAGGTAGAATAAGGAGTGAAACATAAATTCCACAGAAGTACATTTATCAGAAGATTCTTGGATGATTTGGTTGTGGAAGAACTAGGGGGAGTAGGTTGATTATCATGTAATATCATTCATTTAAATATGGAAGAATATATTTTAATTTATTATAATTCATAATAATTATAATAATGGTGATTTGAATGTTAAAAGTTAAATATTAAAAATGACAATTTCTTTATTCAAACTGTGTTTTATGGGAGAGTTTTATAATTTTAATTCTAAATTGTTTAGGGGATTGACTAGAGTCAAATTTTAATATATTTGGATTATATAAAAATCTGTCAGTTTAGTAATTGATAAGGAATTAATTAAAAATTTAATCCTATGAATTTTTCATATTTATCATAGAAATATTATCTATATAAAGGGTTAACATTATTCAAGTGAGTATAAAGTTTAATTGAAATTATTGAGAGATATGATAAACTTACTAAGAAGAAAAAAGGAGTAGAATCATCTAACCATGTACACTATAGAAGATCAACATGTTAAAAGAAGTAATAAGACAATAACCTGATTTTTTTTGGTGTTGAGTGAGTTCTACATATTCATAATAATGGAAAGAGGAGAGATAGACTGACATTAATCATTAATCTATAGATGTTCTACATATTTTATTTCAAGGAATTGAGAGCTCAAAAATATTATTTTACTAGATGTAGGGATAGAATGTTCTGATTGTTACATATTCTGTATGTAATGGATGAATTAAAAGATCTGTCTATGTAGAAATTTGAGAGTAACACTTGAAGACTTTTGGGTCAAGTTTAAGCAATCACATCATTTCTACTAGGAGGTCAAAAGATATTTTCAGTACATATCTCAACCACTAGAATATTATTATGGTTTCATAGTTTGGGTTAAATTATAATCTTGGGATAATGGAATATGTATTTCCCCATTATAAAACATATGAGAAAGTAAATAATCTATGAATTAGAGATCTTGAGAAAAATAAGGATTATCTTTCCCACATTGTGGTCAACCCTTGTTAGAATCCATATGTATTATTTCACTTACATTTTATACACAATTTAAGGGAGTAAGTATTATTGGAATATATCAAAGATATATACATCCTAACAATGATAGTTTTTCATTATACTTTATGGAATCATACGTTTATGTTGAACTTAATCGGTAAAGTTGGTTGCCCTGATTCACCCCTCTTATGGGGGCTTCACAATCCACTAGGACTAATAAGTTGTATCATAGAATAGGATCCTATTTGTTATTATAATATTTTTATCTCGGTTTTTTTCAATGATCTAAAGGATGTGCATATTTATAAAAGATAAAAAATCAACTATTGGAAGACAAGAGAAGTTATCCTAAGATGAATAGATGGTAATATATATTGCAATTACAAAATTAGATATTTCATCCAAAATATTAAAGAACCTAAAAATGAAAGAAGATCAAACTTAGTGGAATTTATCCTCTTATAAACAATATAAGTAGGATTTTACACTATCATGAGGTAATTATAGTGGATGTTATAATGATAAATCTATAACCATTAATTCTATTGTAAATTTGTGTAGAAGTTGTGATGAATTTGAGTCAATTGAATCCATTGATGAAAACTCCACCAAAGTCTAGGAATACTTGAGGACAGTCCCTATATAAGTTTTCTATTGTATATTTTCATTCATCAAGGTACTATATAAATACAAATCATAGCTGGAATAAGATCTTTATGAGAAATAGGATGCATTGGCTAAGAACTTATAAAAATTGAAAATCCATACAGAAATTGTAAAATCAAAGGTATGAATTTTACAACACTTCAATAAAATATTATTTATTGTAAAATAATAATTATAGAGAATAATTTAATAGAATTATATATGTTATAGTGTTTTATATATTTTTTCATATAACTAAAAGTTACAATTGTCCTCAAGCACATTCATTTGGAATTTAAGAAATGAAGGATAAATGTGATTGAAATATCACTATTGACGGATTGTAGACTGCATGAAGAAAATATTTCAAAGGAACATAAGTATGACAAAATTAGAAAACTCATTGAGACTGAGGATCAATCTAAAATACTCTATGGAGAAAATTTCACTCTTCTGGAATAATATTTGTAAACAAGATTGTGTGAAAAGGTAGTGTTAATGGAATTTGTTCACTAAAAACTAAATATTCTTAGGGATACTCACAAATTGATTATTTATTTTAAGATTACTAAATTTGATATCAAGAATAAATGATTATAGAGACATGATAAATCCTTATAAGAGGTGAGTAAATTTCATGCAGAGAAGATGCAGAAGTCATAAGTTGAATGTGAAGATAAAGAGAGGTGTTTAGAAGATATAAATAAAAATGTAAATTTAATTTTATTTTAGGTGGTGCATAAATTAAGAAACATAGATTCTAATAAGGTTGAAACATCATATGAAGATAAAAAAATAGCCACTTTTTTAATTTCCAAAGAAGTTCTAAATGTATAGTATAAGACTAAATTCAGTGTTTGGAAGAATGCATTATCGTCAAAAGATCCATATTATGTTAAGTAAAATGAAAATGTATACCAATGATTTGATGTATATTTAAACACTAATTATAATACATTAAATATTTTAGGTTATAATTCTTGAAAAATATCTTTGAAGAAAATGGAGTCGCTACTACTTCCCTGAAGGTGGAAGAAAGGATGAAAGTGATAATGTCATAAAATAACCTAGATAACCTAACTAAATGGTACTTGAATCAATTTTTTCATGTCCCAAAAGGGAATTTCCAATCATAATGGGATAGAAACTAGCTCTTGAGTATCAAAATAAATAGTTAATAGTTTCAACATAATAATAAGTCATCAAGATTATACGGAAGATGAGAAACAATAAATAGTCAGTATTTCAATCACATCTCAAGATGAAAATACCAAAAATAGAAAGGTACATGTTCAAAAATTGTATATCAACCAAAATAATCACATAAACCATCAAATAAAAAATCCTAGAATCATTGTTCAATTGGTAGATCACATACTCCGTCGATCACTACCAACTCCCAATACCCTCTAGTCAAGAACATCCATAACCTCCAAGATATTATTTCCTTTTCCCTATACTCATCAAAAGAAATTTTACATTTTCATAATGGGAAAATTAGTTTGAAAGAAATAAATCCTAGTAGGATCTCACCAAGTGTGCCATAACAAATCCATATTAATTAGACTAAATATGTTCAATTTATAAAAAAATAAGGATTAAATTTTTTTCACAATTCATATAAAAATATTTCTTTCCAAAAAATTAATTGGATAATATATATGTACATAGGTGAATTTCCTTCAAAATAGGTAGATAAGATAATATTTTTTAAATCATAAAGGAATACTTATTTTCAACCTAATATGAATGAATAATCATTTAAAAAACACTAGAATGGAAAATAACTTTCAATCGTTACACTATGATATTAGAACATAGGTTTAGTTATTTATGGTAATAAGGTTCTATATAATCTTATTGAAATAGAACTCCATGTGTGTACAAAATGAATATATCTTAATCCTAGAGGAAATATGATATAATCCCAAATAATAAACTCACATCCCATCAATATTTGTTTCTATCATATTCATAATCAAGTCATTTCAAGATATCCATTTACCTAGAATGTATATCCCTCCACCTAACTACCTAGGCTCCCTTGTGCATCAAGGTAATAAATCATACTTGGGTTTATCATTCATTTTAAACAATCTCAAATCATTCCAATCAATCATTTCATTCGACCCCAAGTTCTTGTCTAAAAAAATAAAATTTATTTCAAAAAAAACATCAATGGTTTTTATCAAAAACTATTTTATTTCTAATCAATTCATCTCATTTAAAATTAGAAAACGTTTAATTACTTATCTTATCAACTAATACCAGGAAATATCATGCTTCAAATCACTCATTTTAGTTCAAAATAATTTTTTATAAATCACACAATATTTTAAAAAATACTTTTCAAGGGAACATCATTACACACAACATGTTTTTAAAAAATCAATTATCAAAGACTAAAATAAATATTTTTAAATAAATCAAAAATAATTTACAAATTAAGAATGAAATAATAATTTCAATTAATAATATTTTCTTTATGAAACTACCCACCTGAATAAAAAAATCAAGGACCATAAAACTTTGGATCCACTAATGGAGATCCCAAAAATAGAACAATCATGGTTGAATCCTAGAAACAAAATTTATTAAGTCAATATCTAGAACCATAAATGAAATGAGAATCCACCACTTATGAACATGGAGAGAGAGGAGGAGGAAAGGATAATGAATTATTAAAATATATTAAACATACCAGATGAGATATATTCATCAACCCAAGCTTTGATCCATGAAGAATCAATATTGGAAGAGTTGAATTCAACAATATGGATCCTCTTAAGTGTTTACGTCAAATTAAATTTAAGGGAGAGGATTATGTTTCAAAATAAAGATCAAATGAAACAATGTTACGATAACACCATATCGTTTATCAGCTAGATCAGCATCACCAGGTAGTCATAGACACCATCAGCTATACGTTTGGTACCAATATGATTCCTCGGGTAACTCAATGTCCCACCAGCTCACTAGTGGACTAGAATAAATGCCTTCCACATTATCTACTCAACTGGCCTCCAGTGAGCTCCCACCGGCTTATTAGTGGAGATAAAGTTGGAATTTATTAGGCCCAAAAGGGTATTAGATACACTGAGTGGGGAGTGGATTAGGGTATGTATATTCTTTTACAAACTCTTCTTTTCCAACTAGATCATAATCTCTTTATTACAAGGGTCAATTCTTTTTATATTTAATGTTTATGTTGATCTTATCCTTACCATATTTATCTAATGATGATTCATAGAAAGTAAACTAATAATGAAATAATAAGGACATATATATTTTTAATTAGTTCGCCCACATTAAAATATATCCATAGGGAAATAAAAACTATGGGTTGATGTAAAAAATACACTAAAACATATTGTTGTTGGTTTAGTCTAGGTAACTCTTTCTTGGGCTCATTTCCTTTATAATGTAACGACCCATACTTTTTAAATTAAATTATTTCAAGAATAAATGTTTGTTACATAATATAAAATATTATACACATAAAAAATAAATATAAACCATAAAATTTTAATAGAATTAATAATGATCATTAAATTAGTCCACTGTGAAACCAATTATAATTAAAATATTACATGTGAACAAAAAATATAAAATAGAATACCTAAAATGGAAAAGTGTGGATCACCCAAATCTTCTAGAATCATAACCCCCACTGAAAATGCTACAAAAATAAAAGGAAATATTAGTAAACCAATCAACATATTATGAAATTGAAAATATAACTATAGGTATAAATTGTAGTGATTTTATTTAGTAAATTAATAATGTGGTATTTATAGATTGTAAAGGGAAATGTGATCATTAGGATTCGATCATTATATGACTATTGGTAAGTATGACCCTTGGTCAATGTCACCATTGGAAACATTACAATTGAATGATAAAAATACCATTATAATTAGTTGTTATAGGTAGTAATGAAAATGGATAATTGATACATAAAGTATAATTTATTGCCTCAACCAGTAGAGTTGTGTTGTTTGAATCCAATTGGTCAAAACATGGGAGGGAGGTATCATCACTAATATTTTCCCTTAGCCAGGCCAAATTTGACATTTAAAATGTCAATATTTAATTAATTTTTTATTTGGAATATTTCAAATTATTTTATATTACCACTCTGTTGATGTTAGCAGAGCCCCCCCCCCCCCACGAAACTACCACTATTTCACACCATACCATTACGTCGTATCCGGGTGTAATAAGGGGTTATGTTTCCATAACATATTTACATAATGTGTAAATTAATTTTTATAAATAAAATGTTAATTCCATAAAATGTTCTTAAGATTATTTATTCATAGTAAAATATATGTTTAATTGAGTTGAATTTGATAATGTTATTTTTGGATGAAAATAAAACATAATAGTATTTATCTAGAATATTTAAATTGTTTTTATAATATACCAAGGTATTATAAATTGTATTTTTCATGAAATATTATTATAAAATACATTTATTTAAATAAATAATTTTTAAAATAATGTTATTAAGGCATAAAAAATTTCTTATAAGTGTAATAAATTTGATTAACCCATAAAAAGTGATACTTTTAAACAAATAAGTATTTTATATTTAAAATTTAAAATTCACATATTTAAAGAATTTTTAAGATAAAATAAACATTATTTTTGAAATCATAACAAAAAATTTGGTTAGGTTGAATTTATGATAATTTTCTAAAATACAATATTTTTTTTAATAGTAAAAAAATACAGTTTTAGGGTTTCAGTTATTTTTATGACAACATATTTATGTAATAATTATTTAAAAAATAATTAAAAACAATCAGGGACCAAAAATATGTTATTTTTATTAATATTTTATATTTTAATATATTCTATCCAATTTCTATAGCTATGAGTGCCTTTCCAAAGTCAAAAAAAAATTGATTTTTAATAATATTACTTTGTAAAATCTTCAATTTTTGATCTAAAAAAGATTTATTTAAAAATGATGTTTAGTTTTAGTGGAATTAGATAATATAAAATGTGTCCCAAATGTCCAAAAACATTGTAAATATCCATGGGTAAGAAGATTGTTTTTCATTTTCCACAACCTAGCTATCTAAGACCTATATTTGGAAATTATTAAACAATTCCTCCACTTTTTTTATAAATGCCAACCCATTTATCCATTTAAATTCACTCAAAATACATCCTACATGATGTTTTGGTGATTATTCCCCCAAAGTTTTCCTCAATACCCCAAGCATTCTCCCATAATTTTTAGGAACAACTCATTAATTTAAGGTAAATCTTTACATTTATTTTCCTTTCAAGTTCGTTTTCATGTGGTATGTCTTATAATTTTAAAAAAAAATTCCTTTTGTAAGTTTCTATTATCCCATTACTATAATAAGATTATTTTATTAATGGTGTACATTTGTTCACCCCAATTTTACCCTTTTCTAAACAATGTTATATATTTTTCATGTTGTCGAATTCACTTCTAATATTTCCGAATATTACATGAGAAATTCTCTATTACTTTTTATTCAAATACCCAAACCTCTTTTCTCTTAGGTTTTTGTTCAGATATATTTTAAAATTATCTTTTTATTCAGTTTTATACATATTTGAAACCCTCATTTACAAAATGGGTTAAAAATGACGAATTGTTCATGACATTACGCTCTTTTATATGACAAGGTTTTTGATAAGAATCCAATTGTTTATTCTCCATGGGAAAATATTTAAACTATTCACTATGATCTTGGTAGCTCAAACGAAATTAATAAATTTGAAGGGTACACCTTGATAGCACTCTAATTCATTAAGTAAATAATTTAATCTATATAGATGACATGTTTAACGATACCTTGGTGAATAATCTTGGTTAATTTGATTTATTAATCCTTTGGGATAAACCTTTGTGATAATCTTATGAATCTATCATTTAAATATTGTATCCACATTTCCATGTTATGATTCATGTTTTTATTATTACTATATGGCTTTATTTCATGGATTAACATTATTCCTTATGTTCTTACTAATATGTCTCATGATCACAAGTTATATGACTCTCTTTCATATTCCCTTATTGGGCTTCATTCTCACCCATTTCATTTGATGTATGTCCCTAGGATGTGAGATATAGTAGAAATAACCTATAGTTAACGCTTGAAGAACTATTTCATGTGTTTTAACAAGTGTGTTTATGTTTTCATGTATTGTGTACCTTATCTTGAAGAAACTAAACCTAAAAATATCCTCTATTTGTACCATGTAATAAATAGTTATGTAATAAAAAGTTGGATTTTCATAGTTGATGTCAAATAATAGTTTAGTTAATTGGGGAAATTAAAACCTGAAAACATTTGGAAGAACTCTAGGTAAAATTATAAATATAGTAAAACATCAGGGTATTTTAGTCAAGTATTTTATATGTTGTTCACAAACAAATACATCTTTGTCTAGATATAAATAAGTGGATGTGGATCTGGCACATATGTACGTAGGGGTGACACACGAAAACACTACTTTGATCTAGACTCAAATTGGAACTGGTGCATGATAAAAGGCCTTTCCACACTCTTATTTAGGAACCCCTGAGGGATATTATTGAATAATCACAATATTTTTTAGGAACTATTATTAAAGATATATAGAGAAAAAATTAGGATTAATAACATATTTAGGAATGATGTTTTAAGACATAAAATCCATTTATAATTATAAGGTTTGTAAAAGTAACACATTTCTCAGAAAATTTTTCTTTTATAAAAATGGTGGGAAATAGGACGAACCTTGTAAATGATTAGTGCAATGGATGATGCACAGAAGATGTTCTGATGGAAAATTGGATGGGAACCATCATGAGGATAATGAATCAATTAACTCGAGTTATGTACAATAACATGATTCAAGTCGAGAGACTAAATTCACCTTGATAGGAAAAAATTTATATTGAGTCCTTTATAATTTAAGGACAACCTTAATCTAGTGGATCTACCAAACCAATGATTACTGAATAATGAAAAATCTCTATCAAAAATTTATTTATATACCCTATTATTTAGATCAAGATAAATTCACCATGGTTATATACAACTTCGAAGGATAAGTTGGTCAGTAGTGGACACAAATTAAAACCATGACTCTAAGAAAGGAGATCAATGATGAAGAGTGGGAATAGTTTAGGGAAATATTTTCAATAAATATTTCCCCCATTCGATGAGAATGAATATTGAGAAGTAATTACTTGAAATGGAGAAGGAAAATCAACTTGTGGGAGTTTATGAGATGAGAATTAATATACTTTCTCGATACACCTCTAGATGTTTTATAGATTCTAGGGGAAATGTTGATAGATTCTTTGGCAGACCAATACACTATCTGTTAAGGAATATATAAAAATGGTATTATGAAAGTTATGAGAAGATATTTAGGTTTTCATTTAAGGTTGGATTATCATTTGGAGAGATATATTGGACACATATATTGAATAAGAATAATAGAGATACATAGCCAAACTAAGGGAAGAAAATTGATCATGGAAGATTATAAAAGAAAGTAAAACTTCCCTGGTGAAAATAATGTGGGAAGAAGCATTCATGGAAGTACTTACATGGGAGTGAAAAGTGAGAAATGTGTGGAAGATGTGGCCATATAGCTCGAAATGGTCATAGTGATATGAAGCCTTATCTTCTCTACACTAACAAAAAAATTGAAGATGGTACATGCCTAGTCAGAACTTCATTTCTTAAAGTGTAAAAATACTTGGGGACTTTTACAAAAAATGTCCAAATCAGAAGTTAATGTAGGGAAACCACCATAAACCTCTACATAGGTCAAGGGATTAGGGTGAGGAATTTACTATCATTACGGATAATGTATAAACTCCAAATGATATGGTGGTCGGTAAACTTATTGTACTCTCAAAGTCAGTCTATACTTTGTTTGATTATAGTTCTATGCATTCCTTTATTTCATCAATGTTTTTAAAGAATATAGAATCAATACCTTAAATACTATTAGTAGATTTATCAATCAATACCTCTATATGTATTATCCTCGCATCAATGATGTTTAGAAACTCTAGTACTAACTTTGGTGAGTATAATCTCATATAAAATATAGTAGTTATTCCTATGGTGTAATTTTACAATATACTAGGGATATACTAGCTCACAAAGTATAATTCTAAGATCAACTATAGAGGCAAGGAAATTTTATTACTCTTGAACAGATAGCATGTATTCATTTTTAAAGAAGAAATATCGCATCCAATGTTTATGTAGAAGAACCTCCCATAGCCTTGTTTATGTAGATGATCAATGAATATGGAGAAGGAAATTAATGTATAAAGATAGATAATGTCCCAATAATTAAGGAATACATTGATGTATTTCCTAAAGAGTTACTTGGGCCTACCCAAGAAAGAGTGCTAGAGTTCTCTACTGAACTCATACCTAGATCCAAGATGATATCAAAGACCCTATATGGAATGTAAAATATTGAGTTATAGAAATTAAACTGAAAAATTAAGTATCTTTTGGGGAATGGATTCATCCAACCAAGTGTGTAATCATCTAGAAAAACTATTCTATTTTTGAAAAATAATGATCAATCAATGTGGTTATGCCTTGATTATAAATAACATAATTGGATCATAATGAACAATAATTACCCTCTCCCAAGGATTGATGATTTATTATACAGGATTCATTGGGATCAATTATTCTTCAAGATGTACCTCTAATCTGCGTATCATAATTGAGGGATAAGAAAGAATATATTCTAAAGAATACCATCGGAACAAGATTTTAGAATTATGAGTTTTTTGTTATTCCCTTCAGTTTGAACAATGATCATATTATATTTATAGATTTTATGAATAGTTTCTTTAATGAGTACTTTATTAAATTTATCTTAGTTCTTATTGAATATATTTTGATATATTCCCCATGTTTTGAGAAGAATGTGGATCATATGAGGGTCATATTAAAAATGATAAGGAAGGATAATTTTTTTTTGGAAAATTATGAAAATGTAAACTATATTTACAATAATTTCCATTTTTAGGGAACATTATAATCACTGACGGAACCTATGCTGGCCCTATGAAGACAAATTCTATAGAGGAGTAACCTCATCCTACAATGATAACTAAGATTTGTTTTTTCCTTGGTTAATTAGGATATTATAGGAGGTGTTTTGAAAAAATAAACAAGATTTTCTAGTCCACAAACAAAGTTAAATCAAAAAGGGGATTAGTGTATCTAGACATAGGAGTTTGAAGAATGTTTTCAAGAATTGAATAGTAGACTGGTTAGTACACCTATGTTAACTCTACCCTCTATTAAAGAAGGATTCACTATTTATAGGGATGCATCTCTGAATGGAATTGGGTGAATCATCATGCAAAATGAAAAGGTTATTTCTTATGCATCTTGATAGTTAAATCCACCCAAGAAGAATTGTCTAACACATGACATGGATCTATATATAGTTATTTTTTATCTAAAAATATTTAGTCAATATCTTTATGGAGAAAAATGGGATCAGACACAAACCACCAATGTTTTAGGCATATTTTCACACAAAATGAATTGAACGTGAGACAGATGAGATAGTCTGAACTTCTTAAAGACTTTGATTTATTAATTCATTATCACCCAAAAAGTGAAAACAAAGTTGTTGATGAATTTTTTAGGAAATACCATATTGTTCTATAAATTATGATGACGTAAGGAGGTTCATTAATCAAGTACTTATTAAAATTTGACATGGGAATCATAAGGGATGGGGCATCATCAACCGTATCCAAAAAGTTTTCTCAACCATCATTACTAGATAATATCACGAAAGATAAAATAGAATATCATTTGTTATAAAATAAGATAGATGTTGTGAGGAATTTGAAGTGTCCCAAGATCAATATTGATCAAGAAGATGAAAAATATCATACAAGGATATGGGTCCCATATATCCATGAGACAACGAATGAGTTGTTTGATGAAGCTCATATATCTATATTCTTTATTCATACTTAAGGAACTAAAATGTAGAGGGACCTTCATGATCATTATTATTGGGATGACATGATAATGTATATTACCGAATACACTAAAATGTGCTTGGTGTGTCAATAGGTTAATGTGGAGTAAAAACTCACTAAATGGGTATTTAAACCACTACCTGTATCAACATGGACGTGGGAGAATATCGCTAAGGACTTCATCACTGGACTCCCTAGAATATCCCCTAGAAACAATGTGATGAGATATAGTAGATCTTCTCACCAAGAAAACCCCTTTAATCACTTTTTAGGAAGATTTATCTCTCGAATAACCTTCTAAGATATATTTATAGGATGTGGTTAGGTTTCATGTGGTGCCACATCCTATAATTTCATATCATGATTCATGGTTCACATAAAAATTTTAGAGAAGTATCCAACATTATCTGAATACTAAATTGGTTTTCCGAACGGCCTATCACCAACAAATTGATGGCCAGTCTGAAAGGACTATTCATAAAATGGGGCCATTCTAAGAACATGCTCAATGGTCTATAAAGGTGGATGAGATCAATACATCTTATTAGTTAAGTTGTCATATAAAAAAAATTCAAATCGAGTATTAAAATGGAAAAATATGAATCTCTATATGGAATAAAATATAGAACTACTGATGCTTAGGATGAAGTTTGTGATATGAAATTTTTTGGGCCTAATCTTTTGAAAAATATGACAACAAAGGTTAATTCCATCCAACAATATATAAAGACTACTCAGATTTTTCAGAAGTTCTATACTGATAAACATCAAAGGGGTATTGATTTTAATGTTGGTAAAAAAATTCCTTTGAATATTTCCATGGAAGATATTCATGCAGATTGGTAAGAAAGGGAATCTTAACACTAGGTACATTGGCCCCCTTGAAATCCTTAATCGCATAAGAGAAGTGGTTGATCGACTCTCACTTCCACCAAATCATGTTCATGTAAATGATTTAATCCATATATCTCTGTGGAGGAATTAAATATACTATCCCTCACATGTAAATAATCCTCATATGATACAACTGGAATATGACCTCTCATATGAGGAGGATCTGGTGTATATATTTTGTTGTATAGAAAGGGTTATACGCACCAACACTACCCACCTAGTCAAAATGTAGTAGAGGAAACTCAAATATGAATATGTTAAAGTGAATCCAAAGGATAAAATTATATAAGAGTACCCTCCCCTTTTCTCCACTAATAAAATAAGTTTAAATTTTAAGGATGAAATTTCTTAAGGGGGGAAGAGTGTAATGACCAAAACTTTTTAAATGATATTTGTTTCATCATTGAATGTTTTTAAAATATTATATAATATTATATACATAAAATATAATTATGAAACAAAAAAATTCATATTTTTTAAAAATAACTTTACTTTAGTCTCTAGGAAACCTATTAAATTGGAAAACATTACAAATGGACAAAAATGTAAAATATAATAGCTAAAGTATGAATGTATGGAAAATCGAATCCTACTATATTCATATCCCCACTACAATTTCTATAGAAATGAAACAAAATATTAGTAAACCAATAACAATATTAAGAAAATAAAAATATAACCTCAAGGATGAATTTTAGTGATTTTTTGAGTGAAAAATGAAGTGGTAATGGAAATTTGATAGTTGGGATTTCACCATGATATGACTATTTGTCAATATGACTATTGTTCAATATAACTATTAGAAACTATACCCTTTGTTAAAATTATTACCTTTATAAATTATTTTTATAAGTAGTAATCAAAAAAGATAATTGATACAGAAACAAGATTAAATGGCCTCAACCAATAGAGTTGGGTTGTTTGAATCCCATTTGTTATAACCTAGGAGCAAGGTATCATCGCTAGGTTTTTCCCATGACTAAGTCCAAGTTGATCTTCAACAACTGAAGATTGAAGGAAATTTCCCTCGTGAGAAGATCAAATTATTGGATATTACGACTTAGTCTATGTTAGTCGAACCACCCCATGAAACTACCACAACCGCACACCTTACCCTCAGGATAAATGTGGGTGTAATAAGGGTTACATGTCTAGACCATAATTTCCTAAAATGTATATTACTTTTTATAAATAAAATTTTTTCCCCATAAATTCCTCTAATGAATCATTTTTCATAGTAAAATATATATTCAACTAATATGAATTTTATAATTTTATTTTTTGGATGAAAATAAATCATAATTTTATTTTTCAAGAAAATATATACAATTTATTTTAATAAGCCAAGTTATTCTGAATAGTGTTTGTTTTAATGAAATATTCTTTTAAAACTCATTTTTTTTAATAATAAATGATAAAATAATTTGATAAAATCGAATTAAATTGTCAATAAGTGTCATAAATTTGATTACTCTTTAAAAATTGATAATTTTCAATAAATAAAGAATTTTATATTTAAAATTTTAAAATACCAAATTTATATAATGTTTTTGATTATATAAATATCATTTTTTTAAATCAATACATTGAAATTAGGTTAAGGTGAATTTATGATATAATTCTAAAATACATTATTTTTTCATGAATATTAAAAAATACATTTTTATGGTTTTATTATATTTTATGACATTAGAATTATGTAATAATAATGTAACAAAAAATTAAACACAATCCATGTCATAAAATGTGTTATTTTATTAATATTTTGTGTTTTAATCAATTTTAATCAATTTTAAAAACACTAAGTGACATTCCAAAGTCTAAAAAAGAACATTTAATTTTTAAAAACATTAATTTATTTAATATTATCTTTTCCATGCCAAAAGATGTATTTAAAAATTGGGTCCGGTTATAGTGTATTTGAATAACATGAAACGTTTCCCAGAATTCCAATACCATGACCAAAATCTATGGGTAAGCCAATGGTTATGCAATTTCCACAAACATTTTTTCCATGACCAATATGTTGAAATTATTAAAAAAAATTCCTCCACATTTTCTTTAAATACGCACCCATTTATTAATTTTATTTCACTCAATATCCATGATCCATAAAGTTATGGTGATTTTTTATCCCAATGATTTCACCCAATGTGTCATCATTCCCCTAAGGCTCTATACTTATGTTTTAGGAACCACTCTTCAAGGTAAGGGAAATATTCTATTCTCTTTTCCATTAATGTTCCCTTTTCATGTGGTATGTCTTCTAATTTTTAAAAATAAATTAATTTTTCCACTTTATATTATACCATTACTATAATAATTGTTTTTTATGAATGGGGAGTCTTTTCTCTCTCTCATATTTCCCTTTTCTAAAACCATGTTTTATACCCATCATTTTGTCGGATTCACCTCTCATGTTTCCCAATTTTACATGGGAAATTATCTTTCCCTTTTTATTTGAATACCCAATCCTATATTAATTTAAATGTGTATTAATCTAGATTTGGAAATGATATTTTTATTAGGTATTTACATATTTTAAACTCACAGTCCTTTCATGGTTTAAAAATTATGTAATGGTCATATCTTTATACTATTTTGTATGCCAATATGTTTTATAAGAAGATGATTACTTATTCTCTACAATTTATTAATGAAATGATTTATTATGATATATGAGGCTCACATTAAATTAATTAATATTAATGGTTCACCCTTATAGTTCTCTAATTCAATAAGTAATTAATTTAATCTCTATAGATGACATGTTTTATAATAAATTGGTGAATATCCTTGGTAATTTTTATTTATGACACAGTGGTGAAAAAACTTATTGTTATTCTTATGAATGTATCATTTCAATATTTTGTCCACATTTACATGTATTGATTCTAGTTATCATTATTATTATATGTATATTTCTATTTCTTTATCTTTATTCCTTATTTTCCTATTTATATGTCTCATGATCACATGTTATATGTCTCTCTTGCTAATTACATTAATTGTTTTCATGCTCACCCATTTATTTGGATGTATGTCCCTGGAATATGAGATATAGTAAAAGTAACATATAGTAAACCCATGAATAATCTTTCAAGTGTTATTATAATAATGTCGAATTTTTCATGTATTATGTACCTTATCCACAATAAACTATAATTTAAGAGATCTTCTATTTATACCATATAATGAATGTTATGTAATAAAAATGTGGGGATCTATATACAATATTTTAGGATTATAAACTATCTCCCTTAGAACACTTATCTTGCACTTCCCCCTAATTAACGCTACTTTATAAGGAAAAAAATCAGCATGCTAGATAAAGAAAAATATCTTATATTGTTGAGAGTTTCAAAAATTTGTGATAGTATCCTTTAAACATCATATGCTCCTTCACAACATTGATTTGAACATCCCCTTGTCATGATATTTCATAGAAAATCCATATCAGATTAAAATTTTCTTCAAGATATTCCATGTTTCCATCTTTCAATAGTGATTATAGAAATATCTTCACTTGATTGTATGTAGAACCACCTTCTTTATTTCAGTACATTAGACTTAATAGTGAATAAACTCCTCGTGTAAGAAATTTCAAATGGTGAAGATCCTATATATTTTTCTTTTTCCTCTTATTATGAATTCAGATATGATAGTGATACTACTAATAGTATATCCTTATTGGATGTCCATTCTCACAAGACCATAGTGTGTTTCCCCTATACAATACCCTAGAACAAAACCCTTGCACAAGAGTTTGGCATTTAACCATTGATTGAGATCCTTTTTCATTACCCTTCCATGAGACTTCTCCTTAAGACCCCTCCATGGGACCTTGTTTCTTCATATGGATCATGAGTCTTTTTTCTATTCACAAGGATTGCAATACTTTGTCCTGATCATGAAGATCATTTGACTTTCTTCTGTTTATAAGGATCACGGTACTTTGGTATGAGCCCTTATTCAGTTTTCATGGATCGTGTGATATCAATGGGTATGTATATATGTAAAAACACCCTATTCAAACTTATCATCACAATATACCATCACAATAATCCTATACAAGAACTATTTCTAAGACCCATTTTCAAGAAATTGCTTTCGTTACATGGATCACATGATCCCGACACATGACGAAGTTCCACTCCAAATAAATAGTTTTCTAAAGATTAAACCACATTAGAAAATTTCTCTACTTATTAAATATATGTTATGTGTATTTATATTCATAAATCCACAACATTAACTCCGCAAAACTTAGTTGGTCATTTATTTCATCTCCTCGGTAATTACCCATGGGCATAACCTATGTTCACTCGGTGTGATCACCTATCACATGTCAATAGTGCCAATGTGATCACCTACAATGCCTTTGAGTGTGTAACGTCATCAAATCGCATGAAAAATATAAATTCATATGGTATTTAGGTGATCCCACCATGAGATTCAAATACCATCATGTTCCCAATGACATTTTCATCCTTCACATTGTGTCATTAGTTCTAGAATCTATGCTCAATGTGATCAGTTTTGGAATTCATGCTAGGCATGATCAGTTCTAACATATACATAAAAATTCAGGGCCCCTTTGACAGCCAACCATTCTCAATAACATAAATCCTATTCAACAAACACAATCAATCAAAAATAACCATCAATAGGTATTTTAATAATTATATCCCCCTTGTGGTTTGTTGAATACACTGAAAAACATAATGAACCTACTTGTTAACAAGTCATGCACATTCAAACCATTTCCCCCCTACAACGCCAAATAGTGATCATGGAATCCCTTAACACATACTCTAATCCCACATGATATAATATTGGCATGAGAAACAAGAGTATCATGAACATTTTATCAATAAATTAATTTACTCTTGAACTTTACAAAAGAAATATTCTTTCCACTAAAAGGTAAAACAATCTTCGCCATTGAGATCAATTATTTACCTACACATGTAAACTACATACATTAAGAAACCAAAGTCCACTACTTTTCATGATTATTATTTGTTAAAGGTGAAGTTGTATCCTATTCATATTAGAACTCCAAATGTTTTTTAACACCCCCTATCAGCTTCTCCCCTTTCTTGATTAATTCATTTTTACCCCCTTTGTAAAGGAACTAAAAGTTTCTTCTTTTGTGATCAGATACATGGTAAATAACACATATCATTACATAAGGTAAATCACACCACACATTAAGGAGTGGGATTCATGCATCCACACATTACATGTATAGGGTTTTGAAGGAACTCTAATAGATCGTTGATTTAATTAAAACACTTAATAGGTTATGGAGCTCATCTGGATGTCTACAACATGTAGTTAAATAGGAACATACTTCAACTTCTCAAACCACATGCTCTTATTCTCTCCCAATGATGTGATATTTTATTTCAATGTTCTTTTTTCATGAGTGATGGGCTAAATTTTCTATATGATTTATAGAACATTAATCATCACAATGAATTATGATCGTACACTTCACTTCAACTATTATATATTCAAGTTGATTCTTTTCCTTGAGTAACTAAATCCAACCTTTAGTATAAATGATGTATTTAGCTTCTACAGTGCTCAAATAATTGAAATCTTATTTCTTACTTATCCAATAAATAATTGTCCACCAGGATAGAATGAACCACATGATGTTGAATTTTTATCATCCATCGAACCAACCCAAAATGGTTTTATAAAACCTAATATCTCTTGCTGAAATTTTTCATTGTTTAATAAACTGAAATCCACTATGTCTTTGATATATAGAGGTATTATTTTTACTAATGGTAGGTGGATATATTTGGGATATTTTTGATAATGATCTTCTATTAATTAGAAAAATAATATCGTGTCATGTCGCTATTATATACAATAGACAGACAATGATATATCTATATTCTATGATGTTGAATCCTTTTAATTAATCTATGACTTTAATCTTCCTTAATCAATGATCTCCATGAATTATATTTTCAATGATATGAAAAAGCAATAGGGAATAAATATTTTTCATCCTGCTTCTATTACTGGTTTTAAAAATTAGATCCATATTCTTCATTATAGAATAAATCTATTGAAACATTATCAGTAAGTTAAATTGCCACATGGCATTGATTCATTTGAAGATCCTCTAATCCTATTGATTTTATACACTTTTTAGGAAAAAATATTATATTCCAATAAATGCCAATTCTTTCCTGGCCACTCTCTTACATTCATGAATGTTATCAACATGAGTATCTTAAATCTTTCAGAGGGGTTTATTGTTTAATAAAACAATATCACCTAGAGTTATTGTCACTATATATCCCTGAAAATATTCATTTTTGAATAATACAAATTATTAATGATTCTTTTTTAGATGGGGATAGATGTTGAATTACTCTTAATATTAGGTAGAATAGTAGTTGGATATTTTTTTATATTATGGTGTCTTCTTTGCATATTGAAATTAGTCAGATCATACGACAATGATAGGTCAAAATATATAACCATTAAATTCATGAATGTTTCATATTCTTTACAAATATGTCTTCTTTCAGAGGAAAGATGCCACTTGAATTGTGTCTTGATAAAAATGGGTGAATATTAAATGTGACATGGAACCCATGAATAATTCAAGTATATCTGTCATAACTCTTTATTTTCACATCCCATTGCTCATCATATTATCTTCCTTTTTCCACATCACAGAACTTTTAGATGAAGATATGAAAAACTGAGTGGTTGTGTGACACCACTTATAATATTTGTTTCCATATTTAAATTTCAATAGCATTGATTCTTCTTGTCACATGTATCTGAATCCAACAAAGAAACCTATTTCCTTTCAGCACACACACACACACACCATGGATTATATCTCCACCATAATCCTATACCACTTCAAATGCATTTTATAAATAGTTATTTTCATGGAGACTGGGGTACTTCTGAAATCCTCATGTATAGGATTGCGGTTGATCCTGATCGACCAACCCATTAATATTTTATTAAAGATAATTATAATGTTTTTGTGCTTCATCTAGCTACCTAGTCAACTTCTACTATTCTTTCTATATAATAAGACAATCTCAACCAGAATGCTCCATAATCTTCTAATATGTATATTCGGTATCCTTAAACTTTTTCAAAATTTCCAGTTTATACCCAAAAGTAAAAAATTTATTTCTTTGATGCTCCACCTATATGTCATTCATAATGATTCTTTATCTAATAATTAATCCATACACTATCCATATACTCCTTCTTCATCCTCTATTAGAGGGCTATTTTCATTTCTTCACTTCTCTCTTTATGGCCTGAAATGTGAATTTGTGAAGGAATTACCTATTCAATTTATTTGTGTTAGTTATCTGAGTCAATTGACCCCTTCTTTTTGGGGGGTTTTATTTCACAAAACACACATTCTTTTTTAATTACAATTAGAGAAGCCCATCCTTTTTTCTTCCAGGTTCATTCACATTCCTTCCAAGAGAGCTGCTTTGAGTGTAACATAGGAGGTTCTTGGAATATATTTCACTCGTATCCAAGTGTTTCCTTCAAGTATTAAACATATTTTTATACTTAGTAGTTTTTCTATTAATATATTTTTTCTCTTTATAGACCACTAGAGATTGGGATCTCGTTTCAGGTTCATTTACCTTCCATAATTTATTTAAGCTGTAACATCTTAGAAAATTCCAAGGATTAGAACATATAAAACATCTCTCATTATAAACATACATTTTTTTAATATTTATGTGGATGATATGATGATTCAATTAGAGTTCTTCTTCTATGTTTACCCATTAATATTCTTGGTACATAATAATGGTGTGTCCCGGTCTTCCACAATTTTTTAATTTAATGCCTAATTTCTCTTATAATTCATTTCTTTCATACATTTCAAGAAGGTTTTTCTTATTCTCATATTTAGAATCTTTTTGTCTTCAAAAAATAAATATATTGAAAATATTAGTTTAAATAATATAATTATTAGCATAAAACCCATAGAAATATTACATGTTTTCATCACATCTCGGATAATCCTTTATAAGTCTAAATTTCAGAACCAACATGATTTTAAAAATTTCTAAAATTATTCAAGACTCCATTACTCTCATTCATGGGAGAGGGTTCATTATATAAAATACTATATTTGACCAAATTTTATGGACTATAGGATGAGACAATAATATCTTATTTTTCCTCTAAAATAGAATATTTTCTTTTCATTCCCTTATTATCTACCAGAGTATAGTCTAATAATAAATGAAAAGAATCCTATAATTTTGGATTTCCATTTCCATTGGATTTCTATACTTCTATTCAAGTAAAATGAATGATTTTCATAATTATTGAATCTTATTGTTTATTGATTCAATTTGAGTATTGTATTCTATCTTGAAAGTCTTCCTGGTAATTGTATCATCATCTAACTCCTGGGAGAGATTATCCACCATGTCAGTTTTCTCCATCATTAGAGAATTCATCTATGAAATAAAATATTTATAGGAGGAATTCTCATAAACTAGTTTTAACATATATTCTTAAAGATCATAATTTTTGGCTTCCAAATTCTAAATCTCGTTTTATTTTAGATTATTTCCCTTTCCACCAATTTTGAGTTTTTCCATCTTTTTTTATATAAATTGTAGTTCTTAATCTTTGGAATCATTATTATCCTGTATATTAGTTTTCACATGAATGATACTTTTATTTAAACCATTTATCTTGTTAAATTTAATTTCCTATGATTTGATCAGAATATCATGAAAATTATTTTATTCACTTCATTTCTAATCAATTTCATTTTTTATATAGGAAACTTACAACATTATACTTCTTGGAATTTCATCATCATCAGTAGTTACAAAATTACTTATAATATCATGTTCTTCACTCATTCTTATAGAATAATTGAAAGATTGAATAGTATCATAGCTTGATTTATCAATTACATTATTTAGTACATTATTGGTTTCCATGTACTAAATAACACTATTTCCATAGAAACCCCTACACTGAGTAATTCCCCCACCTTATGGTTCTTCTTTGTTGTTATTCCCTTTTCCGTAGCATACTGAGATAATAGGAAACTAAAACATAAATTCCAACATTAAAATAAAACATCTTTGAGAAACAAAATCAAAAAAAATCAACCTACCCTATGAGAATAATTTTTAGGCACAAAAGTGCATAATATTCCCCAGAGGGTGAATCATGATGTGGCTATTTTAAAAAAAATCTTCTTGTCCCACTATATCTGTACCTATTTCTTATGAGGGTCACTTATTTTGAAATTTAGTTTTTATGTTGATCTTATCCTTTAAAACTTTTTCTGGTGATGCTACATAGAATGTAAAAAAATAATGAAACCAAAAGGATGCATATATTTTTACTCGATTCACCCACACCAGGATAATTTCATGGATAATAAAAAATCAATATTACAAAATCAAAAATCCACAAAAGAAAACTATTGTTCTATTAAGCTATGTCACTTATTCCTTATCTCATTTTTATTATAATGTTTTGGATATATTAACTATCTTCTCAAGATCACTTCCCTCATACTTCCCTCCTATGTTCAATTATTTATATGTAAAAAAAATTAAAATGGAAAAAACAACAATATCTTCTATTGTTATGATTTTTAATAGTTGTTGGACAATATCCTTGGAACTTTATGTGATCCTTCATATATTTTAAGTGAACATCCCCTTCATCGTTTACCTTCCATTACATTTTTTGTAAACTCCTAATCAATTTAAAATTTTAATCAAGATATTACTAGTATCCATATTTCTAAAATTATTCTATAAATCTCCCTATTTTCTAGCATGCATCACTACCTTTTCCTTTTGACTACCTCAGGTGTAATAGTGAATAAACTCATTCTACAGGTATTGTTGAATTTTTCAAATCCTATATCTTATTAGTCTTATTTTGAATTAGGATATGAAAATTATGTTTCTTAAAGGTTAAAGCTCTTGAATAGATACTTGCACAAGACCCTAGAATGTTACCCCTACATGAGACTCTGGTATGTAATCCTTCTATGAGATCCTGGTATGTACCCATTGCATGAGATCCTAGAAAGTAAACCTTCCATGATAATCCTCTATGATACCCCTCTATAAGGCCTTGTAATACTCATTTAGATTGAAAGTATGTGTTCTATTCATGTGGATTAAAAGAATTATTTCTATTCATGTGGATCACATGACATTTTTCTATTCATATCGATCAGATGATTCTCGAATGAGAACATATTCAGGTTACACAAATTGTGTGGTATCAATGGGTCTTACTATTCTTGAAAACACCATATACATACTTCTCTTCACAAGATACCATTGTGAGACCCCTCTATGAGACCTGTTTTCAAGACCCCTATACAAGACTTTTTTTTTGTGTGTATTTTTTTGTTCAAGTGCATTACCATTTTATGCTCATGTGAAATACTTTGCCTCAAATAAAACCAATTAAGAAAATATATATGCTTCTTAAGGATGGGATAGGGGTATTTATATTCCTAAATCCACTTACTCAACTATTAAATTCATGGTTAAATATTCATTCCACAAACTTAGAAATCAGTCATTATATGTTTCTCATGATTTCTTCATGTGATCACCTACAACATGTAAAAAGTTATTCATGTGATCACCTGTAATGTATTTAAACATGTCTTTTGATACCATCTCATGATCAAATAACAATAACATGGGATTTTTTGATACCATAATGAAATTAAAAGATAATCAGGTTCCTAGTGACATTGTCTTATAGCACATCATGTTATCATCTGTGGAATTATCTCTTCATGTGATCCATTTTAGAATTTAGACTCTGCATGATCGTTCTAAAATGCACGTAAACTTTTAATACCACTTTTGAAAACTATAATTTTTCTAAAAAATAAAACCTTTTCAACATGCCCAATTGACCTATAAGAACTATAAATAGGTATTTTTTTCAACAGAACCTTGTACTATCATCCCTCTAATTACTAGCTGGTGGAGCTCCTATTTCGTTTTTGGCTACATGATTTTGCCCACTCTCAATATAAGTCCCCTCATCCATATCCCTAACTATCTAAAATTGTTCAAAACACAATAAAACCTATCTAAATAATCAAAAAAGATGTAGTCAACCAACAACCAGGGATTCAATGGGAGGTTAATGTGAAAGATAAGAAAAAACACCTCGGTTTTTACCTAAATTATGGTGTCGATGTATTACAATTCCCCCACCATGGAATCATTATTCCACAATAAATCATTTAAATAAGTCTTGATATCAAAAATATATGTCCAATTATGTCTCATAAAAGCCTTCGATTCCATATCTTATGTGAATTAAAACCATGTTATCATAGCTCTAGAACCAAGGGTATAGAATTTTCATGAAGAAACTTTAACTAAGAATCGATAATCTGAAATGACTCCTCAATCATTATCATATCTAGTTCCACATAAATGTCCCATCAACTCAAGACATGAGATACTCTAATGATCACTTCTGGGATGGTTCACATGAAACCTATCTGGGATTTATGATATCTTTCACGGTCAATGTATGTGTTATTCCACCTTTCCAATAAACTCCACAATCTCAAATTGTCTCATTTATCTAGGATAAATATTCTAATATCATTCAATTCATCGACGACCCAATTGAGGAGAGACTCTAAAAAGCACCTAGTCACCGACCTAGAACCCCAAAGGGTTTCGATGAAGATCAACAAAAGACTTATACAGACTCTATTCTATTACAATTATTTGAATAATCAACTAAATGGTTTCCATCATCTCATCGACCAAACTGGGTCCAACTAGGGGAGCTTCACTAATATCTTACTAATATAGTGGATATTTGTATAATAGACTAAATAAGGTCTCAATGGGTTCCATCATGATGAATGACTAGTGACTATTCTTTTTGTAAAACTCAACTACCCCAAAGTGGAAATACAAATCACCTATAAAGTTTAGGACATAATCTCAAAGAATATCCCCCAAAATATTTCCAACCTATTCTATATAAAATCCTTTACGAGGATGTAAACCATGATAAATTTATATGTGATCCCATAGATGAATGGATGCCACAACAATCATGATAAGTGAACTAGGGATCCCTATTGGAAACTAGAGAAGATAAAACTCCATGAAATCTTATGATCTCTTTCACATATAGATTTGTATATTCCTCAACTCTAGTCATATCTTGAATTAGAATAAATAAATTCAATATGATTAATCGTTACTCAAATAACATTATTTTCTTGAGGTGTACGGGGAAACCTAACAATAGAGTCCATAAATATCTCATTCCACATCCAGGTTAGAAAATTAAGTGGTTGAAGTGGACTTGAAGGTTTATAATGATAAACCAAAATCATATGGAAATAATGAAAATTTGAAAAATAATTAGAAATGTATCCCTTCATACGAATCCACTATAAATGAATCATATTATTAGAAAACATTTTGTCCATTCTAGGTTTACTACCCACAAGGAACGATGAAAATCTTCCTTGGAACCTTCCTCATAGGTAATGTAATGAAAACATAGTTCTTAAAGAAAGGGATACCATAAAAAGATAGAGATAATTCACTGATTGTCTCTCAATAATATAATGATTTCTGAAGGCCTAGAACTCAGAATTAAGTTTATATTCATGGATATTCATCTCAAGAAAAGAGGATGTCAACTATACACTTGAAAAAATAACATCATTATCTTCCTCCTAAACTACCAAATTCAGATGATAAAATAAATCCATAAAATTACCCTCAATGTTAGTTTCTTTCATGAACTAGGATGGAAGTTTCCTATGCAGATAATTAATAACAACATTACACTTAACTAGGGCGTTGGGAATGTCAATGTCTAGAAGTTTCCTATTCAGATAATTAATAACAACATTACACATACCTAGGGAGTTGGGAATGTCAATGTCAAAAGATTTTAGGTATTCCAACCATCACCTCTTCCAAATTTTCAAATATTTTTATGAGAGTATATAAATTAGAATTTTATTATCATATTATATGGTAAAAAATTCTCCAAAATGGGAATACCACATACTCTTTATAGTGTATATCACACCTTCAATTTTAAGAACATTTTTTAGAAGTTATTCTTGTGAGGTTGAAGTTGACAAAAATATTTTCTACCATGTGATCACCCTACACATGAACACAACCCCAACCATAACCTGATTCATAATAAAATAACATATAGCCCAACTTGGCCTCTATAAGACTCATAAATATATCTAAGGTTAAATGATGCCTAAACTTATAAAATGAATTTTTTAATTTTGAATCCCAAACAAACCTCACTCCCTTTTGCGTTAGAGTAGTTAATGGACAAGACTAATTAAATAATTTATTCATAAAACATTGATAATATCCTAGAATCCTAGTAATATCTAAACATAAATTTTGTTCTGTGGAACGTATCATATCATACCATCTTTAAACTTATGAAGGTTTACTCAACTACCATGTTTAGTAATTTCATGATTGAATAACTTTACTCCACTAATCAATAAATTTAATTTACAAAAAATTCATATAGCCTATGATTTCTCATGATTCCAAGATATAATCTCATGTGACAAAAATAATCCTACTCATTATTATAGTAAACCGAGATTTCATCCACAAATACAACAATGAAATAATCAAGGTGTTGGAGGAAAATCATATTCATCAATTCCATGAACATAGAAGGAGTATCAACCAAACTAAAATGAACAATATGGAACTCATATTGGATTTTCATGATCATGAACATGGTTTTGGGGATATTAAATCCCTTCATTCTAAGTTGGAGATAACAAGAACAAATTTTGAAATTTGATCAACACTTCAATCCTTACATCCAATTAAAAAGATCATCAATACACACCAACATATACATGGTCATGATTTTAATCCAATTTAGATTTCAATAGTCAACACATAGATAAAGGTTTTCATGGTCCTTATTGGTGAAAAATACTAGAGCTACCCATAGAAACATAGTAGGTTGAATAAAGATATTATAAAATAATACATCTAACTATGTCTTCATCTCCTTCAATTCTATTGGTTATATTTTGTAATAGAGAATATAATTAGGTTGGGTACCTAGTAAAAATTTGATAGAAAACCCCACCACCATCACTAATAGAAAACCATAAAAAGTCAAATGGGAACACTTCCAGAAATTCAACCTCCACTAGAGGAATACCTCCATCTAAATATTCTTTCAAAAATTCCATAAAAAACATAGATATTATCCAAACACACTCTAGAATAGGAAGCTCAGCTCAACTCGGTCTATAGTCCTATTCTCCTAGAAAGTCATGACACTCTCCATTGGGGGTATTAAAGGAGACATACAGAATATAATAGTAGATGTGAGCATTGTAAGTGATGAATGGTTCCGTACTAAGAATTTCATCTTTAGGAAACGTTTCTCGAACCAAAATGTTCAATGAAATATTTATTTCTGACAAAGAAAAAGTGAAAGTGGGTAATTAAAGACCCCACTCTTTCTTTTTCATATAAGGAATAACAATCCACATTACATATGGAATGAGCTCCAAGGTATTATTCAACAATTATTCAATGTGAGTAGATATAAAGGATTTAGAGGTACCTGAATCAAATAAGTCTTTCACTAAAGACGAAGAAATATAAATGGTATCTCTCAGTATCATTGTACCAGCATCAAATTTCTATAGATGCTCATCCACTATGTATGGAAGCATATTTCTTAATAACTATGGATAGAACACATTTTCCATGAATTATCTAACTACACCACATATCCTATTAATATTATAAAGCTAGTACCATTATGAAGATTGGTAAAAACATGGAAAACCCTATGAAAGTGACCTCGAGTAACCTCAATAGAAATAGATATCCAAAACCTCAATGTTAAAATGATTTGAGTAAACCACTTTTCCACAATAAGAACATGTTTGTAATCCTTTACCAGGTACTGTAAAAGATTTAGAAATTTTCTATTATAGAGATTCACCACTATTGTTGTCATCATGAGACACAACCCACTTTTTCATCCCATTAAATAGTCTGAAGGAAATACCAATAGAAGTATGAGTAACTCTAATCAACCTCGAACTTACTAGCCAAATCATGTTCCATAATCAAAGATCTATCTAGAAAATAAAAATATGACATTATCTTTAGGATAAAAATATTGATTAGATATCTACTCGAAGTCCCATATCAAACTGTAGGACTTTCATCATATAATTTGATAATTTTATATGTGAGAAATGAAAAAGTTCAACAATGTTATTTTATACTAATTCCCCTTACTTTATCCTTTTCTATGGATAAGAAAATCCATGATATTTTACAACACCGTAGATTTTGGAAGGAATTTATACACACATAGGATCCTTGAAGTCTTTCCAATTGAATCCCATATTATTCCCTACCAAAACCATAGAGTCTCACCACATAATGTTATACCATTAATGTTTACAGAAAAAAAATTCACCTTAACTGAGTTTGGAATCTTTAAGAACATAAATAGTTTCCCAAACTTTTTCAACCAACCCTCTACCACTCAGGGATCATTAATACCCATGAAATATTGCTATTTTTTAAGAAACACCTAGGAATTATCGCTTATATAATCTCTTCTAGGTATAGCCTCTACTTAATGAATAGTAATATGTGCATATACACATCCTATAGCTTTGACTACACATAAAACAACCTCTATATGGTTTTAATCAACTATAGGGTTCATCTATTATGGTTCATCCACTTCTCACTATCAGGGTCTGATCAAATGTTTTCTTGAGAGCATGGTAATACAAAATATTAATATATAACAAGGAAAATGTTAGTTAATACATATGAGTTCCTAAAATATATCAATCAAAATTCAATAGGGAAACCCAATTATCAAATAAAATCATTTTAAGAAGTCTATAATTAGATCAAAAAAGTATTCAAAAGAATTTTTTCCAACAACCCATTGTAACTGAAGGCTCATTATGATGAGAGCACACTAGGAACTTGCTTGAATACTACCCCTTAAGTATTGAAAATCCTATCTCATATCCAATATTAAATCCGAAATAGATTCTAATTTCAAGAAAGGACATGACCCTCTAGTACCAATTTTTTAGGAGCCAACTCGGATAACCTTTAAAAATGGTACCCAAATCAATTCTGACATGGCCTAAAGTGCATTCAGGATCCCCATGGACTAATGACTAGTTTCTGGGCGTCTAGAAAAAACAAGAGGTAATAGTTTCTCTATAGTAATAACTCATCAAGATAATACATCACATTATAAACAACAAATAACCAAATATACTAAACACTCCTTAAGAGAAAAGTATTAAAAGTAGAAAGATGCACATCCAAAATGGTGTGTCAACAAAATCCATCACATAAACCATAAATAAAAACTTCCCATATTATCTATTAAATTAGTGGATCATAATCGCCACTAGTCATCACCAACTCCCAAGGTCCCACAAATTAAGAACATCCATCTCATCCCAGAAGTTATTTTCCTTCCCTAAGACATGGCATAAGGTAGATTACAAACTCCCAAATTCAATAGTATGTTTTGCGAAACAAATCCCACTAGGATATTGCTAGGTGTTTTTTAAGAAATCTATAACAAGTAAACTAAATATAATCAATTTTAAATAAAAAATGAATTTACATATTTTTACAGATTATATCAAAGCATTATTCCCAAAAAAATTAATGGATAATATAAAAGTTGTATATAAATGAATTTCATTTAAAATAGATGGATATGATAATATTTGTTAAATAATACTTTAATAATAATTTTCAAATAAACAATAATGAATAATCATTTAAAACATAAAACCATTCATATATAATCATTTTCAATTATATCACCATGGTAATAACACCAGGGGTTAGTTAGAATCACAAGGTTCCACAAAATATTATTCAAATACAACTTCAAGTTTCCACACACTCCCTCAATCCCAAGCCTAGGGGGAATTGGAGGGAATCCCAAAGAATAATCTTTCTTCAATAAAAATTGTTTTTATCATTATCATTATCATGTCATTGCCATATAGCAGTTTACTTAGTCTCCATATCCCTCTTCTTAATTTCCTAGGCAACCATGTGCTTCAGCTAAATTAATCATGCATGGGTATATCATTAATTTCAATAAATATCAAATATTTTTATTCAGTATTTTAATTTTTCCCTAATTTCATGATTCAAAACATTCATTTTCATTTCAAAAACAAACATTTATGGTTTTGTTTTTGAAAAGCATATTCCTTTAAAATAAAATAATTTCATTTCAAATCATTAAACACTTCTTGCCTTTGAATTTCATGATTCACCATTAAAATATTTCATTAAACCAGTCATTCAATTCATATTAATTTTCTAGTAATCACATTTTATTTTCAAATTTTCACAGACACACACCATGATGTTTCAAAATAAATTTTGAAATACTCAAATCAATCTATATAAATCAATCATAAATTTATTTCGAATTATTTAAACAATTATGGATTAAAATAATAGTAATTTACTTATGAAATAAACCAACTCAATCAAAATATATTTGATCATCTAATATGAAATCCACACATAAAGAATCAATGAATATAATGGTCAAGGGAGTACATGATATCATAAATTCCTTAATTTAGAGTCTAGTTCCATTAACTATGTGAGGATCTATCACACTTGAAGAGGGATTGAAAGTAGTAAAGAACAATTGAATCTCAAAAGTTATTACACTCATTAACATAAATCCAATATGTCTATCAACACATCAATACATAAATAAATATCTCAAGATTCCCTAATGTGTTTAAGGTTAAATGGAATCTAATGGGGAGGATTAAGTTTTAAAGTGGTGATTAAATGGAATAAAATTACAAAACTACCCTCTAATTTCTCATATAGATTTGTATCGCAATCTTGATGTTTCCATACAAAATCCATTTGGTGGAACATGGAAGATTTCTTGGGAAACTAGATGTCCCATGCACTGGATAATGGGCCCTAAAGAATGTGTGTCCCACTTATGATCCACCAGCTGGACATAAAGAATTATTATCTAATCGGTCGCTCTACAGAATCTCTAATGCATATCCTGTAAGAACTCATTACCATTGTCCTTCCACCAACTAGAAATTACTCCTCAAAAGATATCCATTAGACCTATTATGTCCATTTTGGTAGCATAATATTTTCCACTCTCAATATAAATCCCCTCGTCCATCTCTTGACCTCTATAAAAAAGTTCAACATATAACCCTAACCCCTCTAATGGACCAAACAAGATAGATCAACCTAGAATAAATGACATAATGGGATATAAAAGATAAAGATAAAGAAATGAATTAAAGGTTATCTAGTTTAAGGAGATACCTGAAATAAATATTAATGTAGTTCACCTATTAAGGGTGGTGAAGTTGTAGATTTTTATTTTGATGAATTAATAAATTTATGTAACAAAAATTAAATTCTTGAAAACTAAATTATTGAGAAACCAAATGAAAAAAATATGATGGATTTATGATTCAATTAACTATATTTTTAAGCAATAGATGATGATGTTTTGGATAATGAAAAATATGAATAAATTATTATTCTATCATCTTCAGTTATATTAATTTTTTTTATATTATCCTTATATAAAAAATCAACCCAAATTAAATGGAGGGATAATTTTATAATTTTATAAAAAATAGAAAATTGATTTGTAAAAATTAAAAAAATCATACTATTTTTGGGATAATTTTTTCCCATTTTTTGAGATGAATATTATAAAGTGAGATAAATGAGAATTTAATGAATTTATTCCTCAAATGATATTTTATAAAATTATGCATTACATGGTTAATTTTATGTTCCAATTTAATATCAAAGTTAATCGCTTTGGTTTTCAACATCTATTATAGTACCTCGAGCCCAATTACCCAGATTCAGTGCATTATTACATAACATTATCATGATCATAAGGGATCATGTCCTGAAAGACCGATCAGTTTAGTAGCCTCGATATTACTAGATACATACATAAGTTTTACATTACATTAGGAATTAAAAAAACATTTTGTCTCCTTTGAACACACTCATATCCATTAGCCTATCCATGTAAGTCAGACAAAATATACTTCTTCGCATCCTGGGAAAAATAAAACATAAGAAAGGGGTGAGTCCAGATGCTCATTATAGATAACAATAGAACAGAAACTATCATAAATAATCATAACCTTTTAAGGAAATGTATAAGAATAAAACAGAAGCATTTTAAACATAAACATCATCATAATATGGAAAAGATAAATCAAATAATTCCATTTACTTATTCAAATGAATTTTCTACTAGTCTAGTAAACACATGTAATATCAACAGATATACTCGTAATGATGGGATGCATAATGATAGACATCTTAATCTCATAGTCAAGGCCTTGTTCTAAGACTACAAATAAAAATATTGTCATGTCCCTATTCTAAGACACATGTTTTTCTCATGAGAACTACTCATGCATCGAGGGGATATAAGGGGACCTACTTGTCACTTGCTATTTCTAATACATCCCTCATATGAAAAGGTTAAAACATAACATAAACATTCATCTTAAAATATGAGCATATGAAATGTTAATACTTTAACCTTAAAAAATGAATATTATAAATATATCAAATACATATTAAAAAAAATTACAAAATGTTAAATAAAATATGGAATATTGTATAATAATAAATCAACGTCAAACAAGCCTAAAATCCAACAAAGGATTTTGACAATGATGAAATCAATCCAAAAACTATTTGAGAGAAATATCTCTTTCTACTATGAAATCAATTTAAATTCATCTAATTATAAAATAAAACATTTATTTTGAAAATATTCTTATAATATTGTAATGGATGATTCGATGGTGTTATAATTGTGGAAAATACATGCACTCGTCGTATAAGTTAAAAAACATTCATTCATTAATTTTTTGAAATGGTCTGAAGTACCTTGTTTGGAATGCGATGGGAATATTACATTCAAAACATTTTATAAAAATTAAAACAAGGGTAAAAATGAATTTAACCCATAGTCTAAGAAATTTTAAAAATTCTTTGAAATACATTTTAATAAATACGAATGTGGATGATACAAAAGTCTTAGTAGATACTTACGTATAAACAACCTCGGATAATAAAGAGATTGTAATATTAAACCTTACCTTATACTTATAATTAGTTTATAGTAGTTTAACCTCATGTATAATGGTTAAATCATTTCTATTAAATTATAAAATAACCACATACATAAATATGATATCATATATGATCATATAATATTTCTTTGTTAATAATATTTCAGTAGTATCATTGTTTCGGGTGTTAACCGATTCGTTTACCTTTATTTATTTTGTTACATAAGTCAAATTTTTTATTGATAGGATGTATTTGATTCATATACATAATTATATTATGTTCTTAATCCTTATGTTTTAATCATAAAATTAACAATATTCTTTAATGTTTATGATGGGGAATGAAATCATATCTCATTATGGAGACGGTAAGCCGTACGTACGCACGAGAAACAATATCATTAAATAAATGGTGATATCATATGTAATTGGATGGTATATTATATACAAAGAATAATTAACATTCTATATTTATTATTTACATCAATTATACTCATTATTATACCCATCAAAATATTGATGTTTTGAATAACAAACTACACCACAGCGTGGAGACGGTAAGTTGTACGTATGCACGTATGATGACTTTATCATTCATAGGATGGATAGAATAAGGAATACAGTTATACCATACTTATAATAAAATAAATATATGTATAAGGGACTGGAGTTATTTTTTTTGAAAACAAAAAATAAAGAGGAAGTGGAACACGAAAAAAACTTAGAAAGATGTGATTCAATAATTACCTCTTCTCCAAGTGCTTCCTTTTGATTTTAACAAAAGGGCTCCTTAGGTTGGATTGAGGATAAAATTAAGGCCTATATGATTAATTTAGGGTTTTTTGGAGGATATTTGGACAGGGTTTGGCCGATCTAAATGTATTTTGAGGTGTTAAATTAAGATAAGGGGAAGTACCCTTTTATATGAGAGGTGAGGGCACTTTAGGAAAAGCATGAAATATTATTTTATTATAAAATTATTTTTCTGTTTTTAATAGGTCAAAATGGACTTATTTGGAGGATAAGGTGGGTATAGGTTGGAATCCTCTCAACCAATAGGTTTTAGACAAGTTTAGGTCACCATATAAACCTTATCTTTTAGATTAATCACTTAGTGAAAAAGATTAACTTTTATCGTGTCTTCTTGTATTTTTATACATCATGGTAAATTTAATTACTATAAAATTCCAAGAGAACCTCAACTAGTTCATCAATGACAGATTTAACATTATCTAAGTCCTCTTACTGAATGTTTTATTTTAGGACTATTATAGAATTTAATAAAATAGTATTTGTTTTAAAATTTTGTTTATGTCAATTTTGACACTATTTAGTATTTTCTTTTTGTGAAAGTCATAAAAAGTTGATTACTTTGAAACAAATACATTGAATCAACCCTAAAATGTAATATTCACTTTTTTGGGATGGATTCAAAAGTATCAATTTGAATTTAATTTAATATTTATAACATCAATTATCTTTATCATTCATTAAAAAGGTAATAACTGCATCATCATTGTGTCATAAATAAATTTAAATATTTAAGGCTTAAAAATTATAAATAAAATACCATGATATAGAAAATCTTTTTATATTTCTAATTAATATTTATAGTCGAATTTATCATATGTATAACTCTTTATTAAAAATGTTTTAATTAATAAAATTTTAATTTAACACTTTTACACTTCTTTAAATAAAATATAATAATTGTCCTAATCTAATATATTGTTTCAAAAAAGATCATATTTTTTCCTAATGTTGTTTCGGTTGAAATAAACTTATCCAATATAATTAGGACATGTTTTGGGTAATTATAAAATCATTTTTAACTTTAATTACTCTATTTACTTTTAACCATGGTAAAAAAATTCAAAAGTTTCTATTCACCAAAAATTATTTTCATCATATTGAACCACATTTTACTAACTGAGGACAACCATGTCTGTTGGAATTTTTAAATTCAATTCATATAATTGGTAAAATTACTTTTTATGCAAATTTGTAAATGTGCCTAGAAGGTTGGTAAAAGACATTAAAAAGTTCAATAAAATTTTATATATCAAATCATATTATAAAATAAATCCAAATAATTAAATTGGAATAATATAGGTATTATATATCTATTTTGACTTTAAAATAAATTTAAATTAAAAATAATAATTAAAAAATCGATTTTAAATAATAACGTAGTGTTTTTCACTATTCATCAAAAATGAATGTTTTCAGAAAATATGAAAAATTCACCCTAAGGTAATTTTGATATTACAAATCCAAAAAATAATTCCATTCTGAAAAATAAAATTTATAAAATTTGAAAAACTCAGTATTACTATTCATAACTACTTTTTAAACTAGCAGTTTGATTGGTCATGGAATGCTAGTACTCGGAGCTGTGTACAATGAAATATATTGTATTATTCAAAGAGATGCATATCGTGGAAGCTTGGGGTGTTACATTATTTATTCCTTAAAATAATTTCATCCTCAAAATTTCTAGAATATTACTACATAAAAATATTCTAGTGGTTCTTTAACATAAGTTCCACAGGTTCTCACATTGCCTCTTCCATTTTATGGTTTCTCTAAATAACTTTTACCAGACGAGTCATCCATTTTCTCAACACCTGTTCTCTGATATCAAGAATTCTGATAGGCTCTTCACAATAAGATATATTGGGTTCCAATTCTATTTCTTCATAGGTGAGTACATGCATTGGGTCAGGCAAGTAGATTCTCAATAGTGATACGTGGAACACATCATGAACTTTCGGGAGATAGGGCGGCATTGAAAAACGATAAGTTGCAACCCCAATTTGTTTAGAAATTTAGAAAGGTATGATGTACTTCGGACTTACATTACCCTTCATAGAGAATCTTATAACACTATTCCATGGAGATACCTTCAATAAAATGTGGTATCCTACTTGAAATTTGAAATCCTTCCTTTAGTTATCATCATAGCTCATTGACCAACTTTGAGCTTCTTTGATATGGGTTTAGAGAATATTTACCTTTTATATTGGTTCCTCAACAATTTTTGGGCCTATGAGTTTTCTATCATCAACATCATCCCAAAAATTTGGTGTGTGACATCTCTTTCCATATAACGCTTCATATGGTGCCATATGAATACATGAATGGAAGATATTTTTATTGGAAAATTCTACGAGATGTTAATATTGATCTCACATACCTTAAATGTCAAGTGAATAAGATCACAACATTTCTTATAAGGTTTGAATAGCCCATTCTGATTTTCCATTAATTTTAGGGTTGTAGGCATTTCTTAAATTAAGTTCAGTATCATGGGATTTCTAAATAGTTTTCTAGAATCTTGGTGTAAAATGAAGATAACGATCAGAAACAGTCAATAGGTGTACACCATGAAGTCTTATAACATCATAATTATATAGTCTTATAAAATGTTCAAATGGTAAATCCTCTCTTATAGAAAGAAAATGTGTTGACTTGGCAAGACGATCAATATTGACCCCTATTGCATCATTATTTCTAAGAGTCTTTGGTATCCCCATGAAAAATTCTGTCATAATATCATCTCATTTCCACTCTGGTATAGAAAGTGGTTTCATGACTCCTCTATGATGTTTTCTTCATTCCTTCACCTATTAAAAAATCATACATCTTGACACATAAACAGTAATATCCATCTTTATGTTGTCCCACCAAAAATGTTCCTTCAAATATCTATACATCTTAGTGATACGAAGGTGTGTAGAGAAGTTGGAGCTATGAGCATCATCCAAAAATTACCTTTATAGATCTGGTATATCAGGAACACAATGACTCTTCCCAAATTTCAATATTCCATCTTTATAAACAAATTCGATCAATCTACCATCATTCATAGCTTTAATTTTCTTTTGAAACTCCTCATCATTAGTCTGAGAACATTTTATCCTATCTTGTAAATATTGTTAGGAAACCATTTTAAAATGTAATGAAGTTTCACCTTCCATGATTATTCCCATATCCATCTTTACTAGTTCATTGAACATGGGTTCTCTTTAAACTCTCATCTGGTTCAGAACTCCATGATCCTTTCTGCTCAAAGCATTTACCACCTTAAGTTGCTTCCCCGGGTGGTATTTTATTGTGTTATCATAATCCTTGAGTAGTTCAAGTCATTGCCTTTGTCTCATGTTGAGTTATTTATATGAGAAAATATATTTAAATCTCTTGTGATCATTATATATATCACATTTTCCACCATAGGGATAATGTCTCCATATCTTCAAAGAAATTATTACAGCTTCTAACTCATGATCAAGAGTGGTATATTTTTGTTCTTGTATTTTTATCTTCATAGATGCATAAGAAATAACTCTATCATACTGCATAAGGTCACACCCAAGTCCTTTCTTTGAAGAATCACTATAAATAACAAACCCATCATTTTTTATGGTAGAGACAAGATAGGAGCATTGACTAATATTCTCTTAAATTTTTTAAAACATTTTTCACACTATTTTTATAAACAAATTTAACCCATTTACATGTGATCCTGGTTAATGGGTTATCAAATCAGGAAAAATTCTAGATGAAATACCAATAATAACCGACTAAACCAATAAAACTGTATACCTCAGTTATACTCATCAATGCTGAAAATTCTTGTATTTCCCTTCTATTTGAAGGTTCAACATTGATTCCATCCTTAGATACAATATATCCTAGAAATAAAATCTCCTAAATCTAGAACACCCAATTTCTAAACTTCCCTTAAAATTCATTTCGTCTAAGAGTCTTTAGAATAGTGTGCAATTGATTTTCATAATCTTAGTATCTTTTAGTATATATTAAGTTATAATCAATAAATACCACTCTAAATTCATCAATATATTCCTTAAAAAATCTATTCCTTAGATCCATGAAAATAGAGGATGCATTAGTCAGTCCAAAAGGCATTACTGTAAACTCATAATTCCTATGCCAAGTTTGAAATGTTGTCATTGGAATTTCTTCCTTTTTCACACACAACTGATGATATCCAGATCAAAGGTTAATCGATGGAAAATGTTAAGCTCCATGAAGTCGATCAAATTAATCATCAATGTGATGTAGGGGTACTTTTTATTTATTTTTTATAGCATTGATCTCTATGTAGTCAATGCACAACCTCATAGATCCATCATTCTTCTTAACAAAAAGAACAGGGGTCCCCATAAAGAAACACTAGGGAAAATAAATCCTTTATTACTCAAGTCCTCTTGTTTTTTCCTTATCTCTACTAATTCCATATTGGTCATTCGATTAGGGGTCTTTTATATGGGCCTTGAACCAGGAAGTAAGTCAATGGAAAACTCAATTTCTCATTCTAGAGGATTTACAGGTAAATCATATGGAAACACATCAATATATTCTTGAACAATTGGTGAATCACTTATTTGTATATTAATGTCCTCACCCATAGTTATTTCACTCCCATCCTCCCCAATAATTGAATTTAGTAGAGCTACAGGGGGTAGATCTATATGAGAATCATATGGTGATTTTTTTACTCCAATGTTAAGGGATTCCTTATCATCATCAAAAATTCTAACCTCCTTCATCTTACAATAAATTTTCACATTGTAGTCTAAAAGAAAATCCATACCAGAGATTATATCAAATTCAATCATTGGTATGACAATAAGATCAGCTGATAAATAAAATTTATATGCCATAATTGTAACTGATTCTCAAAACATTGTTGCAATGATATTTCCCTTATGAGTTTTTACTAACAACTCCCTTAATAATTCAAATTGTAAATATCTAATTTTCTTGTAAACTGGGAAGATATGAAATAATCAAATGATCTAGAATCAAATAAATCATGGGCTAATTTTGAGGAAACAACTAATGTACCTTCCACTACATCATTTGGAACATCAACCTCAATAGTTGTGATTTCATAAGCTTAGCCTCTCCCCCTTATCCTTTTATAAGGTAGGATTAATTGATGCTTAGGATATTAATTTTCATAATGCCCCATTTTCTTATAATTGTATCAATCAACATTTACAACCTCTTTCTTCCACTTGAAATCACGAGCTTGGTGGCCTTTTTCTTTAACACTTGTAACAAACTCCCATTCCCTTTACAAATGTACCATGTTGTTTCTTCCTATAATTACTACATGATTAAAATTTAACTTTTCCATTATTCCCCTTATTTCATTTTCCAAAGTGTTCATGAAATATCTTCTTCCCTTTTTTCACTAAGTCATAAGACTTAGATAATTCCTTTTCATTCTTGATAGCAGATGAGACTATATATTCGTATGATGAGAAGGATTGTGAGACTAATTCTCAATAGAGAAATAGTTTTAACCCATCAAATAATCGATCAATATTACTACATGGGTTACGTATATAATCTATATCTTGCCTTTCTAGCCTTGTAATGTTATCCTCATACATTGTGACATTGTTGTCCTTATTTTTCCTCAGACTGTGAAATTTCCTTTCCATATCAACTTGATGTTCAAGAGGAAAGTATTTTTCAAAGAAAATTTCTTTAAACTCTCTCCATTACATATTTGACACCTCTTCATCCTCTTCTGTGTTTTAAATTAATGACCCCCATTGATATGCATCTCCTGAGAGGTGATAAACATCCATGATGATTTTTCCCTTTCGTTGTTTCTTAGAGCATTAAATATTTTCTATAAGGAACTTATCCATTTCCCACCTATAAATTTATTTGTAGTCCCATTGAATGTTGGTGGTTTTTTCCTTATGAAGAGTTCTAACATTGATCCTACACGTTGTGGATCAAGGTGCTCCATATGGGTAAGGTTATTATTCATAACCTGAGTGAGTTGTCCCAGTATGGTTATAAGCTGTTCAGCACAAGTTGCATCACCATATCCATTATAATAATATTGAGAAAGAGGTAAATCCCTACATGGATTACATGAATTGATACAGTTTACATTCCTTACACTAGACTCCATTTCTAAACAATGTAATATACTAGATTATTTTATGAATTACAATGCATAATTCTAAACTTTTAAAATACTAAACATTAATTAAACATTTTATACATATAATCCATAATAATAAAAATTTATTCTTTGGGGATGTATTTACACATAAATCCCTCATAGTTCATTATTTATAATATGTTAATTATCCTAAGAATATCCCATGGGAGTTTTAAACCAGCTGTGCAGTAAGGCCCACTGTCATCTAGTAAGATACCCCAGGTCAAGCTTGAAACACCTTGTTGGAGTTTTCACTCCAACGAACATTTATTCTAGAACCATGTCCACTTGTTGTATCCATACATGGATGTATTGCGCTGAAAATCCACATAATATCTACATTACCAAATTTTTTGGATTTTCCTCTATACTAATCCTAAAAAACAATCATAGGGTAATGTTCTCTAGTCAGAGTTTTTTAAAATCTAGTTTCAATGATAGGTAATAAACTTCCTATGATACCACCTATAATTCCCTGACCCAAGTTACCTAGAGTCGGTGCATTATTATATAACATTGTCATGATCAAAAGGGATAAGGTCCTGAAAGACCAGTCAGTTTAGTATCCTTTGAAGTACTAGATACATACATAAGTTTTAGATTACATTATGAAATAAAAAAACATTGTGTCTCCTTTGAACATACTCATATCCCTTAGACTATCCCTGTAGGTCAGTCATAATATAATTCTTCACATCCGAGAAAAAATAAAACATATGAAAGGTTTGATCTCAGATACTCAATAAGGATAACAATAAAGTAGAAACTATCATAAATAAGCATAAACATTTATTAAAATGCTTTAGATTAAAACAAAAGATTTTTGAACATAAACTTCAACATAATATGGAAAATATTAATCAAATAATTAGATTTACTTATTCACATGTATATTCTACTAGTCGACTAAACACATGTAATATCAATAGCTAAACTCATAATGATGGAAAGCATAATGCCAGACATCTTAACATCATATTCATGGCCTCATGCCTAGACTAAAAACAAAAATATTGTCAAGACCTTGTTCCAAGACAATAGTTTGTCTCATGAGACATACTAATGCATTTAGGGGATATAGTGGGGCCCTTCCGTCACTTACTACATCCAATTCAATCCTCATGTGAAAATTTTGAAACATAACATAAACATTTGTATTAAAAACTAGCATATGAAATGTTAATACTTTAACCATAAAACATGAATGGTATAAAAAATAGAACATACATAGACAAACATATCACAAAATCCTCAATAAAATATGTAATATTGTATCATAATAAATCAACATCAAACAATCATAGAATCCAACAAAGGATGTTGACATAGATGAGATCAATCCAAAAACTATTTGAGATAAATATCGCTTTCTACTTTAAAATCATTTAAAAGTAGGATAATTATAAAAGAAAATATTTATTTTGAAAGTATTATTATAATATTGTAAGGGATGCTTCAAAGGTGTTATAATGGTGGAAAATATGTGCAACTTCCATACAAGTTAAAAAACATTCTTTCCATAATTTTTCAAAATGGTCAAAAAGTACCTTATTTGGAAAGAGATGGAAGGATTCCATTCCAAACATTTAAAAAAATTAAAACATGGGTATAAATGACTTTAACCCATAGTCTAGGAAATAGTAAAAATGTTTTTAAATACATTTTAAGAAACACAGATGTAGATGAAAAATAATTCCGAGTAAGTACTTACGTATAAACAACCTCTTATAATAAAGAGATTATAATATTAACCCTTACCTTGTTCTTTTCCTTAGTCAATGGTAGGTTAACCTCCTGTATAATTATTATAAAACTGTTGTTAAATTATATAAGAACCACAAAGATAAATATAATATCATATATGATCCTCTAATATTTCTTTGTTAATAGTAATTTAGTAGTATAATTTTTTCATGTGTTAACTGATTCATTTTTTTTATATGTTTAATTATGTAAGTCATGTTTGTTATGGATTGTTGACGCTCCTTTCGTCACAGAATCTAAAGATCGGAAAAGGGGGAATATCTGAGCTCAATGTGATTCATCCTTTGAAGAAACATCAAAAATAGACAAAGGGATGAACAAAGAGAACATTGCCCATAGGCCACGCAAGTTCCCTCATGGTCGCGCAAGTACACTTGCGCGCCGCCTAGTGGTCGTGCAAGTACTTGCGCGACGCCTTATGGTCGTGCAAGTGACTTGCGCGACCTAAGTGATAACCGCCCGGTAACCGCCCAGGGTCTTCTTTTGCCTATAAATAGACCCTGTGGGCCCCCCATTCAAGAGGATCAGTTCCCAGAAACTCGGATCAAAGCTCCCGACGCCCAAGTCTCTTCTCAAAGCTTCCAGAACACTTCTAAGGTAATTTCTTACCTAGAATGGAAGATCTAAAGGGAAGAAGGAAGGCCTAAGTGTTGAAACTTATCAAACACTTGCGCGCCGACTTAATTCCTTCAATATAACTTGCGCGTCCCTCTTCTGGAAGAACCTCAAGAGGATGGGAAAGGGTTTAATAAAGAGTCGCTCAAGTAATTCAACTCTGGTTGAAAACCGCGCAAGTATCCCTTATGTCGCGCAAGTATACTTGCGCGACCAATACTTGCGCGCCGCCGCAGGACTTGCGCGACCTTCAATACTTGCGCGCCCCTATCTTTTTGGGTGCCCATCTTGCCCTTTTTCACCCCTCTTAAGCCATTTCACCCTTCCTATTCAAGATTCAGTCTTCAAGATACTCTTCAAAGCCATTTATGGCATGATTTCTTGATTTGACATCCTTATCTGAAAGGAATTATGTGAAATATCTCTCAAAACCTAATGATTTAAACATCTTTATGTCACCAAAGATTGAGAGTTCATTCATTCAACCTCATCCTTTAAGATGAGAGAATCCTAACCTGGGTCTCCTTTTTAGGAATAAGACTCAGTCATAACCTTAGGCTTCCTTTTCAGGAGTAAGCCCCAAGTCCCCTAACCTAGGCTTCCTTCTCAGGAATAAGTCCTAGTCATAAATCTTGGGCATCTTTCTTAAGAATAAGCCCCAATCAAGTCCTTTAAATCTTGGGCATCCTCCTCAGGAGTAAGCCCCAAACCTTAATCCCTAACCTGGGCTTCCTTTTCAGGAGTAAGCCCCAAGTCCCCTAACCTAGGCTTCCTTCTCAGGAATAAGTCCTAGTCATAAATCTTGGGCATCTTTCTTAAGAGTAAGCCACAAGTCTCTTAAAATTTCTCTTAACCAGTCATAAATTCCCTTTGATTTGGGTTTCCTTTTCAGGAATAAAACCCAATCATAAGTCCCCTCCTAATTTGGGCATCCTCCTTAGGAGTAAGCCCCAAGATTAGAGTATTCAAATCTCCATGAAGCACATATAACTTTGTGGACCCTGTTCATGGATTTTCTTCCTAAAAGTAAATCCTAAACCTTCACCTATCTGGGCAGTCATCTATACATAAGCCCCAAAACAAATTCTTATGATTGCATCTTTTATGGCACAATTGTCTAAATTTTACCAATACCTCTTGTTTCTCACACCGAGCATGACTCACGTGAGCTTAGAGTGTAAAAGTAATTATGACATTCATCTTTGAGCCATCAATCATAAAACATCATATCCCATTCCTCGAACTACGTGGGTTCTGATTCCTTTTTTAAAACAAAGGATACGTAGGTAGCCCATTCATGGGTTCGATCCCAACATTGAAATAATCTATGTCCTTCTGAATGACGATAAACATCAAGTGCCCCACTGAGTGGCTTTAAAACCAGCCTGGTCATCAAAATGACCAAGAGACTTTTATATAAATGTTTTGAAGGATACCATTGACCAAGAATCTCTAAACAAATATAGATGATTCTATATTGATGAAGAACCTCGAATACATATAAAAGATTCTCTAAATTTCTTGCATATTTAATCATTGATTGTTAAAACTAAAGGAAAGCTCATTTTATACTTGGTAATGTAATAAGGATTCACGAACTTAACTTAAATCTATAAAGAGAGTCCCGGAGTAGACAATAATTCCCCTCAAAAAAAGGTGTGATGAGTCCGACCTCCCATCCTCTCGACCAATGCAAATTCCTAAGCCTCATTAGCCCACAAGCTAATGAGCGCCTGCCTTTGGAAAGTAGGTCCAAACGGATGTGGAATCATTGGATGTTTCTGGTTCTACGAACAAACCCGTTAGAAACCGATCGGAACGTTTGAATCTCCCGTCCAGGAGGTCATCCCCGGATTCCGCGCGAAACAAAAAATGGTGAACCCGACGTGAATCCTTAACCAAGTTAAAGTGATGTTCTTCTTAGATGTTAGGCCCCTTGGGCCAACAAGGCAATCATTGACATATGATCATCCAAAAGATGCAGTAGCCGGATTCATCTTGATTACGTCTGTTATATGGAACAGGCACTCTTTTTTCAAGATCTTCTACAAAAAATGGCTTTCCTTAAATTCACCCCTGTGAATACTGCTGCTGAGAACACCTCTACTGTGAGGTCTGCTGCCATGAAAACCAATGCTGCTACTCCTGCTGGAACGTCATCCGCTCTGAGGATGACATCACCAACTCAGCGTCTTCAACGCTGTGTTTCAAATGCACTGGTTAAGGAGTACCGTCGTAGCGGTACTATCCCAACTCTGGAGGCCGCTCGTCAAGCCCTCCAAGTTAACAATTCTACCTGGTCGTCCGGACAACGGCGACCAGCAATCAAGAAGCAGGCGGTGCTGACTACCGTCTCCAACCGTTTCGGGTCGTTATCCCCGGAACACAATTTCCATTCACTCCCTTATTCTGAGGAAGTGAATGAGCAGGTCCTGCAGGACCTTAATTCAAAGAGACAGGAGTCCTTCTCAAGGGCTCCCATCAACAATCACCGCCAGACTCGTGCGGTAGTGCACCCTCAACATGATGAGGGTACCGGCTCCAGGCATTCAGCTCAGGTTCCTCGAACCCGAGCAGGCAAGATGAATCACCAGAGACGGAATCCGGTTAATAATAGGCAGGTTGTCATCCCTGCCATCTCCGGAGAAGTCCACCAACCTAACTTGGTGGCAAATAACAAGCAGGCATACACACCTGTTCGTTTTAATCCCGCTGTCCAGCAGAATCGTCTGGCAGCATCAAGCCGATCCCGCCAGGCAATTCCGGCAGAGTACCATAGGCAGGAACATACACCTGCTTATACATCAGCAGTTAGTCAGCAGGCTCGTCTGACTACATATGATGGATCTCGTCAACAGCGTTTGGCGAAGTGTAATCAGCAGGCACATACACCTGCTAATACTAATCAAGCCTACCAACAGTCTCGTTTGGTAGCGCACGGAGAAGTCAGTCGGAAAGCCCCGACGACAAACAGGAGGCAGACTAAACTCTCTGCCTCCACACTTGAGTACTGTCAGGATTCACTGACAGGAAAAGGAGGACAGGAGCAGGCACATACACCTACTCCAAGCCCGGAATGGACGTATATCCCTGTTCCGGCGGCTGAAGTCACCAAGCATATTTTATCAATGGTGAAAGAGCAGAAGCAAATTCCTGTTCATATTCTGGATGCTTGCCAGGATATCATAACATCTTCAGCATCATCTCAGGGACAGACACATAAATCTATCCCTAGCAGTGGAGTGACACATCAACAATTCACTCCGGAACAGACACACACATCTGTTCCAGTCCAAGAGGGTTGTGGGGCCTACTCCCCCATATCATATGGACAACCAAGTCAGGCACATACATCTGATTTGAGCGATGATCGTCAGCCTAACCTGACCATCTTTCCTGATCAGGCACATACACCTACTCAGAGCAATCACTTTCGTCATCAAGTGATTTCTAAAGCGAGTAAGAAGGCATCTAAGAAAAAGATCCGCCCAGCACAGTCAGGAGATCAAAGGCCAATCTGCAACAAGGCCTTGCTCGATGCTGGAGTTCTTGAAGCCCTCAGACATTTATCTGTCGGAATTCAAGATTCTACTCCCTCAGTTCCCAATAACTGGAACATTAATCCCGAAGGTCTTCAACAGACACTTCCTCATGAAGACTTGCTTCATGAAAATTCGGTCAATCTTGAAGTTTCTTCTTCAGATGAGAACCACAGGAACCCTCTGTGTGGTCAGAAGACCAAGGAGCAAGAGATATCATCTTTTGCTGTAACCCATCATGAAGGTCCTCCTCATGGTGATGAACTTCGCTGCGAAAGTCCTCTCCGCAGTAGTGATTCACATTGTCTCGAAAATTCTTCAGAAGGCAATGTAGTAACGAGAAAGCCCTCCTATCTCGAGGCACTTGCAAACGTAAAACCAGTCATGTCTGAAGTTTTACTATCGGCAGGTGAAACTCTTTCTCCATCAGAAGATAGCTTGGGGTTCAGGTTATTCTCCGAACCTTCCCTAGGTCATTTATCTTCCAGCATGAATAGTGATTCCTCTACCAATCTTGTTGAATCCAATGAAGCAACAAGGAAACACCAACTCTGGTCCAAACAGGTAGAAGAATCTTCATTTAATGATAAAGAGGAAATGCTGAACATGAGGAAAAAACTGGCAAAAGGTGAAGTACCAGTCATGTTTTGGCCTTTGGCTGATTCACAGTATGACATTCCAAAGATGTTGACGGATGATGGAATCCATGATATTCGTCTTAACATATGGAAAACTCTTTGTCAATTAAAGAAGAAGGTATTATCTTACGATGAATATGAAAATCATCTTAAGATAATAGAAGGGTTACAACGCCAGATTGATTTGGCATCTCTATCAGTCTCTCGGTATCCGAAGGCTGAAAAGCAACAGAGAACCCTTCAACGTTCATGCCTTGGCGCGCTGAGAAAATTGCGTCAGTTAATTTCCAATGCTCCATCTAATGTTCATATCAGAGGATGGGGTATTCACGGAGCACTACATTTCACAGTGCTTTCCGGTCAGCAAAGCCCGCCGAAAATGGTCTCATGCAATGTTATTGCCCATGGCCGGCCACAGTCAATGGGCTTTGTTCATAATCAAAATCTTGCTCGAGATCAAGCTTCAACTAGTTCCTCTCAAAATCAAGTATATAGAGAACAGGTTGTTGAATTGCTCCTACATCAAGCAGGTGAGAATATTGCGCAAGCCTCTCGTCTGGAGCAAACACGTCATCAAATGACAGAAGTTTCGGAAATCATCCAACGGTCTGTTGAACCAGGTGATAAAAGTGGATACAGGTTAATGCATCCAGCTAATTTCCGAACTAAGATCCGCAAGATCAAGAGAGATTTCAAGAAGATCTCAGACATAACATGTCAAGAGACACCCCAGCTTGCCAGACTGGGGACTTCTCTAACCCAACCCTCAGAATCAACGAATGGGATTCGAGGAGTTGAGCAGAAGCAACAGGAACACCCCCAGTCCACCGGACTGGGGACTTTTTCAAATCTTCAATCCCTCCCTCAGAGAAAGTCAGTATTCTCTCGATTAGGGAATAAGCCTCAAGAGGAACGAAGAGCCAAGATGTCAGGAGATTCTCTCCAAGTGACGGTTCACAAAGAAATTCCTGAGGGGTCAAGTCAACGGAATGCCATGTCTTATCATGGACATAAAAGGAGACAATATCATAGAAATGCTGATAGAAAGGATTTCATGAAATATGCATCCATTAATGTCATCACTGCCGTTGCTGCTGATTCACCAGATGAGGCTCAATCAGAGGGATCAGATGAAGAGGTTCCTGCTCAAGAAGTTGCGCACACAGACCTAAATGAAGAAGGTGTGCGCACACGTAATCAAAGGCTTACCCAAAATTTGGGTATTCCTTCAAGTAACCCACTTCCCCCTCTCCGAAAAGGATCCAATAAGGGGAAAGGAAAGAATCAGGTTACTTCTCACCCTTCCTCTGAAGGAGGTCAATCGCTCTCATTAGAGCAAAGGCTTGCACAACAGGAGGAAGAAATGAAAGAATTAAGAAGGTTGAATGCAGAACTACTTCAGAGTAGTCTTCTTCTTAAGAATGCTGAAGTCCGACAGCCGAAGGAATTTGTTGTAACTACTGAGATGGATCAGGAATATCCTCCTTTATCAGTACACCCACAGAGGTCTAATCCTATGGGTCAAACGCAACAACGGTTGGCAGCACTACCATTAGTTGCAGCACCAACCTCCACGGCTGTCCAAGCTCTATTCATTGCACCTACCCAAAACCAAGTTCAACCTGACGTTTCTCAAAAGTTAATAACTACTATTGAGTCATTAACAGCTCGGTTAGAAACTATGGAAGGGAAACGGGCGCAAGTTCAACCTGAAAAGAAAGTTTACCCTGAATGGGTAGATTCAATTTCTCCTCCATCCAGTTTTGGAAACCCTATTTTCCCTACTTTCAATGGATCAGGCGACCCTGAACAACATTTGACGCATTACGTGTCTTGTTGTGATCCTATGATGGGAACTCCAGAACAACAAGAAGCAGTGAAACTCAGATGCTTCGTGCGAACCTTGCAAGGACCAGCTTTTGTCTGGTATACAAGCTTGAAATCCCGGTCAGTCATCGGATGGGAGGATCTTCGTCAAAAATTCCTTCTTCAGTTCAGCTCAACTTTGCCAAAAACGACAGTTTTCGATCTTACAAACTGCAAGCAAAGGGAGAATGAAAGAGTCTCTGATTTCATTGCTCGTTGGAAGGGATTAACGTATTCCTTGAGTTTATCACTCCCTCAGGAGGAATTATTGCCAATCTGTGTGGCAAATTTGCGTGACGAATTACGCACGCCATTGATCCCTGTGAAATACACAGGAGGGTTTCGAGACCTTACTTCAATTGCTCAACAGATTGAAGATTCCCTTATACAGGCTAAGGTTAAATCTCGTGTAATTCCATCAGCTCCAGGAAGAAGAATGGGTAAAGCAGAAACTGCTACAGTTATGCTTAAACAGGCACCTGTACCTATTTCTACTTCAAAACCTTCATCTTCTCGAAGGGCTCCACCTCCTGAACGCCAACAACAAAGGTTGTTTCGTCCAAATGATCAAAAAGATCAACGACGAAAACAATTTGAGGATATGAAGAGTAAAACATACTCTTTCCGAAGTGAGCAAGTTCCTGGTTACTTCATTTCAGCTCTGGAAAATAATTTGGTTCAATTACCAGTGCCGAAGAGACCAAACAAGGAAGGAGATGAAGACCGTCCCAATTATTGTCCCTTTCATCAAATGTTGGGACATCCCATCCAGGAGTGTTTTGTCTTTAAAGACCTCCTACAAAAGATGGTCGACTTGGGACAAGTCAAATTGAAGGGTTCTTCAGCTCATGTAGCGTGTATTACCGCTACAGATCCAGAGGAAGGAGGCGAGTGGCAGGAAGTCAAAAGCAAAACTGCGAAAAAATATGATGATTGGATGGTCAGAAAGACAATCAATCGGACTCATTCCATTTTGCGAACACAATTGAAGAAACCAATTGTGTCTCCTACAAAAGCTGCAGTAAAGCCTCCATCAAAGGACAAATCCTCAAAAGGGCAGCGCAATTCAAAGAAGAAAGAGGAATCAGGAGAATATGAGTATGTATCAAAGCCTAAATTGTCTTTGACTCTGGCAGATTTCATGCCATCTACTTCAAAGCCACGGGGGCACCGCCCCATCAAACGGCACAGCCTAAACAGGCTAATCAGGCAGAGTCTTTATCAGACGAAGAGTTAATCTTTGGTTCTGTTTAATCTCAATGGATGGAGAAGACATCACGACTCCAACTAATGCTAGATTTCTGAAGAAGTATTTTGTATAAACACAAAATATTGTTCCCAGAACCAAGACTTACAATTGGTTCATACAGAAAAGGTCTGGTATGACCTTAAACTACACAATGGTCCAGTATGACCTTAAACTACAACTTCGTCCAACATGACGTTAAACTGTGTCACCTTCAATGTCCGAGATGACATTAAACTAAATTTTGTCCCTGAAACATGACATTAAACTGTGCAGCACCAATAGTCCTAACTGCAAGACTTTAAACTGCATAGTCCCTGATTTTGTCCTACATGACAATAAACTGTATAGAAGTTCCTATATTTTGTCCGAGATGACATTAAACTATATTTTGTCCTAGCGACATGACATTAAACTGTGTGGCACTTTCATCGTCCAGCATGACGTTAAACTGTGTTAAGTCCCTTATTGTCCTACATGACACTAAACTGTATTTTGTCCGAGATGACATTAAACTATATTGTGTCCTAGCAACATGACATTAAACTGTGCGGCACTTTCATCGTCCAGCATGACGTTAAACTGTGTCAGTTCCCTTATCGTCCAACATGACGTTAAACTGTCACATTGGTTACTAATTCGTCCAGCATGACATTAAACTGTAAAAAAGTCCCCAGAACTGATATCCTCATATTTGTTCACCTTAGTCCGAGCTACATGACTTTAAACTGTACATCACCAGTTAGTCCTAGCTACATGACTTTAAACTGTACAGTAATGGTCCAGTATGACTTTAAACTGCAACTTCGTCCCACACGACATTAAACTGTGAAAAAAAAAAAATTCCATGAACCGTCCAGCATGACCTTAAAACTGCATCATTCCTGGTCCATGTATACGACCATAAACTATTTGCAAATATGTCCAGCAAGACGTTAAACTGTGACGTCCTAACTACATGACGCTAAACTGTATAAAAGTCCCTCACGTCCGGAAAGATGTTAAACTATATAATCATCAAAAGTCCAGCATGACATTAAAACTGCACAATCCCCCTTTCGTCCAATATGACGTTAAACTGTATTGTCCCCATCGTCCTAACTACATGACACTAAACTGTACAGAAAGTCCTTGATATGTCCTACATGACATTAAACTGTGCATCGTTAAGGTTGTTATTACCTCTTGTTTCTCACACCGAGTATGACTCACGTGAGCTTAGAGTGAACATCAACCATAACACTCCCTTTGGGCCACTAACCATGTGTAAGTCCCAACAACATTTTTTATTAGATTATTGTCCCAAAGAACAATCTCTTCACATCATTTCACCACCATCTCATATGATGATGATTTGTGAAACCGCCCTTGGAATCAATATCATTACATTGATTCACTTTCGTCCTTGTTATATGACGTTAAACTATACAACACTTTTGTCCGGTACGACAATAAACTACAATATTCTTTGATCTCCTCACTTGAGAGAGAACTATTATTGACATTGATTTTTCAATCATGTTTCATTTCAAAAAGACTACGTGCATACATGGTAATGCCTAAACTTTTTATCTTAGTTTAAAACCATCATTGCACTAAAGTCCCCTTTCACCCTTCACATGTACGAACCAAATTTGTACAAAGGGTAGTTCTAGAACTAAGTGGACTTGATTCCCATCCTTATGGGATACGTAGGAACATTCGAGTGTCCCTCGAATCCAGTCCCAAGTCTTTTGGGCCTAACCCCAAATTTCACTTTCAGTCCCTTGGCTGAAAAGTCCTCATGAAAACACACACTGTGTATTCATTATTATGGTCCGAATTCTATGACCCTAAACTAAGATCACTCATCCTTTCGTCCTGCACGACGTTAAACTGCATTTCAAGAACTACGTATGGCTTGATTCTCATTCTTATGAGATACGTAGTGAAGTCCAAAATTTCAATTCAGGACCCAGCCACAACATGATTATGGTTTTCATTGACCTATGTATCTCTACATACATTGGACAATACCCATATTTATGTGTTATAATCCTAACCTTAAATATTTTCAGATCTTCATAACCCTTTTCATGACTTCTAGTCACAAAAATGTCAAACTTCTGAGAATTCTTTTGCCTGACTATGCAGCACGTGCCCATAGGTGGCCTTGCATAAACAGTCCACATAAAAGACTTGTCAGCCAAGAGATGCTATTTATTTGACTATGCAGCCAATGCCCATAGGTGGCCCTGCATATTTCAACCCCCTAACGGGTTTGTTAAATAATAGTAACTTCATTCTTGGGAAGAATGCCTCTTTTGTCCTTATTTGTCTTAAACGACAGTATGTAGGGATCCGCAAAAATAGCCATCCTTAACGTATTTGTCCCATATCCTTTTTCATGATCTGAAAGTATTCAAGTCTATGGTTTATTCTTCTTCCCTACGTTTGGGTCAGACCTTCGTAGGAGTGATATTCATCCAGTTCTTCGATATTCTTGTTTGGAAATATCTTCTCCATATTCAAGTACCTCTTTCCATACAAAAAACTCTATGCTTTAGAAAATTTGAATCTTCATAAACTTTCACTGGCTTTTAGCACTAGGAAAGTAAATTTCTGGGAGTTCTTTTGCCTGACTATGCAGCACGTGCCCATAGGTGGCCTTGCATAAACAGTCCACATAACAGACTTGTCAGCCAAAAGATGCTATTTTATTTGACTATGCAGCCAATGCCCATAGGTGGCCCTGCATATTTCAACCCCCTAACGGGTTTTGTTAAATAATAGTAACTTCATTCATGGAAACTACTTCTTCTAATGCCTTTTAGCTCTTTTTTCATATCATTCCTCAGATTCAAATATTCTTAAGCCATAGTTTACATTTTTTCCCTCATACTTGAGTATGGTAAATATGTTTTCAGATAAATTATCAAGGAATTGAATCCATTTTAATCCATTTTTCGGTCAAAGCTATTTCGACCTTAAACATTAGCCCCTTTATGTCCGGCGTGCATGACTTTAAACTGCCCACACAAAAGACAAAGGAACTCTGAATAAAAGTCAAGTTCCAGCACACTTGCGCGCTGCCCTCTGTGCACTGAAGACTTGCGCGCCCCCCTTTTCCTTTGAATGGATTCAATTTCCTCAGAGTCAAATCCTCATTTCTTTCCGGATCCAACTCTGAGGGGGGACTTTTGTTGACGCTCCTTTCGTCACAGAATCTAAAGATCGGAAAAGGGGGAATATCTGAGCTCAATGTGATTCATCCTTTGAAGAAACATCAAAAATAGACAAAGGGATGAACAAAGAGAACATTGCCCATAGGCCGCGCAAGTTCCCTCATGGTCGCGCAAGTACACTTGCGCGCCGCCTAGTGGTCGTGCAAGTACTTGCGCGACGCCTTATGGTCGTGCAAGTGACTTGCGCGACCTAAGTGATAACCGCCCGGTAACCGCCCAGGGTCTTCTTTTGCCTATAAATAGACCCTGTGGGCCCCCCATTCAAGGGGATCTCTTCCCAGAAACTCGGATCAAAGCTCCCGACGCCTAAGTCTCTTCTCAAAGCTTCCAGAACACTTCTAAGGTAATTTCTTACCTAGAATGGAAGATCTAAAGGGAAGAAGGAAGGCCTAAGTGTTGAAACTTATCAAACACTTGCGCGCCGACTTAATTCCTTCAATATAACTTGCGCGTCCCTCTTCTGGAAGAACCTCAAGAGGATGGGAAAGGGTTTAATAAAGAGTCGCTCAAGTAATTCAACTCTGGTTGAAAACCGCGCAAGTATCCCTTATGTCGCGCAAGTATACTTGCGCGAACAATACTTGCGCGCCGCCGCAGGACTTGCGCGACCTTCAATACTTGCGCGCCCCTATCTTTTTGGGTGCCCATCTTGCCCTTTTTCACCCCTCTTAAGCCATTTCACCCTTCCTATTCAAGATTCAGTCTTCAAGATACTCTTCAAAGCCATTTATGGCATGATTTCTTGATTTGACATCCTTATCTGAAAGGAATTATGTGAAATATCTCTCAAAACCTAATGATTTAAACATCTTTATGTCACCAAAGATTGAGAGTTCATTCATTCAACCTCATCCTTTAAGATGAGAGAATCCTAACATGGGTCTCCTTTTTAGGAATAAGACTTAGTCATAACCTTGGGCTTCCTTTTCAGGAGTAAGCCCCAAGTCCCCTAACCTAGGCTTCCTTCTCAGGAATAAGTCCTAGTCATAAATCTTGGGCATCTTTCTTAAGAATAAGCCCCAATCAAGTCCTTTAAATCTTGGGCATCCTCCTAAGGAGTAAGGCCCAAACCTTAATCCCTAACCTGGGTCTCCTTTTCAGGAATAAGACTCAGTCATAACCTTGGGCTTCCTTTTCAGGAGTAAGCCCCAAGTCCCCTAACCTGGGTCTCCTTTTCAGGAATAAGACTCAGTCATAACCTTGGGCTTCCTTTTCAGGAGTAAGCCCCAAGTCCCCTAACCTAGGCTTCCTTCTCAGGAATAAGTCCTAGTCATAAATCTTGGGCATCTTTCTTAAGAATAAGCCCCAATCAAGTCCTTTAAATCTTGGGCATCCTCCTCAGGAGTAAGCCCCAAACCTTAATCCCTAACCTGGGCTTCCTTTTCAGGAGTAAGCCCCAAGTCCCCTAACCTAGGCTTCCTTCTCAGGAATAAGTCCTAGTCATAAATCTTGGGCATCTTTCTTAAGAATAAGCCCCAATCAAGTCCTTTAAATCTTGGGCATCCTCCTCAGGAGTAAGCCCCAAACCTTAATCCCTAACCTGGGCTTCCTTTTCAGGAGTAAGCCCCAAGTCCCCTAACCTAGGCTTCCTTCTCAGGAATAAGTCCTAGTCATAAATCTTGGGCATCTTTCTTAAGAATAAGCCCCAATCAAGTCCTTTAAATCTTGGGCATCCTCCTCAGGAGTAAGCCCCAAACCTTAATCCCTAACCTGGGTCTCCTTTTCAGGAATAAGACTCAGTCATAACCTTGGGCTTCCTTTTCAGGAGTAAGCCCCAAGTCCCCTAACCTAGGCTTCCTTCTCAGGAATAAGTCCTAGTCATAAATCTTGGGCATCTTTCTTAAGAATAAGCCCCAAGTCTCTTAAAATTTCTCTTAACCAGTCATAAATTCCCTTTGATTTGGGTTTCCTTTTCAGGAATAAAACCCAATCATAAGTCCCCTCCTAATTTGGGCATCCTCCTTAGGAGTAAGCCCCAAGATTAGAGTATTCAAATCTCCATGAAGCACATATAACTTTGTGGACCCTGTTCATGGATTTTCTTCCTAAAAGTAAATCCTAAACCTTCACCTATCTGGGCAGTCATCTATACATAAGCCCCAAAACAAATTCTTATGATTGCATCTTTTATGGCACAATTGTCTAAATTTTACCAATACCTCTTGTTTCTCACACCGAGCATGACTCACGTGAGCTTAGAGTGTAAAAGTAATTATGACATTCATCTTTGAGCCATCAATCATAAAACATCATATCCCATTCCTCGAACTACGTGGGTTCTGATTCCTTTTTCAAAACAAAGGATACGTAGGTAGCCCATTCATGGGTTCGATCCCAACATTGAAATAATCTCTGTCCTTCTGAATGACGATAAACTTCAAGTGCCCCACTGAGTGGCTTTAAAACCATCCTGGTCATCAAAATGACCAAGAGACTTTCATATAAATGTTTTGAAGGATACCATTGACCAAGAATCTCTAAACAAATATAGATGATTCTATATTGATGAAGAACCTCGAATACATATAAAAGATTCTCTAAATTTCTTGCATATTTAATCATTGATTGTTAAAACTAAAGGAAAGCTCATTTTATACTTGGTAATGTAATAAGGATTCACGAACTTAACTTAAATCTATAAAGAGAGTCCCGGAGTAGACAATAATTCCCCTCAAAAAAGGTGTGATGAGTCCGACCTCCCATCCTCTCGACCAATGCAAATTCCTAAGCCTCATTAGCCCACAAGCTAATGAGCGCCTGCCTTTGGAAAGTAGGTCCAAACGGATGTGGAATCATTGGATGTTTCCGGTTCTACGAACAAACCCGTTAGAAACCGATCGGAACGTTTGAATCTCCCGTCCAGGAGGTCATCCCCGGATTCCGCGCGAAACATGGATAAAATGTATTTGATTCATATAAATAATGATATTATGTTCTTAAACATTATTGTTTACATCAAATGAACATTATTCATGAATGTTCATAATGGGGAATGAAATCTCATCGCATCGTGGAGATGGTAAGTCATATGTACGCACGAGTGACAATATAATTCTATTGATGGTTATATCATTTGTAATTGGATTGTATATTATATATACCGAATCATTATCATGTTTTATTTTTTATTTTAATCAATTATACTCATTATTATACCCATAAAAATAATGATATGTTGAATAACAAATGACACCACAACGTGGAGTCGGTAAGTTGTACGTACGCACGTATGGTGACTTTGTTATTCATAGGATGGATAGAATAATTAATATGGTTGTACCATAATTATAATAACACCAAAATATGTAGAATTTATTGGATTTATTATTTTCTTATAGAAACAACAACAAAAGTGGAAGTGGAAAAAAGAAAATAACTTTGAAAGAGGTGATAAAATAATCATCTCTTCTTCGAGTCCTTCCTTTTGATTTGAACAAAAGGTCTCATTAATATGGGTTTTTGATCACAGTAAGGCCTCTATAATAAACTAAAGGTATTTTGGAGGAGATTTGGTAAGGTTTTGGCCGAGACAAATGAATTTGGTGGTTTGAAATTAAGAGAAGGGGCAGTACGCTTTTATAAGAGCGGTGAGGGACTCTTTAGGAAAAGGTTGAAATATTATTATATTATAGAATTATTTTAGGTTTATAATATCTCCAAATTAATTTATTTCGAGTCTAATGTGGGGATGGGTCGAAATCATCTCAACCAATAGGTTTTAGAGAAGTTTATGTCACCATATTAACCTTATATTTTAGATTTAACTCTTAGTTATATAATTTAACTTTTATCATTTCTTCTTGTATTTTTATACTACATAGTAAATATAATTACTATAAAATACCAAAAAAACCTAAATTGGTTCATTAATGTCATATATAATATTATCTCGGTCCTTTTACTGAATGTCATATTTTAGGCCTATTATATAATTTAATAAAATAATATTTTTTTAAACTCATTTATGTCAATTTTGACACTATTTAGTATTTGGTTTTTGTGAAAGTCATAACAAGTTGATTACTCAGAAAAAAATATAGTGAATCAACCCTAACATGTCATATTCATCTAAAAAATTATTGTATGTCATCAAATGGTTCAATTTATATTTATTTTAATATTTATAACATCAATTATTTTAATCAATCATTAATAAGGTAATCACTGCATCACCATTGTGTCATAAATAAATTTAATTATTTAATGTCTACAAATTTTAAATAAATAAATAATGTAAGAAATATATTTATCTTTCTAATGAATATTTAATGTCGACTTCTTATGATGTATAACTCTGTATTAAACATGTGTTAGTTAATAAAATATTAAATTAACACTTTTAACACTTCTTTAAATAAAATATAATAAATGTCCTAATCTAATCCTAGTGGATAAAAAATGAAAATATTTTTTTCCTAAGGTTGATTTTGGTTGAAATACACTTATCCAATAGAATTGGGACATGTGTTGGGGTAATTATAATTTCATTCTTACCATTAATTTCCATATTTACTTTTAAATGTGGTAAATAACATTCAAAAGATACTATTCACAAAAAAATTATTTTCATCCTATTGAAAAACATTTTACATACTGATAAAAACTGTTTCTGTTGGAGTTTTTAAATTCAATTCACAGATTTGGTAAAATTATTTTTTATGCAAATTTTCAAATGTTCTTAGAAGGGGGTAAAAGACGTTAAAAAGTTCAATAAAATTTTATATATCAAATCTTATTATAAAATTAATCTAAAAAATTACAATAGGCTAATATAGGTATTATGTATCTATTTTTACTTTAAAATAAATTTAAATTAAAAATAATTATTTAAATAAAAAATTTGTTTTTAAACAATACTGTAGTGTTATTCAGTATTCATCAAAAATCCAATGTTTTCTGAAAAATACCAAAAATTCAACATAAGGTAATTTTGATATTCCTAATTGAAAAATGAATTCCATTTTGATATATAAAATTCTTAAAATTTAAAAAAGTATGTATTATTATTCATAACTTCTTTTTAAATGGATAGTTTGATTGGTCATATTGTTCTAATACTGAGAACTTCATACATCGCATGCTATTGTATTATTCAAAGAGAAGTGTATCATGGATGTTTGGGGTGTTACATCTATCATGGCTCACATTGACTCATATTTGAGTCATTTTCTTCTTATTCCATTAAGAAAAGTGTTTTTATCCTTTTATTAAGAAATTTAAGGTTCATATTTAGTTCAATGAATAAAAATTGGAGAATAAGAAAAATTATGAAGAATGTTCCTCTAGAACCGTAGCATGTAAAGAAGGATTATTTGAATTCAAATAATTAAGGGGGTGAGAAAATTTATGAAGAAGTCTCATCACACAATGTTCTAAAAATAAATAGATAAAATTTACTATTAATTTATTTTCATTAAGAGGGAGAGAAATCATTGACTTTAGTTTTGAATTTTAATTTAATTTGTTGTAACTGAGGGGCAGATTGATATGCCCAGTGGAAGATAGTGATTATATATTTTATTTATCATCCATAGATCTTGGTATATATAATGAGTAAGTAGAAGGTGAAGTTTCCTATGTATGATTTTGAAGTAATTCCACTAAATATTGAAATTATAGATAGAGGATCCATTAGAATTAGGAAAATAATATATGAAATATATATTATTGGAAGATGTGAGGCCCATGTAACTTGAATTAAGGAGAGAGAGATAGAGGAATATATTGATGGTAGTTGGAGAGACCTTCAATACTGTTATCAAAACAAACATTTGATGATTGTGGAAATATTCCTTAATGGTATATTTTAATGTGACCATTGAATAGTGATGATAATATATGAGGATATTTAAGACACAGTTAGATATATTATAGATTTAGGTTAGAAATTCATGAAATAAGTTACCCAAAGTTTTCACTATGTGATTTTGGAGATAGAATATTTTCCTATATTTGATGTCATAGTGAAACTAAAATAAGTGTGAATAAATAGATCAATTTATTAATAATTTAAAGATGAACTAGTGGATAAAAATAATAAAGGATAGTCAATTGATAGGTTGAGAACTAATAATGAGTTGACGCACTAAAATCTATGATTTCCGAAAAAAAATTATGATTTCATGGTAATAAGTATCATATGTCATTAAAGGTAGATTGAGGTTTTTTTAGACAATGGGAATCTCAATACAAATAATGATCATAAGATTTATTATATATAAATACCAAAGGATATTTCATCCCTCCTTTTTATTACATAACATTTCATTACATGGTAAAAACAAAGGATATTTTAAAATTAATTTTCTTTGAAATAAGATTCATAATACATGAAAACATACACATTTTTCTAAAACTACTTCAAATAAATATTCATGGGTTCTATCTATCTTAGTTTTACTATATCTCATATCCTAGTGACACGTGTCAATATAAAGGGGTGAGAATAAAGCCCGATGGGGGAATAATAATGAGAGACATATAACATGAGATCATAGGACATATCAACAAGAACAAGAGGAATAATGATAAGGAATGAAAAAGAAACAAATACTAATAATAATAACACGAATCACAACATATAGATATGTACACAACATTGGTAAAAGTCATTCAAAATCATATCACCAAGCTTTCTCACCAAGGTGTCTTAAATTAAAATTACCAATGTTATTATCCTAGGTATCATAAACTATGTTATCTCTATAGATTAAATTCTTTACCCAGTTCATTGGATCATTATCTCGGTCCACCCTTTTTATTTATTAATTTCATGTTAGCCACATATTTTATAAAAATTCATTTCATTAATAAACCATAGAGGAAAAATAATGGGTTTCTTATCAAAATCATAGCATACAAATGATCTTGAAGACATGATCTATAGTGACTGTACGATTTATAGATATTAATTACATATCTTTTTCGGAATACATAAAACATTTTACAAATAGAACCCCGAACACCATATTATCCTAGTGCCTTTGGAAACATGGAAACATAAACATATGTATGTAACTGAACTACATTATCTCCCACTATGTTATACATGATTATAACCCTTCTTGGACACATCATCTATAATACAAATCTTCATACCCTATGGAATGAAACATAAAAATGTGTGAACTCAAATTCTTAATGAGGGTGAACAAGGGAGACATGTAATAATAATCAGGAGAATAATGGTATGATAACATGATCATAACCTTGGAAAACCATAGCCTTTAAATCATAAGATCATAAACAATAATCATGGCATAAATCTTGGTTGTTCATAAAACATGATTCCTAAGGAAATAAATATCATAAGTCTTGAAATCATAACATAGAAATAAAAAATGGAATTATGGTAGACACATAAATATATAATATGATTTCCATGGTAGACATATCATCTCTACCAAGACTATCTTGGTATTTTGGATTCACTCCCCATACCATCTTGGTAGTCATGGTTCACTCTCATAGACATCTTAGTAGCATGAGTTCACTCCTCATACCATCTTGGTAGTCACGGTTCACTCCCATGGCCATCTTAGTAGTCAAGATTATTTTGAAATAGCACCTTAGTCTATCACATGAGATATAAATATTTACTTAAAGTATTGGAGAGAGATATAGTTCCAACCCATATCATAATTAAATCATACATACATGTTCCTCATGATCATTAAAAACCATATCATAACCCATGAAATTAAATGGGTATTATAAACTTGTAATCATAATTTCACCTATGGAAAAAGATACATGTTTCATATTAATTCCATCAAAACAATAACCCGTTAAAGAGAAAAAGATTTCATAAACATATAACCTGTGAAAGAGAAATGAGTTTCATAAACAAATATCGCATAAAAAAGAAACGTTTTTCATAAAGATCATAACATTAAGCATAACCAATTCAAAGAAATAATATGAATGAAACATTTATATCTTTTTTAGAAATTCATGAGTAAAATAAACTGATGTCATCTTATATGGAAAATAATTTGGAAATATCTTTCAAAAAAATTTCTTAATAATGATATCCTTTCTTCTTTAAAACAGTTTTTAATGCATAAAACCATTTGAAAATTATTTTCTTTAAAAATACTGTGAAAACTTACTAATATTACTTAAAATAATTTTAAAAACCTTTTCCCTTTAAAATTTATTGAATAATCATAAAAACATTTTTAAAACATTTTTCATTGAAAACACATTGAAAACTGTAAAATAATTCTTAAAAATGTGTTAAAAACCATTTCATTTAAAATAATTTGACAACTTAAATATAAATCAAAAAAAAATTGAAAAACATTTTATTGAAAATAAATTGAAAACATATAAATAAATCATGAAAAAATTTTGGAAACCATTTCATTGAAAATACATTGAAAAAATGTAAGGAAATATTTACAACATTTTTAGAACCATTTCCTTGAAAATAAAATTGAAATATTGTAATGAAATTTTGAGAAATTTTTTAAAACCCCTTTCCCTTGAAACATTAAAATTGTCTTGAAATCATTTATAATACCATTTTATTGAAACATTATTTAAAACATTAATTTCCATAATATTTTAAAGTAATTTTATTTAAAAAAACATTTACATATTCTAAATTAATCATTAATGGAGTGAAGATCATGATGGGGGGTAAATCTATACATGATAAACATTCCTTTTTCACCGTAAAAAGCTTAGAGAAGTGCCTTGATTAGAAAATAAAAAGAATATTATTTTTAAAAAAAAATTGGTTATATAAATTTAAAACTTGAATAAATATTTCATTTCAAGTTCATAGGATAATATTTGAAATTTTTTTCAAACCGTTTATTAAATATGGTTTTTAAGGGACACAGATTTCAGACCAAAGAGATATGTAAATTCAAACTTTCTTGAAAACCATTTCTTAACTATATTATGTACCAAAGAGTGATAAATGGTACAAATATATTAAAATATCATTAATAAACAAATAATAATAAAATTAATTAGTGTTCGTGATATAGGAATCATAATATATCATCAAGTTAATCGTAATTGTAAATAATCTCAAAAAGCGATAATATTGTTTCAATGAACTCTTACAACTTGGTAAACATGAACCAAAAAAATTAATAATAAAATTAAATTAAATTATGCTTCAAATATCAATTATATAAATTTATTCATGATATTACATTTTAAAGTATGTATATGTAGTTCATGAAAAATATAGCTGCATAACATGGCATGTGTCTCAAATAAGAAAAATTGGGACAAAATCATTTTACAGATTTGGATGCTTTTGAAAAGTAGTCACGTGAAAGAAAATTAAAAAAATGGATATGTAAATTCACATACATTTATGTATAATAATTATTGAATAAATCCATGGGCAGTATACACACCATACAAAAGGATTGGGTGGTGAATAAAGCAAGTATCTCATGGAAATAAAAAGTTATCTGAAATTCCCCAACCATGTGTCTTCACTCTGCGTTTACACTTTCATAACTCCAATATAATAAGTATAAATTTATTATAAATCTTTCACAGAACCATATTATTATATCTAATACCTTATATGTTTTCATTATGACTTTATATAACCCTCTTGTTAACAATTCTATGTTATGGTTTCACTTTGGCTAATATCCACTTTGTCTTTGCATGTGTCTTAATTAGTTATATATTCGGTCATTATATTTATATAATGGTTACCATAATGTAAATCATGATATAAATATAATTTATATTCATTATATTTGTTTTATATTAATATATATAATATTGATGTATCAAATGGAATACACTGTTTATAGTTACGGTAAGTCTTATGTATGCTTGAACGTTGTTTCCATTTGTATTGTCGTATTGAATGCAAGTTAGTAAATGACATGTATGTTACAATATATATGTATAACATTATTCAATTATTATCATTATATCATATATATCATATAAGTTCACTAAACCCCTTCCTGATACATTCCATGTAGTGTGGGAACGAATCACATTGATTTGGGGGGGGGGGGTAGTCCACACATCCTCAAAAGAAATAATAGTATTTACACAAAATAGAAAGTACAATGATATGTGTTGAAAAATAATGGTAAAATATTAAATACCTAATAAATATAATATATATCTAATATAATAGAGTTTCCATCATAATTTCTACTATGATATGCATTAAGCAAAAATGAACAATCATCATTTTGTGAGGTGGGAGTTCACCGTTCATATAAAGAGTATGTTAGTTACCCATTAGATGGAGATGTGTGTATGTGTAGCTAGAATTATTATCATAAAAACATCTTGGATTATTGAATATAATTTTATTTTTATAAAATCTTGTAATAAAGAAAGTGGATGGGGTGGATATAGAAAATAAAAGATAGAAGCATGAGAGAGTTTGTTGTCTCTTAATCAGGTAAATTATTTTAATTTTTGCCAAATGGCTAGCTTGGATTTATTTATGAAAACTATAAGGAATATATGAGGAAGGTAGGTATGTTTTAAAGTTTATTTGGAATATCTTGGCTGAACCTAAGTGGTTTGAGAGCTGTGATGAAGATGGCGAGGTGGTGGACTTTATAAGGAAGGAAAAAGACAGACTTAGCATTTTTTGAAAACAAGTTACCCAAATTTTAACCTAAAAATGTAAGAAGAAACCACAAATATAAATAATGTATGTTACATGGTCGAATAATTTCAATAAAATACAATTTGGAAAATTTTCTAGGTGAATTTGGGTCTTAGATTTAAGGTTCAGTACATTGTTAACCTAATTTTTATCTAAATCATTATAATTGTTTTTAATCACATTCACTAACATTTTTTGTGAAAAAACAAATTTTAAATTATTAGACATTGTAAATTATTATTATTACAAATATGGAATTACTTTTTCAAATTATAATCATTGACGTGGAAAAAATTAATTTAAAAATAATCTCGTTGACGGGACAACACAATGGGTTTTTAAAGTAAAAAACTTCCAAAAGTTTGGTAAGTTTTTATACAAAATTTCAAAGTGAAATTGATTAAAATGACCAATATTTGATTAATTAATAAAATAATTATCTAATTAAACATTACATAAAATTTAAAATTACTTTTATCCTTTCAAATGAATTCGACAAATTGGCAGTTTTGAATTAAAATTTAGTATTTCTGACAATTCATTAAACCTTATAGAAAAATACCAAAAACTAATCATAACCTAGTTTTTATCTTTTTATTTAAAATATGAAATTTATTTTTGACTTATTAAATATAAAAAATTTCCAGAAGAAATTAATTTAAAATGGTTTCTCTATTAAAATATTGTAAAACTACCTTTATAAAAATATAGGGTTTTAAGCATAAAATTGGGTTTGTTCTTATATTATATCAATCTAATTTATTGGATTATTATAAAAAAATTGAATATATAACATATACATTTAATTAATATATTTTTCAATTATTATTTTAACTTATTAATATAAATAGTCATTTTTCACATAAAAATAGACTTTTATAAAATTAGTACCTTTATATTCATTTGTTTTATATATTATTTTCTCGTTATTAGGTAACCAATAAATTCAACTATATGTATTCTTGAGTTATTTTATCCTATAGTATTAAATTTAATAGCCATGTTATATTCTATTAAATAATAATATTTTAATAATGAATTTATGTTCAGTAACACTTGGTTTTTCATGTTATGTAATCCATCAATGAAGGCCACTATATTGTATGTAATGTAAAATAACCTCGGTTTTCCGTGTAGATAAAGCTAAAATTTATGTTCCTTGTGTTATATGATTAACTATTTTTCATATAACATAATCCATAAATAGTTATTTAATTAAAAATTAACTATTTTCAATGTTGCATAAAATGCAAAATATCAAAAATCTAGAGAAATGAAAATTCTGACATCTCGAGGTACATTAAAGTTTTTAATTAATTCTTATATGGAAAAATAAACACATATTTAAAATTTTAAGAGTATTTCATCATCTAAATAAAATGAAATCTTTTTTAAAAAAAATAGTAGAAACTATCTATTTTTTGAAGGAATATCTTTGATCAATTTTGAGATATCAAGAGAGGAAGGTGAGATGAATGAAAATACAATGAATTTACCCCTAAAAATTTATTTTATACAAATTTACATCACGTGGAAATTTTTATGAATGAATTTATTGTTCGAGATAATTTCTTGTGTTTTCTACCTGAAACATGAATAACATAGAATCTCTATGGATTTATTTGTGGATTATTTATTAAAGAAATGTGATTTTATCCTACTATAAAAAATTTCAAGGTTTATACTATGTTCAATGGAAGAAAAGTGTAGAAAAATAAAATAGTTTTTTGAATGTTATTAGCTCACCCAAATATGTTAATAAGGGGATTCAAATTCAAATCATTAAGTGGGAGATAAAATTAATGAATATGTTCCCCCACCAAAAGTTCTCAAAAGAATAATATAGAATGAAATTTGAATTATTTTTCAATATGGGGGAGTGATTTCATTGACATTAGTTTTGAATTGGTTTTGAAAAAAAAAATTGAATGAGAGATATTGATGTATCTAATGGACAATGGTGATGACAGATTGTATTTTTTGTTAATAGTTTGTGGAAAACATAATCATTAATCTTAAGGTGATGTTTTTTATGGATTTTCCATAAGTAAGTCCACCATAAGTATATATTCTAAATGGTGGAACCATCATAAGAAATAACATTATAGATATTCGATCTACTATGAGAATATATAAGGATCTTATCACAAGATGTTTGGATGATGAGATGGAAGTAAATGTTATTAATGGTTGAAGAGACATTATCTAATGTTACTAGAAGAAGTATATAAAAATATAAAAATTTATAAACTATTCCTCAATGGGAGATCTTGAAGAGCACATTGAATTTTGAAACCATCATATAGGGTGTTTTAAAACACCATTAGAGAGATTGAATATCTGAGCTAAATCTAGATAAAATACATTGATAGGAAGTTATACCATTTAATTGAAGTGAAATAATAGATTTATTATTGTGATATTTTATTTCATCCAAAATAATATTTTGTTGGTATATGAGCTGGTACTAACTTCCTGAAATGGTAATGAAATTTGTGAATAGTTCAAAAAAATAATGAAATTTTTATGTGTTGGAAAACCCTATTATTAAGAAATAAACTAGTGAATTTTTAAAAAAAATTAATTTATAAGAATTTGATTAATATATAAAATATTCACATTACTTATCCACACTAATTGTTGATACCATAGAGTCTTTGTTACAAAATAAATATGAGACCCTAAATTTGTATCAAATGATAGATATACGGAAAATGATCTATTATAAGAATGATATTCATGAATGAAAGGAAGATTCAAAATATATTTTTTATTGAAATATGATAGAATAAACCTCAATATCCACTCATATACGAAATATTATTGGGTACATTAATGAATAAGATAGGATAGGTTCACTCCATAAACTTGAATTGGCTATATATTTCATTTTTTGATCACAACCAAAAAAGATTTAAATTTTTTATGAATTATAACATGAATAAAATCTATAATAATTTACCTAATCTCATCAATATATTTAGGATAACTGAGTAAGACATATTCAATTCAGGTTTGAGTACCATGATTATGGTATATAAATAATGGGAAATTTTTTCTTCTAGAATCCGAAGAAAATAGGTCATTGAGATTCCACACCATAAATTAAATAGAAGAAGACGGAAAAAAGTACAAGGTTTTCCATCCATATAATGTAAGAAATTTTTATAAATGAGACAGAGAGAAAACCAAGATCAAAGAGGCCTAAAAAGATGAATGTAAAGAGTATTTACTCAAATAATATTAACACATTAATGGTCAATCAGTCCCATGCAAGGAAAAAACATACAAGGATTAAACTATATACTCTTAAAATATAGGTAGCCCATTACTTACTTCTATTCACACCTTGTACATCAAGTACTCCTGTTTAATGAAACTCCTATACATTCAAATATTGCGGATCATAGAACAAGGTATGATAATATTTTTATTGATAGAGTTCAGGATAATTTAATAGTACATTTTAATCATGATAGGCTTGTTATTATAGGAAAGGAATACCTCAATCCCATTAAAAAACTCCTTAGACTCATCAATAAGAGAGTCACCATGGTTATAAAAGTGGTTGAGGCAATAAGTGTTGAAATATTTGGTTCCTTAGAACTAATTATTTAGTGCTTTTGATTACCATATCATGTATTTAGATAGCTATTCATGATGTCATCTTTCCATTATAGTGTAGACTGTAAGCCATCCACTATTGAAATGGTAATGTACACAGATTAATTATCATATTGAAAGGTTATAGTTGTTCCCAGGCTATAATGAGATCCTCTAGATAATATGACATTAATCTTAAATATATGTTCTATGGTCTAGATACATCTTAAATATTAGACATATTAGATGTTTTTCCATCAGGTGCTGGGGGCTCATAAGCATTGAGACTTCTTCTCCTTAAGTTTGCACTTGGTGACCTCTAGTAGTGATATCATGAGAAATGACCCACCAATAGAAATCAACATGTTTCGGTTGTCATTGGATGTTCCAATCAGTGATCATGTGTAATGGTCTCTTGACATGAGATCATTACCAATGTTTTTCAATTGATTACGTACTTTGATTCAAGACAGAAACCATGGAAATGAAGTCTTGTAGAGGTAGTTTGTGTTGGGTGCATTCTAGGTGGCATGACATTGGCTGAATGGTCAAGAAAGGATTTGTCGCTTCCGGGTTATGGAAGTAATATATCTCAGGCCATGTTGATATGGATGGTAGTACCTTTATAAGACCATGTCCATGGTATTCAAGGGTAAATCAATCTAGTTATGTCAACAAACAATAAATCAAGATAAGGGTGATGACACGTGAGTGCATCATGCTTTATGAGATATTACTGACAAAGATATTATATTTCATAGTGTGTGTCCGTAGGTTGGTTGTCACTACTCTGACAATCCTTATCTCTTTTGGGGACATGATGGGTTCCTAGATCCTACTCTTGGTCTGTGAATACTTTTCAATGTTGTCGAGATAAGGGTCTAGAGGGTCATACACAATAGAGTATTCAAGAATCTTCCTTATTCAGTTGAATAGGAGTTTTGGGCATAGTGGGCCCTGCCACAGGGGTTTGGTACTTGTCCAAAGTTAAACAATCACCAATTCAATAAATAAATTCATATTATTTGAGTATAGAATATGAGTATTGAATTAATTTATTAAATGTATTTACGAGTTTTCAGTAAATATATGAAAAAATATTAATTGACAAATATTAAATTATTCAAGGTTCAATTAATATTTATGGGTATGATGAGTCGAGTTAATGACTTAATTATTATCATGTAATATATTTTAATATATTACAAGTAAGTGATAATAATATTTATGACTCAGTTTAGTAGTCTTAAAATGTATTTGATAGTGTGCTAAGTATTCTGGGGATGGGTTGTCATTTCCGGATAATTAATTAACCACTATAAATATTAGAGGAGTGGATATTTCTATTTACTATTCATGGAGCTTCCCTTTTCTCTCCTCTCCCCCATAATCTATAGAGATATACTCTGGATCCAAGGAGTATGGATCAAGCACTCTCTCAAGCATCGCTATCGAAGTGGTTCGGTGATCGTTGGAGTGTCGAAGGCATCGTCTCAATTCTGGGATAGCACGTAGATTACAATTAATGGTGCTCCCGTGGATTCCTTGAAGTGTGTGTGGACGATCTAGAAGAATTCAACTTTGGATTCTTCAAACAGTGATCACTAACGATGAGAAGACGTCGTGTGTGGCTTCAGAATCAAACCAGGTATTTTTTATGGTTTATTTTGTGTTTAAAATCCTTCACGTGAGATCCTTATATTAAATCAGTATGCTCTTCATCGACGTCGACAAGTTTACATCGATCATCGGGGGAAGATTTTTAAAATCCGCCTATTTTGGGCTTCTGCTAGATGCCTGGTTCCAAATAGTGGTATCAGAGGGAGGATGTGTTGATTTTAATCCAAGAAAAATTTAATTTCCATTAAAATATAAATAGGGTGTTGATACGATCACAACACCGCAAATAGAATCTAAATCAGATGTCGAATGTCCAGTCTGTAGACATCTGATGTTATGAATTCAGATTAAAAAATTTGCGGGTCACCAGAATAGTATTTTCCGTTGATTCAAGTAATTTATATTATAATAAAAGTTTTATTATAATAATAATAGTTTTGTGATAGTAATTTTATTTTAATAAAAAGTTAATTAATTTAATTAATTTAATTTAGGTCCAGAAAAAAATTAATTGAATTTTAATTGTTGTTTATATTTTATGTGATGTCATTAATTTAATTGGTGTTTAATTAAATTAAATTAAATTATTTAATTTTAGTTTTAAAATTAAATTCATTAATCAGTTCCAAACGACGTTAAATTTATTTAATAACAAGATTGAATAGTTTTAATTCAATTAAATTCACTGAGGTTGTTCTTAATGAAAGTTTAATTTTTTATTTGGAATTTATTTAATATATGAGATTTTATAGTGTATATGTCTGATCATGAGCTGATATCGATCAATGCATGTTTGGTGTGTTTTATTTAATCAATTATTTAATTTTTTTTATTACAATGACATCATAATGATGAGTTTAATTAAATAAAAGACAATCTGTTTGTCATCTCAGTTTCATTATATGTATAAAGACCTACGTGTCCACTTATTTGAGTTGTACTTTTTACAGCCCGAGAACCCCTTTCCTATGTGTGATTACATTTTTATAATGATGAGACGAGGCATGACACACTTCATCCCAAGTGACGGCGATGCACCATACAAGATTTGGAAGCATTGGATGAGCTGATGTTTCTATTCAAGTTTCATGCCACAAGACTGAAAGGTATTTTCCCCTTGGGTTTTGGGTGGTCTGTTATTCACTCAATGGATCAACCAATAGTACCGGCTCATGATCAGTTGTTAATTTTATTTTTGCATGGTTCATTATTTTTTTCCATGTGTAATTTATTGCATGATCATATAGTATAATAATAAACAAACATGCAAGATAAAATGAACATGTGATGTGATGAAATTTCTATTTCTTGCATGGTTAGTTGTGAGTGAAATCAAAAAGTACATGCTTATAAAAATAGAAAATTATTTCATTCATCACATTAAAAATAATAAAACCCCCAAAATATATATTAAGTCATAACTACCTTCTTTCAGTCATGTTTGGAAAAAACCAACTGCTTGAGGTGTCGGTCATGCCAGAGCTGACGGTGCATCTTAATATCTGGGAGTCCTTATAAGAATGATGGATTGATATAACTTAAATTGCAGAAAATAAATATCCATATCTATCCTTTTGTAACATTATAGGCATGCGTTGAGTAAAATCATGTTCTGCTTTTAAAAAAGATGGGACTTCATTCAACAGATTATGGAGTCGCAAATTAATGTGGTCTGCCAGCCAAAAGCCCACCTAGAACACTTCATATAGTGGCGTAGCCATAGCTTGTAGACTATGAGGGGTGGTTCTGGGGTCGTTGTCACTAGAATACTCAAACAATAGAGATTTATTATTCTATCACAGAGGGTTCCTATATTCCAATAAAATAGTGGGATACATTTCATGATTTAAGTAATTAATAAAAAATGTCAAAATTGGTTATCAGACAGAAGGAACTAATCTTCTAAAATTCATTTTCTGTATAAAAATGGCATGTTATACCACAAGTTTATACTGTGATAAATATTTGACAAAGTAAATGTCCACACTGACACGAGTATCCATGAATAGTACAGGTGCATGTGCGTAGAGCTATGATATAGGAAACTCAATGTGTTAGTGTCCCCAACACTGTTAAACTACCTCTAGAAGTGAGGGTGAAAAAATGATTATAGGAGACTAATGTACAAAAAATATTGATGGTTATATGATTATGCTTTCATCAATGTCTGGTTTCAGTTGTGGTGGCTACACCATGACATGAATGATATAACATGAAGTCTCATCTCTGGGTTGTTTGCATGGAGAAATCGAATCAATGATATTAATAAAGTGATAGTTTACACCGGCATGTGTAAATTTAATTATTGGTCATGATCCTTAAATATCAATGTCACCACATTACTCAGGTTTTGTTTTAAGTCACAAAATGATCAAGTATTGAGTGAACGCATCATTACCAATTTAGGTAAGGTTTTCCAAGTGAATAAGAATAAAAGACAGTTAATTTTTAATTCTTATGATGAATAAATTGAAATACAATGTGGAAAGGTCAAAGTCATTTAATGCTAATGACACATTCATTATTTCCTTCAATTAATGAGGTATTAACAATTTTTATTTTCCATTGTATATTATAAAATCAAATAATGGAAGTTTAAAATTAATAAATTGATTCAAAGAAGAAAGTTTTTTCTTCAACATTAGGTATATTCATCAATGTAAAGTTTTCTTTTACTACTTGGGTATTTAATACTATATTATTTTTAAATATGTGTATACAATTAAAAAGTAAGTATAGAAACATTACTAGAAGTCAGGTGTATTCTACAAGTGGCTGTGAAAGGGTGATTCCTAGGCCAATGGTGAGGAGTACATGACTTCTTAATTTTCAAGTGAAATATTCATGTTTAACTATTATTGAGTATAACAAAAAACATTAATCTCGTGTTTCCTTGGATACAAGGGAAAATTCTTTCAGGTTCTGTAATGAATTTTGTTTTGGGTAAACTCAATCACTAGTTCAAAAATACATGAATCATAGGAAATTAGTGATGAATATAAATTTAAGGCTTATACCCAGTTGAGACAAGATAATTATTTGTCAAGTAATGATATAACTGAACTTCATCAATATACCATGTATGGTATTTAGGCTTGGCACAACTAAATACTTTTTTTATTATTGATGTCTTTAGTTTTGACAAAGGTGCCTTTAAAAATAATGGTACGTCACAAAGTTTTTGGAAATATTTCAACAAGTAAGCATGAAATACTCCAAGTATAAGCTATATGTATATATATACTTCATAATATTCCTTTAAGTAATTAAGGAATAATAAAGTGAAGTAATTTCATGGTCAGGAGATATGAGTTTATTTTGGTTGGGATACTAAAGAATATCTTGACCAAGTATCCATCAATAATAATAATGTAGCATGGAGTAATTACTAAATGCACATTTCCTTATCGACATTATGACATTGATGTTAATGAGGAGGGTTGATGATATAAGCTTACATGTCAACATTGATAAATAAAAATGCCGCGTGGAGCAATTCCTAAACGCATATGTTATACCTCAAATTATTTATGTAAGTTTTATCAATGTTGCAACTAGGAGAAACATCCATTATATTTTATGAAATGCTTTACAAATAACGGTGATATCCCACAACCATATTCCCACTAAAATGAAAAATGGATATCATACGAATCATAGTATGATGTAAATCCATTATGTAATAATGAAATTTGTCTTGATGCAAATAGTTTCTTTGGATACAAGTAAACTTGCATCAAGACAAGCACATGGTGCATTTAGTATAATTATCCAAACCGATGATTAGGATATTATAGAAATCCCTATCATAGAAAAGATATAGTTAAGTTATAGACTGTATTTCTATAAAGTGGTGCACATCTCTATTAGTGAAAGTGGGAGCTATATTGACGAGTGTTTAGTTAGTGCTCAAAATACACAAAAAGTTTGCATAGGAACAAGTTCCACAAGCACATGTGGAAAATAGTATGTTCCTAAGACACATACTACATAGGAAGGATAAAACCATGCGGATGGTTTTTATTCATCGCGGTCGATGACATATTGTTCAATGTAATAATATTTCCTACAAGTAAATAGTATATGGAAATTAGCTAAAATTTATAAGACAAACTAAAATTTGATTCCATGTATAAAATTTCAAAGGGTCTTATTATTATGAATATTGTGGTCGGTATTCATGTGAATTGATACATGAATGGTATAAGTATAAGGCCCGGGCCTTAAACATTACTTAATATTGAATTAAATGAATAATTCACATTGAGGATATTTTCAGGTGTAGAGTTTTAGAGAATTAGGACATAACTGTTACATCTCAAAAGATTACAAAGTAGACACTTCTACTAAGTTTCCATAAAATAAAAACTCTTAAAAAGAGACATTTCTAATTCCATGTTTTAGATAGCATGACTTTCCCTTGATCCCTTCCTTGACCCTATTCCACATTAAGTCCTGTGAAAAACATTTCAAAAAAACTGGGGTGACTATAAAAAGCTCAATAAGGGATACACAAAGAATGAAAACTGTAAGTTTATCAAAACAACAATTAAACCATGTATATTTTATCAAAGTAATACCTTCACCCTCATGAAGTAGTAAAAACTCTTCACTGAATAAAATAGCATTACTTACCTTTTTGTAACCAAAGGATTACCATAAAACCCATATAAAGAACACATAACATATAAAGGTGACTTGGGACATAAACATACTTAAGTGGAATAACCATACGGTCGACATCCACACATATCACTTGATGGAATAGCCATACGGCCAGCTTCCATACATACTTAATGGAATAGCCATACGGCCGACTTCCATACCCAATGCATTGGAGGTTATAACGTAACCACCCGTCCTAGTATTCACGACACCACCCGTCATATGGTTTATCACATAACCACCCGTCAAATGTCTAATTACCATTATAAAAATCATAATACATAAAACAAATATAATGGAAAGAAAACATTTCCACTCTTTGATCACAATATATCACTTAAATATATTGACATAAAAAATCCATTATAAAAACCATTTTCAATACCAAAATACATAAAAGAGTATATGGTATTTATTTCATTTTAAAAAAAACATGATGGCTTGTTCAGGAAGCAAAAGACCAAATAATACTCACGGCGGCGGAAAAGGTCATTGTCACCGCGTACGTTAAAAGAAACATTCCTTTTTGTCATCTTGTAAAACGCTTCATAGAAAAATATTCCTTTTGTATAAAAGTAAGATTCAAATGGGTTTATACACCGTATAAAAGAAATTCGTGTATGAAACAAAATATGCCTCAATGAAAAGAGATTGAGATGAAGTCCCTTAACTCGGGTCCGACTTGACTCGATCGTTCTTTAACGTCCTGAATAATAAACTTGAGTTAATTTCTATTTTCTTAAGAACATTTTTCAAGTTCATTATTCCTTTTATATCACTTATTTCCATGTTATAAACATTATGTAATCATTTAAGTTAATAATGTTTGTTTTGTCGATATTTGGTTCTTAAGTCGAAAGTGGACTTCTTACAATTACATGTTGTTCGTGTGGTCAAAGGTTCTTTATATCCAGAATGACATTCCTGATTTGGATATAATAAATATAATATATATCTAGCATATACATGTATTTATAATATCACATAATCATTTATAGGTAAGAAATGAAATGCACCATTCATGGAGACGGAAAGCCGTACGTACGCATGAACGCTACTTTCATTTCTTTGTCATATTAATGGATTTAAAACTAAATGAGAGGTATGTATATTTTAATTAAATAATTATATTCATAATTTATATGTAACATACATGATATATAATAACTTTAAATCCATCCTTTATACATCCCACATATGTCATTAATGAATCAAATCACTTTGAGGGGGCGGTAGTCCGCACTTCCTAAAATGAAGATATCGCGTATACCCATAATGGTAGCCATAAATATGTGCCCTAAATGAAAAATACATAATATTAAGGAATACATAAACATATTATATATCATATATAAATATATTGGCATCTTAAAGTCCACCTTTGAAGGTGTTGGAAGAATATTGAACAATCATCGTTTCGTGTGGCAAAAATTCGCCATCCACGGAAACAGTATGTTCTTTAACCATTAGATGTAGGTGTGTGTAAGTGTAGCTAGAAATATTGTTATAACAAAATCCTAGTATATTTAAGATAATGTATTTGTTACAAAAGAAACGAATAAAAAGATTTTATGGGGTTGGAGAAGCAAAATAAAACAAAAGAACACAAGCGAAGACATCACCTTAAAATCGGGTAACTCTCTTAGATTTGAGCTCAAAGGCTTCCTTGGGAAGACTTATGCCCAAATTGAGGCTTCAAGGAGTAATAGAGGGATGTCTAGAGACAAAATGGGCAGGGTTTGGCTGAGCCAAAGGCTTTTTAAGTGTGGGTAAGGTGGTAGAGGTGGGGGCCTTTTATAAGAGGAGAGGAGGGGCACTCTTGGAAAGTAAGAAAAGTTACTTTATTATAGAATGAGTTTAGGATTTTAATGGTCCCACATTGATGTGTTTCAAGTATAAGGTGATAAGGGTTATAAATCCACCCATCCAATTGGTTTTTGACATGTGTAGGTCTTAGATTTTACATTATCTTCCCATTTTATTTAAATCATTAAATAATGAGGTAATCGCTTAACCATCATAGTGTCATAAATAATTTAATTTATTTAATGTCTAAAAATTATAAAAAAACTACAATGATGTAGGAAATATTTTTACCTTTTCAATGAATATTTATAGTCAAAAATATGATTTTTATAACCCCATGTAAAAATTGTTTTAGTAAAACAACTCATGTTTGTGACATTTTTATTTTAACTTTAAATAAAAAGTTATTAATGTCATTTTCCAACCAAAGTGGCTTCATGGGGTCCCCAAGTTTACCCATGGATTGTCTTGTTCGGCCATGACGCATCCAATGAGTTTAGGACATGTGTCAAGTTCATTTCATATTATTACTACATTATTTTTACCTTAAATTACAATAATTACCTCTAATCACGATTAAAAACTTAATAAGTTACTATTCACCAAAAAATTATTTTAATCCCATTGAACCACATTTTAATTCTTAATGACAACCATGTATGTCGGATTTTTGAAATTCAAAACATAGAGGTTGTAAAATTTCATTTAACGAAAAATCAGTTTTTTTAAGTACCACTTAGTGGTTTCACTATTCATCAAAAATTGAAGTTTTTCAGAAAAATACCAAAACATTACCCTAAGTTATATTTGATATTCTGAATTCAAAAAATAAGTCCATTTTAAAAAATTCAAAACATATAAGTTGTATTAATTAATTTAATAATTAATTTCCGCTGTTAGAGCAAATAGCGCGTTTTTATGAAACAATAAATATCAAAATATTGACACTAGTTTAAGTCCGATTTCAAAGTGAAATTAATTCCAATGACCACTATTGGATTTAATGGTAAAAATATATTCTAATTTCACTTTAAAACCAATTCAAAAGATAATATAATCATATAAATAAATTAGATTAATAAGAGGATTTGAATTAAAATACTACATTTTCACTATTCATTAAAAAATGAACTTTATCGGAAAAATACCAAAAATTTACCCAAAGTAAATTTTGATGTCCTGATTCTAAAGAAGAGTTTTATTTTGTCCAATAGAATGTAAAAGAGTTAACAAAACTATATTTAATGACGGTTTTCCATCAAAAGGCGATAAGTGAACCTTTAGTGAAAACTAGGGCATATACGCCTAAAATTGAATTCTTTCCATATTTTAAGCCTTTATATTTTATTAGATAAAAGTAAAAACATTTAAAAAGCATATATAATCATAATGTAGTTATTTCTATCCATTACCACCAATACAACGGCTATGTGTTAACTACCATTTAAAATAATATTATTTTATTACTAGTGTGCAACGAAAGATTTCAATGAAACTCTTTGTTGCATATCGGGTACGCTATCAAACATAGCAAACCTTTTAAAGTAAAATTAATATTTAATTCGTAAATGTTAATAAATATAAAAAAAATTATTCATTATTTACCTGGGATGTTACATCCTTCCCCCCTTTTGGGAATTGTGTCCTCGCAATTTTATTCACTTATCAAAATAAGTGGGGGTATTTATCCCTCATAGAATTTTTAGATTCCCACGTTGCCTCTTCAACAATATGGTTTTCCCAAAAAACCTTTACCTGGTGAATTACCTTATTTTGCAACACTTTCTCTCTTTGGTCAAGAATTTGGACTGGTTGTTCTTCATAAGATAGGTTCTCCTCCAAATGAACTACCTCTGGACTCAAAACATGAGATGGATCTGACATATACTTCCTCAACATCGAAACATGAAAAACATTGTGTACCTGAGATAAACTCGGAGGTAAAGCCACTCAGTAAGCAACTGATCCAACTTTCTCCAGAATTTCATATGGTCCAATGAACATTGGACTCAGCTTTCCTTTCTTACCAAATCTCATCACACTTTTCCATGGAGAAACCTTGAGAAAAACATGATCACCTACCTAGAAAGATAGATCCTTCCTCCGGTTATCCGTATAACTCTTCTGCCTGCTCTGAGCTGTTCTCATGTGTTTCTGAATCAACTGAACTTTTTCTACCATCTCTTCTACCAATTCAGGTCCCATCAGCTTCCTTTCACCCACTTCATCCCAAAATGCTGGAGTTCGACACTACTTCCCATATAATGCCTCAAATGGTTCCATCTGTATACTGGAATGAAAACTTTTATTATAAGAAAACTCAACCAGAGAAAGATGTTGGTCCCAACTTCCATGATAATCCATCGAACAAGCTCGTAGAATATCCTCCAAGGTCTGAATTGTTCGTTCTGACTGCCCATCTGATTTCGGATTAAAATCTATACTAAAATTTAATTCAGTACCCAATGACTTCTGAAGGCCTTTCCAAAATTTAGAAGTAAACATGGGATCACGGTCAGATACAATGGAGAGAGGAAATCCATGTAACCTGACTATCTCTTTAAGATACAAATGGGAAAGTTGATCTAGGGAAAAAATTATCTCATATGGCAAGGAAATGAGCATATTTAGTCAAGCGATCAACAATATCCCAGATTTCATTATTACCTTGAGGTGTCTTCGGAAATCCCACAATGAAGACCATGGATATATTCTACCATTTCCACTCTGGCGCTGGTAAAAGATGAAGCATCCCTTTCGGTAACTATCACTCTGCTTTAACCTGATGATAAGTCAAACACTTCACAGTAAAATCAGCAATATCTCTTTTCATTCCATCCCACCAGTAATACTCCTGCAGATCCCGGTACATCTTAGTAATGCCAGGATGAACTGAAAATGGGGAACTATGAGCCTCACATAACAACTCATTCTTCAACTGTGAATCACCAGGGACACATAATCTCTTCCCAAACCTCAAAACACAATCATTATCAATGTTGAATTCAGGCAACTTACCCTTCTGAACCAGCTCTACCTTTTTCTGCAACTCATTGTCTTCCCTCTATGCTCTCTTAATTCTATCTGATAGGGATGATCTCACTGATACCTGAAACAAAACAGAAGAACTTCCTGCACCAACAACTTCTATGCCAAATATCATCAAATCAAAAACCAAAGGATCTCGTTCCAAATGTATCATGGTTAATGAAGCATTACTTTTTCGACTCAAAGCATCGGCCACTTTATATGCTTTTCCTGGATGGTAATGAATTATACAATCATAATCCTTGATTAATTTCAGCCATCTCCTCTGTCTCATGTTCAATTCTTTCTGAGTGAATATAAACTTTAACCTTTTGTGATCAGTATATATTTCACACTTTACGCCATACAAATGATGCCTCCAAATCTTTAAAGCAAAAACAACAGCAGCTAATTATAAATCATGTGTAGGGTAATTTACCTCATGAGTTTTCAACTGACGTGAAGCATAAGCAATTACCTGATCATTCTGCATAAGGAAACATCCAAGTCCTTTCAACGAAGCATCACTATATATAACAAACTCACCATTCCTGGATGGAAGTTCCAAAACTGGAGCATTCACCAATCTTCTTTTCAACTCCTGAAAACAATCATCACATTCTTTTGTCCAGATGAAATTAACACCCTTAAGAGTTAGCTTAGTCATTGGACTAGATAACCGTGAAAAATTTTCAACAAACCTTCGGTAGTAACCTGCCAAACCAAGAAAACTACGGATCTCAGTTACATTTGTGGTTCTTTTCCATTCTTCAACAACTTTTGTTTTAGCAGGATCAACAGTTATCCCATCTTTAGAAACAATGTGACCAAGGAAAGAAATTTTTTGTAACCAAAACTCACACTTGCTGAATTTTCCATATAGTTTCTTTTCTTTTAAGGTTTGCAAGATAACCATTAAATAACTTTCATGGTCCTCTTTACTTTTAGAAAACACCAAAATATCATCAATAAAAACAACCAACTTTTTTCACCTGAGTCAAATGAGCCATCACTGCAACAAAATGTTTAGTTCTGATTCTGACTATCTTAGGTTGATTATTTGAAAGGTCATTTCCTTCTGTATGCCTTCCCATAAAATCTATTCTGTTTCCTCTATGAAAAACCATTCTTAACACTGAAATATCTTAGGTGAAGCAACATGGTAATCTTTAAATTCTATATCATTTCAATCAAACCATAAATTAATTTATAATTTAACAATGTTCTAACTCCTATAGTTGTCTAAACCAACCTTTGATACCAACTATAAGGCCCCGACCTTAAACATTACTTAATATTGAATTAAATGAATAATTCACATTGAGGATCTTTTCAGGTTTAGAGTTTTAAAGAATTGGGATATAACTGTTACATCTCAAAAGATTACAAAGTAGACACTTCTACTAAGTTTCCATAAAATAAAAACTCTTAAAAAGAAACATGTCTAGTTTCATGTTTTAGATAGCATGACTTTCCCTTGATCCCATCCTTGACCCTATTCCACATTAAGTCCTGTGAAAAACATTTCAAAAAAACTGGGGTGAGCATAAAAAGCTCAGTAAGGGATACACAAAGAATGAAAACTGTTAGTCTATCAAAAAAACAAGAAAACCATGTATATTTTATCAAAGTAATACCTTCACCTTCATGAAGTAGTAAAAACTCTTTACTGAATAAAATATCATTACTTACCCTTTTTTAACCAAAGTATTACCATAAAACCTATATAAAGAACACAAAACATATAAAGGTATCTTGGGACATAAACATACTTAAGTGGAATAACCATACGATCGACTTCCATACATATCACTTAATGGAATAGCCATACGGGCAACTTCCATACATACTTAATGTAATAGACATACAGCCGACTTCTATACCCAATGCATTGGAGGTTATAACGTAACCACCCGTCCTGGTATTCACGGCACCACCCGTCATATGGTTTATCACGTAACCACCAGTCAAATGTCCAAGTACCATTATAAAAATCATAATACATAAAACAAATATAATGGAAAGAAAACATTTCCACAATTTGATCACAATATATCACTTAAATATATTGACATAAAAAATCCATTATGAAAAACATTTTCAATACCAAAATACATAAAAGAGTATATGGTATTTATTTCATTTTAAAAAAAACATTACGGCTTGTTTAGGAAGAAAAAGACCAAATAATACTCGCGGCGGCAGAAAAGGTCGTTGTCACCACGTACGTTAAAAGAAACATTACTTTTTGTCGTTTTGTAAAACGCTTCATAAAAAAAGATTCATTTTGTATAAAAGTAAAAGTCCAAGGGGTTTATACACCGTATAAAATAAAGTTGTGTATAAAACGAAATATGCCTCAATGAATGGAGATTGAGACGAAGTCCCTTACCTCAGGTCCGACATGACTCGATCGTTCTTTAACGTCCTGAATAATAAACTTGAGTTAATTTCTATTTGCTTAAGAACCTCTTTCAAGTTCATTATTCCTTTTATATCACTTATTGCCATGTTATAAACCTTATGTAATCATTTAAGTTAATAATGTTTGTTTTGTCGATATTTGGTTCTTAAGTCGAAAGTGGACTTCTTACAATTACATGTTGTTCGTGTGGTCAAAAGTTCTTTATATCCAGAATTACATTCCTGATTTGGATATCATAAATATCATATATATCTAGAATATACATGTATTTATAATATCACATAATCATTTATAGGTACGAAATGAAATGCATCGTTCATGGAGACGGTAATCCGTACGTACGCATGAACGCTACTTTCATTTCTTTGTCATATTAATGGATTTAAAACTAAATGAGAGGTATGTATATTTTAATTAAAGAATTATATTCATCATTTATATGTAACATACATGATATATAATAACTTTAAATCCATCCTTTATACGTCCCACATATGGCATTAATGAATCAAATCACTTTGAGGGGGCGGTAGTCCGCACTTCCTAAAATGAAGATATCGTGTATACCCATAATGGAAGCCATAAAGGTGTTCCATAAATAAAAAATACATAATCTTAAGGAATAAATAAACATATTATATATCATATATAATTATATTGGCATCTTAATGGCCACCTTTGAAGGTGTTGGAAGAATATTGAACAATCATCGTTCTGTTAGGCAGAAATTCGCCATCCACGGAAACAGTATATTCTTTAACAATTTGATGTAGGTGTGTGTAAGTTTAGCTCGAAATATTCTATTAAAAACATCCTAGTATATTGAAGATACTTTATTTGTTACAAAATAAATGAATACAAAAGTTTTAGGGGATTGGAGAAGCAAAATAAAACAAAAAAACACAAGTGAAGACATCACCTTAAAATCGGGTAACTCTCTTAGATTTGAGCTCAAAGGATTCCTTGGGAAGACTTCTGCCCAAAGTGAGGCTTCAAGGAGTAAGAGAGGGATGTGGAGAGATAAAATGGGCAGGGTTTGGCCAAGCCAAAGGCTTTGGAAGTGTGGGTAAGGTGGTAGAGGTGGGGGCCTTTAATAAGAGGAGAGGAGGGGCACTCTTGGAAAGTAAGGAAATGTTACTTTATTATAGAATGAGTTTCAGATTTTAATGGTCCCACATTGATGTATTTCGAGGATAAGGTTATAAGGGTTATAAATCCACCCATACAATAGGTTTTTGACATGTTTAGGTCTTAGATGTTACATTATATTTCCATTTTATTTAAATCGTTAAATAATGAGGTAATCGCTGCATCATCATGGTGTCATAAATAATTTAATTTATTTAATGTATGAAAATTATAAAAAAACTACTATGATGTAGGAAATTCTTTTAACTTGCCAATGAAAATTTATAGTTAAAAATATTATTTGTATAAACCCATGTAAATTTTTTTTTAGTAAAACAACTCATGTTTGTGACATTTTTATTTTAACTTTAAATAAAAAGTTATTAATGTCATTTTCCAAACAAAGTGGCTTCATGGGGTCCCCAACTTTACCCATGGATTGTCTTGGTCGGACATGACACATCCAATGAGTTTAGGACATCTGTCATGTTCATTTCATATTATTACAACATTATTTTTACCTTAAATTACACTAATTACCTCTAATCGCGATTAATAACTTAATAAGTTACTATTCACCAAAAAATTATTTTAATCTCATTGAACCACATTTTACTTCTTAATGACAATCATGTATGTCAGATTTTCGAAATTCAAAACACAGAGGTGGTAAAATTTCATTTAAACGAAAAATCAGTTTTTTTAAGTACCACTTAGTGGTTTCACTATTCATCAAAAATTGATGTTTTTCAGAAAAATACCAAAACTTCACCCTAAGCTATATTTGATATTCTGAATTCAAAAATGAATTCCATTTTACAAAATTCAAAACATATAAGTTTCATTAATTAATTTAATAATTAATTCCCACTGTCAGAGCAAATAGCGTGTTTTTATGAAACAATAAGTATCAAAAGATTAACACTAGTTTAAGTCCGATTTCGAGGTGAAATTAATTCCAATGACCACTATTAGATTTAATGGTAAAAATATATTCTAATTTCACTTTAAAACCAATTCAAAAGATAATCTAATCATATAAATAAATTAAATTAAAAAGTGGTTTTGAATTAAAATACAACATTTTTCACTATTCATTAAAAATGAACTTTATCGGAAAAATACAAAAAATTTACACAAAGTAAATTTTAATGTCCCGATTCTAAAGAAGAGTTTTATTTGGTCCAATAGAATGTATAAGAGTGAAAAAAACTATATTTAATGATGGTTCTCCATCAAAAGGTGATAATTGAACCTTTAGTGAAAACTAGGGCATATACGCCTAAAATTGAATTCGTTCCATATTTTAAGCCTTTATATTTTATTAGATAAAAGTAAAAACATTTAAAAAACATATATAATCATAATGTAGTTATTTCTATCCATTCCCGCCAATACAACGGCTATGTGTCAACTACCATTTAAAATAATATTATTTTATTACTAGTGTGCAACGAAAGATTTCAATGAAACGCTTTGTTGCGTATCGGGTAAGCTATCGAACATAGCAACCCTTTTAAAGTAAAATTAATATTTAATTCATAAATATTAATAAATATGAAAATGTTTTATTCATTATTTACCTGGGATGTTACATCCTTCCCCCCTTTTGGGAATTGTGTCCTCGCAATTTTATTCACTTATCAAAATAAGTGGGGGTATTTATCCCTTATAGAATTTTCATATTCCCACGTTGTCTCTTCAACAATATGGTTTTTCCACAAAACCTTTACCTGGTAAATTACCTTATTTCACAACACTTGCTCTCTTTGGTCAAGAATCTGGACTGTTTCTTCTTCATAAGATAGGTTCTCCTCCAGCTGAACTACCTCTGGACTAAAAACATGATATGGATCTGGCATATACTTCCTCAACATCGAAACATGAAAAACATTGTGTACCTGAGATAAACTCAGAGGTAAAGCCACTCGTTAAGCAACTGATCCAACTTTCTCTAGAATTTCATATGGTCCAATGAACCTTGGACTCATCTTTCCTTTCTTACCAAATCTCATCACACTTTTCCATGGAGAAACCTTGAGAAAAACATGATCACCTACCTCGAAAGATAGATCCTTCCTCCGATTATCCGCATAACTCTTCTGCCTGCTCTGAGCTGTTCTCATGTGTTTCTGAATCAACTAAACTTTTTCTACCATCTCTTCTACCAATTCTGGTCCCATCAGCTTCCTTTCACCCACTTCATCCCAAAATGCTGGAGTTCGACACCGCTTCCCATATAATGCCTCAAATGGTGCAATCTGTATACTAGAATGAAAACTGTTATTATAAGAAAAATCAACCAAAGAAAGATGTTGGTCCCAAATTCCCTGATAATCCATCGAACAAGCTCGTAGTATATCCTCCAAGGTTTGAATTGTTCGTTCTGACTGCCCATCTGATTGTGGATGAAAAGCTATACTAAAATTTAATTCAGTACCCAACGACTTCTGAAGGCCTTTCGAAAAGTTAGAAGTAAACCTGGGATCACGGTCAGATACAATGGAGATAGGAAATTCATGTAACCTGAATATCTCTTTAAGATACAAACGGGAAAGTTGATCTAGGGAAAAATTATCTCGTATGGAAAGGAAATGAGCAGATTTAGTCAAGCGATCAACAATAACCCAGATTGCATTATTAGCTCGAGGTGTCTTCAGCAATCCCACAATGAAGTCCATGGATATATTCTCACATTTCCACTCTGGCACTGGTAAAGGCTGAAGCATCCCTTTCAGTAACTACCGCTCTGCTTTAACCTGCTGACAAGTCAAACACTTCACAGTAAAATCAGCAATATCTCTTTTCATTCCATCCCAACAGTAATACTCCCGCAGATCCATGTACATCTTAGTACTTCCAGGATGAACTGAAAATGGGGAACTATGAGCCTCACATAACAACTCATTCTTCAACTGTGAATCACCAGGGACACAAAATCTCTTCCCAAACCTCAAAACACAATCATTATCAATGTTGAATTAAGGCAACTTACCCTTCTGAACCAGCTCTACCTTTTTCTGCAACTCACTGTCTTCCCTCTGTGCTTGCTTAATTCTGTCTGATATGGATGATCTCACTGATACCTGAAACAAAACATAAGAACTTCCTTCACTGACAACTTCTATGCCAAATTTCATCAAATCAAAAACCAAAGGATCTTGTTCCAAACGTAGCATTGTTAATGAAGCATTACTTTTTCGACTCAACGCATCGACCACTTTATTTGATTTTCCCGGATGGTAATGAATTTTACAATCATAATCCTTGATTAATTCCAGCCATCTCCTCTGTCTCATGTTCAATTATTTCTGAGTGAATATATACTTTAAACTTTTGTGATCAGTATATATTTCACACTTTACTCCATACAAATGATGCCTCCAAATTTTTAAAGCAAAAACAACAGCAGCTAATTCCAAATCATGTGTAGGGTAATTTACCTCATGAGTTTTCAACTAACGTGAAGCATAAGAAATTACCTGATCATTCTGCATAAGGATATCACGACCCGTCCTTGGGGCCCGTGCCGTGACTACCCCAAGCCCTCCTTCCATAGGCCAGGGGCTGGTGACTAGCACCAAGGCGTAAATCCCGGTAAAAAGGGAAGGCATTGCCTTTGTAAAGTAAACAAGCACCACAGAGTAAGCAAGAGGAAAAGTAAACAATAAGTAAAAACAGAGTACAACTAAAAGTGCGGAAAAGTAAATGGGCCAGTATACAAACCCCAACTGAAAGTAAAGTACAACTCGAAAGGGAAAACAGCAACTGTAAAGTAAAAGCCGCTACACCGAACTGTCCACTAGAGATCCCACCTGAAGGGTGGGTACAGATAGCTCCACTGCTCCTCGGGTCCCGTCGTCCGCTCCGGGCACGTCCCACCCAGTGGTCCACCTCCAGGTACCATTCTGCTCTGCAAGCCTCAGCCACGATCAACGCTGTCCGTCATCTGCAACCAACACAACGTAGTGTGGGCATAGCCCGTGCAGGGGTGAGTATAAGCTACTCAGTAGGGACCCCGAGACCCCTGAAGGTCTCCCAAAATCCACAAAGTATAAACCACAAAGGTGAGATACAAACACGAAGTAACAACCGACACTGCTTAGGTATATGCCCATACATATACCTAAGTCATCAATTCCAATACGCTCCAACCTACGAGCCCATGTACAACTCAGTCCACACAGGAAAGTATACGTATTCCACACAGGAAAGCAAAACAAAATCCACACAGGATAGCACAACACAATCCACACAGGAAAGCAACAGGATTCAGCTCACACAGGTATACTTCTTCGAAGGATGATAAAGATGATCTCTGATCCATCTAAGTCGTCGGACCCACGAAGGATCGATAGGTAACTAACCCCCGCAAAGACCCACACAGGATCGGGCCCACACAGGACCTGTAGGCGCTGGTTCACATAGGAACGCTGAGCACAATGACCCACACATGATCGGACCCACACAGGATCGGGCCCACACAGGGCCTGTAGCACTGATCCACGTAGGATCACTGAGTGCTGTAGTCTTCGGCGAATCCACCAAGGATCTCTGTACTGTCTTCGTCGCAGTAACAGTAGTAGTAGCAGTAGCAGTAGCAGTCATAGTCGCAGTCAGCACTAGGGTTCCTGCACACAGCAAGCTCGTTTGGGAGGGTCCGCTCCACGAGCCGAGAGGCTGATACATAAACTGTCACAAAGTCCAGAGTTGATGTATCCAAAAGTTCTGTATCACCAACAGGAACTCAACTCAACAGACGGCGCATCGATCGGACGCTCGGTCTGAGAGTTATTGTCTTTTTCATCCTAGGGGCCTGGTTGGTTTTTAAGGAAAAACCAACCCGACCGTACTCCACCTACGTCCAAACCTCGGGCGGAGTATGCCAAAAGATCCGTCTCACTAAGAGGAACACAACAAAGCTGACGGCACGTCAATCGGACGTCCGTAGCTCAAGATATGAGTGTTTCCGCTCCGAGGGCCCGGTTGGTTTCGTGTACGAACCAACTTGGCCGAACTCAAAGTATTCTGAAACATTGAGTGCGATATACAGAATCGACCGTCTCGATCCAAGTATCGCATCGCTGCTGACGGTTCGTCAAAAGGAGGTCCGTAGCTCAAGTTATGGGCAAAAGACCGAAGTCGATTCGAAAACGGGGGGTCCGGGTCCGGGCCGACCCGGCCCGGCCGGCGGCGCAGCCCGGCACGGCGGCACGGTCCGGCGCGGCGGCGCGGTCCGGCGCGGCCGGGGCGCCGCTCGGGTGCCACACGTGGGGGCAAAGCCCTTGCTTTCCTTCATCTGGCGGCGCGGCTGGATGTCGCGCCTTGGAGAAACCCCCCCCCCCCCCTCACGTGGGGGCCTTCCTTTGAGAAAAAAGGTGGGGCGCCCCCCCCCCCCCTTGGTGTAACCGCGGCCCCCCCATTATGGGGGTCCGGTTTTGGCCAGCCAGGGGAATTAATTCCCCCGGGTCTTATCCCTTCCGGCCGGCCCGACCTGGCCGGCCGGTCCTTCCTCAACGGGACCGGCAAGGCCGGTCCCCTTTCCGGCTTCCGACACCGGTGGCCCGACTAGCCGCTGGTCTTCTCGTTCCGCCGTGACCCGGAACAGGCTGCGGTCTTCATCGTCCGGCGCAGTGCGACGGCACCGCGCCCCTCGGCCGCGGCCCCACTCCGGCCGCGGCGCCTTTGATTTCCTTCGACGCGGCGCGACAACATCACGTTCATGATAATCTTTCCACGGCGCGGCGCGACGGCGCCGCGCAATATTTCCCGTGTGATTCCTGCATGGTGCGACGACACCACACCATCTCGTTCATCCACCAGAAAATAATAATCAAGAACAATGGAGGGGGAATTAGGCCATGTTTGTGCGGTCCGGCCCCCCTCTTTTTTGACGATAACACTTAACTATTTATCCACAAGATTGTCATGCTAGAACCAAGAACGAGAGTAAATAAATAATCAACAACAAACCCCTACCTCGGTTTCAAGAACGATGATCGTCAACGACCCGCGGAAGACGCTTCGCGGTGGTCAGCGTCACGGAAGAAGGACGTCGATGTCGTGAAGCGAGGATTCAAAGTTCTTTGACGACGATTTCGTCGCAGGAAATCATCACGGAAGAGATGACACGGAAGAAGACGTCGTCGGTATCGCGGGTATGACGTCGCGGAAGATGGTTCCCGAGAACGTGGTGTTCTTCGTCGATGTCCGAATGTTCTTCGCGTTCTTCGTCAAAGTTTGAAGAATAAGAAGAAAGCTCCAAATTCTCTCAAGGTGGCTAGAGAATTCTAACCCAAATAAAATAAGCTAAAGTCTTATTTTATTTACTCAACCAAACCATTTTGAAATTCAAAGGTTTGAAATTAAACAACTCCACCCATTTAATAACCCAACTTGTCAAGTTAATTAAAGAGGGGTTATTGGGAGTTTAAGAAGAGAAGATGAATAGTTATGCTTCGTGTGGGCCCCACCACACTTAATCCTCCCAAGGGAGGTTAAGTGGATGTGGGTACCACCTCTAACTCCCTTTGGGAGAAGTTAACCAACAAGTTAAAATAAAAATTTGTATTCCATAATTTTTATTTAACTTATTCTAAATTCCCAAAAACTAACTCTCAACCTGAAATAAACGAAACCTCAGAAAATGTCTCCTTAAGAGAATATCGGCGTTGCGAGTTCATCGGTGCCCTCGGAATTTGATTCCAGGCACCGGTTCAAAAGTTAGAAATTCCCGCTCGTTCGTTCACTGAACGTACCCGAGCCAAACTTCGGAAATTGATTCTGGGAACTTCGGGCCTCGGAATCAGGTGCCGTCAGAAACCGCGTTCTTGTAAAATTCCAAAGAAAATTAAGAAAAAAATTCCCTTGAATTTTACGGGTCTTTACATTACTCCCACCTCAGGGCTTTACGTCCCCGTAAAGATACATCAAAAACTAGGGAAACAAATGAGGGTACTGAGCACGGATCTGAGCCTTCCGCTCCCATGTGCTCTCCTGGAGGTTCTCGTGCTGCCATCTGATGTGAACTAGAGGAATCGACCGTCCACATAGGACCCGCTCCTATCGATCCTCTATCTCCACTGGGACCTCCGTAAAAGTTGCCCCATCGTCAACGTCAAGCTCCTCATGGTCAATGATGTGCGTCGGGTCGTGCACGTATCCCCTCGGCTGAGACACGTGGAAGACGTCGTGCACCCGGTGCAACTGAGGTGGTAGAGCCAGGCGATAAGCTACCTCGCCAATCCTACTGAGGACCTGGAATGGTCCGATGAAGCGCGGAGATAACTTGCTGCCTCGGCCAAATCTCTGTATACCGCATCGAGGTGAGACCCGCAAGAAGACGTGGTCGCCATCCTCGAACTCTAGTGGCCTCCGCCTCCTATCAGCGTATGACTTCTGTCGGCTCTGAGTTGTCCTCATCCACTCATGGATGACCTAGACCTTCTCTGCCATGGCCTGGACCATCTCCAGTCCCACAAGTGCTAACTCCCTAGGGTCTGTCCAGCACAAAGGAGATCTACAAGGTTGGCCGTACAACGCCTCGTATGGTTCCATCTCGATGGTGGAGTGGTAACTGTTGTTGTACGTAAACTCCACCAAGGGTAGATGGTCCTCCCAGCTACAACCAAAGTCGAGGACACATGCGCGGAGCATGTCCTCGAGAGTTTGGATGGTCCTCTCCGTCTGACCATCCGTCTGAGGGTGAAAGGCTGTTCTCAGACGTAGCTACGTCCCGAACGCCTCTTGTAACCCCTTCCAAAGCCGGGAAGTAAAGTGAGCATCTCGATCGGAGATGATAGATGATGGCACACCGTGGAGCCGCACAATCTCCTGAATGTAGAGACTCCCCAAGATCTCCACTGAGCCCTGCTCTCTGATAGGTAAGAAGTGAGCCGAATTGGTGAGTCGGTCAACAATCACCCAGATGGAGTCATGACCTCTGGAGGTGCGTGGAAGTCCAATCACGAAGTCCATAGATATGCCGTCCCACTTCCACTCCGGGACCCCCAAGGGCTGTACCAAGCCTGTTGGTACCTGATGCTCTGCCTTCACCTGCTGGCAGGTGAGGCATCAAGAAACGAACTCTGCTACAGCCTTCTTCATGCCCGGCCACCAGTGCTGTCGTCTGAGATCCTGGTACATCTTCGCCACTCCATGATGTACCGCCAAAAGAGAAGTGTGAAACTCTCTCAGCACCTCCTCTCGCAAAGCGACTGGTACCATGGTACGTCCTCTGAAAAGGATGTCGTGCTCTGCTCCAAGGGAGAAACCATTAGGTGCCTGTCCCGAGGATATCTGTGCACGCCGTGTCTCACAGTCAGCGTCCTCACGCTGTGCCTCTATGACCCGCTGCAGTAGTGGAGGGGTGACTGTGAGAGACTGGAGGAAGGTTGCTCCATCTCTATCCATGAAGGATATCTGCAAAGAGGCTAGCTGCTCCGTCGCCTCCTCAAGTAGCTGAATGCCCATCCTCCTGCTGAGGGAATCAGCCACCATGTTCCCCTTCCCAGGAGTATAGACTATCTCAAGTCATAGTCCTGGAGGAACTCGAGCCATCGCCGCTGTCTCAGGTTCAGGTCCTTCTGCGAGAAGATATACCTGAGACTCTGATGATCAGAAAAGACTGTAAAGCGCTCACCCATCAGGTAGTGTCGCCATGTCTTCAGAGCGAAGACCACTACTGCTAACTCCAGGTCATGGGTAGCGTAGTTATGCTCATGCGGCCTCAACTAACGTGATCCATAGGTGATCACTTCCCATTCCTGCATCAGAACACATCCGAGTCTGGTCCCTAATGCATTGCAGTAAACTACGTACCCTACTCCCTCCTCAGGCAACCTCAAGATAGGTGCGCTGGTCAATCTCTGTCTCAGCTCCTGGAAGCTCTGCTGACAACTGTCTGACCACACGAAGGGTTTCCCCTTCCTCCTTAACGTACGACAAAGCTGCAAAGATTTCTCCTTTGCCGAAAAGTGAAATCCGGTCTCATCCCCTAGATGAACCACGTTCCTTGCCTAATACAGTCAATCTCGTCATCATTAGTTAATTCATGGCATGGATGACGTCGTAAGGCCTCGACGCTGCTACCAAGAGATCCAACCGTTACTCTCGCCTCCAAGGGTTGAGTCACACTATTTGCATCAGTGTGTGGTCACTGGGTCTCCTCCAGTAAGAATCTCGCAAGTGAGGTTCAAGTCAACAGTTTTTAACCGGCACCTCTTAGTTAAAACAAACAAAAGACAAGAAAGAAAAATTCACCAAAGAAAGTGTCATTTAATACTTCAACTCAAAGTACAAGGACACAAGGCAACACAAACTACGAAGCTAGAGGCATTATGGGCAAAGGCCTCTATGCCTGGAGCTAGTCCCGCACTAGTCCACCTACTTCCGGAGCTCCATGATCGTAAGCTTCAACTGCCTGAAGCTGTGCTCTCCCCTGAGGTCGGGGTGGACCTCCTGGTGGTGGTGGTGGTAGAGCCTCAAAGCGTCGCCCACCACCTGCTGCTCGGCCAGCTCCTCTGCCTCGTCCGCCTACTCCCTGCGGACCGCCACGGTCGAACCTCTGCCCCTACATAGGTGGTTCCTCAACCGTCTGCTGCTCCTCTGCATGGCGGGTCGGGCAGTCACGAGCCATGTGGCCCTGCCCGCCGCACGAGTAGCACTGCCTGCCTCTCGAAAGACTGGCTCCACATTGTGTGCCCCGCACTGCTGAGCCAGTGTCCTGAGGTCATCTGCCTGAAGGTCTAGTCTTCCTGGACCCCTGAGTCATCCGTCGACTGCCTGCCGCAGAAGACTCTGCCATGTGCCGCCCTGCGGTGTGTCTCGGTGCTGGTGTAGACTGAACAAGGAAGCTCTTGATCAAAAGGGCCCACTCCAATAATCCTGTCTGAGTCAGTATGCTGAGGTAGATAAGCGATGCCCTGATGTCGTGTCTCAAACCCTGCTCAAAGGTCCAGGCCCGGAAGAATGGGTCCCGTACCATGTCGGTTGAGTAGTGTGAGAGATCAGTAAATCTCGCCGAGTACTGAGCGACCGTCATGCTGCCCTGCCGCAGCTGAAGAAGCTCCTGGATACGCACCGCACGAAGGGTGGTTGGGACGAACTCCAAGCGGAAGAGGCTCTCAAAGTCCGTCCATAGAAGAGATGCCTCATCGTGCACCTGGAGAATCAAGCTCCACCATCGGCCCGCTGTTGCGTGCAGTAGGCTCGCAGCGAGGATCACCATGAGGTCTGCAGGTGTCCTCACTAGCCTAAAAACTCATACCACTGCCTCCAGCCAGTCCTCTGCTGCCTGGGGATCCATCTCCCCATGAAACCTGGTTGGTCGCTAGCGCTGAAACTCATGCAGTGCGCTAAGGCGACGTGCATCGTCAGCGGTTGGTGCTGGAAGCATCGGTGGCTTGACGGGTAGAGCTACCGCCGGTGCCACTGCTGACAAAGGGCCCTGCACCGAGGCCTCGTCACTCGGTGGGCTGTCGTCACGCTCGACTCTCGGAACCCTAACTGGCTGCCATCGTGGGGCCATCCTAAAAAAGAATCAGGTGTGCCACGGTCAGAACAGTATACCTGGTGAGCTGATATAAAGTAATCACAAAGAAAACTTTGAAACAGACATGCAATCAATGTTTTTGTGCATTAAGTCGGAAATCAGTAGTCAGGGTCCTGGTGTACGGATACGTCGGCCGCCGCACCAACACTGGACTCCCTGGACTGATAACCACACTCAATACGCTAAACATTATTGCTTCACATAGAAAAGATCGGAGTTCGCGGTAGAACCGAACTCCTCTGATACCAATTTGTCACGACCCGTCCTCGGGGCCCGTGCCGTGACTACCCCAAGCCCGCCTTCCATAGGCCAGGGGCTGGCGACTAGAACCAAGGCGTAAATCCCGGTAAAAAGGGAAGGCATTGCCTTTGTAAAGTAAACAAGCACCACAGAGTAAGTAAGCGGAAAAGTAAACACTAAGTAAAAACAGAGTACAACTAAAAGTGCGGAAAAGTAAATGGGCCAGTATACAAACCCAAACTGAAAGTAAAGTACAACTCGAAAGGGAAAACAGCAACTGTAAAGTAAAAGCCGCTACACCGAACTGTCCACTGGTGATCCCACCTGAAGGGTGGGTACAGATAGCTCCACTGCTCCTCGGGTCCCGTCGTCCGCTCCGGGCACGTCCCGCCCAGTGGTCCACCATCAGGTACCGTTCTGCTCTGCAATCCTCAGCCACGATCAACGTTGTCTGTCGTCTGCAACCAACACAACGTAGTGCGGGCATAGCCCGTGCAGGGGTGACTATAAGCTACTCAGTAGGGACCCTGAGACCCCTGAAGGTCTCCCAAAATCCACAAAGGATAAACCACAAAGGTGAGATACAAACACGAAGTAACAACCGACACTGCTTAGGTATATGCCCATACATATACCTAAGTCGTCAATTCCAATACGCTCCAACCTCCAAGCCCATGTACAACTCAGTCCACACAGGAAAGTATACGTATTCCACACAGGAAAGCAAAACGAAATCCACACAGGATAGCACAACACAATCCACACAGGAAAGCAACAAGATTCATCTCAAACAGGTATACTTCTTCGAAGGATGATAAAGATGATCTCTGATCCATCTAAGTCATCGGACCCACGAAGGATCGACAGGTAACTAACCCCCGCAAAGACCCACACAGGATCGGGCCCAGACAGGACCTGTAGGCGCTGGTTCACACAGGACCGCTGAGCGCAATGACCCACACAGGATCGGACCCACACAGGATCGGGCCCACACAGGACCTGTAGCACCGATCCAAATAGGATCGCTGAGTGTTGTAGTCATCGGAAAATCCACCAAGGATCTCTGTACTGTCGTCGTCGCAGTCACAGTAGTAGTAGCAGTAGCAGTAGCAGTCACAGTCACAGCCATCACTAGGGTTCCCGCACACGGCAAGCTCGTTCGGGAGGGTCCGCTCCACGAGCCGAGAGGCTGATACATCAACTATCACAAAGTCCAGAGTTGATGTATCCAAAAGCTCCGTATCGCCAACAGGAACTCAACGCAACAGATGGCGCGTCGATCAGACGCCCGGTCTGAGAGTTATTGGCTTTTTCGTCCCAGGGGCCCGGTTGGTTTTTAAGGAAAAACCAACCCGAACATACTCCACCTGCGTCTAAACCTCGGGCGGAGTATGCCAAAAGATCCGTCTCACTAAGAGGAACACAACAACGCTGACGGCACGTCAATCGGACGTCCGTAGCTCAGGATATGAGTGTTTCCGCTCCGAGGGCCCGGTTGGTTTCGTGTACGAACCAACCAGGTCGAACTCAAAGTATTCCAAAACTTTGAGTGTGATATACTTAAACGACCGTCTCGATCCAAGGATCGCATCGCCACTGATGGTTCGTCAAACGGAGGTCCGTAGCTCAAGTTATGGGCAAAAGACAGAAGTCGATTTGAAAACGGGGGGTCCGGGTCCGGGCCGACACGGCCCGACCCCCCCCCCCCCCCAGTGTTGGACCAAACCGGGTCGACCCGAACCGGGTCCGAACAGGCCCGGCCGGCGGCGTGGTCCGGCACAGCGGCGCGGCCCGGCACGGCGGCGCGGTCTGGCGCGGCGGCGCGGCCGGGCCGCCGCTTGGGTGCCACGCGCGGGGGGCAAAGCCCCCGCTTTCCTTCAGCTGGCGGCGCAGTTGGATGCCTCGCCTTGGAGAAACCTCCCCCCCCCCCCTCACGTGGGGGCATTTTTTTGAGAAAAACGGGGGGGGCGCTGCCCCCCCCCCCCCCCCCCCCCCCCCCGCCTTGGTGTAACCGCGGCCCCCCCATTTTGGGGGGCCAGTTTTGGCCAGCCGGGGGAATTAATTCCCCCAGGTGTTCTCCCTTCCGGCCGGCCCGACCTGGCTGGCCGGTCCTTCCTCAATGGGACCGGCAAGGCCGGTCCCCTTTCCGGCTTCCGACACTGGTAGCCCGACTAGCCGTCGGTCTTCTCGTTCCGCCGTGGCCCAGAACCGGCCGCGGTCTTCGTCGTCTGGCGCGGTGCGACGACACCGCGCCTCTCGGCCGCGGTCCCGCTCCGGCCGCGGTGCCTTTGATTTCCTTCGACGCGGCGTGAAGACGTCGCATTCATGATAATCTTTCCACGGCGCGGTGCGACGGCGCCGCGCAATATTTTCCGTGTGATTCCCGCGTGGTGCGACGGCACCATGCCATCTCGTTCATCCACAAGAAAATAATAATCAAGAACAAAGGAGGGGGAATTCGGCCGTGTTTGTGCGGTCCGGCCCCCCTCTTGTTAGACGATAACACTTAAATATTTTTCCACAAGATTGTCATGCTAGAACCAAGAACGAGAGTAAATAAATAATCACCAACAAACCCCTACCTCGGTTTCAAGAACGATGATCGTCAACGACCCGCGGAAGACGCGTCACGGTGGTCGGCGTCACGGAAGAAGGACGTCGATGTCATGAAGCGAGGATTCGAAGTTCTTTGACAACGATTTAGTTGCGGGAAATCATCGCGGAAGAGATGATACGGAAGAAGACGTCGTCGGTATCGCGGGTATGACGTCGTGGAAGACGGTTCCCGAGAACGTGGCGTTCTTCGTCGATGTCCGAATGTTCTTCGCGTTCTTCGTCAAAGTTTGAAGAATAAGAAGAAATCTCCAAATTCTCTCAAGGTGGCTAGAGAATTCTAACCCAAATAAAATAAGCTAAAGTCTTATTTTATTTACTCAACCAAACCATTTTGAAATTAAATGGTTTGAAATTAAACAACTCCACCCATTTAATAACCCAACTTGTCAAGTAAATTAAAGAGGGGTTATTGGGAGTTTAAAAAGAGAAGATGAAGAGTTATGCTTCATGTGGGCCCCACCACACTTAATCCTCCCAAGGGAGGTTAAGTGGATGTGGGTCCCACCTCTAACTCCCTTTGGGAGAAGCTAACCAACAAGTTAAAATAAAAATTTGTATTCCACAATTTTTATTTAGCTTATTCTAAATTCCTAAAAACTAACTCTCAACCAGCAATAAACGCAACCTCGGAAAAGGTCTCCTTAAGAGAATATCAGCACTGCGAGTTCATCGGTGTCCTCGGAATTTGATTCCGGGCACCGGCTCAAAAGTTAGAAATTCCCGCTCGTTCGTTCACTGAACGTACCCAAGACAAACTTCGGAAATTGATTCCGGGCACTTCGGGCCTCGGAACCAGGTGCCGTCCGAAACCACGTTCTTGTAAAATTCCAAAGAAAATTAAGAAAAAATTTCCCTTGAATTTTACGGGTCTTAACAAAGGACACATGTCACGACCCGCCCTCAGGGTCCGTGCCGTGACTACCCCAAGCCCGCCTTCCATAGGCCAGGGGCTGGCGACTAGCACCAAGGCGTAAATCCCGGTAAAGAGGGAAGGCATTGCCTTTGTAATGTAAACAAACACCACAGAGTAAGAAAGCGGAAAGTAAACACTAAGCAAAAGCAGAGTACAACTGAAAGTGCGGAAAGGTAAATGGGCCAGTATACAAACCCAAACTGAAAGTAAAGTACAACTCGAAAGGGAAAACAGCAACTGAAAAGTAAAAGCCGCTACACCGAGCTGTCCACTTGAAATCCCACCTGAAGGGTGGGTACAGATAGCTCCACTGCTCCACGGGTCCCGCCGTCCGCTCCGAGCACGTCCCGCCCAGTGGTCCACCTCCGGGTACCGTCCCGCTCTGCAAGCCTCAGCTAAGGTCAACGCTGTCCGTCGTCTGCAACCAACACAACGTAGTGCGGGCAAAGCCCGTGCAGGGGTGAGTATAAGCTACTCAGTAGGGACCCCGAGACCCCTGAAGGTCTCTAAAATCCACAAGGATAAACCACGAAGAAAGGTACAATCACGAAGTAACAACCGACACTGCTTAGGTATATGCCCATACATATACCTAAGTCATCAATTTCAAATATGCTCCAACCTCCGAGCCCAAGTACAACTCAGTCCACAAAGGAAAGTAAACGTATTCCACACAGGAAAGCAAAACGTAATCCACACAGGATTGCACAACACAATCCACGCAGGATAGCAACAGGATTCAGCTCACACAGGTATACTTTTTCAAAAGACGATAAAGATGATCTCTGATCCATCTAAGTCGTCGGACCCATTAAGGATCGATAGGTAACTAACCCCCGCAAAAGACCCACACAGGATCGGGCCCACACAGGACCTGTAGGCGTTGGTTCACACAGGACCGCTGAGCGCAAAGACCCACACAGGATTGGACCCACACAGGATCGGGCCCACACAGGACATGTAGCACTGATCCACATAGGATCGCTGAGCACTGTAGTCGTCGTCATCGAATCCACACAGGATCTCTGTACTGTCGCCGCCGCAGTCACAGTAGCAGTAGTAGCAGTAGTAGTCACAGTAACAGTCGCAGCCAGCACTAGGGTTCCCGCACACAGCAAGCTCGTTCGGAGGGTCCGCTCCACGAGCCGAGAGGCTGATACATCAACTGTCACAAGGTCCAGAGTTGATGTATCCAAAAGTTCCGTATCGTCAACAGGAACTCAACGCAACAGACGGCGCGTCGATCGGACGCCCGGTCTGAGAGTTATTGGCATTTTCGTCCCCGGGGCCCGGTTGGTTTTTAAGGAAAAACCAACCCGACCGTACTCCACCTGCAACCAAACCTCGGGCGGAGTATGCCAAAAGATCCGTCTCACTAAGAGGAACACAACAAAGCTGACGGCACGTCGATCGGACGTCCGTAGCTCAAGATATGAGTGTTTCCGCTCCGAAGGCCCGGTTGGTTTCGTGAACGAACCAACCCGGCCGAACTCAAAGTAATCCGAAACCTTGAGTGCGATAAACTGAAACGACCGTCTCGATCCAAGGATCGCATCTCCGCTGACGGTTCATCAATCGGACGTCCAGTCTGAAATATATCATCCCTTCCGTCTCACACCCACCCTGGGAAACTTCCCAAGAGGTCACCCATCCTGATCACTACTCTAAGCCAAGCACGCTTAACTACGAAGTTTTAACCACATAGGCTCCCGAAAAAGAAGGTGCGCCTTGAGTATAGTATACCGAAACGACCGTCTCGATCCAGGGATCGCGTTGCCGCAGACGGTTCATCGAACGGAGGTCTGTGGCTCAAGTTATGGCCAAAAGACCGAAGTCGTCTCGAAAACGGGGGGTCCGAGTCCGGGCCGACCCGGCCCGACCCCCCTGGTCTGACCCGAACCGGGTCGACCCGACCCGGATCCGACCCGGTCCGTTGGACCCGGCCCGGCCGGTGGCGGCGCGGCGGCGCGGCCCGGCCAGCGGCGGCGCGGTCCGGCCAGCGGCGGCACGGCCAGGGGGCCGCGCATGTGCCGCACGCGGGGGGGTTAAACCCCCCCTTTTTTCGGATCTCGGCCGGCCTAAGGCCGGCCGTTTCTTTCTCACGCGGGACCCGCGGGTCCCGCCTCCTAACCAAATCGGCGGCCCGCGCGGCCGGCCGCCATCTTCTTCTCCGTCGCGGCCGTAGCCGCGGCTCTTCCCCGATCTCCGGCGGCCGGCAATGCCGGCCGCCTTCTGGCTGCTCCGCCGCGGCCGTAGGGCCGCAGCCTTCCTGTTCTCTGGCGCCGGTGAGGCCGGCGCCCCTGGCTGCTCCGCCGCGGCCGTAGGGCCGCGGCCCTTCATGATCTCCGGCGCCGGCGGCCCGGCTGGCCGCCGGTCGCCTCCTTGTTCCGCCGCGGCCCGTCTCCGGCCGCGGTCACTTTCGTAAACAACGACGCGGTGCGTCGGCACCGCGTTTCTTCGTCGCAGCTCGCTCCGGCCATTAATTCTTTTGTTCCTGCGCGGTTGCGACGACACCGCGCTGTCTCCGCTAAATTAACACGAAAGAATAGAAGGGGGAGGAGAATCGGCCGTGTTCGTGCGGTCCGGTCTCCTCCCGTTATAATGATATCAGTTGGCCAATCGTATAAACACAACAATGAATGTTTCACAATTTTTAATAAAAATTGGAACTACGCCCAACGGATTATTCTTTCATGTTTGAGGGAATGAAAACACGTAATTTAAAAAGGACAAACCCCCTACCTTGAAAATTGACGTCACACGTCGGTTATCGCGGAGGAAGGCGTTGCGGCGTCGGACGTAGATTCTGTGGACGTCGGGGTGCGTCCGAGGAGGGAACAACATCTCTTCACTTGTCGCTTAAGACGAAGAAGAGAGGTACGTTGTCGTTGGCGATGATTACCACGGTCGGCGACTTCTCCCTTGTCGAGGAGGAAGATGAAGACGGAAGAATCCGGGACGCCGAGTCTCGATGGTCGTGGGATCGATGTTCTTTGTCGGAGAAGAACCGTTCTTCACGTTCTTCGTCGAAGACGAAGAAGATCTTCAAGTCTCTCAACGATTCTCCCAATCCTCTCAAGTAACAAAGGAACTAACCCAAAAATAAATCAAGCTTACACTTAATTTATTAACACAACCCAACCTTTGGAATTCAAGAGTTTGAATTTCAAAAACTCAAAATTAAACTCACTTATTAATTATACATGAGTTGTATAATTAATTAAAAGTTAAGTTGTCAAGACTTTAAGAGGTAGAGAGGGGAGTTAGGGAATTTGAGGGGTTTTGGCACATTAAGTGCAAGGGAGTTTAAGGGGGTAGAAGAGAGTTAAGGGGAAGGTGAAGGGTTGGGGCTCGTGTGGGCCCCACCTCACCTTAATCCTCACTTGGTTAGTTAGGAACTTGTGATTCCACCCCAACTTCCACACTTAGGATATAACCACTTAAGAAGATAAATAAAATAAATATTGTATAACAAATTTATTTTACTCTTCATTTCATCCAGAAAATTAAACATCTCCTCCTAGGAAAACGCAACTTCGGGAAAGGTCTCCTTAAGCGAATATCGACGCTAAGAGTTCATCGGTGTCCTCGGATTTCAATTCCGAGCACCGGATCAAAAGTTAGGAAATCCCGCTCGTTCGTTCACTGAACGTACCCGATCCAAACTTCAGAAATTAATTCTGGGCACTCCGGGCCTCGGAATCAGGTTCCGTCAGAAACCGCGCTCTTGTAAAATTCCAAAGAAAATTAAGAAAAAATTTCCCTTGAATTTTTCGGGTCTTTACATTACTCCCACCTCAGGGATTTACGTCCCCGTAAAGATACATCAAAACTAGGGAAACAAATGAGGGTACTGAGCACGCATCTGAGCCTCCCGCTCCCATGTGCTTTCCTGGAGGTTCCCGTGCTGCCATCTGATGCGCACAAGAGGAATCGATCACCCACGTAGGACCCTCTCCTATCGATCCTCTATCTCCACCGGGACCTCTGTAAAAGTCGCCCCATCATCAACGTCAAGCTCCCCATGGTCAATGATGTGCGTCGGGTCGTGCACGTATCTCCTCAGCTGAGACACGTGGAAGACGTCGTGCACCCGGTGCAACTGAGGTGGTAGAGCCAGGCGATAAGCCACCTCGCCAACCCTGCTGAGGACCTGGAAGGGTCCAATGAAGCGTGGAGATAACTTGCTGCCTCGGCCAAATCTCCGAATACCACGCCGAGGTGAGACCCGCAAGAAGACGTGGTCGCCACCCTCGAACTCCAGTGGCCTCCGCTTCCTGTTAGCATAAGACTTCTGCCGGCTCTGAGCTGTACTCATCCGCCCCTGGATGACCTGGACCATCTTAGGTCCCACAGGAGCTGCAAAATTTCTTCTTTGCCGATAAGAGAAATCTGGTCTCATCCCCTGGATGAACCACATTCTTCGCCTAAAATAGTCAATCCTAACATGGATGATACTAATCCATACCAAGGACGACGTCGTAAGGCCTCGACGCTACTACTAAGAGATTCAACCGTTACTCTCGCCTCCAAGGGTTGAGTCACACTGTCGGCATCAGTGTGTGGTAAATGGGTATCCTCCAGCAGATGTCTCACAAGTGAGGGTCAAGTCAACAGCCAAAACTGGAACCTCTTAGTAACATCACGAAAGAGGACATGAACGAAAATATCACAAAGGTATGCGTCTTTTATTATTGCAGCTCATAAAACAAGACGTTACACAAAAGAAACAAGGAACCAGAAGTACAAAGGATGTATCCACTAGTTCTGCTCCTGTCCACCTGCTCTCGGAGCTCTACTGCCTTGTCCACTACTCGGTTGTTGCTCAAGCACTCGCCGCTGCTTCTGTCTCAGTGGCTCCTCTAACACCCGCTGATCAATCGTACGAGGAGTCGGATAGTCGCGTGCCAGGTGAACCTTCCCACCACAGGAGTAACATTGTTCGTTTCTGGCACGCCTGGCTCTGACCCCACCTCGGGTGCCCCGCACCACCGGTCCTAAAACCCGAGATCGTCCAACTGCTAGTCTGGTCCTCCTGGACCTCTGCATCATCTGTCTACTGCCCACAGATGACTCGGCTACTGATCGAAAAACACGCGGCAAAGGCAGAATCTCCTTTACACGCTCGGGGTGTAGAGCTACTGGCACAAACTCCACCCTGAAGAAGGTCTCAAAGTCTTCCCATGCGAAGGTCATCCCATCGCAGAACTGAAACAAGTGGCTCCACCACCTGCCTGCTGCTGCCTGAAGGAGGCTGGCAGCAAAGATCACCATGAAGTCTGCTGGCGTCCTCACTAGCCTAAACACACATACCACTGCCTCCAGCCATTCCTCTACTGCCTGGGGATCCGTCTCCCCACGAAACCTGGGTGGTCGCTGGCGCTGAAACTCATGCAGTGCGCTGAGGCGACGTGCATCGTTAGCGGCTGGCGCTGGAAGCATCGGGGGCTCGGCGGGTAGTGCTACCGCCGGTGCCACTGCTGACAAAGGGCCCTGCACCGAGGCCTCGTCGCTCGGTGGGCTGTCGTAACGCTCGACTCTCGGAACCCTAGCTGGCTGCCGTCGTGGGGCCATCCTGAAAGGAAACAGGTGCGCCACGGTCAAACAGTATACCTAGTGAGCTGACACAAAGAAATCACAAAGAAAACTTTGAAACACACACGCAATCAATGTTTTCGTGCATTAAGTCGGAAATCAGAAGTCAGGGTCCTGGTGTACGGATACGTCGGCCGCCGCACCAACACTGGACTCCCTGGACTGATAACCACACTCAATACGCTAAACATTATTGCTTCACATAGAAAAGACCAGAGTTCGCGGTAGAACCGAACTCCTTTGATACCAATTTGTCACGACCCGCCCTCGGGGTCCGTGCCGTGACTACCCCAAGCCCGCCTTCCATAGGCCAGGGGCTGGCAACTAGCACCAAGGCGTAAATGCCGGTAAAGAGGGAAGACATTGCCTTTGTAATGTAAACAAACACCACAGAGTAAGCAAGCGGAAAGTAAAAACTAAGCAAAAGCAGAGTACAACTGAAAGTGCGGAAAGGTAAATGGGCCAGTATACAAACCCAAACTGAAAGTAAAGTACAACTCGAAAGGGAAAATAGCAACTGAAAAGTAAAAGCCGCTACACCGAGCTGTCCACTGGAAATCCCACCTGAAGGGTGGGTACAGATAGCTCCACTACTCCACGGGTCCCGCCGTCCGCTCCGAGCACGTCCCGCCCAGTGGTCCACCTCCGGGTACCGTCCCGCTCTGCAAGACTCAGCTAAGGTCAACGCTGTCCGTCGTCTGCAACCAACACAACGTAGTGCGGGCAAAGCCCGTGCAGGGGTGAGTATAAGCTACTCAGTAGAGACCCCGAGACCCCTGAAGGTCTCTAAAATCCACAAGGATAAACCACGAAGAAAGGTACAATCACGAAGTAACAACCGACACTGCTTAGGTATATGCCCATACATATACCTAAGTCATCAATTTCAAATACGCTCCAACCTCCGAGCCCAAGTACAACTCAGTCCACAAAGGAAAGTAAACGTATTCCACACAGGAAAGCAAAACGTAATCCACACAGGATTGCACAACACAATCCACACAGGATAGCAACAGGATTCAGCTCACACATGTATACTTTTTCAAAAGACGATAAAGATGATCTCTGATCCATCTAAGTCGTCGGACCCACAAAGGATCGATAGGTAACTAACCCCCGCAAAAGACCCACACAGGATCGGGCCCACACAGGACCTGTAGGCGCTGATTCACACAGGACCGCTGAGCGCAAAGACCCACACAGGATCGGACCCACACAGGATCGGGCCCACACAGGACCTGTAGCACTGATCCACATAGGATCGCTGAGCACTGTAGTCGTCGTCGTCGAATCCACACAGGATCTCTGTACTGCCGTCGTCGCAGTCACAGTAGCAGTAGTAGCAGTAGTAGTCACAGTAACAGTCGCAGCCAGCACTAGGGTTCCCGCACACAGCAAGCTCGTTCGGAGGGTCCGCTCCATGAGCCGAGAGGCTGATACATCAACTGTCACAAGGTCCAGAGTTGATGTATCCAAAAGTTCCGTATCGTCAACAGGAACTCAACGCAACAGACGGCGCGTCGATCGGACGCCCGGTCTGAGAGTTATTGGCATTTTCGTCCCCGGGGCCCGGTTGGTTTTTAAGGCAAAACCAACCCGACCGTACTCCACCTGCAACCAAACCTCGGGCGGAGTATGCCAAAATATCCGTCTCACTAAGAGGAACAAAACAAAGCTGACGGCACGTCGATCGGACGTCCGTAGCTCAAGATATGAGCGTTTCCGCTCCGAAGGCCCGGTTGGTTTCGTGAACGAACCAACCCGGCCGAACTCAAACTAATCCGAAACCTTGAGTGCGATAAACTGAAACGACCGTCTCGATCCAAGGATCGCATCGCCGCTGACGGTTCGTCAATCGGACGTCCAGTCTGAAAGATATCAGCCTTTCCGTCTCACACCCACCCTGGGAAACTTCCCAGGAGGTCACCCATCCTGATCACTACTCTAAGCCAAGCACGCTTAACTACGGAGTTTTAACCACGTAGGCTCCCGAAAAAGAAGGTGCGCCTTGAGTATAGTATACCGAAACGACCGTCTCGATCCATGGATCGCGTTGCCGCAGACGGTTCATCGATCGGAGGTCTGTGGCTCAAGTTATGACCAAAAAACCGAAGTCGTCTCGAAAACGGGGGGTCCGAGTCCGGGCCGACCCGGCCCGACCCCCCTGGTCTGACCCGAACCGGGTCGCCCAGACCCGGATCCGACCCGAACCGGGTCGGACCGACCCGGTCCGCTGGACCCGGCCCGGCCGGTGGCGGCGCGGCGGCGCGGTCCGGCCAGCGGCGGCGCGGCCAGGGGGCCGCGCATGTGCCGCACGTGGGGGGGTTAAACCCCCCCTTTTTTCGGATCTCGGCCGGCCTAAGGCCGGCCGTTTCTTTCTCACGCGGGACCCGCGGGTCCGGCCTCCTAACCAAACCGGCGGCCGGCGCGGCCGGCCACCATCTTCTTCTCCGCCGCGGCCGTAGCCGCGGCTCTTCCCCGATATCCGGCGGCCGGCGAGGCGGGCCGCCTTCTGGCTGCTCCGCCGCGGCCGTAGGGCCGCGACCTTCCTGTTCTCTGGCGCCGGTGAGGCCGGCGCCCCTGGCTGCTCCGCCGCGGCCGTAGGGCCGCGACCCTTCATGATCTCCGGCGCCGGCGGCCCGGCTGGCCGCCGGTCGCCTCCTTGTTCCGCCGCGGCCCGTCTCCGGCCGCGGTCACTTTCGTAAACAACGACGCGGTGCGTCGGCACCGCGTTTCTTCGTCGCAGCTCGCTCCGGCCATTAATTCTTTTGTTCCTGCGCGGTTGCGACGACACCGCGCTGTCTCCGCTAAATTAACACGAAAGAATAGAAGGGGGAGGAGAATCGGCCGTGTTCGTGCGGTCCGGTCTCCTCCCGTTATAACGATATCAGTTGGCCAATCGTATAAACACAACAATGAATGTTTCACAATTTTTAATAAAAATTGGAACTACGCCCAACGGATTATTCTTTCATGTTCGAGGGAATGAAAACACATAATTTAAAATGGACAAACCCCCTACCTTGAAAATTGACGTCACACGTCGGTTATCGCGGAGGAAGGCGTCGCGGCGTCGGACGTAGATTCCGTGGACGTCGGGGTGCGTCCGAGGAGGGAACGACGTCTCTTCCCTTGTCGCTTAAGACGAAGAAGAGAGGTACGTTGTCGTTGGCGATGATTACCACGGTCGGCGACTTCTCCCTTGTCGAGGAGGAAGATGAAGACGGAAGAATCCGGGACGCCGAGTCTCGATGGTCGTGGGATCGATGTTCTTTGTCGGAGAAGAACCGTTCTTCACGTTCTTCGTCGAAGACGAAGAAGATCTTCAAGTCTCTCAACGATTCTCCCAATCCTCTCAAGTAACAAAGGAACTAACCCAAAATTAAATCAAGCTTACACTTAATTTATTAACACAACCCAACCTTTGGAATTCAAGAGTTTGAATTTCAAAAACTCAAAATTAAACTCACTTATTAATTATACATGAGTTGTATAATTAATTAAAAGTTAAGTTGTCAAGCCTTTAAGAGGGAGAGAGGGGAGTTAGGGAATTTGAGGGGTTTTGGCACATTAAGTGCAAGGGAGTTTAAGGGGGTAGAAGAGAGTTAAGGGGAAGGTGAAGGGTTGGGGCTCATGTGGGACCCACCTCACCTTAATCCTCACTTGGTTAGTTAGGAACTTGTGATTCCACCCCAACTTCCACACTTAGGATATAACCACTTAAGAAGATAAATAAAATAAATATTGTATAACAAATTTATTTTACTCTTCATTTCATCCAGAAAATTAAACATCTCCTCCTAGGCAAACGCAACTTCGGGAAAGGTCTCCTTAAGAGAATATCGGCGCTACGAGTTCATTGGTGTCCTCGGATTTCAATTCCGAGCACCGGATCAAAAGTTATGAAATCCCGCTCGTTCGTTCACTGAACGTACCCGATCCAAACTTCGGAAATTAATTCTGGGCACTCCGGGCCTCGGAATCAGGTGCCGTCAGAAACCGTGCTCTTGTAAAATTCCAAAGAAAATTAAGAAAAAATTTCCCTTTAATTTTACGGGTCTTTACAACACAGCCAAGTCCCTTCAATGAAGCATCACTGTATATAACAAACTCACCATTCCTGGAAGGAAGTACCAAAACTGGAGCATTCACCAATCTTCTTTTCAACTCCTGAAAACAATCATCACATTCTTTTTTCCAGATGAACTTAACACCCTTAAGAGATAGCTTAGTCATTGGACTAGATAACCGTGAAAACATTTCAACAAACCTTCAGTAGTAACCTTCCAAACCAAGAAAACTACGGATCTCGGTTACATTTGTGGGTCTTCGCCATTCTTCAACAACTTTTGTTTTTGCAGGATCAACATTTATCCCATCTGTAGAAACAATGTGACCAAGGAAATAATTTTTTTGTAACCAAAACTCACACTTTCTAAATTTTCCATATAGTTTCTTTTCTTTTAAGGTTTTCAAGATAACCCTTAAATGACTTTCATGCTCCTCTTTACTTTTAGAAAACACCAAAATATCATCAATAAAAACAACCAACATTTTTCACCTGAGTCAAATGAGCCATCACTGCAACAAACTGTTTAGTTCTGATTCTGACCATCTCAAGTTGCTGATTTGAAAGGTCATTTCCCTCTGTATGCCTTCCTAGAAAAGCTATTCTATTTCCTCTATGAAAAACCATTCTTAACACAGAAATATCTTAGGTGAAGCAACATAGTAATCATTAAATGCTATATCATTTCAATCATACCATAAATTAATTTATAATTTAACAATGTTCTAACTCCTAAACTTTCCTAAACCAACCTTTGATACCAACTATAAGGCCCCGACCTTAAACATTAATTAATATTGAATTAAATGAATAATTCACATTGAGGATCTTTTCAGTTTAGAGTTTTAGAGAATTAGGACATAACTGTTACATCTCAAAAGATTAAAAAGTAGACACTTCAACTAAGTTTCCATAAAATAAAAACTCCTAAAAAGAAGCATGTCTAGTTCCATGTTTTAGATAGCATGACTTTCCCTTGATCCCATCCTTGACCCTATTCCACATTAAGTCCTGTGAAAACATTTCAAAAAAACTGGGGTGAGCATAAAAAGCTCAGTAAGGGATACAGAAAGAATGAAAACTGTTAGTTTATCAAAACAACAAGAAAACCATGTATATTTTATCAAAGTAATACCTTCACCTTCATGAAGTAGTAAAAACTCTTCACTGAATAAAATATCATTACTTACCATTTTGTAACCCAAGGATTACCATAAAACCTATATAAAGAACACATAACATATAAAGGTAGCTTGAGACACAAATATACTTAAGTGGAATAACCATACAGTCGACTTCCACACATATCACTTAATGGAATAGCCATACGGCCAACTTCCATACATAATTAATGGAATAGCCATACGGCCGACTTCCATACCCAATGCATTGGAGGTTATAACGTTACCACCCATCCTGGTATTCACGGCACCACCTGTCATATGCTTTATCGCGTAACCACCCATCAAATGTCCATGTACCATTATAAAAATCATAATACATAAAACAAATATAATGGAAAGAAAACATTTCCACACTTTGATCACAATATATCACTTAAATATATTGACATAACAAATCCATTATAAAAACCATTTTCAATACCAAAATACATAAAAGAGTATATGGTATTTATTTCATTTAAAAAAACATTACGGCTTGTTCAGGAAGCAAAAGACCAAATAATACTCGCGGTGGCGGAAAAGGTCGTTGTCACCGCGTACGTTAAAAGAAACATTCCTTTTTTTCGTTTTGTAAAACGCTTCGTAGAAAAAGATTCCTTTTGTATAAAAGTAAAATTCAAAGGGGTTTATACACCGTATAAAATAATGTTGTGTATAAAACGAAATATGACTCAATGAAAGGAGATTGAGACGAAGTCCCATACCTCGGGTCCGACTTGACTCGATCGTTCTTTAACATCCTGAATAATAAACTTGAGTTAATTTCTATTTGCTTAAGAACCTTTTTCAAGTTCATTATTTCTTTTATATTACTTATTGCCATGTTATAAACATTATGTAATCATTTAAGTTAATAATGTTCGGTTTGTTGATATTTGGTTCTTAAGTCGAAAGTGGACTTCTTACAATTACATGTTGTTCGTGTGGTCAAAGGTTCTTTATATCCAGAATGAAATTCATGATTTGGATATCATATATATCATATATATCATATATATCTAGAATATATGTGTATTTATAATATCACATGATCATTTAGAGGAAATAAATGAAATGCACCGTTCATGGAGACGATAATCCATACGTACGCATGAACGCTACTTTCATTTCTTTGTCATATTAATGGATTTAAAACTAAATGCGAGGTATGTATATTTTAATTCCATAATTGTATTCATCATTTATATGTAACATACATGATATATAATAACTTTAAATCCATCCTGTATACGTCCCACATATGGCATTAATGAATCAAATCACTTTGAGGGGGCGGTAGTCCGCACTTCCTAAAATGAAGATATCGCGTATACCCAAAATGGAAGCCATAAAGGTGTGCCATAAATGAAAAATACATAAGATTAAGAAATACATAAACATATTATATATCATATATAAATATATTGGCATCTTAATGGCCACCTTTTAAGGTGTTGGAAGAATATTGAACAATCATCGTTTCGTGAGGCAGAAATTCGCCATCCACGGAAATAGTATGTTCTTTAACCATTAGATGTATGTGTGTATAAGTGTAGCTCTAAATCTTCTTATAAAAACATCCTAGTATATTGAAGATACTGGATTTGTTACAAAATAAATGAATAAAAATGTTTTAGGGGGTTGGAGATGAAAAATAAAACAAAAGAACACAAGTGAAGACATCACCTTAAAATCGGGTAACTCTCTTAGATTTGAGCTCAAAGGCTTCATTTGGAAGACTTCTGCCCAATGTGAGGCTTCAAGGAGTAATATAGGGATGTTTAGATACAAAATGGGCAGGTTTTGGCCGAGCCAAAGGCTTTGGAAGTTTGGGTAAGGTGGTAGAGGTGGGGGCCTTTTATAAGAGGATAGGAGGGGCACTCTTGGAAAGTAAGGAAATGTTACTTTATTATAGAACGAGTTTCGGATTTTAATGGTCTCACTTTGATCTTTTTCGAGTATAAGGTGACAAGGGTTCGAAATCCACCCATAAAATAGGTTTTTGACTTGTGTAGGTCTTAGATGTTACATTATATTTCCATTTTATTTAAATCGTTAAATAATGAGGTAATCGTTGCATCATCATGGTGTCATAAATAATTTAATTTATTTAATGTCTAAAATTTATAAAAAAAATACTATGATGTAGGAAATCTTTTTACCTTTCCAATTAATATTTATAGTCAAAAATCGGTTTTTTATCACCACATGTAAAACTTGTTTAAGTAAAACAACTCTTGTTTGTGACATTTTTATTTTAACTTTAAATAAAAAGTCACTACTAGAAAAGGGGGCATTGAAGCCCTCCAAACTCGGGCGACCGCCATTGGCGGTCGCTATAGCTAACCAATAGCGACCGCCAATGGCGGTCTCTAACCTACATAAAAAAACGGGGGGCTTCTGCCCACCCCCCCCCCCCCCCCCCCCGCGCCCCCTCGACCTCGATCTCCCTCGCCGCCCTAACCCCCTCCCTCCCTCGCCGCCCTCCCTCGCCGCCCTCCCCTCCCCCGCCGCCCGGCCTCCCCCGCTGCCCGCCCTCCCCCGCCGGCCGCCCTCCCCCGCCGCCCGCCCTCCCCCGCCGCCCGCCCTCCCCCGCCGCCCGCCCTCCCCCGCCGCCCGCCCTCCCTCGCCTCCTGCCCTCCGGCCTCTGGCCGCCGCCCTCCGGCCGCCGCCCTCGGGCCTCCGGCCGCCACCCTCCGGCCTCTCGGCCCTCCCCCCCACCCCGGACATCACCCGCACCCCGGACAGCCCCCCCCCCCCCCCCCCGCACACTCCGGACCGCCCCCCGCACCACAGACGCCTCCCCGCACCCCGGACATCCCCCCTGCACTCGGACACCCCCCTCCGAACCCAGACAGCCCCCCCGCACCCCGGATAGCCCCCCCCCCCCCCCCCGCACTCGGACACCCCCCCTCCGAACCCGGACATCCCCCCCCCCCCCCCCGCACCCCGGACAGGCCCCCTGCACCCCGGACACCCCACCCCGCACCCCCGACAGCCCCCCTGCACCCCAGACAGCCCCCCCCCCCCACACACCCCGGACACCCCCGCACCCAAACACCCCTGCCCGCACCCCTGACAGGCCCCTGACACCCCAGACACCCCTCCCCGCACCTCGGACAGTCCCCCCCCCCTCACTGCCCGTCCCCAGTCCCCTCACCGCCTCCTCTCCTCCAGCTCCCCGCCGTCGCTGCCGCCCGTCCCCTCCCTTGCCGCACCGCCTTTGGCTCCGACTCCCCTTCGCTGTCTCCTCTCCCTCGCAGCACCGCCTTCGGCTCCCCTCCCTTTCAGGTTTGTAGCTCAATCAGGTAACATGAGCTTTCAGTTACATTATTATTTTATCAATGGTTCATAAACAAATGGTTAATATTTATTTTGAATATAGTTGATTTGAAAAATGTAAATGTAATAAGTATTGTGTAAATGTTTGTTATACAGATATTATTATGGATAAGAGTTGGATTGATCTTCCAAATCGAACGTCTCGAGAATATTTCAATGGCATTATGCAGTTTATTGACTTCACGAGAGGATTTGAAAGTGACTATATTAGTTGTCCATGTAGAAAATGTGCTAACAGATATCAATTCACACGAGATACTATGAGGGAGCACCTTTTCTTTAATGGATTTCTGAAAAATTATAAGAGTTGGACTCGTCATGGAGAAGAATATGTTCGTTGTCAAAATACAGATGTAGCTCAGATGGATGTTGATGCAAGGATGACTGATCCAATGCATGAAATGCTTACTGAAATGGTACGTGGGTTTGATCCTGAAGTAATTGACATCCAGAATCTTGAGACCGGTGAGATAAATCTTCACTCTGGTGCAGATCATGATTCGAGGAGGTTTTATGAAGTACTTGATGATGTGAAAACAGAATTATATCCTGGATGTACTTCTTACAATAAACTGTCGTTTATCGTGGAGTTTTTGCATTTGAAGACTTTGAATAATTGTTCAAACACATCATTCGACATGCTTTTGGTTTTATTGAAAAAAGTTCTTCCTGTCGATGCTAAGATTCCTGAGTCGTATTACTATGCTCGTAAGTTGACAGAGAACTTAGGTTTTACATATGAGACTATAGATGCATGTGCAAACAACTGTATGTTGTTTAGAAATGAAACTGCTCATTTGGATATTTGTATGGTTTGTGGCGCTTCCAGGTGGAAAGAGAACAGGGGAAATAAGACTCATCAAAGTCAGATTTCGATACAGGGGAAACCGATTGCCGTGAAGCAAATGCATTACTTTCCCCTTAAACCGAGGTTGAAAAGATTTTTTATGTCATCTAAAGTTTCTAATTTAATGAGATGGAATGCAGAAAGAGTTCATGAAAGTGACATGTTAACCCACCCGGCAGACTCTCATGCAGGGAAGGATTTTGTTAAGAGACATCCCGACTTTGCTAAAGATGTTCATAATGTCCGATTGGGATTGGAAGCAGATGGTTTCAATCCATTCAATTCTATGGTTGGTGCAACTCATAGCACATGGCCCGTGGTGTTGGTTCCATATAATCTTCCTCCGTGGCTTTGTATGAAGCAACAATTTATATTACTTTCCACTCTTATTGATGGACCTAAAATTCCGGAGGATAAGATTGATGTTTACCTTCATCCATTGATTGATGAGTTGAATGAATTTTGGGGCGATGGTGTGATGACTTATGACTACGAAACGAATGAAATGTTCAAACTGCATGCTGCTTTATTGTGGACAATCAATGACTTCCCAGCTTATGAAAATTTATCAGGCTGGAGTACGAAAGGGGAATTTTCTTGCCCTTGTTGCAATAAAAGTAAAAAATCTGTATGGCTTAAACACTTCAAAAAATGGGCATACATGGGTCACAGGTGTTTTCTCCCTCCTCAGCACAGGTTCAGAAAGGACAGAGTGACATTTGATGGTTCTAGAGAGTTCATCCCATCACCAAATATCATGACAGGAGTCGAAATGTTATCGCAGATTGAGGAAGAAAACATCCGCACGGTATATGAAATTCAGGATTTGGTGGCTCCTCTAGTACGTAATATTCGTGCTGCGGGTAGGCAGCGCAGTCACAATTGGAAAAAGAAAATTATTTTTTATAGTCTTCCATATTGGAAAACTAACATGTTGAGGCATAATTTGGATATCATGCACATTGAAAAAAATGTTTGTGATAACATATTGTGGACCATTATAGGTGTCAGTGGAAAGTCAAAGGACCATGTTAATGCACGCCGTGATTTGGAAGAAATGGGTTTAAGGAAACAGTTGCATTTACAGTTAGCTGAGGGAAACAAGGAATATATGCCTGCTGCACAGTATTCGATGACTACAGTGGAGAAAGAGACATTTCTTTCCATTTTGAAGATGGTCAAGGTGCCTGATGGTTACTCTTATAATAATTCAAAGTGTACGAATCTGACGAGCAAGACATTGCAAGGGTTGAAAAGTCATGACAATCACATATTACTTCAGTAGTTGATTCCAATCGCAATTTGTGATTGTTTATCCCCCAATGTTGTTCAGCCCTTGATTGAGATGAGTAATTTTTTTAGACAACTTTGTTTAAGAAATCAACGAATGAGTGATTTAAAAAGTTTGCAGGACCGAATTGTACTTATGCTTTGTCACTTTGAGAAACTTTTCCCCCCCTCATTTTTCGATGTTATGGTCCACTTGACAGTGCACCTAACTGATGAAGTAATGGCTGCTGGTCCAGTGCAATTCAGGTGGATGTATCCTATTGAACGGTATTTGAGTACATTGAAAATATTTGTATGCAACAGAGATCATCCAGAGGCATCAGTAGCCAATGGTTATTTGATGGATGAGTGTACTACCTTTTGTGCAGAATATCTTAGGGATGTTGAAACAAGATTAGATAAGCCCTCTCGGATTCATGATGGTCCAGTTGGAGAAGGAACCACATTTGATATGGACAACATCGAGTGGATACAAGCACATCGATATATCTTGTTCAATACTCCATCAGTTGCACCATTAATGCAGTAAGTATCTTATCAATGTGCTTGTATAACTTTTACATGTTTTGTTTGCATAAGTTGATCTTTTAAACATCGCGTAATCATTTGCAGGAAACACATTAATGAGATAAAAGAAGAGATGCATTGTGCGACTGAGTTGCAAATTCAACAATCTCATTATGCGGCATTTCATGATTGGTTCAAGGATTATGTATGTATAAATTGATTTTCATTATGAGTGAAGTATTAAACTAATTCTTTCTACATATATAAGTATTGATTTTTATAAATTATGTAGGTTCGTAAGCTGAGGGAGTTAGGGGACCCCACACTACCTGAAGTATTTATCCAACTGGCTGAGGGTCCATCTATAACGGCTCGTCGTTATAAAGCTATTGATGATAATGGTTTTTGATTTCACATTAAAGATGTTGACGACAAACGACCAACACAAAATAGTGGCATCAGTTGTCCCTTTGTCGATTCTGGTTATTACTATGGTCAATTGATAGACATCATTGAAGTTGTATACACACACGGTTTGAAGTACATATTGTTAAAGTGTAATTGGGTTGATCCAGTGCGTGGATGTAAAGTCGATCAATATCAGTTTTCATTGGTGAATTTTAACTATATGTTATACAGAAATAATGAACGAGTTGAGAATGAACCTTTCATTTTGACATCACAAGAGGAACAAGTATTCTTCGTTACTTTGCCTTCGGATCCAAGTTGACAAGTTGTTGTCAAAATGTCTCGGCGATGAGTGTTTTTATTTGAAGAAGATGAACCCGAGACTGTTCCGTTTGTTTACCAACAACTTGATCAACATACCGTAGTTCAACGTGAAGAAGATATTTATTGGGTCAGAGCGGCTGTTGAAGGAGAAACGGTCGATTTTCATGCTTAATGAAAGGTATAATTGTTTTCCCGATATTCAGTAGAATGTCCTAGGATATCATAAATTATCTAATCATTTTATAAATCCTTATAAGTTTTAATCCTCACTTTTTTAAGTTAATTCAGTCATAAATATTTAGGTTGATTAACTTTCTGATTTTTTAAAATTCATTCACAACTAATTATTCAATCCATTTTTTGTTTGATTAACATTTGTACAAGTTTGATTTATTAAGAACAATCCAATTTATCTTTTAAACACTTTGGACTCATTACTGATATTTTCTATGACTGTAGACATGTCAGGGGAAGAGGCAGAAGATCCACATCATCCATCTGAGGCATCTACGTCTCTGGGTCGAGGTATGTTTGAATGTCATTGTCTATATTTTTTATGTAATTGACACACATATATATATATATATAACATTTGTCAATTTATATATAAAATTGTTTTCAACAGGATCAGACACGGCTGCTTCTTCCTCTCGCAGGAGAGGCCCTGGTCGTGGCATATTATCATGGAATTCCGACACGACGATAGATGTTTCATTTGATGAGGTATTTCATCCCGTGGGACCGAATGCCCCGACATTTATTCGTCAGCTGGGTCATATCATACGTGACCCACATCGATTTCCATTGACCACGCGTGATTGGGCTTCTATCCCTCAGGACACATTAGATCGTCTATGGAGGGAGGTTCAGGTAAGAAAATAATTTTACTTTATTTTCTATTTATAAAGAATACTAATATGTTTGATTATTTTCTTTATAGAAAAATTTGAAAGTATGCCCTGAAGAGTTTCGGCCCATGTGTATGAGAAAATGCCGTAAGATGTGGAAAGATTATAAAGGCAAAGTGAAGAGGGACCACTAGGTACCAAATGTGGGTGCCCTTGACATTTTGGAAAAAGTCCCGAGAGGTGTCCTCCCGGCTCAGTGGCGTGACTTGGTTGCATATTGGTCTACTGAGGGTGTTGCGGTTTGTATATTAATTATTTTGCTGTATATATATTTTCAAGAATATGTGATTTGTTTGAAATTTGAATGAATTGAATGTAGGAGGTGTCAACACGCCATTCGGAGAATCGAGCGTTGCAGGGACCAGCTCACAGGCTCGGGACTCGTCACGTGTCTCAGATCCGACATGAGATATATATTATTCATTTTTTAATTTATTAATTAATTAATTTGGTTTTGTGTTTATATTCTTTTAATATACAGTTGCGAGGGCAAGGTGCAACAACTGATAAAATGTCGGTGTGGATAAGGACTCATGATCACAATGATCCAGAGGTTGCAACATTGATAGTAAGTGTCTGTACTTACCAATAATTACATAAATCTATATATTAACATATATATATTTATATATATTTAAATATTTCACAGGCTCAATTTGAAGCTGAGTTAGAACATCTGCCAGAGGACCAGCGACAGCTTCCCATGCGACGAGATGAGATCTTTCATCGCATTATTGGTCGGGACGGGCATGGCTATAGTTTGACCTATGGAGCAGGGATTCCTCGTTCTGTAGTGTCACGCGCTGCGGTTGTCGGTCCTGTTGTTGCTCATATGACACAACAGATGTCAGATTTTGAGGCACGGCTGCGCGCTTCCGAGGAGACAAATGCGCAATTGACAGCTGAGGTTAGAGCACTGCGGGAATATGTGCGTTGAGCTGATGGTACAGGGGATCATACGATGCAGGTATATACTGTATTTATTTATTTAATTTAAATTATTTTTGTTATTAAAATATTTATAAAGTTTATTTGTTGTAGGAACCTGGCCCACCAGAAGGAGGTAGCAGTGATGGCAATGCGTGACGCACCATATATTCACGAGATATGTTTTTTGTTTTTACTGGTAGGGTTGACATTGATGTACTGTATTTATTCATTTAAGTAATGCATTATTACCATCCATTGTGGTCTTTTAAATATTTTATACACATATTGAGTTTTTGATCAGATAATCTTGAATGATTCTACATTTGAAAAAGTCGAACTAATTCCAACAGATCAATAAATCTGATATTATAGATTATGTATTATCCAATATATTTTTTATAAATTTATGTATGGTATCGATAAAAGAAATATGTATTAATTAGATGTTATCACTTTTATTTTTCACTTTTTTAATCAATGGTATGGCCTTTGCACCCCCGGAGAGCCCCCCGCACCCCCGTACAGCCCCCACACCCCCGTACAGCCCCCCCGCACCCCCGTACAACCCCCCGCAACCCCGTACAGCCCCCCGCACCCCCGTACAACCCCCCGCAACCCCGTACATCCCCCCGCACCCCCGTACAACCCCCCCCCACACACCCCCGTACAGCCCCCCGCACCCCCGTGCAGACCCCCCCCCCCCCCCCCCGCACCCCCGTACAGCCCCCCGCACCCCCGTACACCCCCCCCCCCCCCCCCGCACCCCCGTATAGCCCCCCGCACCCCCGTACAACCCCCCCCCCCCCCACCCCCCGCACCCCCGTACAACCCCCCGCACCCCCGTACTGCCCCCCGCCACCCCCGTACAACCCCCCGCACCCCCGTACAGCCCCCCACACCCCGTACAGCCCCCCCCCCCCCGCACCCCCGTACAACCCCCTGCACCCCCGTACAGCCCCCCGCACCCCCGTACAGCCCCCCAACACCACCGTACAGCCCCCCCCCCCCCCCCCCCCCCGCACCCCCGTACAGCCCCCCGCACACCCGTACATCCCTCCCCCCCCCCCCCCGCACCCCTGTATAGCCCCCCGCACCCCCGTACAGCCCCCCGCACCCTCGTACAGCCCCCCCCCCCCCCCCCCCCCCCGCAGCCCCCGCACCCCCGTACTGCCCCCCGCCACCCCCCGATTGTGTCCTTTTCAGCAGCGCGGCGCGCGCTGAAATGGCGCGTTGGGGGGTCAAAACCACTCGAACGACCTCCGAATGCCACGAAACCGTACGACAACATCCGGGGCGTGAATTGTGAAATGGTCAGCCAGACGGAACCTCATTCGGAGGTGCCGTGTGACCGCGGCGGCCGGAAATGCATTTCGGGCGCCATTAAACACCAAAACGGCGTGCGGCGGTCCCATTCGGAGCAAACGTGCTCCGAAAGAACTGAAACTGCACGGGAACGATAGAAATATTATTCATGAGATGCAGGAGGAGGCAGCACATCCAACAGACGTGCGGTGCGCGCAGCACGTCCGATTGTGTCCTTTTTAGCAGCGCGGCGCGCGCTGAAATGGCGCGTTGGGGGGTCAAAACCACCCGAACGACCTCCGAATGCCACGAAACCGTACGAAAATATCCGGTGCGTGAATTGTGAAATGTTCGGTCAGACGGCACCTCATTCGGAGGTGCCGTGTGACCGCGGCGGCCTGAAACGCGTTTCCGGCGCCATAAAACACCAAAACGGCGTGCGACGGTCCCATTCGGAGCAAACGTGCTCCGAAAGACCTGAAACCGCACAGAAACGATCGAAATATTATTCCTGAGATGCAGGAGTAGGAAGCACGTCCAGCAGACGTCCGGTGCGCGCGGCATGTCCGATTGTGTCCTTTTCACCAGCGTGGCGCGCGCTGAAATAGAGCGTTGGGGGGTCAAAACCACTCGAACAACCTCCTAATGCCAAGAAACCGTTCTACAACATCCGGGGCGTGAATTGTGAAATGGTCGGCCAGATGGCACCTCATTCGGAGGTGCCGTGTGACCGCGGCGGCCGGAAACGCGTTTCGGGCGCCATTAAACACTAAACCGGCGTGCAGCGGTCCCATTCGGAGAAAACGTACTCCGAAAGACCTGAAACCGCACATGAACGATAGAAATATTATTCCTGAGATGCAGGAGGAGGCAGAACATCCAGCGGACGTGCGGTGCGCGTGGCACGTCCGATTGTGTCCTTTTCAGCAGCGTGGCGCGCGCTGAAATGGCGCGTTGGGGGGGTCAAAACCACCTGAACGACCTCTGAATGCCACGAAACCGTACGATAATATCAGGGGCGTGAATTGTGAAATGGTCGGCCAGACGGCGCCTCATTCTGAGGTTCCGTTTGACCGCGGTGACCGAAAACGCGTTTCCAGCGCCCTAAAACACCAAAACGGCGTGCGGCGGTCCAATTCGGAGCAAACGTGCTCCGAACGACCTGAAACCGCACGGGAAAGATAGAAATATTATTCCTGAGATGCATGAGGAGGCCGCACGTCCATCGGACGTGCGGTGCGCGCGGCACGTTCGATTGTGTCCTTTTCAGCAGCGCGGCGCGCGCTGAAATGGCGCGTTGGGGGGTCAAAACCACCCGAACGACCTCCGAATGCCACAAAACCGTACGACAATATCCGGGGTGTGAATTGTGAAATGGTCGGCCAGATGGCAACTCATTCGGAGGTGCCGTGTGACCCCGGCGGCCGGAAATGCGTTTCTGGCGCCATAAAACACCAAAACGGCGTGCGGCGGTCCAATTCGGAGCAAACGTGCTCCGAACGACCTTAAACCGCACGATAATGATAGAAATATTATTCCTGAGATGTAGAAGGAGGCCGCACGTCCATCGGAAGTGCGGTGCGCGCGGCACGTCCGATTGTGTCCTTTTCAGCAGCGCGGCGCGCGCTGAAATGGCGTGTTGGGGGATCAAAACCACCCGAACGACCTCTGAATGCCACGAAACCGTATGACAACATCCGGGGCGTGAATTGTGAAATAGTTGGCTAGACGGCACCTCATTCAGAGGTGCCGTGTGACCGCGGCAGCCGGAAACGCGTTTCTGGCGCCATTAAACACCAAAACGGCGTGCGGCGGTCAAATTCGGAGAAAACGTGCTCCGAACGACCTGAAACCGCACGAGAATGATAGAAATATTATTCCTGAGATGAAGGAGGAGGCCGCACGTCCATCGGATGTGCGGTACGCGCGGCACGTCCGATTGTGTCCTTTTCAGCAGCGCGGTGCGCGCTGAAATGGCGCGTTGGGGGGTCAAAACCACCAGAACGACCTCCAAATGCCACGAAACCATACGACAACATCCGAGGCATGAATTGTGAAATGGTCGCCCAGACGGCACCTCATTCGGAGGTGCCGTTTGACCGCGGCGGCCGGAAACGCGTTTCCGACGCCATAAAACACCAAAACGGCGTGCGGCGGTCCCATTCGGAGAAAACGTGCTCCGAAAGACCTGAAACCGCACGGTAATGATAGAAATATTATTCCTGAGATGCAGGAGGAGGCAGCACATCCAGAAGACGTGCGGTGCGCGCGACACGTCCGATTGTGTCCTTTTCAGCAGCGCGGCGCGCGCTGAAATGGCGCGTTGGGGGGTCAAAACCACCCGAATGACCTCCGAATGCCACGAAACCGTACGACAATATCCGGGTCGTGAATTGTGAAATGGTCGGCCAGACGGCACCTCATTCGGAGGTGCAGTGTGACCGCGGCGGCAGGAAACGCGTTTCTGGCGCCAAAAAACACCAAAACGGCGTGCAACGGTCCAATTTGGAGCAAACGTGCTCCGAACGACCTGAAACCATACGAGAACGATAAAAATATTATTCCTGAGATGCAGGAGGAGGCCACACGTCTATCGGACGTGCGGTGCGCACGACACGTCCGATTGTGTCCTTTTCAGCAGCGCGACGCGCGCTGAAATGGCGCATTGGGGGGTCAAAACCACCCGAACGACCTCCGAATTCCACGAAACCGTACGACAACATCCGGGGCGTGAATTGTGAAATGGTTAGCCAGACGGCACCTCATTTGGAGGTGCCGTGTGACCGCGGCGGCCAAAAACACGTTTCCGGCGCTATAAAACACCAAAACGGCGTGCGGCGGTCCCATTCGGAGAAAACGTGCTCCGAAAGACCTGAAACCGCACGGGAACGATAGAAATATTATTCCTGAGATGCAGGAGGAGGCATCACGTACAGTGGACGTGCGGTGCGCACGGCACGTCCGATTGTGTCCTTTTCAGCAGCGCGGCCCGCGCTGAAATGGCGCGTTGGGGGGTTAAAACCACCCGAACTACCTCCGAATGCCACGAAACCGTACGCCAATATCCGAGGCGTGAATTGTGAAATGGTCGGCCATACGGCACCTCATTCGGAGATGCCGTGTGACCGCGGCGGCTGGAAACGCATTTCTAGCGCCATTAAACACCAAAACGGCGTGCGGCGGTCCCATTCGGAGCAAACGTGCTCCGAAAGACCTGAAACCGAACAGGAACGATAGAAATATTATTCCTGAGATGCAGGAGGAGGCAGCACGTCCAGCAGATGTGCGGTGCGCGCGGCACGTCCGATTGTGTCCTTTTCAATAGCGCGGCGCGCGCTGAAATGGCGCGTTGGGGGGTCAAAACCACCCGAACGACCTCCGAATGCCACGAAAACCATACGACAATATCCGGGGCGTGAATTGTGAAATGGTCGGCCAGACGGCACCTCATTCGGAGGTGCCGTGTGACCGCGGCGGCCGGAAACGCGTTTCCGGCGCCACAAAAACACCAAAACGGCGTGCGGCGGTCCAATTCTGAGCAAACGTGCTCCGAACGATGTGAAACCGCATGGGAACAATAAAAATATTATTTCTGAGATGCAGGAGGAGGCCACACGTCCATCGGACGTGCGGTGCGCGCGGCACGTCCGATTGTGTCCTTTTCAGCAGCGCGGCGCGCGCTGAAATGACGCGTTGGGGGGTCAAAACCACCCGAACGACCTCCGAATGCCACGAAACCGTACGACAACATCCGGGGCGTGAATATTGAAATGGTCGACCAGACGACACCTCATTCGGAGGTGCCGTGTGACCGCAGCGGACAGAAACGCGTTTCGGGCGCCATTAAACACCAAAACGGCGTGCGACGGTCCCATTCGGAGCAAACGTGCTCCGAAAGACCTGAAAGCGCACGGGAACGATATAAATATTATTCCTGAGATGCAGGAGGAGGAAGAACGTCCAGCGGACGCGCGGTGTGCATGGCACGTTCGATTGTGTCCTTTTCAGCAGCGCGACGCGCGCTGAAATGGCGCGTTGGGGGTCAAAACCACCCGAACGACCTCCGAATGCCACGAAACCGTACGACAACATCCGGGGCGTAAATTGTGAAATGGTAGGCCAGAAGACACCTCATTCGGAGTTTCCTTTTGACCACGGCAGCCGGAAACGCGTTTCCGGCGCCCTAAAACACCAAAACGGCGTGCGGCGGTCCAATTCGGAGCAAACGTGCTCCGAACGACCTTAAACCGCACGAAAACGATAGAAATATTATTCCTGAGATGCAGGAGGAGGCCGCATGTCCATCAGACGTGCGGTGCGCGCGGCACGTCCGATTGTGTCCTTTTAAGCAGTGCGGCGCGCGCTGAAATGGCGCATTGGGGGGTCAAAACCACCCGAACGACCTCCGAATGCCACAAAACCGTACGACAACATCCGGGGCGTGAATTTTGAAATGGTCGGCCAGACGGCACCTCATTCGGAGGTTCCGTTTGACCACGGCGGCCGAAAATGCGTTTCCGGCACCCTAAAACACCAAAACGGCGTGCGGCGGTCCCATTCGGAGCAAACGTGCTCCGAAAGACCTGAAATGAGATTATTTCTTGAATCGAAGTATTTAAATTATTATAGAACAATGATTTGATATTATATATATATATTATATATATATTAAAACATTTAAAATATATATTATATATATATATTTATTTAAAATATTGTATTTAATAGTATATATATGAATATATATATATATATATATATAGATATATATTCAATTCAATAAAAAAAAATTTTAAATTTTTTTTTAGACTAGCGACCGCCATAGGCGGTCGCTATTGGCTGCCCGGCAGAGGGGCTGCAGCGACCGCTTGGCGGTCGCTGAAGGCCAATCTGCCGCCCTTCTATAGCGACCACCATTGGCGGTCGCTGAAAGCCTCTAGCGACGAGGCAACAACGACCGCTAAAGGCCGGATTTTCAGTAGTGAGTTATTAATGTCATTTTCCAACCAAAGTGGCTTCATGGGGTCCCCAAGTTGACCCATGGATTTTCATGGTCGGCCATTACACATCCAATGAGTTTATGACATTTTTCAAGTTCATTTCATATTATTACAACATTATTTTTACGTTAAATTACACTAATTATCTCTAATCGCGATTAAAAACATAATAAGTTACTATTCACCAAAAAAATTATTTTAATCCCATTGAACCACATTTTACTTCTTAATGACAACCATGTATGTCGGATTTTTGAAATTCAAAACACAAAGGTGGTAAAATTTCATTTAAACGAAAAATCAGTTTTTTTAAGTACCACATAGTGGTTTCACTATTCATCAAAAATTGATGTTTTTCAGAAAAATACCAAAACTTCACCCTAAGATATATTTGATATTCCGAATTCAAAAATGAATTCTATTTTACAAAATTCAAAACATATATGTTTTATTAATTAATTTAAAAATTAATTCCCGCTTTCAGAGCAAATAGCGTATTTTTATGAATTAATAAGTATCAAAAGATTGACACTAGTTTAAGTCCGATTTCAAAGTGAAATTAATTCCAACGACCACTATTGGATTTAATGGTATAATTAAATTTTAATTTTAATTTATAACCAATTCAAAAGATAATCTAATCATATAAATAAATTAATTAAAAAGATTTTTTGAATTAAAATAAAACATTTTTCACTATTCATTTAAAAAATGAACTTTATCAGAAAAATACCAAAAATTTACACAAAGTAAATTTTGATGTCCCGATTCTAAAGAAGATTTTTATTTGGTCCAATATAATTTATAAGAGTGAAAAAAACTATATTTAATGACGTTTCTCCATCAAAAGGCGATAAGTGAACCTTTAGTGAAAACTAGGGCATATACGCCTAAAATTGAATTATTTCTATATTTTAAGCCTTTATCTTTTATTAGATAAAAGTAAAAACATTTAAAAAAATATATAATAATATTTTAGTTATTTCTATCCATTCTTGCAAATACAACAGCTATGTGTTAACTACCATTTAAAATAATATTATTTTATTACTAGTGTGCAATGAAAGATTTCAATGAAACTCTTTGTTCCGTATCGGGTATGCTATCACACATAGCAACCCTTTTAAAGTAAAATTAATATTTAATTCATAAATATTAATAAATATGAAAATGATTTATTCATTATTTACCTGGGATGTTACAATAAGTGTAGTACCAATTTGGCTTGATTGGTTTCACCAAGTTGTTATGCCTAAATCCATTTTAATTTTACTTATCATAGCTAATATTTATGATCAATTTATTTAGCATTGGATATCATGACCACCAATTGTGGATGGTGTCTATACGATGCAACCAGAAAGGGATGGTCACATCACAGAATGATAATAAAGGATTCATGTTATTGAAATCCTATTTAGGATTAATGTAAGAAACAAGATCATAGTATATACATTTTTAATAAATTATTTCCATGGGTCTACCAGAGGATAGTGGTAACACCAATGTTTTCCAAGAAAAAATATGTTCAGAAACATATTGAAAACAAACATTGGTCTCATAGTAAGTTAAGTCCAAAATGAAATTTTTTCTTCTATGGTTGAATTAAAGTAGCAACCTAAGTTCTAGGGAACAGGATCTACTGAGGTAGATCTATAGGCTGCTTGGTCCTAGTCCATCGTACGTATAGTGACATTGTATTGAAAAATAAAAGTTGCAAAAATTTAATAGATGAATTGATGCCTATGTCACAGGGCATAATCTCTAGATGTTGAACTATCTGTGACATGGGAGTAGAAAAATGTGATGAGTTAAATCCATACGTCGAAGCGATGGATCAATCACACATGCTATAATAGTACAAGAACTGATATTTCCAATGTATATTTTATAATATGAAAATATCAGATATATCTAGGAGCACTGCAAGGGATGTATTCAGAACTATCTAATTGTACTTTGGAAAGTACAAAAGATATGTACTCGATAAGTGGAGAAGAAAGGATACTAGTATCTAGGGATACAAACTAGCCTTCCATAGATCAATGTGATCTAGTATTGCAGTTAGGCTAAAGTCGATGAGAGATTCAAGCTCATATCTACCAGTGGTGGCCATACCTAAAAGACCAAGTACATTAAAGCATCTAAGATGTTTAACAAGTAGTTTGATGCAATGATTTGTTCCAATTCTTGGAATCTCACCTGGTAAGAAAAGTATTATCATAACATAGATTATGATATTATTACTAGACAAGATGTCTTGTTATGATAGTGGGAAAAAGGTATATACTCGGGATACCATCTCTTGAGGAGTTTTACTCGACGAGATAAGGTCTCAATAGCAGAATATCCATGAGGCCGAACCATGGAAGACCCAGTAGCTAAAGTTTTTACTCAGAAGAAACATGAAGTTCATCATGTGAGTAGCTAACAAGATTAGTTAGAAAGTTGGATCTAGTGCAAGTGGGAGTGTTGAAATAGTGGGTTCCCTAATCCCAAATATTCAGTGATTTTGATTACCGTATCATGTATTCAGTTAGCTATGCATGATGTCATCTTACCATTATAGTGTAGACTATTCTGCATCCACTATTGAAATGGTAATGTCCAAAGATTAATTATCGCATAGAAAGGTTATAGAAGTTCCCATGCTATAATGAGAACCTATAGATACTATAAAATTAATCTTAATTATATGTTACATAGTCTAGATACATCTTACTGATTGTACACAGTAGATTTTTGGACAATAGGTGTTAGGGGCTCATTAGCATTGATACTTCTTCTCATGACGTTCTCACTTGGTGATCTCTTGTTGTGAGATCATGAGGACTGGACCACCAATTGGAACTCCATATGTTTCGAGATTCATTTGATGTTCATATCTACGATCATGTGTAATGGTCTCCTAACTTGAGATCATTACCAATGAATGTCATTTGACTACGTACTTTGATAAAAGATTAAAACCATGACAATGAAGTCGTGGTGAGGTAGTTTGTGTTGGGTGCGTCATTGGTGGCATCACATTGGTTGAATGGTCAAGAAAGGATGTGTCGCTTACAGGTTATAGAAGTAATATATCTCAAGCCATGTTGATAAGGATGGCAGTACCTTTATAAGACCATATCCATCGCAGTCAAGGGTAAATCCATCCATTTAAATCAACAAACAATTTAACAATATAAGGTCGATGACATGTGAGTGCGTCCTTCTTTAAGAGACATTACTGAAAAAGAGATTATATTACACAGTGCGTGTTCGTAGGTTGGTTATCACTATTGTGACAATCCTTATCTCTTTAGGGTCCATGATGGGTTGTTAGATCCCGCTCTTGGTCAGTGAATACTATTCATTGTTTTCAAGATAAGGTCCTGTATGGTCAGACACAATTGCATATTCATGAATCTTCCCTATTCTGTTTACTGTGATTTTTGGACATAGTGGGCCCCGGCATAGGGGTACTAGATTTTTCCAAAGTTAAACGATCACCAATGAAATAAATTAATTCATATTATTCGAGTTTAGAATAATGAGTACAAAATTTATTTATTAAATGTATTTAAGAGATTTATGTAAATACATGGAAAAATATTAATTGATGAATATTAAATTATTCAAGGTTCAATTAATTTTTATCGGAGCGATGAGTTGACTTAATGAATTAATTATTATCATGTAATATATTTTAATATATTATAAGTAAGTGATAATAATATTTATTACTCAGTTTAGTAGTAATACAATGTCATTGATTGTGGTTTAAGTATTCGGGGGTCAGGTTGGCATTTTTGGGTAATTAATTAACCACTATAAATATTAGAGGAGAGGAGATTTCTATTTTCTATTCTTGGAGCTTCTCTATCCTTTCCTCTCTCCCATAATCTAGAGAGATATGCTTTGGATCCAAGGATCATGGATTAAGCACTCTATCAGGCATCGCTAGTGAAATGGTGTGGTGATCGTTGGAGCGTCGAAGGTGTCATCTCAATCCTGCACTAGTACCTTTATTATGTTGAATGAGGCTCCCATATATTCCTTGAAGTGTGTGTGGAAGATCTAGAGGAATTTACTTAGAATTATTCGAGAAACGATCGCCAACAATGAGCAGACATCATGTGCAGCTTCAGAATAAAAACAGGTCTTTATGGTTTATTTTGTGTTTAAAATCCTTCACTTGAGATCCTCAAATTTAATTGAGATGCTCTTCACCAACATCGACAAGTTTACGTCGATCGTCGGTGGAAAAAATTTAAAACCCACCTATTTGGGGCTTCCGTTGCACGCCTGTTTACAACAATAAGCACTAAATATTTAGTTTTTTGGGTGACACCTCCTCATTCCATAAGACATAGGTGATAAGAGACTTTAGTTTTTAGATTGATCCCTATGTTGGGAAGCCTCTAACTAACCCATCTCTCCTATATATGAACCCTATGAGTTGATAGAATAGATAACCTTTCATCCAAAACCATCCACAAGGAAGGAGAAAATCCCAATTTCCCAAGAGAAAATCTAGGTCCACAACAATTCATTAGGAACAGTTCTACATTACAAACCTAGAGCTAGTGGTGCCTTAAATACGAGCTCTATTTATGGAATTCCAGATTCCCCACCAACCAGAAGACACAAGTATATCCTTCCCCTTCCACTAATGATAGTTACTCCCCATGCATTGGAACCAATCTTGAAAAAAATTCGTACAAGTTCATGCTTTTATCCCATGCCAGATGAGGACATTGAATCTTCTCCACAGAGAGTACACCCACTCCCATTTTAAAATAGATGAATTCTTGTTTTCCCCTATAATCCCCATAAATAAATCATTTTCAATGCTAGGTTAACCCCTCTTCTTTAAATCACCTCATTAATTGGGTTCCCTTGATTTCAGATACATCAGATAAGAACGTAATACTTATTTAATATTTATTTTCACAAGATAACTTCTCCTCATTCATATTTCTCATAGTTTTCATGCAAGGAGTTCATATAACAGTTTTTGGTAAAAGATCCTGATGACGATACTATTTTGATGTTGATTTATCGATTGGAGGACATATGGATAATGTTGATGATTTAAATTTTTTTTATCAAGAATAGCCTGATGAAAGGTCAGATTCATGCAAGCCTAATAAAATGTAATCTTGGAGTTGAAAAATACTAGGAACCTTAGGGGTAAACCCACCTACTTATGTATCCAAAAGTCGATCTCCCTACATCCAATAATCCATCGGGCATTGCATTGGACTGCTAGTAAGTGGTCACATAGAATCTTACATAAATTATAAATTTTCCCATTTGGTGATTCATAGTCTTATATATAATTCCCCACAACAAACTTACTCTAGAGGGATCTCCTTTCCCATGACCTCCCATGATAGCTTGTCCTAGAGGTACATCAGGGTATCTACTATATTACATATATTGATGTTTCCTTCATCGAACGGTTCATAAATTCTGGCCCAAGAGGCCCAGTGACACCTTCTTTCTACATGTGCATCCCTGATAAAGGATTTCAAGATATTATCTAGGTTCCATACAACTATTTTTGTAACCTTGAGATTAGAAAACACATGAATAGTGATGGAAGAAAGGGCGAAATTAGAAAGGTTGATCTATACCCTGAAAGACATGAAGTTGTTCTTCTAAAATTTTTATCTAATATGAATGATTACCACCCATCCCCCCATTAGTGGTGGATGTGAATACTTCTAGTAGAGATATAGGCTAATATTTACTATTAATTTGTATGACCTCCCCAATTATTTTTCCATAATTTTTTGAATATTTATTCAATACATATAAAAAAATTCCCATGATTGATACATTTTCCACTCCACTTACAATATTCCTTCATTCTTTTATTATTTCTTCAAATTGATTTATTTCTACAATTGATGAAAAAAAATGTATTTTTTTAAAAAGAGTTGATATATTCCATTAAAGTGACTCTTTCACTAAAAGGGGAGGATGGTGTCTTTGAGAATTTATATTTCAATGAACCTACTATTTTAATATTGAGCCATAATAAACACAATAACTGATAGAGGATCACCCCACCATAAAACTCAATCAAACATCAAGTATCCACAACTGTTTGTGATAAACTTTAACAAAAAACTAAGGGGAGATAAAACACCTAAAAATAAATCAATCAACCATTAAGAAAAAAACATAGAATACATAATATTAGATACTACACACCATTATGATCTATCGTACACCGTATCCATGTTGATCTTTACAAAGTATTAGAGCCTCGTGTCTTCCTATTTATGCCACTACTCATCTCTTGTGATTTGGAAATGGAATTTGGGGTGGATCTTCCCATTATAACGTTTTTTTCTCCTCATATAAACATTCTTGAAGGTGATTTGAAATCCTTCTAATAAATATAATAGTACGGATATTGTATGGAATGTTACACATATTGATTAAAATTCATGAGATAGGACGGACAGTTCAGCTTCAGAAAATGAATTAGCATGGCTACATAAGCCACCCAAGATAAGACCCCTAGAAGTAGTCCTGAATTTATTCCATTTGATTAACATTAAAAAGGAACTGTGATTCCAAATAAAATGAGATTTGGAATCCATTTGGAACATGGTAACTATCATGGTTGAGATGCCTCATCAACACCTAAATCTACCTCTCCTTTGGGATTCACTTAAGAATTGATTTAGTGTAGGCCAACACTACATGGGGATTAATATTTAACCAATAGGAATGTAACCATGGGTATCCCTCGTACATGAAAGGTTTATAACCAAAAAATAGGGATTTGAAGTGTCTCTCAACTAAATCTCAAACCACATTAGGTTCATTTGGGTATGAATTTTCTTCCATGAGAATGTTCAGATTTCCTCTATGTTTCATATATTTTAAGAATGTGTAAAAATTAGTGTGTTCATATATTCTTTCATCAATCATATCTTCTTATAATATTTTTTTATTAACACATTATTTTCCAATAAGAATGCCTAAAATAAGGCCTTTCATAAGTAAGAGATCACTGAAATTATTTTCATACCAATAGTCTTCCAATCTAATTTTTTCTTCCACATTATGTTTTTTGATAGATTATTACTTGATGAAGTGCATGTATAATAGTGATTAATCAATGCCTAAAGATACCCTTTGAATCTACATATATTTTTTTGAAAATAAAACCCTATTAATTATTTTATGGTTTTTCGCTGGGATGTAATATTTCTTGGTACTGATTTTGCGTACTGATGTTGTATAGATTGTGTATGTAGATAATTATTCAAATAAGAATATGAAAATTGATTTTGAAAAGTTTAAAAAAGTTTATATTATAATCTATTAGAATTAATTGAAATATAGGGTGGTTTGGGAGATGGACTAATAATTTTATATGATAAAATATGAAGATACTAGAAGGATTTTTAGTAAACTGCATGGAATTTCAATGTTACCAACATGATTTGTAGAATTAAATTCTTTATTTTTGAAGATAATGTGATAAAAATATATATTTTTTAAGTTCTATAAATATAAAAAATTTAAAATTAATGGAATAATTGATAAAAGTAATTATTTTCTTTCATATTATGAAGAAAATAGTTTCTAAAAAAAGGGAATATAAAGTAATTTATCAAGCATAAATGAATCAATATAAAGGATGTGTTACCAACCAGGCTAGGATGCCATCCAATCTGGTGCCCAACCTAGTATGTGGCATGGCCTAAAGGGAATTCCCAATCCCCCCAGGCTTACAACTATTGTTTGGGTGTCAACAATATAACTTTGGAATGATTTCACCAGATTACATAAACATAAACAACCAAAAATTATAATTAAACCAAAACTGAATGTACACATCAAAACATGGAATAAAAAATTTTCAGACTTAAGTTACAACCTTAAAAAAATACACAAAAGGTATACAATAAAAAGAGAACAATAACTATCCCAAAAACCACCATAATACAAGAGGATCGTTTCCTTTAAGCCACCACCACAACACCGAAAAGGGCACACCTTTAGTATCTCGAACCATCATCTCTAAACCCCTTTCCTTTACCTCTATAAAACTTAAACAACTCTACTTACACCCAAGGGTTTAAGTAGGGTGTGAGCCATGGCCCAGTAGGATTCCACCAAAATGATATTCCATTATATAATCATTATATGATATATAAACATGAAATATTTTATAAAAGGGAGAGTAGAACATTTTTATGGAAAATATTTTAAAAGAAAATACACTATATTTTTAAAAAACCAACAAAGTGTACCATATTCCAACGGTATGTAAAATATTTCAAAAGAGCACTAAATATTAGGAAAACCCTATAGGAACTAGATTGAAATGGAAAAATATGTACGTCATATATCAGTAAAATGTGGTATAGCAACCATGACCATCAACTATTTCATGCACAGGCCACTAGGAGGGGACACCCCAAGAGACTAGTGGTCTTCAACCATCATAGGTTAGTTATAATTGTAAAATGAACCCTTATAGATGAATCTATAATGAACCACTTTCGATTCATCTAGTGTACTAGTCCTATTCATCCCATGTAGTTAACCAATTGTCCCTTTGGGATCAATTCATATTCCACATATCACATCCAACATGACTTTCATATATACACAAGCCAAAAAACACATTACACAAGTTAAACCACCATTTCAATTCCAAAATCTTTTTTTAAAAAAAATCACACACTATAACTATTTAAAAATATAATTCTCACCATTCGAACATTTTATCAAGCACCTTGAAGGCATCAATCAAATAAGAATATATGGAACACACATGGAACATAACCCATTTCCTTTGAAAAAACCTTTTTTCACCAAAGCACCTAGAATCATTTCAAAAACTCATTTAGTACCACAAATACAATAAATTGAACATATTTAAACACTCAAGATATCATATTAAAATCATAAAATAATGATTAAGCATAGAACCACCTACTTTGAGTGAAGAAACTTCTGAAAAATAGTGTTAAACCTCAACCGCACATCAACAGAAACTTATAAAGGCAATATCAAACATAAAACATCATTATAAAATTCTAAGAATACTAATTAGACCCTAAATAGGTCACCCAACCAACGGTACATTTTAAAAACAAGGAATAAAGGTTGAAATCTGAAAATATAAGAGGAAATAAAGAGAAGATGACATTCGAAGTTTCTTGAAGAAACTGAGCCAAATCACCCCCCACCCCCAATGGATACCAAGGGAGATAAGTGGAATGGGGATGTTCACCTAGGGATGAAAATCCTAAGTGGGGGAGAAATGGGGTGATTTGGGATTAAATTTGACGAGGGGTACAAAGGTAAATGAACCATTTTTAATGACCTGGATAGGCCACATGGTTAATCCACACAGCTTTCCAAACCATGCGGCAACCATCCACCCATTACTATCTAAGTAGGACCTAATAAATGATTATCCTACATGGTTATCAAATTTTTTGACAATCATCTATCCAAAAACACCACTTGGTCAAACTATTACTAAGGTAGGGGTCCACGGTTTCCCCTAACCATGTGTAAGTCCTGAGCTACTTTCTATTTACGAAAATTTCTTCATTTTTCTCCCAAAACTAAATGGAAAATTATGTCGAGAAATATATGGCATAAATAAATAGGAAAATACCTCAAAAGAAATAACAGGTGTGAAAAATATCTCCACCATGAAAACATTTCATCCCTGTAAAGTCACCTCAAATATTTATCAGAGATTAAGAATAAATTATCTTTCTCAACCCATGAATTATGCTCCCAAGTCGCATCCTCACCATTGCCATGATATAAAATAACACCTTACAATTGAGTAGAAACCCCTTTAAGTAACTTCTCTTGGGAATCTACAATCCTTACTTACCGTTCAAAATCAGATAAGTCAGTCTCTATTTTAAACACTTCCCAATTTATGACCAGAGACGGATTTGGGTTGCACTTTTTCAATTGAGAGTCATGGAACACATCGTGAATTAACATCAACTGAGAGGGAAAATCAAACCTATACGACACTTTAAGAATATTCTCAGTAATTTATAAATGTAAAATATTCCATGGAATTAGCTTCCCTTTTTTCCCAGATGATAATGATCCATGCTAGGTGTCACTTTTAGGAACACCTGATCACCCATATAAAACTGAAGATCTTAGCGTCTCTAATCAGTGTAAGATTTGGGGTGAATCTGAGCTATCAAAAAATAATTCTTGTTCATCTTGACCTTCTTATTTTTCCTATGTGCTATGATCAGTCCCAATAGTGAGGTCTTTTCCACCTCATCCCAACACAAAGGTGACCAACATGATAGGAAAAAGAGTTCCTCAAAGGGACCCATTCGAATCGAGGATTTATAGTAATTGTTATATGAAAACTATACCAATCCTAAATGTTTTTCCCATAATCCTCCAATATCCAGGACACATGATCGGATAATGTATTTCAAAATATGATTCAGCCACTCTGTTTGACCATCTATTTGGGGATGGTATTCCATGCTCAATTTCACATGTGTTCCCAAAACCTTTTTAAGACCTCCCAAAATCCCTACGTGAAATAGGGTCTCTCTTGGGAATGATTATTAGTGGCACACCATGAATAATTACTACCCCCTAAACATATAATTGACCCAACTCGTCCAACTTTTTTGAGTCGCTGATCATAATGATGTGGGGTGATTTGGTTATATGGTCAACCCCATCCCAAATGAAATCTATCCCAGGGTGTATGAGGTAAGCCAATGATAAAATCCATGGTGACCTCTTCCCACCTTCTAGAAGGAATTTGTAGTAGATGAAGAACACTAGAGGGTCTTTGATGCTCTACTTTTACATGTTGACACAAGTAACACCTCAACACAAAGAAAGTTATATCTCACATCATAACTGGCCACCAGAACTGTCGACACACACCATAATAAATCTTTTTTAGCTCTATGATAGATATCCTACTGAGATTGGTGGATAACCTACATCACCACCTTCCTTAGAGACAAAATCACCATAAAACGTCCCTTGAAACCCAGAACTCCTTTGGTATACAAAGACCAATCTTAAGGTATCTCCCCATCATGAAGTGACTGCATATACTACTATAATATCTCATCAACATGATTCCCCGCTAAATAAAATTGAGAAGGGAAGGATCCATGTGAGCACCAACCAAGAATTCCACTCCATTGCGCTCCCTTATCTCTAGATACACATTAAAAAAATCCCCGTAAATGTCCACTCATCACTGGATAACATTAACACCTGCACTAGATCATTTCCTCTCAGTGTTTCTACCATAACATTTATCTTACCCGATGTATAAATGATATTAAAATCAAAACCCTTAAGATATTCAACCCCATAGAGCTGCCTCGAGTTTAGATATTTATGGGAGAAAATATAGTTAAGGATATTATGATTATAATACACCACAAAGTTATTCCCAAAAAGGTAATGATGCCATGTCTTTAGGGAATGCATTACTACTACTAATTCCATGTCATGATTTAGGTTATTCCTTTCATGTGGTTTGAGTTAGTGGGTGTCATACACCACTAAATCGTAATCCAATATTATCAAGCATCTAAGACTCATACGTGAAGCATCATAATAAACCAAAGTGATTTTATAGATTATCAAATGATTCAACTCCGAAGTAGTTGACAACTACCAATTTAGCTCCTTGAAGGATGCCTGACACTCTATAATCCATTCAATCTTCACCTATTTTCAGGTGAATGACGTCATTAGAGAAGTAAGTTGAGTGAAGTCTCAAAAAATTGCCTATAATTTCCAACCAAACCTAGAAATCTTTTTTTCTACAACATGTTCTTTAGTTTCTCCCATGAAATAACTACATTGATCTTCTTAGGTTCCAATGAAACCTCTTATTATGAGATCACATGGACCATAAACATTACCTCCTTAATCTAAAGGTTACACTTATAAATGTTTTCATAAATAAAAAGGTCCTAAATAATTCCCAATATGTTCCATAAATGGATATCATGATTTTTTTTTAGATTTGAAATAAACTAAGATGTCATTCATGAATAATATGACAAAATAATAAAGATACTGGTGAAATGCCCTTTTCAAAAGCATCATGAATATTTCCATAGTATTCATCATTCTAAAAGTCATGAAGAAATTCCCAAAATGGATGTACCATCTTTGAAAATCCATTTTCAGGAAATCCACCACTCTAACATTGACTTGGTGGTAACCAAAACAAAATTCAATATTAGAGAACCATATTTCCCCATCAATTTGATCAAACAATTCATCAATGTGGGATGAGGGATACTTGTTCTTGGTGGTTAAATTATTCAGCTTTCAGTAATCAATACATAATCAAAGAGATCCATCAACCTTTTTCAGGAACAAAATTGGAGTGACCCCCGAAGAGATGCTCGAGAAAATAAATCCATTATATTCTAAATTTGTCTAATTATACCATTAATTCCCAAAATTTGGTGGTGGTTGTGCGATATGAGGGAAGGGATATAGGTTTTGTTCCCCAAATCAAATCTATATGGAAATCCACATCACACTCCATAGTTAATCCTAAAAAGTCATCATAAAATACCTCTCAATACTCATCTACCAGAAGAGGTAATTCACCATCAGAAGACCCACCATCATTCTCCAACATGAGCAATGATATCTAAAAAAAGTGACTGTCTGATTTTAGAAGTGGAGGTATATCATGAATCGAATGAGGATCTTATTCACCATGAAAGACCTAGGTACTGCCATCAAGTGTTATAAAACTCACCTGTCATTTATAAAAACCGATATGATCCTAAAATCACACCATCCAATCCATGAAAAGGATTACAACGAATATTTCCACATCTAAAAATATGAAATACCTTTCTAACTCAACCTTGAACATAGTGAGCGCACAAGATGCACATCGAACATCCTTCCCTTTCTTCTCAACAAGAGGTTTCACCAAATCCATAACATATAACAAGATATCACTTAGTAAACCCAAACCATCAACAAGAAGATAAGAGATAAATTAAATTGAAGCACCAGTATCAAAATGAATAGTAGCTATAGATGATGCAATAAAAATAGTACCTTGAACTATCTAAATCCCTACATCTAGTTCCTCTACTTCTTCATCCACAACATGAAGATTCCTGGTCTCTTTCTAAGTCTGAACATGGCCACTGACCTGTGGATTTTCTCAAAACCAACTCTTCCTAGAAAAGGATCTAGTCATATCACCTCGACCACCCAAATGAGATCCCACCATCCAAGATGTCTCCAACAGGCTAAAATTTCCATATAATCCACATAAACATCACCACTATGATATGGGAACTTCAATTTGTAAAAACATTGCAGTTTTACTATATCTACACAATGATGGAATCATTTTGGTGGAGATATACACACATGTCAAATGTGCCCTTCCTTCCCACACTGATGGCACGTAACTAACCCTACATCAGAAGCCATAGACAAGGACTGCTAGGAAGGGTTCCTAGAACTACCACATTCCATTATACCCTACTCATCTCGCTTTCTCTTTTCCCCAAATTAAAAACCACTTCCCATTTCTGACACAAACCTAGAGGAACTAGACTTTCTCTTGAAATCAATATCTACCATAAATGTGTGGTAAACCACTTTATATTAGGTATTAAACTTAAATTGAAATACTTGAGAATATATCAATGGTCTCCACCCCCTATAAAACCTCTAAGACTTCATCTTCTCATTGGAAATGATTTCGGGTGTGTACTAAACAATATCATCAAGGAGGTTGGAATACTCCACCATAGACTGGTCCCCTTGAGAATGATCTATATAACTACCAGGATCTGGCGCAGGCTAAGACCTCATGACAATACTGGTCATTGAATATAAACTTGAAGTCTTTCCAATTCATCTTCTTATGCTTTTCAGTTTGGACCACTATGTCCCACCACCTCCAACTAGGACCGTCTAGAAAGAACTAAGAATATTTCACCCTAACATCATTAGGAGTTTCAAGGAATTTGAACATCCTCTCTATATTCTCAATCCATTCTTTTAATTCTTGATGTTTTATGCTACCTCATTTAGAAGGAAGATTTTTCTTAAGGAACTATTGATTTTTTTCATTCCAAGGACTCAGTCCAGACTCTATAACTGGATTTGGACCAGGACTCTCTCTCCCCATCCAAATGAATGGGAATCTCAGAAAATAACTTCAACTAATATCTAATCAATTGTTGAGGGAGAACCCAATCTGGACTCCTCCTATTAGAGCTTAGGAAGTCTCTGGGGATTCTTTTTTTATAAAAATAGAAATCACCACTAGAAATGGAATCTACACAACCATTCTGAAAATATTTCATCAATATAAACAAACAAAAACATTAAATAAATTCAAACAAATCAAACTCATCATAATAACATAACCACTAAACCAATACACCCCACCTACTATCTGCATACATTTTACAGCATGCATTTCTTTCCTAGATGAGAAGTCAAATAGAAATCCCAACATCCCAATGTGACTCATGATTTTTTCTTTAGGTGTGTTATCCAATCACACTTCTCATAATTAGATCATAAATACCCAAAAATCAAATATCTTGTCTATCCAAACTCATCACAAAAAGATTGACCCAAAAAGAGTATGACCTACTCTGATACCATTGTGTCACAAACCAGGTTGTGACATCTTCCGAACTAGCACCCAACCTAGTATGTGGCATGACCATAAGGGTATTCCAAATCTCCATGGGATTACAACTATTTTCTAAGTATCAATAATAAAACATGGGAATCATTTCACCCAATTACATAAACATAATCATCCAAAAATTATAGTTAAACCAAAAAAAAAATAAACACAACCTAACATGGAATAATAGATTTTCATAATCAGGTTACAACTTTAGAAAAAATACCCAAAATTTATACAATAAAAAAGGGAACAAGAACTATCCCAAAACCAACCATAAGACAAGAGGGGCATTTCCCTCAATCTACCTCCACAACACTGGCAATGGAAGACCAATAGTATCCCAAACCACCATCTCAAAACACCTTTCCATTATCTATATCAAACATATAGAAGTCTACTTGCACCTAATGGTGTCATTAGGGTGTGATATAAGGCCCAGTTTTATTCCACCCAACAAGATATTCCATGCTATAAACATTATAAGAAAAATAAACATGAATGATTTTATAAAAAGTGACTTAATCATTTTTATTTAAAAAAAATCAAAGAAAACATGATTACTTTTTTAAAAACTGAAAAATTGTACCATATATTGACAATAATTAAAATATATCAAAGGACAAAAATGTCACTAGAAAACCCAACTGTAACTATCAAGAAATATGACACTAGGTACATCATTTCCTAAAACAATTTGGTATATAACTGACTTCCATCAACTCTATCATGTCTGAGCCACTAGGAGGGGACACACCAATGGCCTAGTGGTCTCCAACCATCACAGTTTAGTTGTAATTGTATAATAAATCATTATATATGAATCTAGTAAAACATCTCTAATTCATCTAGCATACTAGTCCTACTCCACCTAGCTAGTTACCCAGATTTTCTTTTGTACTCAATTCACATTCAACATATCATATAAAACATTGCTTTCATAAATACACAATATAAACAATGTATTACACATGTTAGACCACCACTTATATACCAAAATCACCTTTTAAATCAATCACTGATCAAAACCATTTAAAAAAATAATTCTCACTATCCTCACATTTTATCAAACACCTTGAAGGCATCAAAAAAATAAGAATATATTGAACACACATGGAACAAAACCCATTTCCTTTGAAAACGCATTTTGTAACACCAAATAACCATGAATGATTTCCAAAACCAATTTCACACAACATATAAAGTGCCTGGAAAATATTTAAACACACAATCAATTATATTAAAATTTTCAAATAATATTTAATCACATAACCACCTACCTTGACTGAAGAAATTTCTAGAAAATAGTGATAAACCTCAACCCCACCTCAACTGAACCCTATAAAAGAAATTATAAAACATAAAACATCAATATTGAATTCTAATAGTGAATATTTGACCCTAAATAGGTCACCTAACCCACTAAACATGTGAAACACAATGAAGAATGGAAAAATCCCTAAAATGGAGGTTGAAATCAAGAGAAGATGACACTTACATGATGTTTAAAAAATAATATGAGCCAGATAACCCATATAATGGATCCCAAGGAAGAGAAGAGGAATGGGGAGGCACACCAAGGGATGAAAATCATGAGTGGGGGATAAATCTGGTGATTTTTCATTAAATCCAAAAATGGGTAGAAAGGTAAAAATCTAATTTTTCTTAACCTAGAGAGGTAGAACAGTTAGTCCTCATAGATTTCCAATCTTTGTGGTAACCATGATCCCCCAGCATGAAATACCACATTGTTATCCCTCATGGATTACAAACTATGATCAAACCATGTGATTAGATTATGTCCAAAAACACCACTTGGTCACATAGTTACTTCAAAAAGGGCGCATAGTTTCCCCTAACTATGCACACAATGTGTTCCACCATCTATTTACCCAAATTACACTCATTTTTATAAACAAATTAAAAGAATACCAAGGGGTAAATCTATGCAAAAAATAAATATAAAATACCTCAAAACAAATCATCGATGTGATTGGATGTGTATCCTCATCTTAATTATATAATATAATAAGATATGTGTCACATTAATAATGATTTGTTGTCAAGAAAATTTAATTTATTAATTATATACAAAGATTTTATGATTCATCATATTTAATAATATACATTTAAAGAAGGAATGCGTAAAATTGTTTATAAAGTTATTTTATTAAACATGAAGGAATGAGATTTTTCACCCAACAATGGTATACTTTAAAAAAATTAACTTCTTTTCAAAGAAAACAGATTCATTCAAATAGAATAACATATATTATACAGATATATTAGTTTATTATTTATATTTTCCTACTAAAATTTAATAAATGTTATTTTTTAGAAACAAAGTAGTGTGAATATCTTATCAAGATATTATGAAAATAATATAATACGTAACACCTTAGTCAGAGTAATATTGGATTTAGATAATTAAAAAAGTTAAAAAAAATAAATTATTACACTAATCTAAAGTTAAACTAATATTTACATAATATCCTAACATGTTTAGTATATATAGTGGTAAATTTAAAACTAAATTCTCACATTTAGTTACCATTTAGAAAGTGAATACCACTATTTCTTCATAAATTTTTTAAGTCTAATATTAAGGTACTCATTATATAATATCCTATTGTTTTAAGGTATTTTATGATAAAGAAAAATGTAAATAGTTATATTTAGTTACCATGAATAAGTATATATCACTACAAGATTGTACTAATAAAAATGAAACTTTTATTACTCATTAAATCATAATATAGTTTAAGTTATGGTGGTAAAGATAAATATAACGAGTTAACTTATTTTCCATAATAGAGTAAATTTAAATTTATCCAAAAATGGTTTAGGATATGATAGTCGGGTAATTATATAAAAAAGGAGTTAAATTATTTGAAAAATGTCACATAAAATTTTGATGGAAAGTGTTATAAGGATGAGTATTCCACATATAAAAAGATTACTATGTAGAAAACATAAGTTAGAATCGTAACATTTGATGTTATATAGTCAAGGAGTTCTAATATATTTAAATATTTGAACGTTATTAATATGATTCATAAAATCTTATCATTACCCAAGGTTTCTAACTTCATAGAAGTTTCTCACTAACATTTTATTGGGTGGGTTTTTTAGGTAGTAACATAGAGATTTGATAAAAATTACATATTATGTAATGAGTTAACAAAACCTTTGAAACTGATGCATACGTATGGATAATCTTGTTTTTTATAATGTATGATTTAATATAAAGGTTCATATGTTTGGTTTATAAAATATTCTTAATAGGGTTCAATAATTTGAAATGTATCATAATATATATATATATATATAAATAAATCTATAATTTATTATTCTTTGATATTTTTTACATATGTGTATATATATTTATACATTTCGTGAAGAATAATGTTAAATTATCTCACAAAGTAATTATTTGAGTTATCCTTACTCAATTTCATTAGGGAGTTTTATTGGTTATAATTAAATGTTAGGAAAGCATGTGTGGGATTCTTGTACTGAGATACATAATATACTCACGAGGAAAAAAAATTGAGTTTTGTGAATTGAATGATCTACTAAGTATACCACATGGATCATCATACAATATTTCATTGGTATACTAGAGTTTAATGGATCATATTTGTGTCCCTACTACTTATGGTTAGAGAGATACCAAGAATGAGAAACATTATTCTTCGAGACCCAACAAACATAAGTATATATATTGACTTAGCTAAGCAAGGGTGGTTGGGTATGTTGTTGATCATGTTGTCGATTTGATCTCAAATACATATGAGATTTGTCTTATCATATGACCAGTATAACATCTAGTCCCTTGATATGGATAGACTAGGGAGTGTGAGGTTTCACTTAGAAAAAATTATATGATGTTCTTATATATTCATATGTGTTAAATGTTGTGTGCTCATCTATATAGACGAATGGAATCTGATGAATTCATTAACTAGTAGTATATTCTTGGAGAATCGATAATAGATGAGTAACCTATATGGGATTTATGTACTCTATTCCATATGGTAATTTAATGTCTTTTAAAATGTTAAAATATGTAAATTCATGTTTAGATGTGATAGAGACTTGTGGTCAGAAGTATAGAGATACATGTACTTGAGAGAGGTCATGCTAGACCCCAAAAGAACCTGAGTAGAATTAATGATTTCCCATAGGATTCTCAATGATTTTATTTATGGACAAAAAGATTCATTTTTTATATGATAGAGGCCTATGGGTTTCAACATTTTGGTTCATTGAATGAGAAATCATTTTGAATTAATGTTTTCCTCTAAAAGTGTTTTAGAGTAAATCCAAAAGAGTTTTGGATGGGTATTCTCAAAGTATTACATTTTATGTGATAAAGGTGAAGTCAATTGAATATTTCCAAAAAAATGTTTTGGAAAATAATAAAAAGGGGTTTTTGGATATGATTTCATTGTTATTATATACGATATAATATTAGGTGAAACAGAAAAAATTATATTAGGCCTTACTAAAAGTGGAAAATTAGAGGAAATATATTCCCCAAATAAAAAACTTCTATAAGATTCATAACTATATCATTTTTCATGGAATTTTATGGTAAACCCATTTATGGCGTGGTTGGACACTTGAGAAATCCTCCTCCTAATTTATCAGTTAAGAAACTATTTCATAAGATGAAACAAGAGGGATTTTATTACATTTATGCAAGAGATGCATGGATTGGAAAATGAATTGACTCAAGAGTTGTAACACATAATTTAATGAAATAACACCTAAGGATAATCCATGAGGGTAATATAAATCACTACCATTCGATGGAATATGATAAGTGATAGTTATTTATTCATTATTTCTTGAAACTCCTAAATACTAGATGCTCTCTCCTTCAATCTTCTTTGCATCATGAGATTCTAGTACAACATGGATGGTAAAGAGTATCATTCATATGATGAATGATCAAGTCATACCATGTATACCTATAAAGGTAGGTGGAATTTATCTTCCACTCTAGTGATCTTTATCAATACCATCATACAAATATAGAGGATGTTAAAATGGAATATTTGGTGAATAGTATTCAAGTTTAAAATATTTCATCATTTCCACTTTTCCACACTTTTAATATTTCTTTCATAGATAAACTTGAACAAGGGATTGAATCACATTTGATCCATCTAATAATTTTTATTAGGCCCTAATGAATCCCTTGAGAATATTATGATGATAATAACTTATATTTCCAACTCATAACTATTTCTATGTTAATATTCATCATTATGTAATTTTGGAAACAAATTTAAATGTAACTCTTTTTGATAATATCATTATTTACCAACACATCCAAAACTATTTTAGTATATAATGAAATTTTCCCTATGATCTAGAATAATATAATATTTTATTCATTACAATTTTATTATCTATATGTCCAATCATATCCCCTATTTAATTTTAGAAACTAAATATTATATAACTTATACTTTTAAAATGAAAAAATATTTTATGTAACAAAATAAGAATTATTTTATTTACAGTGAATATTTAACAAAGAAATTATTAACACCAATATCTTATATTTTTTTGAATATTTTTAGAGAATTATTTTGGAATGAGTATTTTAGACTATAATATAAAATACTGAATAGTGGGGGGTGGCTCTTTCCCTAGAATTTTGAAAAAAATGTTATATAAATTCCTTGTTGGTACTAATAACGGAAAATATAATTGGGGTGATTCTTCCAATATCGATTTCTTATTTTGACCCTCTCCACAACTTTTTTTTCAATAGATAATAGGAAATATCACTCTCTATTTCATAATATATGAAGTGATAAATCATAGAAAAGAGGTACTAAACTTTTGTACTTGGTTTAACCATAATGAGCTAGTCTAAGGAGCAACACAAGTAATATACTGATGGACTAAAACACTAGTAACATAGATTTTACGATGTAGAGTAGTCATGTTGAACCTATAGGTTTGGAAACATTACATGACAGAGAGTTAACTACTCTGAAACACTCAATAAACTTGTTACTTCCCTTAAAATATAGAACTCACTACCGATGTTGGGATTTATTTTCCATCCCTGAGCAATGACCATTTGTTACACTAGAGATGGTTTATGCATCAGGTTCACTTTCTTCAAGTTGAAAAACTAAAAAAATATAGTGAGAATATATCCTATAATTATTTTTTTGTTATTGTTCAGCTTTCCCATATAGGTATATAATCCCCTTATTCTCCACATTATTTCTAGTTATTTCCTTATAATTTATCTTATTCTCTATTTTTCAATAATTTCTGGTAACATCTCTTTCCCCATACTATTTTTCTATCTTGTGATCATCCCTTTCCACATTCCTTTATAGAATGATATAATTCCAATTTTAGGATTTCTTCTCTACTTTTAGTCTTATTTTATTGAATAGAAATAACTATTTTTACGTAAAGTCACTTAAAAGAGTCAACTAAACTCCATTAAAAGACACATGTTTCTTTCTTATTTTAAAATATTAACCATTTGTGAAAATGGTAAGTTCAGGATGATTTTTATGGATCAATAATAATAAAATCCCTCTAAATCACACATCATAAAATTATGGTGTAATAAACATTAGATAGTTTTTCTATAGGAAAATTTAAATTTCAAATTCTCATCCTTATACTCACTTTGCATTTTTCCTCTCTAACTTTAAAAACCTAATACTCCCGATATTTTGTTATGTGAACATGAAACTCCCCCACAATAAATCTCAACTAGAAACACATGATTCACCCATGAAAACCAAAAAACATATTTTGAGCCTCCTCATTATATATAAGGATCTTTGGAATCCACCATAGCATGTTCTCCACCATCTACCCATTTTGACCGACCTCCTAAACAAACCTTTTGTTTATGGACTTCGAAATAATTTCACATCGAAATTGAAGATATTACATATATAGGAAATGTTTTAACCTTATACACTATTACATTTAAACCTCTTCAAACTAGATCACAACTTTCATAATCCTTGAACTTCTAATGTTATTTTTACATAGGTATACTTTTGATATGAAACACCATACAACATAGTATTTTGTAAAAATTCTTACTATTTTACAACTATCTTGTAAAATTTCATCATTACATGGTTTAATAAGACAACTAAAAATAATTTTCTATTCATTTCTAGAATATTTAGTATAAAATTCATGAAATCACAAAAGAGACTCAAATATGTTGTATATGTTAGAGATCTCTATTTACTCTTCATAAAAAACCATCATATCCATTGAGAATAAAATCCCCAAACCTCTTCAAAAACTTCTCTAGTTCTTCACTTGACATTATAAGATTATTTTTATAGCCCTTAAAAATATGTTATATTAAAACAGACCCAAAAGTATACTATGGTGGTTTTTACTACCAATACCCCTGTTTTTCTTGTGTTAAAAAGACTTCTAAAATGATTTACCCATTACTCATCTGAAAAATTCTTAACTGACCAACTTAATAGTGTATAACTTATTATATGTAGATAGTTCATTAATTTTTTAGTAACCATAAACTCAATGCTCACATGAGTAAATATGATCGTGAGAAATAATATTTTACTGAAGATATTCTCATGAAAATAATTTCAGGATTTACATGCTCCTCAACACTCTTCTATTCTGCTTCCACCGAATAATTATTCAATATCTATACCTATATTAAATACTAGCAGAGTATTTCTCCACTTTTTAAATATCATTTAACACTCCCAAAATTTATACCAATGAAAAAATTCTCACATGTTACTTAGAGACAAATTCTCTCCCTTTTTAAATGAACCCAAATAGAAATTATCTAAAATTTCACAAGTGAGGGTTATAAATCCAAATATTTAATTCAATTCAATTTCCATTAACTTTATATCAATAGAAAATTCCACGGTGGATTGGGGGATTCATATCCAAAATATAAAGTTTTAGGGAGATGGTTGGACTCTGAGATCTAATAAACACTTCTCAAAATCATCCCTATGTAGTTTCTATATAACAATGTCTGAAATTAGATATCTTATTGAAACATACTCCAAATAAATTATCCTATTCACATCCTTCCCTTTATGAAATGATATTTTATCTCATTCTGATTTATTCACAATATATCTGAGTTATTTATAATCAGACCAATGGAAATAAAGTTATCACATCCAATTGAAATCATAGATTTTACATCAACCACATCATACTAATGTTTCTTCTTTATCTAAATCGACTGAGTATATACATGAGAAGCCATGATATATTCAGACTCTATAGTTCTAAGAGAAATTCAGTCCATCTTCAGAATATTTATGAAATATAATAACCTATAAGATAAAAAATCACCACCCAGTTTCAACATGAAAATATCCACTAAACCTGTCTAATTTAAATAATTATGGCCCTCTAACTCATGATATGATGTATTGTTATAAAATATCCTAAATTCCAAATTTATATTAATATAAAAATTATTATTTTAATCACTAGAATTTATATTTTCTTGGAAAAACATTGGTACTATATGGCATGACATGTTATAAAAAGATTTTTGGGTTGTGTTTCCCTTAGGTTGAATACGATTACAATTATTTTCCTATATTTGGTTCTATATAGCACCATTCCACCATCATCTTTTGAGAAATTCAACAAGGAATATAGAAATGTTTTCATTGTCTTAAAATACTTTATTCTAGACCACTTGAGTACATATTTGTCATACTTTTATTAAGAAATGAATTTTCCAAGCTTTTTTTAGGTTACCTATAGAGAAAGGGAAAATATAAACACCCAAATCATATATATTTCATACCTACACAACATATATTCTGAAAACATATTTATTTGTGCTTAATTAATTCCTAAATAATTTTGGTTTTCATCATATGTTGGATCCATCATCCTTTTATCATTCTATTTGTTTACATAGAGACTATGATCAACTATTACTTATTGGAATCCAAGCTTTTTCAGGTGTTGATCAAGCCTAGAATGAAAATTACTTGGTACATGATTCTTACCATACAAAAATTCTTCAACTAGAACACATTTCTCTTATATTAAACTCTAATAAACATTATGGTCACTCGATGTACACCATGTCATTGAGGACTATATTGAGGAATTATTATTTGATGTCTATTTGGTATATCTTGAATTTTTCTTTCATTGAAATATCTATAAATAACCTAATAGTTTCCAACTAGAATAAAATGATAAATTTATCATCAAAATAAATTAATTTAATGTTTAAATAAACTTTACATAGTATCCATGATTTTTTTCAAGTCACATTTCTATCCTTATTATGTTTATTAAAGATCACCCACTTGGTTCCAATGAAATTTTTATCTTCCGTAGATGAACCAATTTTCCATGATTGATTATTTTTAATTTCATTGAGCTCCACATGAATCACAATAAACCAATTATTATCTTTTCTACACTCTATAAAACTATTATTATTTAATCTAGATCAAATATAGGTTTCTTGTAAAGTCTTCATCCTCTGAGTTTACAGTAGAGTTTTCAAATCACCATTAATATTCTGTTTATTAATTTTAGACATTAATATTTTATTTATTTCCTACAATAATAATTCTTCAATTTATTCTTCATTTGTTTCTTCTTTTGAGTGTGTATTAGTTTCGTGTTCTTCCCATGCGCTTCTCACTTTATCATCACCTTAATATGATGTCTCATCATTTTTTCTATAAAACCTACTCATCGGATTATGAATAATGTTTGGTATCCACAACTTTGGAATATTGGGTTTCAATTATTTTCCCAAGACTATTTTTATATAACTTATATTCATTGATTTTGTAAGAGTATCCATTTAAAATACATTTATCCCCAGGAGGTTCAAACTGGATGTTTTTCTTATTTTTTAAATAAAACACTTACTCCAAAAAACTCTAACAAATTATAAAGTAGTATTCTTCATGTACCATATCTCACATGGTTTATTATATTCCCCCATACCCAAAAAGTCCCTACTGAAGATATAAAATGATTTAATAACTACTTCCATTAAATATTTATATGTAACATTTTTCTCAATAATCACCATCTTAGAAATGTTATTTATGATATTTTTCCTCCTTTCAGAGTTACCATTTTATTGATATGTCCTTACCGTTGAAAAATGGAATCATATACCATGCTTCTTGATATAATAATCCACTTCATTATTAGTGAATTATGTACAATTTATAGTATATAACTTCTAAAATTTTAACCCAATAATATTCTCTTCTGATCTATGTTAATTATTAATATAGTTGAACACTTCGGATTTTTGGGTGATAACCATCATCCAAACCATCCTTCTATAATAATAAATGAATAAAATATAAAACCTTTTTCCATTTATGTATATCGGTGATATTTTATCATGCACATAAATGTGAAATAGATCAAGAAATCCCCAAAATTTATTATCTTTCATATTGAATATCTTTTAACTAATTTTCTCTTCTTGAAAATAAATAAATGCATAAATAAAATATTGTGTGAGAATAGAGAAACTATGGGCTCCATTATTTCTCAATAAATCCTCCTAGTATTTTTGGATTAAGGGCTCAGGTGTCTAAGCCTCTTATGCCACAACTTTTTTCCTTAATCCTTAGTTAGTAAACACATGTATTTTTCTCTAGTAACTAGGTAGATATCCCACTTTATGTTATTTTCTTGCATAAAAAATGTAAAATCTATTCCATTGATGATAGATAAATACCTATTGAAATATACTACATTCATGAGTTAACAAATTATCATACACATGAAATTTTGATTATGTTCTTCAACCACTATGACATTCATGTGCCTTATATCATTTCCTTTAGTTTTTTATTTCTTGGATATAATAGTCTTACGACCTTTACCATTTCCATAAAAAATCTTGGTCACATTTTATATATTTGAAAATATATTTGTTTATTATCTTTTGGGATGTACAAATTCTATCCATAATTAATAATACAGATTATTATATTATTCTCAAATAAATTTCTATGAAATTAACCTTTTCAAACATTTCTTTCTTGGTCCTTGTATGTTTATTAACTTCTATTACCAGTGAATATGATTTTTAAACCTCTGGATCAATTAAACCATCATCATTTGGAGAGATGAAAATTAATTATAGGTTCTTAACCTATATGATGATTTAACCATCTACTGAGATATACTTTTTTAGAACTCTTTCTTATCCTACTTTTTTATTCTTGATTTATTTTATAGTTTTTTTCCATAACCTTTAAAAAATAATTATTAAAAACAAGTCAAGTGAAAGAATTTATTATCATATATGTTTTTTACTTGTGTTCCTTGATGTTTTATTTTACTATAGATAAAATCTATTCTGTGTTCCCCATATTTCTATAATATCAACATTGAATTATTAGTGCAATATTTTTGGAATTATATAACATAAATGTAAGTTTTAAGATCTATTTTAGTTGATGAAAATCAACCTTGTTATAGGGAGTTAGTTCTTTTGGTTTCACATAAACATTATCTAATTTTTTATTGTGATCAATAAATAATATATTTACCCTTTTATTTGAACAATTTAATTTATAGGCTATTGATTAATTTCTCACATGACTCCCTATGAAGCTCTACATATATTTTTTTAGCTCATGCACTTGAACATCCCAATGCCATGTTGGGAGTTAAAATTCTCTTTTTATCAACAATAATTTATCACATATCCATGATTTAATTTTTGTGTTTCTCAATTATGTTATCATGATCTTTTATTGAATCTATCAATCCATCAATAATCCATGATTTATCTTTTATTTTTATCTTAATATCAATTTCCTTCTTTGAGTTCCTATAATTTATATATTTGAATCTTTTAATTTATACCATAAACTTATATTTCTACTCTTATTATTTTTTAATATAAATTTTCGATTAATGGGAAAATATTTTTTCATTATTCTTTATAGACCTCCAAGAAAAAATCTCTCTAAGAGTAGCTTCAAACTCAACGTTGAGATCCAATATTACCTCAAATTTAGAATCTTAATTATCATTCTCCTCTAGTTATTACATGTTTGTAATAGCTAGAAGGATTTTCTCACTGAGGTATTTATTTTACTCAACTTCATATACTTCTATATTTAAAATCTGGAATATTATTTTGAAAATAGGTTCTTTATTATAAACATGTTATACTATATATTCATTTTTTCTTTGACATCCAAGATGGTTTCTTTTTTGGAACTCCTTTTTTCATCATCCTATAATTTTTTGGACACCATTCAAGGAGATACCAAATGTTCCCATATTTCAGGAAATCATGTAGATGATTGAATTTGATTTTTTATTTTCAACATTTCATGTTTGATGAAATGAAGGAAATTACCTCATCAATTTCCCTTTCATCAATATCTTCTTAAAAATATACTTTCTCCATCTACGTGAAATCAAATCAAGAGAATTATCCTTTTTTGAGGAATTGTTCTCATTATTCTATGTCTCGTATGAAATAAGAGTGTATTGAATACTATCCAACATCGACTTAATTTATTCCTTGACTATGAGAAAAAATGGATTTGCATTGAAATATTTTGCTAATAATCATATCATCCTTTATAAGATTTTTATTATATCAGGGGTTTCTCCAAGTCCTAACATTTCCACCACCAAAATGTTCAAACAATTAGTGAATAAAATAGTGTACTTTTTTTGGTGAATCATAAATTCATCATAAATATTACATAGAACATGAAATTTAGCTTCACTAACCATGGAATTGCATTTATATAGGTTGATATGTTTCCCCACATTTTGTGTGGGTATTTATATAACATCACCTTCATTTATATCGTTTCATATTTTACTCTTTCCAACACATTGAATCCTTTTCTGTTAACATCAAGCACTCTAAATTATTTTTTGATAAAAAAATTTCCCCATTATATCAAAAATACCTTTAATTATATCTATATAGATATCCAGTAAAAAATTTAGGAAATATAGTTTTATCATAATTATTCTTAATTCACCAATTTTTTCATTAAAGATCCAAATCACAAAATAATTGATGATCACATAATGGATTCAAATAGAGATAAATTTGTTATGAACCTTCAACATTGATATAATTTTTTGATCCTAAGAAATGTAAATACCATGAGTGGTCAATCAGGGTATATTAATTTATTCTTTTTCCCCTTGAAAAAAATATTGTTCCATGTACTATATAAGAACACACCCTGTCCCTTTCAAAGGATATAGAGTGACAAAGAATAAAAAAGATGGATAAAATGGTTTGGCTTAGTTCACCCAAACCCGGATAATCATAGTAGAATACATCAGTAATGTATGGATTTACCAAAACACAATGAATATTTATTTTATAGTTTAGAGTTGGCACACTTAGCCTCCATGTTTACAACCATCACATGATAGAGACCTCACCACTCTCAAACACTCATGTAACTTTTTTCTCTCCTAAATTTTGGGACTCACTACTCATATTGTGTTATACTTTATATTACCTAATGAATAAATAAAATTTACACTAGGGATGTAATATCAATAATAATTACTTTAATCAACAGGAAAAACTTCAAAAATATTTTATTTCGAAGTAATCCCAAAATTCCATTCTCTAATTCATTAAATTTCTACAACTGGTCTATAATATCCTTACTCTTCCCTCTAATTTCAAGTACTTTTCCTGGAATTTATCTTATTCTATATTTTCTCGAACTTTTCTAGAACTTAAAATTATCTGTGTTACTTTTCAATTGAACGACCCTCCATTTACGTCTTATTTTGAAGAAATACATCCACACAATTTTAATACCCATTCTCTTCTTCTTTTCTTCTCATAAAAACCCTTTAATAATAATTTTTTTATAATGTCCCCTAATAGGGTCGAGTCAAATTCAAGGAAGGTCACATATTTCATATTATTTAAAACTTTCAACCATTTATAAGTATGGAAGGTTCGCAGTGAGTTTTCTATCTCACACTCACAAAACATCCTCTCATCTACAAACTACGACATGTGTAATTCCCTAGTATTTAGAATCTATTTTTTTATCATTTTTTTTCTTGTTTTTATTTTTTATTTATAAAATTTTATTAGTGCTTAATGTTACATTTATCCATTTTATAAAAACATAATTAAATCAAAACATGGTTAAAAATTTACAGATATATCCCTAATTAAGTGTGTAGAAAGATATTTTGACATCAAGATTATTGGAAATATTACCCCCCTTTATAGATTTTTTAAAGAGATTAATTCATTAATATATAGTGATAATATTGTCTTAGATGGATATATCCTTAATAAAACCAAAAGTATTTGGTGAAACAATTCTATCAATAATAGTGGAAATCCTATTTGAAATAATTTTCCCAATAATTTTGTAAATAGGTTAAACATGGACTCGGGTATAAAAAGATGGATATAATTTTCATTCTTAAAATTAGGAATAAGAGAAAGAAATTGAGTATTGAAACCTTGGGTAAGTTGAACAGATTTGAATAGTTTTTAACAAGTGTTCATACATCCCAGTGAATAATATCTGAATAATCCTATAAGAACAAGTTTGTAAAGTCATCCAAACCAGGGTCACTCCTATTATTTAAACCAAAAACTATATCTTTGGTCTCAAAATAGAGATCAATGGTAGAGATATTTGATTATTAGTCATTACTATGAATCATGGGAATGATTTATTTCATTTCCTTGACGAAATATATAGAAATATTAAATAGATTCATGTAATAATATACAACATGGGCATCCAAGTCCTATTTCTTATCAAATAAATTCCCATTTTCACTGATAATAGTATAGGGGTACATATTTCAGTAATATTCAAAGTAAATTAAAATACTTAGTGTCTATATCAGCTTCTTTATGCCATTTATCTTTGTAAATATCCCTGTGAACATATTTTTTTAGTTTAAGAAGAAAATTCAAATTATGAGTAATCTAGCTTTCCTACAAAAGACCATTTTTAAAGTAACGACCAGAATCATTTTCCTTGATATGATAAAGAAGATATTCAAGTTAGGAAATGTTTTCATCACTATGGATAAATATTTTCTACTCCATGATTTCAATTTTTTAGAGATTTAAACATTAAAACATAAGACAAAAAATTTCCTTTAATGTTGATTGAGTTTCTAGTTTCATGAATCAATTTTCTACCTTATAGATATAGATTCCAAGCATTACTAAATCTATAGGGTTGAATAATATTTTCACTTTTGGATAAATGATTAAACCAGATAGGGTGATAATTATAGTTAACTCTTGTAAGAGTAGAATAATAAATAGATTCCCAAGCATCATGGGTCATTTAATAATAAAAATGATCTATTAAATTTAAATTCCACTATCTTTGTTAGATTCTTTCTATACCAATTGTATATTGTAATGAATAAATTAACCTGATAAGAATTTTTTTTTCAATTCAAGAGTTAAACCCCCTGATATAATTAGAGGAAATAAAAATTTCAATCCTTTCCTATGAATTTATAATTTCATTAAAGTCTCCAATGAGAACCCAGGGACATGTAATGGAGTCTATAAATTCCTGACTATTCTTCTAAAGAAACCATCTTTATTGATTTCTGTTGATGGAATATATTATAGAGGAGAAATGTTAATTTCTTATATGGAAATAACTATAATAGACTATATTACTTTCTAAAATAAAGATATAAATTCTACCCATCGATAAGTTAGTAAAATCAAAAAGCCTTCTTATATCATCGGTTTATTTATTTATGCTGATAATTTGATATCCCAAATGATTAAAAGAGAAAACACTTTTAGAGAAAACCATTTTTGGCTCAGATATACCAAGAATATCAGGATTATTCTTATTAATAAGATGAATAATAATTCTAACTATTTTAGTTTTAGAAATCCCTAGAATGTTATAGAATAGGGAATTCATTTAAACATTCATTTGGAGAAAGATCTCACTTTCTTATTCCCAAAATAATTTTTATTTAATGATCATTTTCTAATGGAAATAAATTTTATAACTATTTTTTATGGAATATTTCTTTTCCTAGATGTTACAGGACATGAATAATTCACATAAAATCCCTTCTCTTTTTTAATTTTATCTATAATAAATTGATCAGTTGAGGTATTAAATTCACTGTATCTGGAGACTTGGATAACATGATCACCAGAATTCTTATTCTGGTTAGGTAGTGTTCTTTCAATATCACTTTTATTGAATATATTCAACTAGTCTAGATATTTTTTTGATGATGTTACATAAATCCACCATTTTTACATCACTGTTATTGGAATCACATACTTTCTTAAATGTGATAAAACATAGATAACTCACATAAAACCCATGATATTTTGTACCATTATCCACAGTGAATTCCTCAAATCAGGTATTAAAATCACTATCTTTTTAAACATTGAGAACTTGATAAATTCTACTCAATATATCCATATAATCTAGACAGTGTGTTTCAATATTACATGAAGCATCCTTTTTCCCATCATTTTCCTTAGAGATCATAGAATTATAAACATTTGGAATCACTTGTATAAATACTATTTAACAATTGCATTGTGTTCAAAATTTAAAGGATCTTCAATATGTTTAGAGTGTCTCAAAAGATTAGGGGATATGGATTTTAAATCTCTCTTGTCATAATAATGACCAACATTAACAGAATGACTACTAGACCCCTCAGTAGTATCCATAATAGTGATGTAAGAAGGTTTTGTTACATAGTACTAATGTTGAGGGGTACCAACCACCCCTTTTTGTTTATAGGATCCAAATTTGTGTTTTTAACATAGAGATACAAGAATTTTTACAATTTCATGTGAAAAATATAGAGAAAAATAATCGTCCTCGTCAATTTCAATTCCATTATAGTTTGTAAGTTCATAAAATGGCCTAATAAGATTTAAATTATTTGATGAACCCTAATATTAAAACTCATTATGTTGTTCATCTTCAAGAGAAGTCCTAGATTTTCCATTGATATTTCTTAAATAATAGGAGCAAGTTTTCTTTTTCACTCATTAACCAAGATCATCTTTGTTCGCTAAATAATTTCTTTCCTGTATAGTTTACTTACCTTTCTTCCTAATATTAACATCCTTCCAACCACTAGGGTATGAATGAGAATTTTATTTATTTGTAATATTTATTTAATTGGAAATATTGTTCCTAAAAAATCTTTATAATTCACAAAATGGAGGGAAAATCTATATTCTATCTAAACCACAGTCTTTTGGTTATTTTAAATGAAATTGATAACCTTCAGAAACATTGTATCAAATTCTAAATGAACTGAAATTATTGAATGTAAGACTATATCTCCATTGTTTGTCTGATGGTAAATCTTCAAAGGAATTCCAATTCATGTTACATTACTATTCAAAATTTTAGGATGCCAAAACACCCACCTAAAGCCATTAAGTTTTTCCTAGATCTGAGCAGTTGAGTTCCTATGGTTATATGGATGAAAGTTCATATTACAATCAAAGATTATAAATTCGTGGGGATTTAAATTAAGATTACATTTTTTTAATAGGTTTGAGATCATATTTTCAATGCATAATGATTTGTTAAAATCATCCCCTAATTGATATTATCATCTACTCCAAACATCCCAAATAATGTGATATTATTGATTTATGATCATCATTAGACCATGGACTATCTAGCTTTGAGTACATGAGACATCCAATTACAGATAATTTGAATAGGTTAATCTGCTTCTGAAGAGCAACCAAATCATTGGTTACTGAGAAGTTGTCATCCTCTGATTTTTTGAAGCAAAGAGGCCTTGAAAGATCCTATTTTTCTATGTCCACATCCCAAGGCACATCCACTAAGGAAATTCATTTTATTATAAAAGGGAATAAAACTCTTAAAAATATAGGTATTTCACTAAGAACATTTTATTTTTATGGATTTCACATACTGAAGTCTCAAAGGATCATTCACATTATAGATGAAATGATTCCATGATACGAGGAAGCAATTCACGTGATGAAGTTTCATTGAAACTGATCACCAAGAGTCGATTCTGCAAGAGATGGTTCTTCCTTCCAAGAGTCGCATTCCTAATAGAATTACTATTGGAAATGAAAAATAACATTATTTATTACCTACTTGAGTTCAAATTTTCAATATTAGTTACCAATTTCAATTTTGTTTTTGTGCATAAAGATAATATTAGTATAATTAGTTTTAATTACCATGATAATTGTTAAATAATTTTTTAAAATAATTGTTTTATTAATATCATATATTTTTTAATTTTTTAAATAAAAATCATATTAATAATATTATGAATAAAATATTATGTTTAAATATATATATATATAAACTCATTTAATTGGTAAATAGAACAGAATAATATTAAAAAACACATAAATGTTAAAAGACGTTTTTCTATAAAAAAATGTTTTTTATATAATATATATCTTAATTTAAAAGTTAGTATTCTCATATTTATTAATTTAATTATATTAAATGGAGATTAAATTTACATTCTAAAAATAAGAATTTTTTAATAGGTTTTACCTTTTACTTTTAAATAAAATATAAATTACTTAGTTAAAATCTAGTTACCATGGTAAAAATCTAAAATGTTAAAATGTTAAAACCTATAGTAAAAGACTTAAAACATGTTTAGAACATGTGTGAAAATTATTTTTCGTGGATTTATCAACCCTTCATCACCCTAGAATCCATTATTATAAAATTTTTGAGTCTTAGACCTTGTAATTGTGTTTTGATGTCGTGGAATTTTAATGGATATTCCCAAAAGTACCATTTTATTAAATTATTATGGTGGATCACATCCGCCCCTCCATGGTCACACTTACCATGAATTTACCTTGAAATATTGTAAACAATACCTCCCATATAATTTATTTTATCATATGTAATCCCTATATCTCTTGTAGTTCGCTTAATACCTTCACATCCATGGAAATAAATACGAGATAATCAAGTCTTCAATAAAAGTATTACCTTCTTCATAATTTTTCATCTTTAATATTTCTCATCAAAATATCTTATATCCATAAAAATAAAATAAAGTGAGAATAATTTTTATACTTATTTGTTATTATATTAATGTAATAACCATTATTTTTTCCTCTCTAACCCATAAGAAAAAAACACACTGTTAGTGCATTGTGCTGAATGCAACCTCCATAAGGTTATGTCTTCCGTTTTTCATCAAGGTTGTTCATGGATGATAAAAACTTAATAGATGAATAAACTATATATATATATAATATAAATATATTTTTAAAATTTCAAATTATCATTTACCTTTTTACCTCTCATTCATTAGGAAACTGAATCATTAATCGTGTGTATGTGTGAACTATCACCTCCATAAGCAACAAGTCTTATTTATCATCACCTCCCATCTTGGATGCACATAAAATTATATTTAATATATAAAAATTATTTTTTTAATCTTAATAATATTTTATATATCATGATACTATTTTAAAATTCTTTCCACCATTGTCAACATACATAAGGAGTTGTGATGAAATTTATTGAACAACCTCAATTAACAGACATAGGAAATTAAACTATATTATAAATAAATACATATTATATTTTAAGTAAATTAGAATATTAAATATATATGAATAAGTTTATTTATTATATATATGTTGAATTAATTAAATTATTTATGATGTTATGTTTAAGTGAAGAGCAATGTCAGACACAAGTAAGAGTTTTCATCTCAATTAATATTCATTGAGACATGTTTTAATGTTATGAACCGATTTTTATTTATATTTGATATATACAGGAAACGAATTTATTTTGGAATACATCATGTTTTAATTCTCTGTATTTATATAACCACCTTATTTTCAAGCTTCAAATTCCCTTTGATTCGAGATTACTAATTCAGTAAGGGTTATGTCTTAATCACCCTTCATTGTAGTGAGATATATTATTATACAACAATAGTAATTTTTATAGTGTATCTACTACACCCATTACTTAAAATTTCATAAAATATTATTGAAATTTTAATGTTTACAAATATTTATTCACATTCTTACTATGGACTATGATTGATTTCTTCCCTAAAATATAAGGGTATTTTATAACTCAATCATATTTCTTAAGTTATAATGTTTCACCATGATATTATTCATTCATTTTGTATGGTATAAACTACTTATATTTCATTAGATCAAATTGATTAAATTATTATTTAATAGTGATTTCTAATATTTTTTAAAAACATAAATATGTTAAAAATAATTCTAATCCATTTAAATAATGGTTTCTCCTACTTGTCTATAATTTCCTATCCCACAAATTCTCGCCAATTTAACTAGAAACATAATTAAATGTTATCACATGTGAGATTAAATATTATATTATCATATTCTAAACATAATGTTTTATTATTTTTTGGGATGAGTTAATTTCAACTAGGTTTTTTTAAAACATAGTAAGGTATCTTCCAAATAGCCTTCGGGACTTTCTGGTTACGTATTATCAGTATTTTTGTCCCTTTTATACAATATTAATCTCATGGAACTCTTATATTTATTATATGTCTGTTATATATACACCTAGTTTAATATATTTTTAATTTATAGGGTTATACCTATTTATTTCCATTTAAAATTACTACTCTTACGTAATCCTAATTTTTGGGAACTTTTTTATTTCTTGTCTTACATCCAACATCAACCACATAAAATATTTATAAACCATTAATAGATTATTAAAACATTAATAAATTTATAGAGGACCCTCTTGGTTGAATTGAATTTTTATATAAAATAATATGCTACTTACTTCATTAAAAATATATTTCAATTATTTCATAAGCACCACTAAAGTGGTTCATTTTTATTCTTTCTTTTCCTGGATCCTTCTCAAGAATTGTTTTCTTTATATATCCACATTAAAGACCTATTTCACTTTCTAAATAATGAAAGTTAAAATTATTTATTTTCTTATTCTATTTGGAATCCTTGGGATTTAGAATCTTGTTATCCCTTTAATTATAATTATGAAACTAAGTTCCTTCTCATAGTTTTGATCATTATTATTATTTTTAGATATATTATTTTCCATATGTGGAACACATTTCTATGATTTTCATTTATGTTATGGGATTTCCTGAAATTATATAGCCCTAAAATTAATTGGTTAATTATTTTTATCTTAGGATATTTTATGTACGGTATTTGGGAGTGAACCTAACTAACCATGGGAATTTTTGAACTTTATGATAATTGTCCAGGGAGTGACCCTTGACTCATGTTTTTGGTATCCTATTTTATATTGTTTACATATGTATATTATTCCATGATATTATGATATCATTTCTTTATTATATATTTCTATGATCATTACCATTCAATTTATGATGTCAAGTTATTCCTTTTGATTCTCATGTTATGATTTATTTCCATGTTTACTCCCTTACTGGTGTTTCTAGACAACCATTTTATTTATATATCTTCCCTAGGATATCCTTTTAATTTTTAAAATATCTTTAGGGATTATAAGCACTTTGTGGAGTTTTAATTAAGGATGATGTTTTTAATATTAATATGATTTATTTGTATATCTATTATTTCAAGTAAACAATACCTCTAGATTCTTGGAATGTATTATTGGAAAAGTATTTTATGAATAATAAAATAAGGTATGTTTATGTCTTAGGTCACCATATTATAAATAAAATAAATTACTAGTTATTTTTGGAGATTAGGATGATATGACATTACTGAAACCCCTATAGATAATTATAAGGGATAATACATCATGTATGATAACATCCTAATGTTTTGGTAATGTAGACATTATGTGATTTTCCAAGAAATACATCCTTTTCTGGATTAACAAGAAGAAGCGGGTCTGGTATAATTGCATCAATGGGTAATATGGCCAAAAAGTGTAGATCAATTATATCTCAAACATCATTATAGTTCATGTTGAATAATACTTTTTTAAAAAACTAGTTTTAAACCCCTGAGGGATATGCTTTGGTTTACCATATACTATTTTTGAACCACTATGAAAGATTTATTTTCTAGTTATTTTGAGCGACTTGGTTGAGAATTATAAGTTAACCCAAAATAATGTAACCTATGATAAATGAATATTTATAGGTTTTGGATTTTGATAATCCTCTTATTTGATAACATAATGATGAATAATGGTAGATGGTTTTAAGGTTGATGTCTTTATAGGTTTTGGATTTTGATAATCCCCTTATAATGATTACTGCTCAATACTCATCTTAACCCTTTTGGTTTTTGTGATTGCTAGAACCAAAAGGATTCAAGCTAAACATGGATGTAATGGGTAATGTGATTACTACCATAATGAAAACCCTATTAGAATTCAATATGGACTGAGAAATATATTGAATATCCCCAAAAACCCATCACAATACATGATTAACAATGTAACCATAATAGAAACCTTAGTGCTTTAAACAAAAGAATGACGGAGGCTCATGAAAATTTAGGAATTAGAGATAGTTAAGGAATGAAGACTCAATTTATTTTATGTTAAGAATTTGGTAAGAATATACAAGGAAATTTCATCAAGGGGACTAGAAAATGATTAACTTGTGGAATATGGGGTCATAGAGTGCCATACAATTATAGGAATATGAAGAGGTCAGTTATCATGATGGGAGTGGAAAGAGTTCATCTAAAAGAACCACTAATAGTTTAATGTATTATGTGCGTAAAACATATACATTATCTGATTCAATTCCCTAATATAAATTCTAGCAAGGATTATATGAATAAAAAACTTCCATGTCTAAGGGAACAAGAGTAATCATGTGTAATCACAATTAAAGAAGTGTGTTTCTAAAACAATGTTGTGTAAGGAACACCAATCAACCTCTCAAGAACTAATGGTACTATATTTCAATCTTGTTAGACACAATCCCTTATACCTAGAATGTTCTCTAAGAACATAAAATCATTACCTTGTTTTCTAGATTCTAAATTCTTAACAAAAACATAAAGTGGTGTGATTATTTTACCCCAAGTGTAAGTTTATAAGAAAGTGTCTTATAGAAATCTTATCATCCTTACTTGATAAATTTAATGTGATTTAATAAATGGATTGGTTCAATCCAATTAATGGAGTTTTTTTTGAATAAGTGTATGGAATTTTATATAAACCAATGATAATTTATGAAAGGATGATTAGGAAAACCCTTTATTATAAGAATATACAATGTGAGGCCTGATATCCAATAATGATAGTCTCTTAGTTCAAACAGTAGAGAAAATTCAATATCAATGATAATCCCATTCTAAGGAAAAAATATTGTTCTTAAGTTTATAAGGTTGATATTAATGATGAGTTTATATCTCGATTCACAATTATCTACAAGACACCAGTAGATGTATCCATGAGTGTGTAATAATTAAAATTACATGGAAATAATTTGTTTAAGGGTGGATAATGAAACTCCGTAGGTTTTAGGATCCTTTAGTTTTATTATTATTATTATTATTTAGTTCAACAATTTTAATAAATGTTTCTGCATTCTTTCAAAAGGATTAATACATAGTTAAAAAGTGTCCCCTACCCAGATGAACCCAACTAAATACACATTATTCATATATAAGTGGGAAAATAAAACAAATTCTCATAAAACTAAGAATTATGTAGTATGTATTATTACATATTGTGGATTAAATACATATATTAAAAGAGTAAAAATAAATAGGGTTGGTAGATAAAAACTAATAAAATAATCATGACTCGGTAATACATTGTTTCATCTACATCCTTGAGGATCACCAATATTGAAAAAATACATATATTAAGGAATAACACCATGAATATAGAATTAATTATAAAAAATATGAAAAACTAATCAAGCCTTATGAAGTGATAGTGGAATTAATGAATGATTTAGTAAGACTATACATAGGAATGAAATATGTTCATTGAAAGTATATTCATTACAAATATGGTCATTGGTTATATATCTAATAGGTATACTAAAGTTGTGAATTTTTTAAATAGGTAGGGGAAAGTCCCCCCATATTATTAAATGTAATAAAATCCTATTTTTATTGGGAAGAGGGTATCCATTACATTTACGTATAGACACATTGGAATAATGGCCCAAAGAAATATCCCAAAGGGCCTTTCCCATAGGTCCATCCACACACTCCCACCCTTCATTATGAGATTCCTTAATTCAAAAAGCCCCCATTTAAAACCTAGAAGATTAGAACCATTAATAACCCCTTATAAGAGGTCATAAACCATATCTCGTATGCGGATATTCACCATCAGTCCTCCATTTCCCCTTATTAGAGGTCGTCTTTTTTTGTTCAGGTGTCTGCACATTGACCCGACACCACCTACCGTCACTAAATCATGAATCATATGATGCTCCTATATTTCCAATACACCAGCATCCAACTAATTATATACCAAAACCATGTCTTATATCTCATAAAGTTATTTCTCCCATAGCTAGGTGACAATATTCCTTCAACATTTCATGCCACCTGTACCAAAGTCATGACATGAAATTACCCTAAATTGGGGTCACTCAGATTAGATCCCAAGATGAAGCAGTATTAAGGGCTACTTATACCACAAGTCCAAGACCCCAACTATATAATAAAGTCATGTATTTCTATGTAGTAAATTTAAGATAATATAAATCATAAAAAAAAGTATGATTGTAAAATATTATATATATATATATACATACTTGATATATGTAAATAATATATATATATATATATATATTAACACGGTATGTATAAATATTATTATTATTTTAAAAATGTGATATGTTATATATATGAATTAAAAAAATCAATATAAAATTAGTAGTAAAATTTAAATTTTAGAATATAAATAATTAAATAACGGTATTTGGTAAAGAGAATTTAGTATAAAAGTGACATTTATCTTCAAATAATAGTTTTGTTATGTATTTTTAATCTTATCATAATAAATAATATCATATATGAACTAATATATTAACATACCTTAAATTAGTAATTTATTTGAAATAATATTAAGTGGACACAATGTTTAAAACGCCATCTCCAATAAAATTAGTTTTATTTATAACGTATAAATTATTTTAAGATAATATTATATAATTTTTTGAAATTTCACTTCATAAATTAATCTTAGTTTTTTAATTCTATATATAAACATTATCCTAAGATTAGGTTTTGCTAGTTTTATGAAATAATCAATCTTTCCGAGAATAGTAAAACTACCTACTTTTACTAAAAACTATCACTTTTACATTACAACAATGAATTAAAATATTAGTAAAAAAATTATATGAAAATAAATTTAATAATTAAAATAAAAAATATAAAAAATATTATATTGAATTTATAAAAAATTAACATTTTTGATAATCAATTAATATTTTAAACAAAAACTGTTTCTACACACTTACAATAAAAATTGGACTTAATCACTTATAGAAATTAAATATAAAATAATTATTTTATATTTGAGTTCAAAATGTTAATATTATCAGGAATATTTAATTTTATTTTTTTTCATAAAGATAATATTATTATCATTAGTGTTAATAACCTCAATAATGGTAAAATGGGTTTTTTATGAATTGTTTTATTAATATAGTGTAATTTTTATTTAATCAATAAAAATGGTATAATTTAAATCTAATATTATTTTTAAAAATATATATAATTAAATTACCACTCATTGAATTAGTGTGTAATAATAAACAGTATTAAAGAATACATAATTTATAAAATTAAGTTTTCTTTAAAAAATGGTTTTTTTATATTATATATTTTAATTCAAAAGTTAATGTTCTAATATCTATAAATTGAATTAGATTAAGTGGATATTAAAAATATGTTAAAAAAATTTATAATAGGGTTTAACTTATATTTTAAATACAATATAAATTACTTAAAAAAAACTTGTTACAATTTTAAAAATCCAAAATGTGAAAATGTAAAAACCTATGGTAAAATACTTGAAACATGTTTAAATCATGTTTAGAATGTCATTTTTTAAGATTGATTAACACAATATCACCATTTACTTAATTATTATAAAATTTGGGAGTCTTTGAACGTGGAATAGTGTAATGATGTTATATAAGGGTAAAGGGTTTTACCAAAATTTTCCTTTTCACATCCACAAAAATTTCTTAGAGAATATCAAGTCTCCAACATAAGTACTTCCTTATTTATAACATTTTATCCTTAATATTTTTTTATAAATATTTTATATCCATAAAAATATACTAAAATAAGTACTATATTTATACTTTTATTTTATTATATTTATCTAATTACCATTACATATTCCACTCCATCTACTAATAAAAGCAAAAGTGTAATTAGTGTGTTGCACGGACAACTACCTCCACAAAGAGATATCTTCAATTTTTCTTCACTACCATTAATGTAAGATAAAAAGGTTTTAGTGGATATTTAATTATTAAATTTATAATATAACTATAATTTTTAAATTTCAAATTCTCATTTACCTTTTTCCATATATTTTTTTGAAATTGAAACATTAATCATGTGTATGTGAGAACTATGGAATCCTTGAGAAATGAGTTTCATTTATCATTACCACCCATCATGGTCAGAGATAAAAATATATTTAATGTATAAAACTTATTTCTATAAAAATATAAATATTCTTCATATTATTATATTATTTTATAACTAATTCAACCATAGACATCATACATTAAGATTTAGGAATAAATTGAGTGAACAAACTCAAATAATCAACATTGTAAAAAAATATATTATAAAAAATTTACATATGATAGTTAAATAAAATTATTATATGAAATATATATAAATAATATTCTTTTGAAGATATATCTATCGAACTTAATTTAATTATTCAAGAAGTTTCATGAAAATTCATAGGGCTTTGAGACACAAGTTAGTTTTTCATATTAGTTTCTCTTAATTAATGCATGTTTTAAAGTTATCCTATAATTTTTTATTTATATGGGTTATATATATAGCAATAATATATTTTAGAATACTCCATGGTTTAATTCATGTTATTTAACTATATGATTTTCAATCTTCTAATGACTTTTGATTCAAAATTTCTAATGGCATACGGATTCTCTCTTAGTCACACATCATTAAGACGTGATTTAACATTATGCTCAAATATTAAATTTTATAGTGGATACACTACCACCATGATTTATAATATCATAATTTATATCCAAATTTATAAACTTAACTTCTATTCGGGCTTTTCCATTCTAGGGTCTATGATTGATGTCGTCCCTAAACTAGTATTTTATAACTCAATCAGATTTCTTTAGTTTCAATATTTGTCCTTGAGTTTCATATTTCATTTCATATGGTATGTCCTATTTAAATTATTTTGAGATACATTTGATTCAAAAATTATTTTTAGGTGATTTATCATCATTTTTTAAAATGAAACCATCTTACAAACAATTCCCATCTATTTAAACTATATTTTCCCCTCTTTGTCCATAATTTCACTTCCCAAAAATGTTCTACATTTTAATTGGAAACCTAATGAAGTTTTTTATCTTGTCAATGTAAAATTTACATCCTTATATTTTTTATAAAATATATTAATTTTATGATCTATTATATTAAATGAATAATGTTTCAAATTATAGAAAAGGATTTCCAGACCTCCTTCATAACTTATTGGTTACACATTCTATTGATTTTTATTCCTTTAATTAAATATCCATCTCATATACCTATTAATATTATGTATATAGTTCCCTTACATATTTACCTTGTTAAATATACTTTTCATTTATGGGGTTATACATGTTTATGTTCCCATTTAAATGCACATTATTATGTAAACCCAGTTTAAGGGAACTTTCATGTTTCTTATCCCTAGTCAAGCATCACTCCTATCAAATATTTCTAAACCATTAATAGATTTTTAAAAAATTTATTTTATGGGAAACACCATTGGTTTAATTATGTTTTTTATAGAAAAAAATAAGGTATTTATTTATTTAAATGGATCTATTACTTATTTCATAATTCACCACCCATGTGGTTCATTTTTATTTTTTCTTCTCCCAGATTATTCATGTGATTTTTCTAAATTGGATCTCCTTGTTTAAGGCCTATGTACATTTTTAAATTATGGAAGTTAAAATGGTTTATCTCTTACTTGTCTTGTTTGTACTTATGTTTTATCCTTTAGGTAAGCATTGAATTGGAATTATAAAATCCACTTCCTTCTCATAGGTTAAATCATGATTATGATTTAAATATTGTTTAGTTTTATCATGTCATAAACATATTATTGGTTTTAATTTATGTGATTAGTGGTCTTGGAATTTATTATCTCTCTAATGAATTGGGTAAAGATTTATATCTCATGATATGTTATTTAATAGATTAGGGTGTGAATCTAATCCACCGTGTGACTTTGTCGACTTTATGATGACAGCGTTGGGAGTGATCCTTGACTTATGTTTATGATATCATGTTTCATATTATTTCCATATACTTATAATTCCAGGATCTTAATATATCATTTTATTATTCCATATTTATATGATTATTATCATTCTATTTATGATATCATATTATTCTATTTAACACACATGTAATTCTTAATTTTTATATTTTCTCCCTTATTGGTATTTTTATCCCACATATTTCCTTTTGTATTTTCCTAAGTACATCTAATGCAGTTTTAAAAGATTTTTGGGAGTTAGGATAAATATATGGAGTTTTAAATAAAGATAACATTTTTTGTTTAATATGATAATTTTTATATATAATATTCAAAATACACTATCTGTCATGATCCTTGCCATGTATTATTGGAAACTTATTTTAAGAATAATGAAATAAAGTATGTTTAAGTATTGAGTCACCATAACATGGCATAGTGATATTTGTAAAATACATATTCAATTGGAAAATAAATGTTTAAATTACTAGGACCACACTCATCTTTCATGTTTCCTCTTAATATTAAAAAACAAGAAACTTTTCAGGTCTGGGAAAATGTCCCATATTCTCTCTAATATCTTACCACAACTTGTCTCACAATAGTCCTCTACGGCTACCAAAATTTTCATTTTGATCCTCCCTACATAACATAGGGATCCAGAAAAAATCACCATTACATCCACCATAGTGTGGTTTCCTCCATCTTCTAATTTTGACTGAACAAATCAAAAAAAATCTGTGCATGAGGACTTTGAACAAATTACACATTGGATTGAGATATATTATTTATAAAGGGAAGGTTTCTACATTTTACACTTTTCCATCAAAATATATTCAACCTGTACTATGGATTATAAGATTCATTAATTTTTACTCCCCATTTTATATATAATAACATCTAATGAAAAACATTATACACTATGGCATGGTGGATAACTTCTCTCTATTTTGAAACCTCCATAACATGGTTCTATATTCCATAATGTGGTATGAGAAATCAATATAATTTATTATGCATCACTTGAGTATTATATACCATATCTAAAAACATAGGCATAAACCTCCAATATATTATGTATATGGTAAATTTCTATTATTTCCTTAAAAAAACCCTTTGTCAAGATATATCTGATGGAACCATGTTTTGGTACATATCCTGCTAGCAGATTATCCTCATGCCTTGTCAAAAATTCCTCTAGTCTTTCTCATAACACTACAATCCCATTTAAAAGTACATTAACTAACCCTTTCAATAAACACAACCCCAAAAATATAAAATGGGTATTCTTCATAACAATATTTTATCCTGGAGAAAACATGTTTGTCCATATCTCATTTTCAAACATGTTATTAAATTATATAAAATTATAAACCATGTGTATACATCATAAAAAATTACATTAACTCTTCTAGTCGTATAAATAGAAAAAAAGTTGAAAAAAGCATGTCCTTTATAATTTAAAATTTTAATCAATATGTGAAGTAGTCAATTGTATCCACCTACTCAATGAAAAATTATTTTCCTTTGCTACATGAATATATACTCTTGGATCAAACTATTAATCCTTCTTCAATTATGAACTTATATACATACTCATAATATTTTTTAATTTACAGTTTGTATCATATTCCCTTACAATATAAAAATAATGATTTCTATAACATTAATACCTAAAATGAAATCATCACATGGTGTTTTACACCCCATTAAGTATTATGGGTAGTTATGTCTCCAGTTTAAATAATTTACATAATAGAAAGACTAGATTCCTTATAAATTCATTTTTTTAATTTAATTTTTAGTTTGTACTCTATATTACTACCATCATTATCCTTATTGCAAAAAATTTTAACTTAAATTTGAAAAACATCATCATATAACTTGTTCTTGGACCTCCCATATCATGATCTGCAATTATCAACATATTTAGGATATTTATAAAATTTTATTTAACTTATTCATGTTGTAGATTCAAAAACAATTAGTTACTTTACAACACTATTTGCATGATAAATTTGATGGTCGAATCAAGCTTGTGTGGTGACCCCAGTCTCATCATTTCAATTATGTACCCAATAATATTGAGTGAATGATTTTAGATAGAAAGACCCTCAGTCATCTTATACTGAAAAAAGTTATTTTGAAGCTTCATATCATTCATTCTTATCCAACCATTATTTTTTTCATGTTTTCTATCCTCACAAAATCATTATATTCACAAGTTTCTTTTTTTCCTAAGATCCATAAAGAACATTGACATAGAGATATTAAGATAATATCTAATATGTTTACTATAAATATCTTTCTCTTATTAACTAGCTTCATCAAAAGGTGATTTTTTAGTATTTTTTTCCTTCAACGCATTGAACCTTTTTCATTCTTGAGAACTATTTTGATGTCAATATACTGGTCTATAAATTTATTTCTTTTATAATTTTATTTATCATATTTGACGATGATTCCATTTTTATTTGTAATAATATATTTTCTTAGATTGGTATCATGTTTTACATTCATTTAATATATAATTTTATTTAATCTTATACCCCTAAAACATAAGAACATTTTAATTAAATTATATCCATTATTATAACAATATCCATATTTATCTAAATAATGAGTCCTCTTTATTGTTTCATCCATAAATTAGTTATCTAGGTAGGTGAAGATTCCTATCATATCACATGTTACTCTTGGATAATTGAGTGTATATCTGTTTTCCCAATTTCATCATAGGAATAAAGTAAACATTATTTCTATGGTATCTAAGCCATTAGTGTTACCAATATAAGTGTAACCCAAAGAATGTGACATGTCACTACGGAAAAAATCACTATTTGCGACGGGAAAATTTGCCCGTCGCAAATAATTGGTTATTTGCGACGACATTTCATCTCCCGTCGCAAATAGTTTGGCGCGGCTTGCGCACCAAACCGCGTAGGGGTAGTTTCGATGGGACCCATCACAAATACCCGATGACGGTTAATAACTTATTGCGACGGGATGTCGTCCCGTCGCAAAAAGACTGTCGGCAGGTACTATTTGCGGCGAGACCCTTCAGAAATACCCTTTTAACCGCTAACTATAATTAATGCGGGTGAGGGTATTTGCGATGGGCATCATCGCAAATAGTACCTGTTGCGACGGGCACCCCATTGCTAATAACCCCGTCGCAACTAATCTAACCTATATATACCCCCATCCATTTTTTCTCAAATCATTCAGATCTAACTCTCTCTCTTTCTCTTCATTCTTCAGTATCAAAGAACAGTTTTCTTTTAGTAGAAATTTTTTATACGAGAGCAATCGGAGGGCGTCAATATCTTCGGAATATCAAAGTTTAAGGTATTTATATTTTATTTTTTTATATTAATTTTAATTGTTGTTCATTAGTTGTAATTTTATTAGAATTCAATTGATTTTTATTTATATTTATTTTTACTAAGAAATTGATATTTTTAGTTATAATTATAAATAATTAGTCATAATTAATATTAATTAGATATAATTAGATATAATTAGGAATAAATAGATATAATTAGAAATAAATAGATATAATTAGAAATAAACAGATATAATTAGCAATAAGTAAATATAATTAGCAATAAGTAGATATAATTAGCAATAAATAGATATAATTAGGATTAAATAGACATAATTAGATATAATTAGTAATAATTAGATATAATTAGTAATAATTAGATATAATTAGTAATAATTAGATATAATTAGTAATAATTAGATATAATTAGTAATAATAAGATATAATTAGTAATAATTAGATATAATTCGTAATAATTAGTAATAATTAGATATAATTAGCTATAATTAGATATAATTAGCTATAATTAGCTATAATTATCTATAATTAGATATAATTAGCTATAATTAGATATAATTAGTAATAATTACATATAATTAGTAATAATTAGATATAATTAGAAATAATTAGATATAATTAGTAATAATTAGTAATAATTAGATATAATTAGCTATAATTAGATATAATTAGCTATAATTAGATATAATTAGCTATAATTTGATATAATTAGCTATAATTAAATATAATTAGCTATAATTAGTAATAATTAGCTATAATTAGTAATAATAAGCTATAATTAGATATAATTAGCTATAATTAGCCATAATTAGATATAATTAGCTATAATTAGTAATAATTAGCTATAATTAGCTATAATTAGATATAATTAGCTATAATTAGCTATAATTAGCTATAATTAGCTATAATTAGCTATAATTAGCTATAATTAGCTATAATTAGCTATAATTAGCAATAATTAGCTATAATTAGCTATCATTAGCTATATTTAGCAATAATTAGTAATAATTAGCTATATTTAGCTATAAATAACTATAATTAGCTATAATTAGTAATAATTAGGAATAATTAGGAATAATTAGGAATAAATTGCTATAATTAGTATTAATTAGGAATAATTAGATATAATTAGTATTAATTTGTAATAAATAGATATAATTAGTAATAAATAGATATAATTAGTAATAATTAGTAATAAATAGATATAATTAATAATAAATAGTAATAAATAGATATAATTAGTAATAATTAGTAATAATTAGTAATAAATAGATATACTTAGTAATAATTAGTAATAAATAGATATAATTAGTAATAATTAGTAATAAATAGATATAATTAGAAATAATTAGTAATAATTTGTAATAATTAGTAATAAATAGTTATTAATTGTAATAATTAGTAATAATTTGTAATAAATAGTAATAAATAGTAATAAATAGTAATAAATAGTAATAATTAGTAATAAATAGATAGAATGAGTAATAATTTGTAATAAATAGATATAATTATCTATAATTAGTAATAATTAGCTATAATTAGATATAACTAGTACTCGCCCGTGCAATAGCATGGTTATATAACAAAATTCTTAGTTTTTGAATACGCACAATGATAAGGTTCAATGCTTATTTTTTAGAAGACAATAATATGTTTCAAAGTTAATAATGAACATGAATATTCAATATATTGAAATCACAAAATAATGATACTTATTATTGGAATAAAATTGGTCATAATATAGAGATGTCATGACAGAGAGATTTAAATAAAAATAAATTAAGTTAATCAGCATCAATCACATGAAAACACTTCTTTTAAGACTCCAATTTCATAGAGTCTTAATTACAATAATACTACATGTTTAATGAAGTTCATAGAGACATGTTACAAAATGCGAAGCATTCAAGAGAGTTGATGCTGAAGCGTTTTCCCACACCTGATTGTTGGGTTCACATTATAGTCCACCTATATGGAAAAAGTTGAAAAATCAGAAAATGGGAAATCATTTTTATTGGAAATAAGGATATGGATGAAAATAAAAAAAATTATCCCTACAGATAATAAAGATGAAATCACCCATGGACTGTTGTACAATATAAATAAATGATAAAATGTTAATATTAAGAAAATTACGAAAATCATTCTGGATTTATTTTAAGAGTATAAAAATTATTTTACGCCATAAGCATGGAGAAAAAATCCATAGTAGCCAAGAAATGGAAATTTTAACTTCAAACATTCTCATATTCATTAGTAAAGGAAGTTTTTTTTAGTATCAGGTAGTGCCTAAGCACACACACTAAAACAATTCAATATAAAACAGAAGACAACCCAGTCAATCGAGTTATGAAACATACATTCACCTGAACGGGAGATGTTGCTGAGAAGATTTGTCCTTTTGTCTAGAAAAAAAAGAACACAGTCCATTCAACCGTTTTTTGTATGAAACTTACTTCTTTCAAGCTTTAGTGAAACCTTCTTCCATTGAACATTGAATTTTAAAAATTCATATTCTTATTAAGAGAAATTAATAATGTTAAATGAATAATGTGAAATAAAGTTATAAAATAAATGAATAATGTGAAATGAAGTTACAAATAAATAAAAAATGGAAATATAACCTATAAAAAATTGATGTAATAGAAAAATTGAAACATAAAAATGGAAACAAAACTTCCAGATAAAAAGAATATAAAGGTTAATTTTAAGAAAATAAACATACCACATTAATTTACTATAACCATCAAAATATAACTATGGAATGTTTTTTCACCATTGTAACATAACTTATATACATTTTCAGTAGCAGAGACAAGTTTCAAAACTGTAACTGAAACCATGATTTTCAGTAGCATCATATTTGTCGTTCTGCATCAAAATCTTGCAATAGATAATTAAATCTGAATGTGAGTAAATGATACATAGTAGTATTAAAAAACAACCGGTGAATCCCGTGAACTACGAAAAAACATGTCACATGCAATTGGGTATGATGTTCTACAATAACCAAACATGAAAAATCTGCTGAAATAATAATTTCACTGAATAATAATGTGTAATTAGGAAATGGGAAATTTGAAACTTATAGATTACAGAACATGTTTCCAGTATCATGGGAATGTATGAAAATCATTCAGTCAAGTTTGTTGATGAAGATCATTGAAATTATTTGATTCTAGCGTAGAGTCTCAAGACACTAAGACATTGAGTTTGATAGCATCTTCAGTATCAAATTTAGTCAACAAAGTTTCCTACATGAAGATATGAGTATAATGAATGAGCTACAATCAATGATGAAAACTCTAACCATTGAAGCAGCAATGTAAAATTTCAAAATTTCCAATTCAGAAGAATAAATTCATTAGTTTTATAATCATAGGTAGATATGAAACGATATGAAGGAAAGAAAGTATTGAAAACATACTTTATAAATACAGAAAAAAATATTGGTTATGTGTTGTTTTTGGAAAGTGTTTCCAAACAGACCCTTACCTTCTTCATCAATACTTGGAATTTTTATCTTGTTCAAATTCAAAACATTGATATACCAATACCTGGGGATTTATGTACCAAATGATCATAAGGGGCAGGGGCCAGTTCCAGCCTTGCTGTAGTATTTAACAATCCTTAGAAGGCCCCAAATGCCTCTCCTCTTACAACATGGTAGGTACTATCTCTTCCATTTACAGACAAATCCTGTAACATAAATCAAATATAAACAATGATGTGATGAAAGTAATAATCATTATTAAGAATAATATAGTTATAAGATGAATGTGAAAAATTCATTATGGGATAAAAAATCTAGAAAACATCATTCAAATTTATTGAAAAATAAACTGTTGTTTGAACAAAATTAGGTCAGTTATCATTATAAACATGCTTCATTTTTGATAGATAATTATTCATTTGACCATATAATTCTTGAATTAGTAACAAAATATATTTTGGGTATGTAACACACCTTCTAAATACAAACATGAATAAGTTCTGTAAGCTGTTTTTGGAAGTTGTTGTCAAACAGAACCTTACCTTCTTCATCCATACATGGCATTGTCATATTGTTCAAATTTGAGACATTGATATCACATGCTTTAAAGACTATCTTGAAATATATCCTGAAATTATGAAAAAAAAATTTATATGACATGCCGACTCTCTTTATGTAATGAAAATAAGAGTAGACCATTGTTCTGTTTAATATATGTTAAGAAAGAGGTAACATACCATTACCTATAAAAATAGTGGTGAATAAGAGTAGACCATTTTTCTGTTTAATAAGAAATGAATCGTACATGCAAGAGGTAACATACCATTACCTATAAAAATAGTGGTGAATGAAAATAGAAAACACACACTTGACTGTTTAAATTATTTGTTGTTGTTGTAAAATACCCAATCGTATATATGAACCTGAAATAAATATTTCTCAAATTTAAATAAGAAAAAAGATGATACTGACATCATCAAAAACATATGGACATTTTAGTATACAATTTCATGATTGTTTACCTTACATAATCTAAACGAAACATTTAAAAATTTAAATAAGGAAGAAGGTGAAACTCACATCCGTCATAAAAAACAAAGACAACCAGTCTTCAAGTTTCTAAATTCAGGCTCTCCTTCATTCCGAACAGTATTGCTGTGAAGGATACTTTTATACCATTTCACATGGAAACCAACTCTGGTTTTTCTGTGTCGTAAACCCAAATGTTTATCTGATTTTAGTCATGCAACGTTAAGAAAATTCTGTTTGATCCATATATTGTAAATAATCCAAGATTTCTATTGTACGTCATGCCTATGAAATTCTATCATGACAGTAAAGTCATCCATAGTTTCATTCAGACACGTTTGTAAACATTTCCATGAACATATTGTTACAGAATAAAAAATGAACATAAATGAAAAAAAATTGTTCTATTTAATATATGATAAGAAAAATATACGAACATCAAAAAAGATCCTAAATAAACTAAACAGAATAAAACACGTTCCAAAATATTTTCATAGAAAACTGTATTGCAAGTATTTTTTTATGAATAAATTGCTAAAGAAAATATGCGCTTTATAATCTTACAAAGAAAATGGTGAGATGTAGTTTAAGAATGTTTGGGAAACTGATATGAAACAGGAAATATGAATTGTCAGAGTGAACTACATTATGTTCGTGGAATATAAGAGAGCACACCTGTTTAGGTTAAGTGGTATTGAAATATAACTGTACTGACATTGTTTTTGGAAGTGATACATAAGCAGTAAATAGCCAGCCTTTGTAGAGAAGCCCTTTTGTAATTCACAGATGCTGCATCTCAGCCCATCTTTATTCATCATCGAGGTGTTATTTAATCTTTTTTAAAAGACATCAGTGAGTTTTGAGGCAACAATAGGCAACATATTATTTAAGTAAATATTAAAAGATCCATCCATATCCAATTTTTTTATTAAAAATAGAAAGCTGAAAAAAAAAACCTGACAAATCTCCAGCTCCATTGCTTCTCACCCAGCTCAAATAATGGAAAGTCAAACCATGTAAACATCAACTGTCATAATATTTCAGATCCACCATTCTAAAAAAACAATCCATCATAGCAGATATGCTAAAAATTGGAATGCAGTTTTGTAGAAATTGAAAGTCAAGGAAGTGAAGAGACACCTAGTATCTGATATTTATCACTTCAATGGGTGAATTTATAGTTCGAGGAACATTGCGACAGAAGGCCCCTGACATCGCGTCATCAAACAGGATCCTTGTACCCATATGAAAGTAATGGGGATGCTCCAATCAATGGTGAAAATCACAACTATTTTTCTATGTTTTTTTACAGTTAAACTTTAATCAAATAAGATGATTAAAAATTTGTCTTAATATGAAAGAATATAGAAAAAGATAAAATATATAGTTGAAGTAACATAAATATGAAAACAGATATATTGTGAATGAACAATGAAAGTGTAATATAACAAAGTTTCAATGTCAGCAAACAAATAGATAGTATTTCATTTCCCGAAACTGGAAAAAGAACCTGAATTACTGTTTTAGTACTACTGAATAGTCTCACAATAGATACACGAAACCGGATTGGAAACATCATAAGATAAGTCTTGAAGACTATAGATGTTGTTAGGTAAATGTGAAATATTCAGCCTCGACAGACCCAAGGATCAGTAGTTAGTTGCTGCAGTCTGTCCCCTTGTTGAATTTTTCCATTCTTGGGACGTCGAGGTGAGTACCATGACTTGATGATCCCGGGGTGTCATCACATTTCTGTAGATTATGTTGAGTTTGTTCTTCAATTGCAAAATCAGACAGGAGGTTTTTCTACATGAAAAAAAGGCACATTAATATGTAGGTAACCATCACGGAGATAATCTGCCCAATTACATATTGACATTGCGTCTTGATAATTTTGAATCATATATCATGGACTACAAGTAAAAGAAGAGGAAAAAATGATGTGCTTCCCGCAAGAGGACCCTTCTCGGTCACCTCGAAGGAATGAATCTTGCAATCCATTTTATAGGTCGACCCGCAGTCGCTTCTAGTTGAAACGAATATATGATAGTCTCTGAGACTCAATCATTGTGTAAGCATCGACGACAAATTGTTGCAGTAATCTTCTGGAATGTAGAAAAGTGGATGCTTCAATGTCATGGAACTGTAAGTGAAAAGAGAAGTATTCTCTCAATGTAACCTTTCTTAGCTTAGCACTGGTTGTGAATGTAGTAGCGCGATGCATTACATTGTCAACATATCCATCCTGGCCACTAGGGAAAATCAATGGATACTGTAATGGCAGGTATAAAGGGTGAAGCTCATCAATTCGTTTCAATACACCACATTTGGTTTGAATGATGATGTCACGTTCTTGCTTTAGGTCTTCAATATCACCGACAATAAGCATGGAAATTTCAGATGTGGTCAGTAAGTTATGTGTAGCCTCATTTTTTGTCTTCTTTTAAGCATGTGAAGCTTTAAGTTCAGTACATCTTCATGATTAAGGACATCTTTTGCTGATATGAATTGTTGAGCTAAAGAATTGAATTCATGTAGGATTTGTTTCAAATTCTCAACAATATTGAAATGAATAATTGAGTGAAGATTTTTTCCATCAAAGTTGGAAGACAATTTTGTATCAGAAATATTTAACGAAAAGTATGAGATTGATATTCATTTAATTGGATTTGATAATTACCTCATACTACTAACTCTATTCTGGAACTCATGCTCTGTGTCAAACACATAAAGTTGGGAAAACTTTGGGGGTTGTTCATCTACCAGAAACAAACTACCTATGCGATGGTAGTTTTGTCCATTTAGTATGAATATAGATGAGGCCCTATCATTGTTCAATGACCTATCAACCTTCCCACCCATAGACGTGAATGCAAACATAGAATTATAAATAAGCATATGTTCTTGGAAAGCTCGTGCTTGGGATTAAGTTCTATTAAAAACTAACATCCATAGGTATGAAGGAGGTGAAGGGAGTAAATCCAAAGTAATATTTCCCATCGAGCAACATAGAGAAAATCGTGGGGTTTGTTGGTTGTTGAATTTCCTATTTTGCTCGTTATACCACATAGTAGACTTACAGTATTGGAATATATAATTGGGGTCCCCAATATCGGACTAACCTGATAGATGGGAAAAAAAGTATAAAAAGAAAATACTCATTCTGCAGAGAAGATCAGCGAATAACATTTCATTAATGATATTAATAATGCATGATTATTATAAACAAAAACATGTGTTCTCCGCTTTGTCTAGTTCTATAGAGTTTCCTGCAAGAAGTCAATGAAATGTAAATATGGTGTGTCCTAACCTGTATATTTATTACTATGTAAAGATCAATTTGTTAGTCAACAAACTTGTGGTGTTTGCAGTTGTGCTGACGAAATCAGTAATGTTTGAAGACGATGCTGAAAAATGTTTAGGGAAATATTGTTGAATAGAATATCACGGTCAAGAAAGTGTAAGAATTTATAATAAACAAATGAAGAAATCTATATTAATGTAGAAATAACTAATAACTTACCTATCATTGATGAATTATTGTACTTTGGTGCATTCATATTTGGAAGACAGAAGATGTACATAGAGGACAGAGTAAGAAATGAAATTTAATTGACATGTTTAGGCATATTTTAAGGTATCAATAATGCATACTTTGTCGAGTTGAGTACTACAGATTCAGTGATACTGTTGTCCTCATTTTATAGACCTAAAGTAAAAACAGTGACTGAAGTGTTAGATCCTCGCTAATAAAATGGTTGTTCCAATGTATGGTCATAAAAGTTCACAGACATTAGACATACAGTAAGGTACAGGGGAGAGGGTTTGATGTCTTTGTTTCTGTTTTTTTTTCATTAGATAGTGTTGACTCACTACGACTTGCATTTAGTACTACGAACAATAATTAATCCATGATGATTAGTTTAAGTTAGATGGAATCAGTAAGAATCGGCTTGAAATTCACACACAAAAATACCATTAACAGATAGAGGTGATAATGGTAATCGTCGGACTGTATTTACAATGTCAGTTGTTGAAACAGGATGACTAATTGGAGTAATGTTGCACACTATAGCAGGCATTGGAGTACCTAGAGTACACGATAGCATTGTTATTATAACAATCGACATGAAAATAATATAATGATAGAAACAGAGTTAGTAGTGAAATTATAAAAAAAACTACTCACAATATTGTTGACGTTGTTGCATGAGTAGTCTTCTATGGATCCTTGAGTCTCTAGAGTTTGACGGGGTATGCATTGTTGTGTTCATTTTCTTTGTATATAATTGTCAAGGTTGCATGGTAAATATTTTATGAATAGATGATAATTGAATATAAAATTCTTATCAATAGGCAGACAACAAAAATATTGAAGGTAAGGTGGTATGGTAAATATTTTATGAATAGATGATAATTGAATATAAAATTCTTATCAATAGGAAGACAAAAAAAATATTGAAGGTAATGTTTAAAACATTAATATGAACACAGTAGACAGGTAAATGATTCATAGATCACAGATACATTAAAATACGAATATTCAATATAATTAGTATGTAACAGTAAACATAATGTAAAAAGAATGCTTTTAAAGTAAATTTATTAAGAGGTACCTGTGTGACATGATTTGATGCCCTTAAGATGAAAGATGCAAAAGGTTGTTGTCAAATTAGTAGTATATTATCACCGAGAAGACTTGAGCTATATGTGTTTAGTTTCAACGATGGAATGGAGCAAGTAAATATGTCATGTATCTGAACGCTGCCTACAACAAATATCTGTTATGAAACAATACAGTGAAAGCCAATAAATATGTAATGACTGTAACTTTCAGTGTCATGTGGAAATGATATTTCAATTTACTTGAAATGAAATAAATTATGCAATTAATGGTGAGTGGATAATAAAATTAGCAAATATTGTACAGTTGTTTCCATATTAGTGTCAAATTATATGCCGTTGGTATATGCGGTTATATATTGCAGAATGTAGAGGCCTGATACTGTATAGGTTGTTAAAATGAGTAAAGTGGGGAAAAAATAGACCCGATCAAAGCACCTAAATGCCGGAAGTAAAACATGACTTATGATGCAGGGTAGGTATGTTCGGTTATATATTGTAGAAAAAATAGGCCTTATACCTTATTGGTTGATAATCTGTGAAAAGTGGGGCTAAAAAACAGAGAGTCAATCAAAGCACCTAAATGTCGGAAGAAGAACATGACGTATGAGGTAGGGTTGGTACTGAGTTAGCATTAGTAAAATTGCAAGAAATATATCATAGATGTAGTGCGAGGTGACAGTGAATACATTACATAGATAGTAGTCAATGAATGTGTACTGGTAAGTTGTGGCAAACCAATTCCCGAAAGAACTCCCGATTCTACTTCCAATTGCAGTGAAAGGAAAATGCAACGAACAGGAAGATGAAGAACGCGTCGCACTACCGGGCCCCGGAAGCAGTAACCTGGTGTTGTTTTCTTCTAAAAAAGATACCCTGAATGTTAGAGAGCCATGTTAAAATAAGTGGACATCGAATGAAATAATTGAACCGCATTGAATGGATGATCGGTACGAAGGACCTCTTAATCACGGGTTTACAGAATCCCTATTCGTGAGAACAGATAATCCAAACTGGCGACTTGAGCGCATAACCTATGGATTTGTTATACGGAACAAAGACAAAACCTATTTACGAGTTAAGAGGGTAACCTCTGGATTTGTGATACCGAATAATGAGAAATGGTAGCCGCGATTTTGTCGATGAATGGGTCGTCTACTCATCGGTGGTCTGCTTGGCTAAGCCGACGGACGTCTTCGAGACTAGAGATGGTAACTCAGATGATGAAGCGGGAGGTGAAGTAGCTGAAGAGGAACACATGGAATGGTATGAGCGAATGGAAGTTGAGGAAACCCTAATGTCGGAGGATGAGAAGCAGGAGCGGCTATAATGTTTTGTGTTCGGGTGGAGATAGTTTTGGAGGAGGGTCGCGAGCCGGGAGGGGTACAATTGGGAAAGAAAAAAAAATTAGGAGAGGTGGTGTATTGTGGAGTGGACACGTCAGCTGGGAGGTACCCAGAATTAGAATGTATAGTAGATTAGTAATAAATAGAAATAATTAGTAACAATTAGGAATAATTAGATATAATTCGATAGAATTAGTAATAATTAGAAACAATTAGATATAATTAGTAATAAATAGATATAATTATATATAATTATAAATAATTAGTCATAATTATAAATAATTAGTCATAATTAGTCAAAATTAGTCAAAATTAGTCATAATTATAAATAATTAGTAATAATTATTAATAATTAGTAATAATTAGTAATAATTATGAATAATTAGGAATAATTAAGAATAATTAGTAATAATTAGGAATAATTAGGAATAATTAGTAATAATTAGTAATAATTAGTAAGACCAAAGATACTATAAAGGCACGATTAGATCTTGGCCAAATTTGTAGGTGACCATAACTTGAACTATTTGAAAATGTCAGATCATAGAGGTTAATGAAGCCAAAAAACAGCTTATACACTGTCCAAAGAGAGTCGCTTATTATTTTGTTAGTGGAATGCAGATTTGAGACTTCCAGATGGATATGCTTCCAATTTGGGAAGATGTCTTATAGAATGATTATATTACTGGATTAAAAAGTCATGATTGTCATGTTATAGTGGAAAGACTTATGTAGATTGGATTCAAAGGTTTGTTGAATTATATGATTTGGTATTCGATAACAGACAGATCATATCTCTTTCGAGACATTTGTGCAGCGACAACAGACTATGATGCGCTAAGAAAACTGGAAGAAGATGTTGTTATAATTATATGTAAACTGGAAAAAATATTTATGCCGTCATTCTTTGACTAAATGGAAATTCTGATATTACATTTTACACATGAAGCTAAATATGGAGGTCCATTACAGTTTCGATGGATGTACCCATTTGATAGATACATACAGAAATTGAAGGAAAAAATACGTAACAAAGCATCAGTTGAAGGCACAATTGCTTAAGCTTATTTGAAAGAGGAAATTGCTTTTTTATTCTCTCATTATTTTGAATCTCAATGTCCCTCAAATCACAGTCGCATGGGATAAAACAAGGGTAATGTTAATGACAAAATGGAAAATCAATTAGCAGTTTTTAATCATCCAAACCTTTGTTTCGGTGCAGTTCATGAATGATGGATTTTAAATGATGAATATCACAGAGCTCCTACATACATTTTGCTCAACTGTGAAGAAATGACATCATTTGTCATGTGAGTTCTTCTATCACTTATTCTATAATTTATGTTACAGTATTTAACTTATTTTATTTGTAGTTTATTTGATAATAATATCAAGAAAAAACTTCCACAAATTACAACAGCTTCTCTTGAAGAACGCAGACAAGAAATTTTTTCTCAGTGGTTTCAAAAACTGGTAACATAAATTATTGATGGTTTAATATCAAATCTATTTATTATTTATTATATTGATAATTGTTTTACAAATTTTCAGGTGTCTCAATATGCTGATAAAATTGATAAGCGACTATGTATATTGAGTAACCCACCATCCAAAATGGTTAAATATTATAATGCATATGTGGTGAATGGTTTTTGATTTCATACACCTGCATATGGGGAATCAAAAAAAACACTGAACAGTGGAGTTTTCTTGAGAGGATCACATCATTGAGAAACTGAAGTGGACTTTTATGGCATTTTGGATGAAATTATTGAGTTGTGTTATCTAGGACAGAATTGCATAACAATGTTTAAATGTTGGTGGTTGGATACTATGAGAGGATTTCGTGTTCATCCAACTCATGGAATCATCGATATTAAATATAAAAGTCTTCTTGGAGTAAATGAACCATTTTTACTGGATCAATAGGCACATAAAATTTATTATGCAAAGTACTGTGCTACTTTAAGAGACTTGAGGGATTGGGGGATCATAATAAAAATGAAATCTTAAGAAAATCAGTTTACTCAAAATGAATGTGGTTCTGCTGAAGTGGAAGGAATTGAAATTTTTCAAGAGACTGCTCAAAATCCATCTGATTCCCAAAGAGATGTGAATATCAATGATGACACCCAACAATTAAGGATCGATGGTGATGAAGATGTTAATGATGTTACAAATGAATTTGAATGACAAGAGATGCTGAAACTGAAACTCATATGGATATTGATGATGCTGAGGAGGAAGATGAAGACATTGACATTGACAGATATAGAGAAGAGGATGAAGACGAACAATGACACAATTAAATGCTAATTGTAATCATAACTCAGATATATCTATATAAAATAGTTATTTTCAACTATATGCTAATAACAATACTTTTTTGTTTCAGATGGACTCTGAGCTATTTCTCGAGTTGCAGGAGGCTGACCTACAGTTGAATGAGGGGGATTTTTTATCATCTGACCCTCAGCCTACTGGTAGTTCAGGGGGTATGTAAAGGGGTCACTTTCTTGCACGACTGATGATTCCTGACCCTATCCCCGAGTGACGTCCATATCTTGGTTTCGATGTACGCACACGGAGGTATGGAAACTGTATATTTTTGTTATATTCAATTAATTTATTTATATATATACTAATTGTTTGATTATTTATTCATTTTTCACAGTTTCGTGCATGTAGATATTGGACAGGGGAGCGCAATCTTGCGCAATTATTTTTCTCAGCCCTGGATCAAATGGGAACATATTCTCGTTGATGTATGACGTGACATGTTCCATCATTGGCTGGTACGTAAATAAATAATATTTATTTTAAAATTTATTTTATTAACAACATAATATTACAAATTATTTGTAGGGTTTATGGTATCATATCGATGATAGCATTTGTGACGCTTTCCATGCAGCATGGCAGGTTTGTATGCGTTACCGTTTCTGTCAGTTTTTGTACAATTTGAGAAGGACAGCCATTAAGAAAGCAGGGGTCACCGAATTTGATGATACGTGTAGATCCCACTAACCAGAGTACATTTCATCTCACGTTTGGGATGGATTATGATTACACTAGTTGGGTGGTGGATTTCAGAGGAGATCTTCAGTAGAACAATAGAACCAAGGGAGACAGGTGGTGGCGCAACGAGCTGGTAGCCATACATTCAGTTCACAGAGAGAGCATCTGGTAAGTATATTTTTTAAATATTTTATATAACTTTAAATACAAACCATTTATTTTATATTTATATAGGCAGTCGAGCATCCCGATATTACGGAGTTCGATGTTTATCGGAGGATGTATCGTGATCCATCCACTGGTGAGATTAGAGGTGATCTCCACCATCAGATTGTGGTTAGTATTATTTTTTCAATTTTACAATTAACTACATATAATATTTTTTCAATTTTAAATTTAAATTGGAATTGAAGGAGTCATATGAGGCTAAGACCTCTCAGACACAGACTGAGGGTCAGGACGAGACAACTGAGCAGACCAGTACTCCCCATTTCGATGAGGCAGCATGGATACATGCGACTCAGTATGGCTTTGATAAGGGCAAAGTAGTTGGCATCGACTATCATTTGACTCGTGGTACATATTATGGTACTGCTGCGATGTCAGCACCCAGCTCCAGAGGAGCTCATGGAGAGGCATCAACTTCTGACTCATAGTATTAGGAGCAGTTACAAGCTCAGATTGAGCATATAGAGACATTGCAGAAGCAGCAAGAAGAGATGTTTCGGCAGCAGCAGCAGGAGAAGCATCATTACGAGTGGCTAATGTGTTGATGGCAGCAGCAGCATCACGAGCAGATGGAGTACATGCATCATCTGACTCGTAGTTTAGGGATGGAGTTTCCTCCACCGTCCCCTTCAGCTCCTCCACCTCCTCCAGAAGATGACCCCCCAGTGATTTTTTTATGTTACAAATAATTGAATTTAACATTTTAATATGAATTATTTGAATTTTCTATCTTTTATATCGGTGCAAAAATTACATTATTTAATTTATAATATTTTTTTTATTTTTTTTATTTTTTTGTGAATATTGAGAATTTTAATATTTTTATTTTTTTTATATTTTTTTGTCAATATTGAGAATTTTAATTTTTTTATTGTTTTAATAATAGTAATATTATTTTTTCATTAATCGTAATTTTATTAAATTTTAGTTTTTAAAAAAAATTAATTTATTATTTGCGACGGGACTGTTTGTGACGGGACCCCATCGCAAATATTTTAACTAAATATTTTTAAAAACATATTTGTGATGGTACTACTTGACCGTCCTAAATAATGTGTTACAACGGTCCTTTCGCAGAAAGTTATATATATATATATATATATATATATATATTGCGATGGGACAAGATCTTGTCGCAAATAGTTTTTGCGACGGTCCCGTCATGAAAACGTTTATGTATATATAATACATATAATCGGAATCTTATTTGTGACGACGACATTTCCCATCGCAAAAAAGAATTTTTGCGACAGGCCCATCACAACTAATTGTATTTGCGACAGCATTTTCTACAACAGGCTATTTGCAACGGGGGCCCATCGCTAAAGCCTATTTGCGACGGGATACCGTCGCAATTACTAAGAATTCCAGTATTGTGTATAGGAACCTAATCTTATTAGCGTCACCCATAAATCTCTTTCCTCATATAAGATACTCTATGGGAATTAGGATTTAGTACGAACCAGCCTAGTTAGATAACTAAGGTTTGAAGATTATTCAAATTAGAAAGAATCTAACACTTCATATTTCTAAGTGAGTTTTAAATCTCACCACATTATCACATGTATTACTTTTAAAAATTCATGCTTCAAATGATTTATTTTTAGTTTCCTATATATTTTACCAAGTTAATATGTTTATAACATATTATTATATATCCCATTATAGTACGCATGGTTTTTGTTAATTATAAAAAAAATAAATATCGATTAGATTCAAAAATATATTAATTCATACCATACATAAGATACATGAAACCCTTTCAGGTAAAGGTATATAATTTCAGAAATCCAAAATCCTTACTAGGGCGAGCATGATGTGAAGGGTATCCAACCCACACATTTCTAGAGAGAGATTCAGCTAGAAATCTAGCAAGTGGTTTGACCTAAAGTCCCACTATCTATGGATAAATACTCATGAGAGACCATAATTACAATAATATCTTAATACCTAATATTTTTAACTCATAATCAACCTTTAATTTCAAGTAAATAATTCAAAATACAAATCAAAGTCATGGTTGAACAAAACTAATTCTTTTATCATACTTGTCATGTAACTCCTTGCATACACAATACGATATTTATCAGTAGTATTTTAACAAATTTAAATAAAACATACTTCCATTAATAATAAAATACTCATATTTATGAATGAAATATAATGTTGTAAAATAAATAAATAAAAAATTTCAATATTTATACAAGAGATAAATATTTATGAACATTTCATAACATAATTTTTTATTATAAATTTATAATTAAATATTATTTATGAATAATCTATAAATAAATAAACATGAACAATTCACGTTATGGAGTCCTACATATTCCTAATCTACATAGAGTATAATATGAACTCATTTATATTAAAAATATATGATATTTATGACATAATTTAAAATCATATAAAAAATTCATATTTTAGGTAAAGAGTTTACATAAACTAAAAACCATATATTTATATTTATTTAATCCTTTGTTGGGATTAACCAAATATAATTTTGACATGGTTTAAATAAACTATAAATAAATCCATTAATATGCACATTTCATATTAGTGTTAATAAAAATTTAATAAATAAACATAAACTCCTTTAGATATGACAGTAAAAAATGGAAACAACATGAGACATGTTTTTACCATTCGATGGCTCTGGAGCTCTCGACAAAACCACCGCAAACCCTAGGGTTTTCACGGCTTACAGTTCTTGGCTTCACAGATTGATTCATTTGTTCTTCTTCTCATGGTGGGTTTTGATCTAGAGAATGAACTCGCATTCGTGTGGAAAGATCTTAAAGTTGAATCCACTCCGGTTGACAAACCGAGAGTTATATCTTTTGTGGAAGCTCTCAAAGGTGTCAACCATAGCATTCCTTCATCCTTGAAGGCCTCACCTTACAAGCAGCTGGGGGATAGTCGATATACGGTTGATGCTGATCTAGATGCCCTACAACAAAGAACGGATCTCTTCAAATTCACTGTTATGGATCGAATCTCGTACCTTAAAGGTGAAAAACCGTGGTCAAACACGGATCTGAAACTTTGAATCTCTCACGTTTGGGGGCCCAATTATTGGAAACTTATTCTAATTGGAAAAGGATACTTCCATTTACTGATGAAGACGCAGGAGGATCTGGATCATGTATAGAGGATGGGTAACCTTTAGCTCAAACTAGGGGTTCCTCGCATCTCGGACTAGGATCTGAACTTCAACCCTCACAATACTCGCAACACTCTAGTGAAAATATGGGTACGGCTTCATGGTATTAGTTGGTTTTACTGGAATCCAAAAATTCTCAATGACATTGCATCTTGTATCGGAATGCCGCTAAAAATCGACCAAAGGACTCTCAATGCAGATCTGGGTTTATATGCCCGAGTCATGGTAGAGGTGTACATGGTGGACAAGATTCCCGATGTCATTGTTTTCAATGCCAAGGAGCACAAAATAGAAATTTGGGTCGAATGTGATAGGATTCCTCCATACTGTGAATTGTGCAAAATTGTTGGTCACTCTCTTCTAAAGTGTCGTGTGGATAAAATCCAGGTTCTTCCGCCAGCCGATGATGGCTGGACTGAGGTCAAGCCAAAGAAGAAAAAAAAGGTTATGAACTCTGAAAATCTAGTGCCCCTGAAAAAATTCAGTGAAGTCTGGGTTAAAAAACCTCTAGTTAGAGGTGAAACCTCGAACCCCTCCTGGGCCGAACAGGTTGAGGAGGAGGAATACATGGAGCAGGAACAGCTCATTCCTGAAGATATCAGGAGACTAGTACTGGAAACATGTGAGATAGAGCTGGATAAATCTTCTCAAGAGCCAGCAGATGTTGTTCAGTCCATCAAATTTCAAATTGAAACTCTTACTTCTGATGATGATGCTATCCATGGGTCTCTACTTCCTCTTGTCTATGAGCCAACAAGTATTCCTTCGAATTCAACACCTCCTTAAGTTATGGATTTGGTTCATATCACTGCAGGTTCAAAAAATGATCCATCTTCGGCCTCTGTTGATTCATTTTCTCCAGTGAATATACTCGACAGTGCAGGTACTACTGATTAAGTTTCTATTTCATCTGCTTTGAGTACACCTTTGGCTACAGACTCTATCACACTACTTGCTTATCAGTCTCCCCTGGAAGCTAAAGTAGGTATGGACTCTATTGTGGCAGTAGACTCACCCTCAGTGCCTACTACTCCACAAATCCCAGGTGCATCAAATGATACACTTGTTAAGAACCCTATGAACAAAAATGATGACAAACATGACACTACTCCTATTAAATCTGTTGCTGATTTCACAAAAAATACTGATTTTTTGAGTAAACATGATTTTAATTCCTCCCCATCTTCAGCCTCTACTCTCATAAGATCTAAGAGGAAGAAAATCTTAGGAGTCTCTAAAAATAAGAAGAGGAGCGCTGGCTCTAAAACTAGGTTTTAATTGATATAATATTTTGGACCTACCAGGGTGTAGCTAACAGTGGCACCATTGTGGTTCTAAAATGACTTGTATAAACCCATAAGACAAACCTTTTTGCTATTTCTAAACCCAAAACTTTCTTTACTAGACAATATATGCACTTTTTATCTATTGGTTGTTCATTTCTAGGTTCCTTCAAGAATAGATCTCATATCTATTCTCTTTGGGTTTTCTATCATAGTTATTTGTAGAATATTAAAATATTTATCTTTTCTGATCAACACATTACTTGTGATTTTAATCTTGATAGTCTACATATCTTTTGTTCTTTTATCTATGCAAAGAATAAATATAAATATCTTCTTCCTCTTTTGAATGACTTTTTGGTAATGGAGCCCACCATCAATGAACCTTGGTTAGTTTTTGGTGACTTTAATTCTATTCTCTCACCTAGTGAAAAAATTGGCCCAACACACTCGCATATTGATTCTAGAGATTTTAGGGATGCTTTTGAGGGAAGTAATCTAATTAAATTCAATCTGACTGGTTCTAGGTTTACTTGGTATCGTCATCATTACAATAAGATTGTAGCTAGAAAACTTGATAGAGCCTTCATGAACATCCCAGCATTGGATACATGGGACCCTATTTCCAGTGCTACTTTACCTAGACTAAATTCTTACCATCATCCAATTCTTTTGAGTCTTCTTCCTAAACGGCCCAAACCCAACATTCCTTTTAAATACAATAATGCTTGGTCCACAGATCTGGGATGTTCCATTCTTATAAAAAAAATTGGGATTCCATGAGTCAACACTCTGATGCTTTTTCCTGTATTACTAAGCTCAGAAATCTAAAACAAAATATCAAAAGTTGGTGTGCGACTAAATCTAAACAAATTGATAAAGACATTGCCGCTTTGGAGGCGGACCCTAATATAATTCAAAACAATACCACTATTTTTGAATTTGTTGTAGATCCCTAGAATGAAATCATCATTGCTTTGAAACTTAATTCCCTTCTTTTTTTCAAATAAAACATTCATTATAAAGTCTTAAAAACAAAGTGTCTTACTAATGGGGATATAAATTTAAAGTTTTATAATGCCTTGCATCATATTAGGAAAGTTTCTAGACCTCTTTCCTTACTCAAGGATAATGATATTATTTTGGACTCTGAGGCAGCCATTACTAATCATGTTGTCTCATATTTTGATAACATCTTTAATGGTCCTCCCATTAACAAAGACCTCATCCCTGATATTATTCCTACTCTTGTTGATGAGGAGGATAATCGTTCGCTCATGTGAATCCCTCTTGATCATGAAATTAAAGACACTATCTTTTCTCTTAATTTTGACAGTGCCCCTGGTCCTGATGGTTTTAATAATGGTATTTATCAACAGCATTGGGACATTATCCTGGATGATGTTTGTAAGCTTGTTAAATCTTTCTTTTCTCATGGTTACCTACCTCATGGTCTCAATTCTAAAATCCTTAATTTTATTTCTAAAGTGGCTAATGCGTCACAGATTCATTTTTTCAGCCTATTGCTCTTTTAAACTCTCTTTATAAAATTATTACTAAGATCCTGGCTAACCGCCTCACTCTTCTATGAAACAAAATAATCTCTTGGAATCAATTCGGTTTTATCAAAGGAAGATCCATTCAGGTTTGTATCTGCCCCGCATCGGAATGTACCAATGTGCTTAATAATGTTTCAAGAGGAGGTAATGTGTCCATTAAGCTTGATATTAGGAAAGCCTTTTATAACATTGACTAGAACTTCATTTACAATGTTCTTTGTCATTTTGGTTTTAATGAGCTCTTTATTAATAGGATCCACTCTTTGTTCACTTATTCTTATATTTATGTCCTTGTTAATGGCTCCCCTAAAGGATATTTTAAATGTTCCATGGGTGTCCGACAAGGAGACCCTTTATCTTCCATACTTTTTGCCATTGTGGAAGACTATCTTAGCTGACTTCTGGACAATTTGGTCTCTCAAGAAAAGCTGAAACCGATCCAAGCTCGTTGGGGTGTTTATTCTCTGACCCATCTTCTTTATGCAGATGACATTATCCTCTTCATTGATGGTAGAAAAAAAATATCATGAATCTTAAGAATGCTTTAAATCATTATGTGGAGGTTTCAGGTCAAGCTATTTGCTGGAGGAAGTCTTCCATTTTCTTTGGAAAAGTCTTCCCCGGAAATCGTAAAACTAACATCATTGAAAGCCTTGAAATTAAAGAAGGTTTCTTTCCCTTTACATACATAGGTTTTCCCTTATTTTTGGGAAGACCTAAAGATGCATATTTCACCTCTGTGGTGGACCATATTCTTCATCAAATCTCTTCCTAGAAAGGGAAATATCTATCTATGGTTGGTCGGATTTTCCTTGTTAAATTTACCATTATTTTCAAGATGGTTTACTCTATTATGATCTACAAATGGCCAGCCTCTCTTCTCAAAAGAATTAATTGTTACATTAAAAACATTTTTTGGACTGGCAGCACTATTGACCGTACGTTTTTCACTATTCATTGGTCTATGGGTTGCAAACAACTGGAAAAAGGGGTCCTTGGCATTAAAAATATTAAACGCTTTAATGATGCGCTTCAGGCCAAGATCACTTGGAACTTGATCAACCATAACACTAAGGCCACTGAGTTCCTTCGCAAAATGTTCTTAGATAAGCATAAAAAAGATAACTTGAGTTTTGTTATCTCCTGTATTTGGCCCTCCATCAGAGATATCTTTCATAACATTATCCATAACTCTAGATTGTTGGTCAGTAAAAATTCCTCTTTGAACTTCTGGCATGACAACCGGTCTGGCTCCCCCTGATCTCCATGTTGCCTCCACACTCTCCTCCGGACACCATTAATCTCTATATTCATGAAATGATGAATGACCACCTACCCAATCTCTTAGATTCTATTATGCATGTGGTCGATAGTCATACCTTCATTAATACGGATGATTTACTGGTATAGGAACCTTCTCATAATGGTATCTTGGACTCTAAATCTTTATATAATCATAACGTTTCTTCATATGATAATTCTTTTGGGTGGATCAAACATTTTTTATAATCATTGGATCAATCCTTCTAAACATAATCTTATCTAGAGGATTGCTCATAATCATCTTCCTACTGAAGTCTGCCTCTATTCCTTTGGTATTAAACTTTGCTCCAAATGTCATATGTGTCATCAACATAGGGGGGATACCAATCACCTCTTCTTATCTTGTGCCACTTCTACTGCTCCCTGGAAATTTATTGCTAACATGTTTGATTGATGATGGATTTTTTTTGACTCAATTATTACTTATCTTAAACGCTGTGTGGAGATCAGCACATCGAGGGAAATCAATAACTTTTTTCTGGTGGTGGTTGCTGAGCTCCTTCACATTATCTGGTATGATCATAATGATCTTATTCATAATAGGCACTCACTTAATCTCAATGCAGGTCACTCAAGAATTCTCACTACTATCAGAGAAGCTGTTTTGATTCAAACTGCCTCTTACAAAATTTTTGTTGAGGACTTTTTGATTCTTAGACGTCTCAGGGTTGTTGGGATTTACAAAAAAACGAGCCAATTTATTGAGGTCTTCTGGCAAGCTCCCATTCTGAGGTGGATCAAAATAAACGTTGATGGAGCCTCGAAAGGGAACCCAGGTCTAGTTGGTTTTGGAGTGGTCTGTAGGGATTATTTGGGTCACTGTCATGGGTGTTTCTATGGAGGTTGTTCTAGTTCCACTTCCTTAGAAGATGAGATGATGGTGGTGATTCAGGCTATCGATTTTGTTCAAAGTAAGGGTTGGGACAACATTTGGATTGAAAGCGACTCTACATACATTGTCCAAGAAATCTAGAATGGTGTGATCCATATTTCATGGTCTCTTACCTCTCATTGGATGAGCTGTATGGACTCTCTTCGAAATATCATATATATTGCCACTCATGCCTACTGAGAAGCAAATATGGTGGCAGATTCTCTCACTGATAAAGGTATCAACCAGGACATTACGTGGTTAGATAATCTTCTGGTTGACCTTCTTCCTATTTTTTAAAGAGATTGTAATAAAATCCCATCTTTCATAATTTTGTAGCTTTCCCCTATTTTTTATTAATAAATTGTGTCTTGGTCTTTTACCAAGACATTACCCCCAATAAAATAAACTCCATTATATTTTTCCTTTTTTTATAATTTATAAATTTTTTAAAGTTTTACAATATAAAACCATATTTAAATCTAGATCTCATCAACTATCTTATTTATAGATTTTAAATCCCACCTAAAATTTTTCATGGGCCCATAGAACCCACACTATTTATTTATTTGAGAATTTTATGATAATTAATTATTTAATTATAAAACTATAGATTTTTTTTATATAAACCATTGCATAGCTTCTCCCATGGTGAATAATATTTCTAAGGACAAAACCATAATATTTTTCTATGGTCTATGATATTTGGGATAGATCCTTTAAAATTTATTCTTATAAAAATATTGAAATATTTTCAAAAGATTATATTGAGGTAGAATTATAAAAAATACATTTATATAATAGAAACAGTCATTTCCCTAATAAACCGTGATGTAGTCATGTTATTTAGCGATAATATATTTTTCTTGAAACGTCTTTATACTAATTTTTCATAGGCCACACCATGGTTTTAATTTTTTTAAAATCATTTCCATTATCTCAATAAATAATGGTATGGTAATGTAAACATAAATAAACACTAATGCTTTTAGTTAGACATGTCATGGTTCTAGAAAAACATATTTTCCCACTTTTTTCATCTATTAAAGAATAAAATATAAATGATATGGAAGTGGATATGGTAAAAAATTTTGATTTTTAAGGGAATAAAGAATGTCTAAATATAATTTCAAAATTTATCGAAAAATAATTTGTTTCATACTATAATTTTATTCATATTGTGCTGAATAAAATAAATGAATGGTGTATAAATTTTTCCATATTTAATATAATTTATTCTAGGTCCTTGACAAAAAATTGATTTTAATCATTAAGAAAAATATAATGGACTATTTCCTATTATGGTATATTTGAGATCTCCCTATGAAGAAATCCATGACGAAAATATATAAATATTTCATCATTTTTTATTAATATTCAATACATTGAAAAATAATACAAAACTGAGGACTACAAAGGTTTTTTGTATCTATAAAATATTCATACCCCCAAAAAACATAGGTCATAAGATTTAGAATCAGTTCATATCTAAAAGAATGATCAATAACAGTGTCAAAATAGTAATCAACATCCACGATTTATAATATAGAAATGTGGAATCATAGGCATAAGAAATCACATTCTTTTGAACATAGCTAAATGAAATCATGTCCGCGCATAATATAGTGAGAATAGTTAGGAATAGATCATATTCACACATAAAATTGTGAACAAATCTATTCATAGTCAAGTCCATGCATTTTTTTATGAGTATAGATAGAAATAAAACATACTCGTCAGTATATGAAAAGATCTATTCAAATTCATGCCCATTATTTTTTACATGAGCATATATAGAAAGAAATCATAATCGCACATCAATATGCGAACAAATATATTCTTAATAATTCCCATGAATTTTCATTTTATCAATTGTAAAAATAAAACATAATTGAACATCAATATGTGAAAAAATATTCTTTCAATCATGTCCACTCATATCAACATCATCTCATGAGATATCTGTATCACATTACCAAATACCTTTTAGGTCTATAACATACCCAACTATCACATAATCATAATTACCCAAAAATCCATTTTTAAGTAGTTTCTAAATTAAACATTAAGGTTTAGTGGTAACTAAACATTTCCAAACTCAAAAATAGATGAAAATTAATTTAAAATAATCACTGGAATATTTCTTGAGGAAAATAACTCTTTCTCTTTGAAATAACTTATTTAAAATCTAAAATATTTCCAAATTTCAAATAACATTTTTTACTTGAAAAGGACCTAGAAACATTGTAAAGTAGGCTTAAAGTCATTTCTTATTAATTTTGGTTAGAAATTTTATTCATGTATTATACGTTAAAATAAAACATTCGTTCCACCCTTTTATAAAAATAGAAAACGTGTCTATTTTAAAAATTAATAGGTAGATGAATTTTAAGAAAATTTATAGAAAATAAAATGCTGGAAAAATTGAATTAAAATAATCATAGTATAATAGAAAAAAATTATGAATACATTTTAGGGAAAACATAGACATGGATGAAATATTATTTCGACTGAATCCAATAAAAAATTCTGTTTTTCTTAAAACTACTATTTTAGTTTCTTGAGTATTCAATTTAATTAAAATTAAAATAAAACATTTAATATTTATAATTAAAAAATTATAAAAAATATCCTAGAGATTTATTGAGATTTGTATCTTGAAATTTCATTACTAGATGCTTAATCATAAATAATCCTAGTAAACCATGAGATTGTAAAATAAAACACTTATAACATTGGTAAATTTTAAATCATAATCCCCTTGAAATAAAAACATAAAATTAACCTTATAATATCATGAATTGAATAATATTAATTATATATCATTTGAATTAGTAGTATAGGCACTACAAAAATATGTTCATAACATGAAACATGTCTCAACAAAACAATATTAAGATGAAGAACCCATATAGTATTGGAAATCTCTAAATCCAAACTTCATAAAATATAGAATATTATATGTTTTTTTAAATCCCAATAGTCTTAATTAAAATCATTATAAAATATATTCATGTATATTAAAAAACGTCACAAAAATGAAATAAGTGATTAATATGGTATATGTCTTATCAGAATAAAAGTGAGACAAGAAACCCTTACCTCGGGTCTAATTTAATTCATACAAATTCAAACCTCATGTATAATAAAATATATTTATTATAATTATATTAAATAACCATCTTAATATACATATTACTATATAAAATTCCCTTTAACTTATAATTAAAATTTTGTTAACAATTCTTTATTAAAATCATTATTCTATAGAAAAATAGTACATTTTCCATGCATGTTTTAGATCAATGGTTCTGGTATGGTTCAATCATCTCCATAATATTTATAAAGTGATAAATATCATATTTATTCACTATATATTTTATATAAAAAAATTTATAGGGTGGTTTTAAAAATATATTACATCACTTCGTGGAGACAGTAGTTTATACGTAAGCACGACTGAAGTTTACACTATTCAATAGATAGAAAAAACAAAAGGAAAATAAAAATTTACCTATATATAAACCATATTATATAATATATATCATATTTATTCTTTAAATTAGTAATTTTTACCATCCATGTAAATAGGTAATTAAAAATTAATCACATCACTTCATGGAGTCTGTTGTCAATGCATACACATGAGCGATGTTATCATTTTACAATGGATAGAAGGGTAAGAATCTTGGTAATATATTAAATTTATAGGATCATAATTAGATTATAAAAACTATTTAAATCAATTAAATTCAGTTATATAACTATCCAATAGATTCATTGATGAAAAATAAAATACATCAATTCCTATATATGGCAGTCCATACGTATGCATGAGTGATGTTTTTATATTCCATTAGATATAATGAAGACATAAAATGGTTCTAAAATTAAAATAAAAACATTTTATAATATTAAATATACTTATTTTATCATTTTATGATGTTTATTGAAGATTTTTAGGAGGTTCAAGGAGAAAGAAACAAGAAATGATTCGATAAGAACATATAACTCTCCATCAAGAAATATCCTTTTTCATAAACCTTAAAGCCTCTTAAAGTGGCATTTAATAAAGAATTAAAAATGGAGGACTATTATATATAAAAAATTATATTATTTTCTTAGATATTTTCTTAGGTAAATTTTATAATTGTTGTGGATAAGAGAGGATAAGAGGTGCCATTTGTAAGTGTGAAAGTGGCACACTTATAATTATTAAGAATATAAAAATATAATAATGTGCCTATAAAAGGAATGTGGATAAAAATTGGATCAATTTTTAATATTAAATGATATATGTTCTAAATAAATTCACTAAATTGAACTTAGAAAACGTTTTATTTCATTTTCACTTTTATCACTTTAGTTTAACTCCTTGCTAACCCTTTTAACTTTTGGTGTAGTAATGAATTATTACCTACATTACTATTCATAATGACCGAAAAATAATTATCCAAACACAATATTGAATATTATTATTGAATGTAGGGAATTAATTTCAAAATAATTTATTCTAATAATTGGAAAAAAATTAATTACCATATAAAGGCATAAAACATGTAAAATTGTTTTTAGATAAATGTATTTTCAAGCATAAAAATGAATTTAATCCATTTATTATCCAATGAAACCCCATTAAATTAATGTTAAAATATTTTATTTAATATGTTATTTATTAATTTCATTAGAATCATTAATTAATATTTATTTATTTAATTTATCAATTTAAATACATATTTGATGCATAAAAATGGTTTTTTAGAACAAAAAAACATATCTTTTACCATTAAATTATTTTATTTACATTTTTGACCTATTATAAACCAAATTAAAATTTTACATCTATAAAAAATACATTTCCATTTCTTTAAGACTCTTAATTAATTTTTAAATAATATTTATAGTATAGGAATAATTCCCATAAGAAAAATATTTCAGAATAACTCTTTAGTATAAATTATATTTCTTAAGTGAAATAGAAATTATTATCAACAATTATATCTCATTTAAAACCCATATAATGATCTTAGTTTTATAATTAAATACCATTATTCAAATATTTTCATGCTTAAATTCATTACAAGATATCAAAAACATCAAATTTTTTAAAAATATATATATTATAAAAACTGAGGGTGTTGCATTCTACAACATTAAAAGAAATAATCCCTCAAAATTCTATCACTTTGATAAAAAAACATAGGATACATCTACATCATCACATCCTTTATCTCTAAAATATATTTCAAATTTTAACGGGGTTTCTAAAATAATTTTACTATGATAGTGGTATTGATCCACAATACTTTTTCTCTTTGATCCAGAATCACTACTAGTTCTTCCTCATAATAAAGATCATGATCTAGTGGTATGACCTCATAGTTCAATACATGTAAAGGATCAAGTATGTACTTATTTAGGATAGATACATAGAATTCATATTTAACTTTTATATAGGTTCATTGGAAGAACCAATTGATAAGCATCCATCCTAATAAGATCAAGAATCCCAAATGATGTGATATATCTGGGGATCAACTTTCCATTCTTTCCAAATCTCATAATATTCTTCTAAAGATATAATTTAAGGAAATAAATTATCACAAGTTTCATGCTCTTGATTTCATCAATGATTTTTAGTATAAATGTTTTCCCACTCTATGATTCATTAATGTGTTAATGAATAGATCTGGCCTTATATATCATTTCCTCATCTAGCTCTTATCCCAATAACATTTTTTATGACATCATCCCAACACATGGTATTTTTTACTTCCTACCATAGAGGGATTCATAAGGATCCATGTAAATGATCTTGTGAAACCTATTGTCGTAAGAAAACAAGACCAAAGTAATTTTATGATCTCAACCGCCTTTTAAAGCCTTAGAACATTCTTTTTACATGTCTTCATGGTTTTGAATAGCCATCCCAAGATGACCATATATTTTAGGATGATATACAGTGCTGAAGTTCAGCTATGTATTCAAATCTTATATAATACTTCCCAAAAACATAAATTTTATCCTTGTATATTGATCATATATGATGTAATTTATTATCCCATACAAAAACCTATGATTTTATGAAATATTTCAATATAAATAAAACATGTTTCATAGATATATTGTGTTGCACGTGACACCGTGTTTAAACAAACTGTGATATACTATTAACGATTATCACTTAGACATTTGATTTTTGGGTATGAATAAGAATAGAAGAATTATAAAAACATTTGATTTATATATTAATAAAATGAATTCACTCAATATCGTTTAATTATAAAGGAAAATAAAAAACATTTGAAAAATAAAAGAGATATTTTTATGAAAGACTATTTTTATGTCCCCAATGAGTTTTTAACATAATAAATTAAATTACTCTCTATTGGTGAATTATTTTAATGAAATTTTCATATTATATATTATAAAAAATAAAATTTATCTAATATATTTCAGGGTATCTCATAAGATAAAATCTAGTTTTATGCTTAAAAATATATTTTACTAAAAATATTTTTCCATCACATTTTGCATGTTTAATTTAAACATAATTTTTACCACTTATAAATATAAAATTTAAAAAAATTAATTCCATATTTGGAATCAGGGGGTTGAAATTGTTAAATGGATCCCTTTTATTTTTAGGATTTTTGAAATGTAACCATGGTAAAATTTATCACCTCAATAAACGGTAAATCATGTTAAAATAGACTAAAAATAATGTTAAGGTCACCATTTTTCATAATAATTATTAATGTATAAAGGTAATTCGACTCTTATAACCTTATTATCTATAATTAATATTTTAATAAACACATTTACATGAAAATAAAACATATTTTATTAGAAAGAAAAGAAGAATACCAAATGTCACTATCTGACTTTTCAATATCTATTATGTGTCAAAATATGGATAAAATAATGTTATGAATGAATATAAATTTCTATTTTGAGAATAATGAAATTATTTTGATAATAAAAATTTATTTATAATTTTTATTAATCATATATAATTACCGAAAATTCTTATAAAATATCGACATAAAATTTCATCTATTAATAGAAAAATTATATAGAAGATTTTAAAAAACATAAATGTAATATATTTTCAATGATTTATGGTGTTCCATGAGTTTCAAAGATGAATATAACGTAATATTTTTGTTTTAAAGGTTTATATTTTAATTAAAACTTCGTATTTATGTCATTTTGGTAAAATTAAATGAATAGTGTCAAAATGCACATAAATGATATTTTATAAAAATAATATTTTACTAAATTAATTAAAAATAATTTAAATCATGAAAGTGTATAAAAATTATAACATTTGGTTTAAAATTTCATTAATTTTTCATGTATCATAAAATTCAAAAATTATATGAAAAATTTAAACCCTTTAAGTCTGAAAAAGTCATTACTATGGTAAAGGTTAAAATAGGTTAACTAAGCGGTTAAAACAGTTGATAATAGCTGAAAACCCACATAAATTTGTCCAAATTTTATTTGTTGATGTTATTTTAATCCAATCCTTCCCTATATTGAAATAAATATCCATTTTAAATGATTTATCTATATATTTAATTTATTATATATAAATATTTTAAGAAATCACACGAGTGCCCCCTCCCCTTAATTTTAAAAGGGCACCCCTCATTTCTCTTATTAACACAAAATTGAGCCTTATAGATCCCAAAAAACATACAAAATTATCTTATAAACTAAATTATAAAAATTATAGAGGCTATTTTATTTTTAAAATACCAACCTTATGGTCTTTAAGAGGAGATCTAAAATATTTTTTCAAATAATAGGTATCATCTTAACTGATCACTTTTTTTAAATTATTATTTTACCTAATATAAATATATTTAATTTATTATAAAATATCCACTTAGGAATAATTAATGTATTTAAATGTTATTATGATTAGTAAATTACAGGTATCCACCATTTTACTCATTAATGGAAAGTAAAAGTCTCGCTCACACGTACATATGGCTTACTGTCTCTACGTAATAGTAAAATTCATTTTTATCACCTTTCTTTAATTAATAGTTATAATGATGGAATTAACATTTATAAATGATATTTATCCAAAAATTATTCTTATGTAATTATATTATCATATCTAACTTATTACCTTCCAAACTATTGGAAAATCATAACGTCATTCATGCGTACATGTGGACTACTACCTCTACAAAGTGATGTGATTCATTTTTCATCTCCAATTTATACAGATGGTAATAAGGATAGATTTAATGAATATATATGATTTATATGATATAATAATGATTATTTAATGTTTAATTTTTATTAAAATTTCTTTTTTTTCTATCCAGCTAAAAGTGGAAACAGTGGTCATGAGTACGCACAACCTACCATCTCTATTAAACGTGTAAATAATTTATATATCTATAACTTTTATAGATGAGTATAAATATATATATATATATATATATAATGAATATATATTATATTTTTATAATTATTAAAACTATTGAAAATATACAACCATTTTCAATTTACAATTTCCAAGACTATCGAATTGAAACATGCAAGATAAAAGATGTAGTTATCAACCAGAACAATGATTTTAACAAAATAAATTGCAAATAAAAGGATAATAAGTTGTCATAAGTAAATAATACATGGAATTATATAGACGATTATTGTTCTATAATATATTTATTATACAATAGGTTTGGAAACGTATAATGAAATGAATGACTTGAGGTAAGAGATTAATGTTTCAACCCTATTTTTAAGCGGGGGTTTTTATGCTTGAATTCCCATAAAGAAAATTATATGATCTATATATAATAAATACCCCCCATTTTTATTATCCTTTTTTTTTAATTCTGAAGAAAAAAAATTTCTTTTCATTTTTCTCACATTAAGTACTCAAGATATTGGAAGAATGTTCTAATGTTAAAACATACTTTATTCCCCTCTTTGGCCGAAACAAAATTATTCCATATCCATGTTTTTACAAGTGTTTTCAAGAATTGTTTTAATATTTAATTATGATTGTTTAAATTTATATTTATTTAAGATTTATTTTTTACAAAATGGTCTAAAAGTAATGATCTTTTCATCTTATAAACAAGATACTTTTTTACTTTTTCAATAAAAATTTGTAATGAATGTTTTCTTTTATCTTTAATGAAATTAATATAATTTCTCACCATCACAACATATCCATGATTTGTAGCTTTATTTACAAGTATCCAAGGTTATTTTAAAATGAATTCTTTCCCTTACTTTTTGAGAAATTTTTATATTGTGAATAAATGATTTCAAAATGAAAATGGGTGTTTTCCCTGGGAAATATTATAGTGATTCTATGAAATGAATTTTGATCTAGGATAAAATCCATTAATGATAATTATGTGTTACTGAGGATTTGATCCAATGGTTTTGTGCTTATTTTTCTATGTATAGTTTATAATTATGATGTTGATATGATTACAAAACTCATTAATTTTTCATTGTTTTTAATGATGTTATTAGTAAACTTTATGGAACTTTTTTTCATTTCATGGGTTATGAAATAATGATATGTTAAAGGTTTTTTTATCTTATTTCACACATATGTATGGTTTTCATTATGTGATGTCTGGGAGCAAAATAAAATGTTTCTCTAATGAATTGGGTAATTTTTTATATATATTAGTTTCTTGAGGGTAAAATTACATTTGAACACACACACACACACACACCACAGACACACATGCCACAAAGACATGTTATAGGGATAACCCGACCAACCAGGTGCTTAATTAAATTTTAAATTAGGCCCAAAGGACTAGTGGGTATGAAGTGCATTACATGGCCCAAATTCCCTTAGTAAATACCATGTAGGACCACTATTGGATGGCCCGAAGGCCCTTCTTCCATCATGCATGCTTCACCGTCTTCCCACATCATGCATGTGTCACCACCCCCTTAATGGAAATAAGGACAAGTGGCCAAAAACTGGTTGATGTGATTGATACATTATAGGAAACAAGTCTCTGTGATTAATTCATTATAATAAACAATTTGATGTGCTTAAACCAATATAGTGATTAGGTATTGAGAACTGATTTTTTATGGTTTGATGGTCTTGGTAGTTAACATCGACATATGAAATGGTATTTATAACTATGATGGGGCCATAAATTTATGGCATAAACTTATGGTTAATGATAGTTTTATAATTATTTATGACTCTTATGAATAGTATCTTTTGAGATGATAAAGATTTATACCATGACTCCTGTTTATGATATTTGATAAATTAGGTACCAAGTTTGTAGTTCTTTGTAATGATCACATACCCTTAGGCTTATATTATGATTTTATATAATCATTAATTGATATCTCCCTTGTTTACCCTCACATGGAATCTAAGCACTCCCTTTATTATGTTTCTATTACCCAAGATATGAATAAATTTCTTATATAGGGTATTTTTATGAAGAGTACTAAATGGGAAGATATTGATGGGAGATGTTGAATATCTTTCATGAAATAATAATATTGTGTATCTAGTCTCCAAATAAACTAAACCATTAATGTCTTGAGGCATGTATTTATGAAATTTATTGATAATTTAACTAAAACGATGTATATTTTTATATTAAATGGTTGTTTTTTAGTATGGAAAGGATGAGAGATAGAAATATAAGGAGGTGTTACAACCATTAACCTTACAAGAATGGAAATTTGAAAATGTCACCATAGATTTCATTTTTGAACTCCCCAAAACTTCTAAAGGGAATAACTATATTTGGGTGGTAGTCGATCCCCTTACTAAGTGATTACAATTCATTTCTATCATATATTATTTCTATATTTATTATATTTCTAGGTTATATATTAAGGAAGTTGTGAGATTGTATTGAGTACCACATTCTGTTATATCTAATCAGGATCTGAGGTTTACCTCAATGTTCTGGCGAATACTTTAGTAGGACATGGATATAGAGTTATGTTTTAGAACTAATTATAATCTGTAGATAGATGTTCATTCCAAGAGTACAATTCAAACACAATAATACATGTTGACATCTTTATCTATTTAAATCAATTGTGCTTGGGATCATCACCTTCCTGTGGAGTATTGTTCTTATAGAAATATAATTCACTGAAGCATTAAGACTACACCTTATGAATGCATTTATTGAAGTAACTATTGAAATAAAAAATTTTGGGATGAAGTTATACAAATAAAGATATTGGGGCCTAATATATTTTAATAAATTGTATATATGGTTAGATACATTCAGCAACACATAAGGGAATCACAAATTCTAAGGAAACATTATGCAGACAATCATTGATGATATCTGGAGTTAAAGTTTAGTGACAAGGTATTCCAAAGAATGTATCCTTGGAATAATATTATGAGGTTTATAAATTAGGTAAATTTTATTCTTATATATATTGGTCCCTTATAAATTTGTGAACATGTCATGGTGGTATCTTATCTTTCAGTGCTTCCATTGAATCACTCTCATGTTCATAATGTGTTCTATGTATCTCTCCAACGGATGTACATACCTAATCCTTCCCAGGAACTAGAATCATAGGTCGAAAAACATAATTGAAACTATATTATTAGGAATTACTGGTGTATATTTTTTATTATATAGAGAATATTCTATGAAAAAAGACTAGTCACATGGTCAATGTTTTATAAAATAACCCAAAATTTGAGGAAGCTGCGTGGGAACTTGAGGATCTGATAAGGAAAAAGTATCATCATCTATTTATATCATAGTGATATGATTTTGTTGGATAAATTAATTTTAATAGGATTATAATGTGACACCCTGAGGTTTTATGAAATATTTATCTAAAAGTAAATTTGATTTCTTTGATACCTTGTGTTAAATACAACACAGAGTTCAAACAAACTACGATGTATTATTAACGGTTATCACCTTGTCATTGCATTGTAGGTAATGAATATGACTAACTAAATTGGGATAAAAGTATGGTTTATATATTAGTAAAATTTATTCATTTGTTATTAATTAATTATAAATAAAAAATAAAAATTATTTTAATGTAAAACATGTGCTTTTCTGTAAAACTAATTTTACGCACAAAATGTTTTTTTATATTAATAAATTAAGTTAGCCACTATTGGTGAATTATTATAATGAAATTAAATATTTTATATTTTATAAAAAAATATTATTTATCTAATATATTTCTATACATGGGATAATAATAAATATTTTTTATCATTAAAATGTATTTTTTTAAAAATCAGGTTTGATCACATTTTTGAAAATTAATTAAAAATTAATTTTTCGTGCTTATTTAAATTGAATTTAATAAATTGATTTTTTATTTGGAGTCAAGATGTTAAAATATTTGAAATATATCCTTTTTAGTTCGTGGTTTTATGAATATTAACTATGGTAAAATTTATCACCTCAGTAAAGGGTAAATTGGGTTAAATTGGGTCAAAACTAAATGTTAAGGTAACCATTTACATCCTAAATCTTATCAGGTCATTTTAATTGGATCTTTATCACCTTAATCTCTATATTTAATTGTTAAAGTTAAACTTGTTCATGAAAATGATCAATATAATATTTAAATTAAAGATAAATACATAATTTCACTCTCTTATAAATATTAGTTATGTGTCCACATAGGGACAAAAAAAGTTATGAATGAATAAAATGTCTATGTTCAGAATAATGAATTTTTTTTGTGATGGAAATTTATTTCTAATTTTTAGTAATTATATCCCTGAATGGCCCGAAGGCCTTCTTTTTTATTTTATTATAAATAATCCCCCTTTTAAGGGTTGAAGGGGAACCCGTACATGACCTGTAGGCCCAAGGCCCAAGGCCGGACATGACCCGCAATACATGACCAGAAGGCCTAGAGGCATACCATGCCCATTACATGACCTGTAGGCCCATCCCACTAGAATTACCCCTCCACAGTGTCTTGATTCATTTTTCTCCTTTGCTCCCCACCTTGAATTGTTTATCGGCTAGCATTGCCCTATACAATGCTTTACGGTTCCTAGTCCCGATGGCAGCTGCCATACCCTCTCATTCTTCCAATTTGGTTAGCTCTGCATCTGGTGGCTGCTACTCCTATTACTTTGATCCTCTTCTAGGGCATGTTCTGTGTGAACTGGGCTACTCCATGGTCTACGTGACCCGAAGGCCCTATGGACCAAAGGCCTTTGATAACCCGAAGGACCTAGAGACCCGTAGGCCCAAACCAGTGGCCCAAAGGCCCAAATCGGGTGAATAATTTATGTTGCTACAGTAATTAATGGTAACTGCTAAAGTACTACTACAGTACTGCTACATGAGGTCGGAAATTCTCCTCCACCTGGGTCTCTTGGATGCCAAGCAGGAGCCCTTACCACTTGTGTACGGGCTCATTGGCTTTAGTAATTATATAATTATTGTAAGTGTTTATAAACCATCGATGTTGTATTTCATCAATTAATATAAAAACAATATAAATGATTTTAAAAAACCTTAAAGGTAACATAATTTGAATTATTTTTCATGTTAAATGAGTTTTATAGATTATTATTAAATAATAGTGTTGTATTAAATTATTATCTTTTAATTACAACTTTTTATTTATTTCTTTTAGGTCAAATTAAATGAATACTATCAAAATTAACATTAATGATATTTTATAATATTGGTTAAAAATTATATCTCTTTTCCATTTATGAGACTATTTTCACCATATATTTAAAATTACAACCCTTTAATAGTGGAAAAGACGTTACCATGGATAAGGATAAAATAGGATAACTAAGGGATTATAACAAAAGATAACGTTAAAAACACCACTTAATCCTATCAAAATATTATTTTCAAAAATATTTTAAAGAAAATAATACCTTATATTAAAATAAATAATTATTTAGAACAATGTTTCGATAAAATTTATTTATTATATTTTAATATTTTAAGAAAACCTAAGATTACCCATTGCCTCAATTATAAAAGTCTACCCCTCTATTCTCATCTTCACACCACTTTTAGCCTTATATATCAACCAAAACCTAAAAAATTATCTTATAAACTCCCTTATACAAATTATAAAAGTTATTTTCTTCCCAAAATCAAAACTATAGGTTCTTTAAAAGGATGTATAAAGTAGTTGTTTCAATGAAGTAGTAATCGCCTTAACCAATCACTTTTTAATTATTCTTTTTCCTCATATAATTCTGTTGAATTTATCATAAAATTATAAATTTAATATAATAAATACACTAAAATATTATTATTATTATTAAACCACCATTGTATACCCACTTTATCATCAAATGGAAGTGAAATTATCGCTTGCTCATGAGTATAGCTTACCATCTCCACATAGTGATGCAATTTATTTTTAACCAGCATAATTATTGGATGGTTATTATGAATGGATTCAAAGTTTATATATTATTTTTATGACATATGTATTCTTATTTAATGATAATATCATATCAAACTACTTACCTTTCAAAATTCTAAAATACGTTAATGTTGCTCATGCGTATGTGTGAATTACCAATTCAACAAAGTGATTTGATTAATTTTTTATCTTCAATTTACATGGATGGTAATAAGGATAGATATGATGAATATATATGACTTATATGATGTTATAAATATTATTTAAAGTTCTATTATAATTTAAATATTCTTCGTTCCATCTATCAAAAAGTGAAAATAGTGTTCATGTGTACGTACGACTTACCGTCTCCATGAACTATGTAATTCATCTTTTTACCTATAAATTTTATAGATTAATATATAAATATATATTATTTTTATATCATGATTAAAATTATAGATACTGTGGAACCATGATAAAATTACATGGAACAAGTCTTTCATACCGAAATATGCATGAAAAATGAAGTTGTTATCCACCAGGAAAGTGATTTTAATAAGAAATTATTGATAAATGGGTGATAATATTTCATAATTAAATCATAAATGGTAGTATAGATATAAGTTTTTTTGTATAAATAAATAAACCTATATTTATTATAAAAGAGTTTTGAACTCATATATATAAAGGCAATATATGAGGTAAGGATTTATGTTTCAAAATAATTTTAATCAGGTTTGTTTATGATTGAATTTCCATTAAAAATTTATATAATCCTTATTTTATAAACAAATTAAATTTTTATTCTCCTATATTTAAAGATTAATAATACATGTTTTCATATTATTTTCCTCATTTTAGGTACTCAAGGTATTGAAAAAACATTTTTTATAAAAAATCGACTTTGTTTATGTCTTTGGCCAAAAAAATTATTCCATATCCATGTTTTATAAAAGTGTCATCATGAATATTTTTAATATTTCATTATGATTTTTTAAATTCATTTTAACCCATGTTTAATTTTTTATAAAATCATTTAAAAGGAAACTTATTTTTTTCTTCTAAATGACATACGTTTTGACTTTTTCTACAAAAATATAAAAAAAAGGTTTTTTAACTTATAGAACATGAACAGAATTTACCACCATCATGACTGCCCAATGATTTTAAATTTAATTTACAATATTCCAAGTAAATTTTGAAGGAAATTTTTTTCCATACTATTTGGGAAATTTTTATATTTTGAATAAGTGAGTTCAATATGTAAAGGGTGTTTTCTTCAAGAAATATTTCAGTGATTCTTTTAAAGGAATTTTTATCTTTGATAAAATGCTTTGATGCTAATTATATTTTACGGGGAATATGATCCAATGATACATCATTTTTCTTTCTCTATATTTTTTATTATTATTACAATGAGATTTTTATGAAACCAATTTATTTTGAATGGGATACTCCATGATAATTTAATGAAATGTCTATAAAACCTATTTTCGTTTTATGGGAGATGATATGATGATATGATTATTTTTTTGAACTTGTGAAGAACATATCCATGGTTTTCATTTTGTGATGGGTGGGCCCAGAATCATATATCCCTCTAATTAATTGGTTAAATTTTTGTATCTCATATGATAACTATGGGAAACAAGTCAATGTGCTTGATCCATTATGGGAAAAAATTCAATATTCATGATCCATTTTGGGAAATTGTGCAATGTTATTGATACATTATAGGAAAAAGTCAATGATATTGATCAACTGTCCTAAATAGGTATTTTGGATTGATTTTTTATAAATTTATGGTCTTGGTATTTAACCCTGGAATATTAAATGGTTTCTAAAACAATGATGGTACCACACATTTTTGAAAGAACATATGGTTCATTATAGATTTATGATGATCTATCACTCCTATGAATCATTTCATTTGAGATGAAAATGATTTATGTCATGAATCATGTTTACGATCATTGAAATATTCGATATGAACTTTGTAGGTTATGCCCATGATCATATAACCTTATACTTATTTTATTATTTCATATGAACATCCATTTATATATCCCATATTTACCTTTACTAAGAATCTAATATCACACTTTATTATGTTTATTTTTCCTAGGATATGTAAAAAGGTCTTAAGTAGGGAATTTTAATAGATTACTAAATGGGAAGATCCTTATGGGAGGTGTTTAAGATATTTCCTGAAATAAGATGATTGTGTATCTATTCTTCATGTTTATTAAACCTTTACATCCTCCAACATGTATTTTTTATATTTATTTAATTTTAATCTAAAAATTAGTATATTTATGTATGAAAATGTAATTCACTATACCCTACATGTATCCTTACCTCTTAGTTTACATTATCACAGTCCAATAGAGAGAGAATATTTCTCTAATAGCAATGAAATGTGTTGAATTTTTATGGAAATAACTAATAAAAAATAGAATTATGTCCTATATATGTTTTGGGAAGTCTTATGATCAAATATATAGTCATGTTTCCCCATTTCCATTATGGAATAGGTAATTTTTCATGATCCCCTTATACTTCAGTCTCTCAACATTAACTTGTTAATATACCATGAAATGAGATACCTACTCTACTATATCTCTTTTCATATTTTACCAACCTAAATAATCTTTTAGATATCTATACATATTCATAATTCTAAGATGAATATAGAATTATAAGACATTACCTTCATGAAAAGATCCTTTTCAAATTTTGGTATTAATGGGACACATACTCAATTCCTAAACCTTATCATTATATCAGAATTTGGGTTGAACTTTGGAACAGTCATCACCTTCTAATTTAGTTTCACATCTTCCTTATATTTATATTCAATCCTCACATGGATATATGGTTTAACATTAATCTAATAAATATTTGATATTTCTCATTTCCACATGATCTCAAGATTCATCCTCTGAAAACATGTATGTAATATATCTCTTTCAATCCTTATCACTCTTAGGATTTTATAGCCATGCAAAATCAGAGCATCATCCACCTTGTTTTCCATTAAAAAGTGGTAAAGTGTTTAGTATTCATACTGTTTAATCAGCTTCATTTGAAAAATATTCAAATATTTTTATGTGATTATATAAATAAAGATTTTATTATAATTACATACATCATACATTTCAATATATAGATAATTCCACCATATCTTCAATTTTGGACCAATACGCAACTATTTGAGATATATACCCACATTAAGTGGAAGTAATTTCTATTATACATTCATTTACGTACTCACACCAATAAAAGATTGTAGGATGATTCAAATTATAAAATGTGACTTCCCTTCCTTGGAGGATGATAGTGGTTTCTATTGGTAGAGAAATACATTCTAAAAAATTACATAAAATTCCAGAAAAATAAGAATAAAAATATTTCATTGGAATTAATTTTTACAAAAACAAATATTACATACCCAACTCCAGAGTATTGTATAAGTGTTCCTTTACTTCAGTGAGGGGCACATCATATTCCCTTACTTCTTCCATTACCCCAGTATTTATCCATTGGATTATATCATTGACCCAGCTAATTCCCTAATTCCCCATATTTAAGAGATTTAAATATTAGTAGTGACCTAGGGTTTATTTATCTCAATCAAAATAATTATTTCCCTTAGTAATTAGATTCTTTATGCCATTATTTTCCCCACAAAAAACATATTCTTGTTCCTTTTATATATTTCCCTGTGTGTTTCTTCCCAAATTCTTATCATGAAAAAATTGAATTTTTTTTCCTCCACATTCTTCATCAAATTAACTCCCATGAATCTCAATATTTATCTTAGTACATATGTTACATTCCATCCGAAGTTTAATTTCATAATCATAAATAAATATCTCTTTTTAGGAATAAAAAAACTATTTTTCACTACATATTATATCCTGATTGGTTACTCATTTAGATAAACACACCATTATCCTTCATACCCATTTATAATTTGGTTCCTCCTCATTAAAAAAATTTGATAATAAAAAAATATTGTTTGAATCAATAATTCTTAATAAGTGTGAGTGATCCTACAATCATAAAAATAATTCTAATGATATATTATATAATGAAAACTTATTATCAACCCATGACACTTTAATTTCATCTCATAACATTATGGCTTATCATATTTTATCATAGATCTTGTTCTCTCATTCATCAAAATAGTTTATAAATAAAATATGAATTAATGAAATCATATCCTCTGGGAGTTCAGAACTAAGTGTTCTGTTGGAACTATTTATCATGAACAATGTAAATATTAAGTTAATACGTAACTATAATGTTTACATTTATTACCCCTAGGTGCATTTTTGTGAAATAATATATCTAATTGTATATAAATTTACAAGGATTTCATTTCTAGGAAACCATGTAGTCTTTTTTTACCAAAATAACTAGAGAATATCTTATTATTAGGCTTATCTGCATGGTTATTACCAATTTTTTATAATATTATTCTTTAAAAATAACAAAACCCTACTATGATACTAATTGAGGCGTCCCAACAAATTCAATCATAAATATTACATCATTTTCGATTAAAACACAATACATACCATAATAATATATAACTCAAAACCATAATGTTTTAGTGTATTTGGAGACTAGATATATAACCATTTTATTTAATGAAAAATCAAAAATATCTTCTATAAATTTCTTCCCATATATTAACATTTTTAATAAATTTCTTTATTACCTAGGAAAAATGAAACATAATAACAGGTGAGATCAAATGCTTAGTGAGGGTGGACATAGAAGATATCAATCTATGATCATAATTGAGAATAACATAAGCATAAGGGTATTATAACATGATAATATATTATAAAAATCCATCCCAATCAACTAAATATCATTAATCATGATTCATATAACAATTATTTTTCATAAAAAAACATAATCCATAATACTAAAAAATAATCAATAATCACTCATGTTCCACGAGAACGTATCAGAAGAATAGGACATAAGTTTGTGGCATATAAATAGGCATAGAAAATCAAATCCTTAGTCTAGGATCAGTTACAAGACTATCATACCAGATGAAGTCCCATAGTTGGTTAGGTTTACTCCCAATTCTAGTAATTTCAATAGTCAATGATTATTACCAAGATTATCATAGTGGACAGATTCCATTAGTAGATTGGTTTCACTTCCCATTCTAGTTCATATTATCTCGTGAGATATAAATATTTACCCAATGCATTGTATGGCTATATAATTATGGGCCCTCTCATAAAATAATTAGAACCATTTATAAGTATTCCACAAGATCCAAAAAAAAATTATTATTTCATAACCCATGTAAAATAAATATGTTCCATAAATATTCCATCATAACCTAATCAACCCATGGAAAGGAATGGGTTTCATAAAAACATTAATAAACATCATTATCACAATTATTCTAGGGAAAATAATTAGATGGTATCATTATGTTACATCCCCAATGAAGTATAAAAAACAATAAATGTTTCTATAGTAGATGAACAATACTCGGAAAATAACATTTAAAACATTTCTTCGAAAATATAGGAAAATATAATTTTCTTTTAGAATCATTAAAACCAAAAATTTCCAAAAATATTAAGAAAATAATATTCATTGAAAATAAATATTTGAGAAATTTAAATTAATATAAAAATCGCAATATTTTAATAAAGTTTTCAAAAAATTTACATTTCGTATATATTAAAAGAGAACATTCTTTTCTCACTTTTGTAAAAAGTCAAAAAAAAAACATGTTCAGAAAAATATAAAAACGATTCCCCTAAATCCTTGTAAATAAATTAATATGTTTTGAAAATTTAATTATTAAAACATTAATAGTATATTTAAACTTCCATAAAAAATATTAATAACAAATATATTGAAGATGAAGATCCACATTCCAAAATAAAAAACAAGGATCAGTTTTCTTTAAAAAAATTATCATTTTCAGTGTCAAAGTGATTAAAATGGTACTAATACATAAAAATAATATAAATAACTAGGTTATAATAATAAATATGTGGATTAAATAAATTTATCATATAATTTCCCTCATTTTATATTTAATATTGATAATCTTGAAATGATTTGACGTTTTAAAATAAACCCTTATAGCTTTGGTAATTTTTGAATCATTATCCGACAGGATTGAATTAAATTAAAATAAAGTTTAAAATGACATAAATATTTGTATTTTATGATATAAAATTTCAAAATTTATTTATATACACTATAAAAACAAAAATTGGTTGACAACATGAAGCATGTCTCAACAAAACAATAATGAGGTGAAAAACCCTTACAGTTTTCGTAAACAATGAATCAAAACCTCAAAAAAGATATAAGAGTATATGGATTTAAAAATCACAATTATATTAAACAATATAATTATAAAATATATTTATGGTCATTATATTCAACACATAAAAGAAATTAGTGGCGAATATAGAGTATGACTCACAAAAATAAACGTGTGATAAGAATTCATTAAGTCACATCCCTTTTTACTTCCTACACATTAAAAAAATACTATATAATGCGAATATATTTATTATAAATGTGTTATATAAAAATATTTATATAATTAATAATATATAAAATTTCCTTAAAATTTCTAATTACCCTTTTATTAACTATTCATCCTTAATCGTTAATCGGATTGAAACTGGTCTATTTTTTGTACATGATTCGGTTTTATGGTTCTAGTCATTGAATACTTATCGAGGTTTAATCATATAAATAATCATAATGAAGTAATAAATATCATATTTATTAATTATATACTCCTATATAACCAACCATATATATTGGTGATGAAAAATGAATTATATCACTACCTAAAGATGGTTGTGCATACATAGGCACGAGTGATGTTTTCACTTTTTGATTAATGGAATAAAATAAAGTTAAATAATAATTTAACTATAGATAATATTTATTACATCATAAATAATTTATTTATTCATTAAATCTATCTATATTACCAACGATGTAAATCAGAAATCAGAATCACATTGTTTCATAGAGGTGGTAGTCCACACGTACACACAAGCGACATTATCATTTTCCAACAGATAAAAGAGTACGAAGGTAGATTCAATATTATATTTAAAAATTATAATTATGTAATAAAAAATTTAAATCCATTTATCTAATTTACATTACCATCCAATATATTCATTAATAAAAAATAATATACATTACATCATTGAGATGCTAGTTTGTATGGACGCATTATTGATAATTTTATTTCTCATTAGATCTGAGGGAGATAGAAAATGGTTGTACCATTAACATAAAAATATATATAATTGTAGTAAATATACTCATGTAATCATGTTAATGTGGTTTTAAAATATTTGGAGGAGGTTTAAGGAGAAATAAACGTGAAAAGGGTCTATGGGAACATCTATCCCTTCTTCAGGAAGCCTCTTTTTTATTACAACTTTAGTCTTCTTGAAGTATTATTTTATGTAAAAAAACAATCTAGTATGAGATAATTTAGTTTTATAGATTATTTTTCAGAATATTGTTAAGATAAATGGCACACGTGGTGTGTAGAAGAGAATAGAGGAGGTTCATTTTTATAAGTGAGAGGTGTGGAACACTTTTATTTATTAAGAATATTAAAATATAATAAAGTAACTCTTATAGTTACATTGATTAAAATTGGATCAGGGATGTATATGGGATGATATAAGATAAAACTACATTCATATAATTGGATTTGGACAAGTTTTATGTCCATTTAACCCTTATCTCTTTATATTAACACCTCATTGGCCATTTTAACCTTTACCACTATAATGAATTTTTATCTCAGTTACTATTTATAATAACCAAAAATTAATTTGAACTCATTACCTAATAAAATATATTATGATTAAAAATATGGAATACATTTTTAAAATATTAAATTCATTTAATTGTAATAAATTAATTCTAATAGTTGTGCACAAAATTTGTAAAAATGGTTTTGAGAAAAAATAATTTTAAAGAATAAAACTTGATTTAATTAGTTTTTTTATAGAGTAAAAACCATTATATGAATATTAAAATATTTTATCAACTATAATATATAAACATTTTATTAAAATAATTAATCAATAGTTATTAATTCAAACCATTAAAATAAAAACATACTGGATGCGTAAAAATAGTTTTTCTAGAAAAACATCTCTTTTCCCCTACATATGATTTTATTTTCATTTATAACCTATTGATAACTAATTAATACATTTTATACATTAATATACAATTATTTTTCATAATTTTAATACCATATATTAATTTTTAATAAAATTTTAATTGATAAAAACTATTCGGATAAGTAAATTTTTTAAAAAAGTCCCTTAGGATCAACAATATTTCCAAAGTGAATTAGAAGTTTTTTTTCCCAATTATTTCAAATATAAATTTCAATTAATATAAATAATATTATAATTTATAATTATTATCCACATATATTCATGGTTTAATTCTTAAAATTATAACAAACACATTTAATTTATTTAATAAAACATTATTCTCAAATCTCAGGGTGTCACATAATCCATGAAATAGTAATTGAGGGTATTATCAATAGATATTCAACAATCTACTTGAATAGTGGAGAACCCACATTTTCTTAACTAATTAGTAGGAATTTTTTCCCATAATACTTGTTTTTTTTATTTTTGATACTTTTTATTTTCATTCACACACACCACATCAATACTCTCATCAAATTATTTATTTTATTAAAAATAAAAATAAATAAATAAATATATAAGTGATCAAGAATATTGAAGAACCGACATACACACTCCTTTGGAAATGACCAATGTAAGCCCTATTCTATATTCAAGAGTTTTATAATTATGTTGGACAATGTCATGTGATATCCAGGTAATCAACTTAGAACCATTGTGGAGAGTTTGGTCGGCAATTCATTTTTTTCTTTTACATTTTAAATATTTTACTGATTTTGAATTTTTCAAAAAATCTAAAAAAAATAATAGAATATAATTTTATCTCACCCTAAAACATGGAATAGTTTATTTTCATTGTTTCATGATTTTTATGGAGATCTATTATCTCAATAAGTAGAGAGGAATTAAAAGTGATCTTTTAGGACATCAGACCATAAATTATAGAATCATTGGCTTAGGATCTTGTCAAGATCCTAGGGTACTTCTCAGAGTTTAATCAATACTATTATGAGGAAATAAATTGATCTCATTCCCTATAACTAAAAAAAGATATCATAGAGTTTTAACCCACACCTTAAATTCATTCTCTCCCATATTTTTTATAAACCTCCAAGTGGACCTTAATTAAGAATAAGATCTCCAAGCCAAGCTAATGAAGGGAGATGGTATTTCCTTGAACTCAAATAATTTTGATTGTTATTTAATTAAATTAAATTATCAATTTTCTTATTCTTATGATATAGATATGTTTGAGACACATTTATCTATAGATATTAAATATAAGAAAGTGGAAAACAAACAATATATGGTGTATTTTCAAGAAAAGTTATAAGACCCACTGCCATCATCCACTAGAGGTTTCCTAGAGGATTTAAATAAAGAAAGGGATTTGTTAGATTATAATTTTTCATCACTGGAGAAACATAACCTTAAAGATGGAATGGATGGATCCATATAAGAAGATGATAAGATATCATAGGAAACAAAATAGTCTAAGGTGACTTAGATATTCACACTAATAAAAAAAGAAAATATATAAAACATCATTGCACAAGATAGAGATAAAGTAAAGGAGAAATTTTACCTACTACCAACTCCAATGGAAAAATAATTAACACTAAAAGGAAGTGGGACCATATTCACTATCAGTAAAAGAACCTAAAAAACGAGTACTTGAATCACACAGGAACTGCAATGATGTTTTGGTCTTTACCACACAATCCCAACTCACTAATGTATTATGAATATTCTAAGTATTTTTTAGATACATAAAAAATAAAATGTAGAACATATTAGTGGTGTTTACCTAATATTTTACTTATTTTTCCTCTATTTTTATTTTATTTTCAATTTTTTATTTCAATTTAGTGAAAACTCTTGATTTTTTTTATTATAGGAAACAAGTTGGGTATGAGTTATTAGATCATTTTAATGAAAATTTAAAGATAATAAAGTGAGAATAAAATCCTACCAAGGCTATCCACATGAAATAAATTAAAATATCCAGGTTTTTTCATTCTACTCAACTTTATTATTTATTATCCTATTTTTTATTCTACTTAAAATTAAATAATTTATACTTAAACTCATTGAGGTCAAATATGAAACAAAGTATATGGGAGGGGTAACATATAGTTTATTTATTTAAATTATCCTCTTTTGTTATAATTTTTTCTTTTGTTGAGATTATTTTTAAAATTATAGAAATTTTGAACAACTTTGAAACTCTAAAAATATTTTTAGGTGTTTTGGTGTTTGTTCTTTAAACATTCTTTGAGCAGAATATACAAACCAAAAGAATTTTTTTAACTCCAAGTTAATCATGAGGAACTAGATATTATTATTAAACCTAAAAATATAAAATTATTTCTAATTTGTAATTTTTCTATGTGGTTATTATTTTATATAATTTTCATGAACTTTAACAAGGAATTGAAATCCAAATCCACCAGTGATTGAACCATATTTCAATCCATTACCCAAGAGACATTTAAATCCATTTATTTTATATTCTTATTTACAAAAACTTTCCTGATATTCTTAGGTCATGTGGAAAAACCATAACTTTCCATGATTCTATTTTAGGTTTTAAGATAAAAGTAAGTTATATTTATTATAATGTTCATCATTGAATTAAAAACCATTTACACAGTAAAACTCTTTTTTTGTCCACCTTGTAATTTGAACCTTCTTAATATTTAAATTCAATTAAATACCTATTGTGAAAAATACATTATAATATTTATTATCCCATACATACAATACATTTTGTTAATTCTTGTTTTATTTTTAACAAGTGTTAGGGAGATGGAGTTTTCATTGGAGTTCTATAGAAAAATTCACAATTATGGGTTGGGTGAGAGGGTTTATGCCACCACATTGGGTGTAGCTTCACAAGACATATTCCATATTTATTTTACACATGTTATCCTATTTATCTCTAAAGAAAAATAAATTTTTATAAAAAACATGTTCTATACATTTGAAAAAAATAAGCAGAAAAAACTAGAAAAGTTAAATATTTAAAAAAGAGGATAAAATATGAAAAAAAATATTAAGTTTACTCATTATTATTAACTCCTTGATTTTGAACCACAAAAATGTAAAAAAAGTGAAAAGTTGGTTGGAAGTTATACACACTTTGAGGTGTTAAGTGAGTGCATAAGAGAAATTTTTAATCTCTTAATTATAGCATAAAAACATTTTATAATTCCTCTAGATAAGTATACTATAATGTACTAGTAAAGGACTAAGGATCTTGAAATCCTATGGTAAAATCACATGAACTATATGAATTGAATATAACCCCACTTTCAAATTTTCTTAGAGTAAAGAAGAAAACATCCCAAATTTTATAAGTTAAGAAATTGTTTTGAATGGATATTAAATTTTGGATTTCATTGGATTAGATAATTTTGTTACATTGAAATTAAATACATCCATCGATCGTGATGCAATTTTTAGTGAAAAGAACCAAAAATTTCACATCACTATTTTCTTGGTAAATATAATTTTCGGTTATTTCATCTTTTTTTTATCATTGGAATATTTTTTAAATAAATCCAATTGATCCAAAATTATAAAAAAACTGATTATTGTAGTAGTATTGACTTGTATTTTGGAAGTCCGTTGATGACATCTTATTTTGTTTTCACTTTCTTGTTGAAATTTTCACTATATTTCATCTTAGGGGATTTTTTTCAAAATTTCATTCTAAATTTCCATGTTTCTGGTTTTCTAGATACTTGGAATTTGTTTCTGAAAATTTGGTCTTGAGAATTTTACTTTATAAAATATAATGTTTTGAACTAAAAATAATTATTGTGTTTATTATTGAATCTTGAGCCATTGAACATAGAAAACACTAATTTTTAAAAACTAATTCTGCTTACAAAATTTACTAAACTAAGATTGAATATTTTAATATTCATTGATTTCCATTGAGTATTCCAGTCTATAAAATTTAGACTAATTGTGAAATATATAATATAAATGGGATCGCTAAGAAAATTAAAATTTTGTCAAGTATATTGGACTTGAATTCAAAAATTTCCGAAATTTTAGAATTTAATGGTTTAATCTACTTGATTATAAAACCTATTTTTTGTAAATTGAATTAATTATTCTTTTGATACCTCTACATTTTATTAGTATTTGGACTATGATGATCATCTAGGAATATTTTTTTGACTATAATATGATTTTCTTTCTATCACATACATGTTTGACTAAAAATTGAAGATGTAAACATATGAATTTTTTTAATCTAAAAAAAATATTTTGGATACAGTTAATAATTCTATTTTTTATTTGAAAATTTTCAACTGAGCCACATAATCATTGACTATAACTATGTTTAAACTACTTCATAACAATTTTGGATCTAATAGAACCATTTTTCTTGAAATTATGAAAGGGATTCACATTTTTTAATTATAGAGGTTCTTCATTAGATCCTCAAGACTTTTAGTTTGATTTTAAAAAATGTTATAGTATTTTAAAATGACAATTAAAATTGCATTATGACTGAATTTTAATGTTTGAAATCCATTAGTTAGATAATTAATATCTTGGTAATGTAATGAACTTTTGTAAATTGTTGTTTGATCATGTTTTTTTAGATCTTAATGAAAATGAATTACATAGGAGTTGAAATATTCTAAGTGTGTGGGAGTGATGAAATATGAAATTTCCAAATTTTTATCACTTCAATCAATGAATATATTCCCTCTAATTCCATAAAAATATAATGTATTGTTTCATTATCACATTTAGTTATATTTTCTAGGTATAAAATAAATTTAGTTTAATTAGTTTAATTTTGTGATAAAAAATTAATTTATAAATTAAAATTTTATTTCATGGATTTTATTATAGTTAATTATATTGGGATTTAATCAATTTTTAACATTTAGGTGTTTTTATTTGATTTTTTGATAGTTATAAGTGACAAAGTAGAAAGTATATGAATTTCCCTAGAATCCCCCATCATATGACTTTAGCATCCACCATTGTATGAATTTTCTCAGAACATCATAAGTATTTTCTTATCATAATACTTCTCTTCAGGATTCATCAAACTTCGAATTTAAATACTTTACATGAGAAGCCACAAACCATGATCAATAACTCTGATTTTAAGTGGCTAATATCTGATACCGTATTTGATTAAATTAATAGAGTAAAGAGATCAAAATCAAGAATATGAAATGTGTTGGATGAAATAATATAAGTATGATGTGTTGCCTGGATACTGAATAAAAACTCACATAGAAGAAATTTTTGGTTATAATGATCATGAGAGATAAAGATTTTTTTACCCTATTCTAATATTAGACAAGCTAGGGTGTCACTAGATAAGTTTTAACCCTAAAAGAAAAATTAAAGAGTAACATAATAAAAATTGGATCAATTTTTGAGATGTTAATATTGATCTGTGATCGAGAAGAATAACTATGATTGGTCTCTATGTAGGATCTAATATAGCTGCCTTCGATGCCACCTAGTGTTACAATTATGTTTATGAAGGCTCATGCATTCCATTTACATAAAAATGATTCAATTAGTATAAACCCACCTAGCATATCCCACTATATCACTCAACCCATGGATAGGAATGAAGATGCTTCAAGTACCTATCCATTTAAGATCCATTCCAGTACAACCAATCAAGATCCCAATGCCATACAGAAAGAACCTAGACTTGTCCTAGCCATTACATGAAATCAATATATGATCTTCGTGATAGATCCTACTAAAGATAAGACACAAAAAAAATGTAGTGTTCTAACAATTAAAGCTATTTGTTGTACACTGTAATTCTTGCCTCATTTTAATTTTGTAGAGAAGATCTGGAAGAAAGACACACTTGACGAGCCCCACCTTTTCACTGAGTTTTTCATCCTACTCCTCTTGATCCCGCCAAAAAAGTAGAGCACATCAATTAAATCCCATTATAGATAAGTATTATTATAATATATCTAATCTGTGTATCATAGTTCAAGAAACCCCCTCAAGGAGAACTCATCTTCCATTATAGTGTGAACCAAATAAGAATATCACCTATGAATCTTCAATAATTAGTATTGAGTTCAATTATGTTAGGAGTCACTCATTTAGGTATGATTCTTTTTCAATCCTATTTAAGAGTAGGGGATCAAATTCTATTAAAAAGGTATGGGGGTATACCAGAAGTATATACCCCTCCATACGAAGACTCATAACTCTTGTTTTAGGATTATTATTTCCAATAAAATTTTCTAAATGTTATATAAAGTAAATCTATTTTTTATTCCTCTTCCCCTTATATTTTTAATATTTTTTCAATCTTCTTATTCATTCATCATGGTTTTTATTTCTTTTTGATCATACAGTGGACTTTCTTGTGGATTGTGATGTGATTTCAGACATTATTATAGTAATATTTGTATCCCCATTTCAATATCGACTAAATAAATTCTCATAATATTAGTCAAAATTTCATATGATTGGAGTTATGTAGATCAATTTATAAATTTTATAATATTTGTAATGGGTGAAGGTTGATTCATTGTCTATGGAAATGGAATGTATATCACATGACATTATCAAGGGGGTGAGATTCAGTTTTCCTAAGTGGATTCCAAATGTTTAATAATCCTTAAAAACTAACTTTTGGTTGTTAATACATGAAATTTTAACTAATTGTATTATCAAAAAAATCATTAGTAATCAATTTTGATAGTGAAGAACCGATGTTTTCCTCCCCAAGGACTAACCTTGTTCCTTGCAAACACTTTTTTAGTATTTTTTTCATTTTTATTAATTTTTGTTCATACACAAAAAATTAACACTCTCATCCATATTTTTATTTAATAAAAAAAATTAATGTAAATAAATAAATTAGTGATTAATTATAGTGGATAACCAACCCAAATATTCCTTAGGAAATGACCCTAGTGGTGAATATATGAGTTTTAAAATTCTCTTTAACAATGTATTTTTACTTATGAATGATAAAAAGTTACTCCAAAACATTATTATTTCAAAATTTTCTATCAATCATGAATTATACATTTTAAAAAATCGTCCAGGTATAATTTATATTCCTTAACACCATTGGACACCATCGTAGAACCATGTGTAATATACAACATACTATAAGACCCCATGTTCGTGTGGGTTGTAATTTTCTGGGGAATTTTTAATATTCATACTATTGAGTGGTCAGGTCTTAAATTTAGTTTGAAATTTTAAATCTAAGAGCTAGAACATCTTAAAAATATGTTTTTAAATTTGTAATGGGGTTCGAATAGTGTTCTAGAGTATCGGGAGAGCACTATGGATGTGCTAGATGGATTGGGATTAGATCTTGCTATCGCTAACCACCTAGTGGTCTTACTAGACTACTAACTCCACCAACTAGTTGGTGGTCCAATTTTAGGTAAACATTTCACATTATCCTTAAGGGAATAAGTGGGTTCCAATCCCTCCCCCCCCCACTTATTTTTAGCAAGCCATCCGATAGGGTTTTCCCCTCACCCAACCAATAGTTCTTCTCCCATTGTGGATCCATTTTATGGTTTTTTCGGTGCTAATTAAATGTAGAAAATTCATCCCCTTATACTTTCCAATCTATTTTATATTTATTTCTAGTTTGGTAATGATATGATTTAGGGATAAAATATAAATTTCAGCTGACAGTGGTCAAATCAACTGTTTCTCCGGGAACTTCCAAATAACACACAAATAGGCTATCTCATAATGATGACATCGTGATTTCCCTATTCGATTTGGTGTAAGTAAATCATAATGAATGTTTATTTACCTTTTTTCTAAGAATTAAATAATCTTAATTATGGAATTAATTTTATTTCTCAGAACGTTCACCTTAGGTCATTTTAGGGGTCCATTGTAGAACACCTGTGGTTGTTGGATCATAGTGCTAGCAATGCAAGGTCATCTTGTGGTTTTTTGGCATCTATGAATTTATTAAATTATATTTTTTTAATTAATTATAAATGTTATAATTAGTTTTTATGGATCATGTCACATGATATAAGTCCTTGCATAGGTTGGTTGTTGCTAGATGAGCTAGACAGAGGTCGGTTTGACATGGTCATTCCTTGTAGATCCTATGAGGATATATTGGGTTATTAAGCTTAATGTTTTTGTCTCCATAAATAGGAAGGTGGTCTAAATACATTAATTTTATTATTTATACATTTATTTATGGTGTATGTCACATGGGGTGTAACACCCTAAGATTTTTTTAAATATTATTTTTAAATGAATTTTTTATTTTCTATATTTTTCATTATATACAATAATCAGTTTAGATTTTGTTGTAAATAGCACTAAATCTATCTTATGTTACACATAACAATGAGTTTCTTTGATAGTGTGCATGACACCGGACACCAGAATACAGTAAACCAAAAAATAATATTATTTTAAATAGTATATTTATAACCTAGTTGTTAAATAGGAAGGTAAGAAAAATATTAATTAATTAATTAAATATACATATAATTTTCCAACTTAAAATGAATTTATTCCTAAATTCTATGTAAATAAGCAGCCAAATTTTAGTAAAGTAATTATATTCATCAAAAATATATTTTCTTCAAAAATGTTTTTTTATTTTTAAGAGAGATTTATTAAAATTTATTTTATAAAATAAAGATTATTTTCTAATCATCATATCAAATTTAGCTTATGGTAAAATTTTAGGATTTTTTAGAAGATAATAATTTTTCAGTGAATAGTGAAATATACCAATTTTGTAAAACTATCCTTTCTTTTCAATAAATTAGCTAATTTAAATTCCCAATTATGTTTTATATCAACATAAGTATTATTTACGTATATTTAATCCACTTAATTACAATTTATTCAACATCATATTTGATATTAGTATAAGTTTATTTTTTTTAAAAAATAAATTTTCTTAAAACTCTTTTAATGTGCATAATATTTCTTCATTTTAATTAGTTAAAATAACTCATAATGATGTATTTTTAAAGAAATTAATATATATTATATAAATAAATTTTAATTTATATTTCTAAAATGATTATTATTAGGCATAGAGTTATTATAAAATAATCTTATGCTTGAAAAATATTACACTTCTCGAAATCCCACTTTTTCATCACGTCTATAGGTTTTTTTTTCAATTTCATTTTTTCAAAGTTTATAAAATCTCATTTAAAACATAATTTTTTTTTTGAAATAATAATTTAAAAATCATATTTGGTTTTTTTTTCTAATTTTATGAAAAGATTAATTTTTTTTGTGATTAATTAAAAAAACTGAATTATAATTGAAAACTTCCTTTCCATTTTAATTATATATAAAGTTAAATTATATTTTAAATTATTTTAAAATTAAATTAATTTAAATTATATATAAATTAAGATATTTTAGTTTATTATAATCATATTTTAATTGAAATTGGATACATAAACATTGTAAACAATGGAATATTTTCTGGTTTTAAAAAACTAAACTTCCTAGTCGTGTCTATGGAATTAATTTTCAATTAATTTTTTTCACTTATGTGAATGGAATTTATAAAAAAAGATTCAATATTTTTATATTATAAAAAATTATATTATCTATTAAGGTCAAATTAGTTTTTTACCAAAATTTATATTAATGTGGTAAAATGAATTTACCATGTTTGAGATAAAAATGGGTTTACTAAGTGTAAAACTAAAAACATAAATGGTAAAATTAGCTAAAAACTTGTAAAAAACCCATTATATGATAATATTTTAAAATTATCCCTTATATTGAGAATAATTTTATATTATTGTAGCCTTGATACAAGATAAAAATGAGTATGGAATTATCCCTTTTCAAAATTTATAAGTGTGACACTCACCTAGCTAATAAAATACCACCCCTCTCCTCTCTTCTTTACACATTCAAAACATTTTTTGTTCAGACCAGTCATAAATTAATAACTTTAAAAATTAAATACTATCATCCTATAAGCCTTATATTGGAGATAAAACCAACCTAATAAGGCTTTTGGTGAAAATCAATATAAGATACCCGAAGAAAAGGTAATGTTTATCATCAAGAATATTTGTTTTATTTCTTCCTCCACCACCATAAATTATTATTATACAAGGATGATATAATAAAATATGTATATTACATATAATTATATGTTTTTATGTGAATTTCATGACCTAAAACCATCACCACTTCTATCAAATGGGTTATGAATTCATCATTCATGGGTACGGTGGACTACCACCTTGAGAACCGATGTTTTTATTTTTTCCGTTATAACCTCTAACTGCTAGAAATAATTTTGGATTTATTTTTTATCATATATTTAATATTATTATTATATAATTTTTATATCACACTTACATTCATGATTTACATTTTGTGGGAATATGATAATTTTTCTTATGTGTACGGTGGACTATCACCTTGTGAAGTGATGTGATTCTATCATGCTTTACATGAAATGTTATAAGGAAGGGTTTAATGAAAATTTTTGATATATATGAAATAAAATTATTATATAATGATAATATATCATTTTAATTTATTTCTTTCAATATGACAAGAAAATGGGAACCGTGTTCATGCCTACGTATGACCTACCATCACTATGAATGGTGTATTTAATTTTTTATCACTAACTATTATGGATTACTAGAAATACATATATAATTAATATAAATGAATTTAATATCATGTTTAAAATTATAAATATTATGAAATCATTACCAAAATATGTGGTCCCAAAAAATAAAAAATCAAAACATATACAAAAAATAAGGCGGTTATTACCCGAAATATAACTTTAACATGGAATTATTAAAAAATAGGTAATAAAATGTAATAAGAAAATAATATTTGATATAATGTATATAAATATATTTTTTATTATATTTATAATAAACTAATATTTGTTATACCTGAGTTTTTAATTTGTACGGTGGAATTCAAGACTTAAGGTAAGGTATTTCTAGTCTGTCCTTTATTTTCGGGAGATATATAAAACTTCACCACTCGTTTATTTTATGTGGTGTATATACTTCCACTATGACATGTTATATCCTGAATATCCTTATGATAATGATATTTAATGTTTAATGGTTCTTATGATCTAACGGATTACTAAAGAGGTAAGGGATTCCCATCTTACTTTTACTTATATGAGATACATTCCATATTCACAATATATTTATTTTATGTGGTGTATATACATCCCATGATGATATTTTATGATCATTATCCATAAATTATGATTATTTATTTATCCATTTGAGGATATATATTTTATAGGTATTAAAGTTAAAATTTACCAAAATTATAATGATTCTATGTTACAATATCATTATTTATCAAGATTTGTTCTGAATATGTTTCTGATAATAAATATAATAATTCATATCTCAAACAAATCATGAATTTTCTTATACTTTGGTTATTAAGAATATATTAAATTAATAGTATCATTTTTATACTCTTTAGTCATTAAAAAAATTGAGAAAATATATTTATAAAATATGAATTTACTTCTCTCTTCGATCAAAATACCTTTCTCATCAAAACCCATATTTTCTAAAAAACATTTCAAAATCGTTTTTAAAATTTAAAGAATATTTGTTAAAGGCATTATTATCTATGTTTTAATTTTTTAAAAAAAATAAAAGGAATCTTCATGTCATTTTCCAATCAATTTTCTTTTGTATTTTACCAAAAATGTTAAATGGATAGTTTATTTTTAACAATGTGAGATGAATCTTTTTTTAACACGTAAATCATCAATGAAATTTTCCACCATTATCACCATAAATTTATTTGAATCATAATTTATATGTTTTCAAGGTTCTTTTAATATAAATATATTTTCAAAATATTTTATGATTTAAAAAGTTTTTTTCACAAATCAAAAAAGATCATTTCCTCAAGAAATGTTTTAAACGAATTTTAAAGCATCCTTTATGAGTTTACAAGGTTTTTTTCAATTAAAAGGATTCTAAAAAAATTTGTTATAAAAAAATTCAAATAGAAATGGTTATATTCCTAAAAAAATTAAATAATATTTACGGATTCATTTATATGTTTTCAATGTTATTTTGAAAGAAATTTATTTTCAAAATGTTTTATGTTTTAAAATGATTTTTCAACTTTGAAATTATATTTTCCTCAATAAATGTTTTAAATTATTTTTAAAGATTAATTTAGATGTTTTCATGGTTATTTTCAAAAAAATGATTTTAAATTTTTTTATTTTTTTAAATGTGGTTTTCAAAGAGGAAAGAATATTTTCCTTAAAAAAATTTCTAAATTTATTTTAAAGATTTATTTATATGTTTTCATGTATTTTTTCAAGGAAAATGATTTTCAAAACTTTTTATGTTTTATTAAAAGTTTTTTTGGATGTTGAAGGGATATTTTCCTCATGAAATGTTTTAAATGATCATTGAAAATCATTTTGTATCTAAGATAAAATATGTTGATGTTTCCTATAACTTACTTGGGATATGATCCAATGATACCATTAATATTATCTATTTTTATGGTTTTTGATAATGATTTATTTATGTTTATGAAACTCATTTCTCTTCCATGTGTTATACAATGAGTAAATTCTTATGAAACCTGCTTCCTTTTCATGGTTTATACTATGATGAAATAATGAAAAGTTTTTGAAACATGTCTATTTTTCATTGGTTTTAATTTAATAAAAGTTTTATGAAATTAATTTCAATTCATTTTTTATGATATGATTAATTTTTTTATGATCTTATGATAGATAAATGTATGTATTATATGATGGGTGGGACTTATATCAACCTCTATTGTTTTGCGTAATGATTAATGTTATATGATCCCAAAGGGTACAAAAGAGGTTATCCCAATCAAATAAAAGGTACACTGGAGGTCATCCCAAGAATATACATGGGTGGATATCCCAATAATAACATGTTATAAATGTATTGTTGTGTATAATTGTCGTAATATTTTATATTCTTATATGTTTGCCACAAATCTATGTCTTGTTTTAATATTATGTTCTCATGGGTCATGTTCTTTGATTCTATTATGATTGATGTCTTATGAACATCCAATATTTATTCCATGACTCAATATTATGATCTTTGATATGCATGAAATGGTTTTCAATTATTATGATCATGTTTTCATACACTTATGATCGTGTTATTTATAATTATCTCCCTTGTTTACCCATACTGAGCATCTTCCCTCACTATATCTTATGTTTCCTTCACACATTTTATTAATAATTATTTTATGTATGATATGTATTTAAATAGTTCATAATGGGTATATCTTTGTAGTTGAAATTTAAAATCTTTCAATAATTAAGAATATACAATTACATGTTACTAATGTCCCTAAACTATTACTATCCTATGGAATTTGTTTATGTAATATAAATTAATATGGATCTAAAAGATGTAATATCCATGTACGAGAAGCATAGGTCACTATAGTTGCTTTCAAAGGTATTTTTAGGTAACCATTGTAAACTAGGATGATAAAACCTTAGTGATAATCCTATTGATATTTCTAATTATATGTCTAGGGATTCTTTATGGATAAGTCTAAGGATGAGTATGAGTATACGAAAATGTCATAGAATTTTGGTAAAGGAGAGAGATAGTGATTTCAAAAAAATTACATCCACTTCTGGATACTGTAAATGGATGTGGATCTAGAACATAGGTTCCTAGGGGTAATAACTCTGAAAAGGGTGAATTGAGATGGACTCAATCGGTACCAGGTGAACGAAAACGAGCCTTATTATATGCCTGGTTTAACATTTATATGCGTCATTCTTTGGAAATTTTCCAAATCTTTATAAACCATCAAGATGTATTTAAATATATGATGACCATGGATGACCTTGTTTTATCCTAATGTGTCACAGATTTGAAAAATTCTCATGATTTAGAAATCATATAAGTGATTTTCATGATTATTTAGTATCTTTCTATGATTAGAATCACTTAAACTATGCTTTTGATTTTTGTTAATGTATGAACAGTAAATAATTATGTTAACATTGGATATGAGGGAAAGTATAGTTAATACAAGAAACAAAATTAGATGACAACTTGAGCTATAGATATTTTTATTATTCCTAATCATCTATCAAGACATGTTACTAATAATGTGAACATCAGTGAGATTTCAAAAGCATAAAATAACACAAAGATGAAATTTAATGAAATTTTTTATGGTAATGAACATAGAAGAATAGATATTTAGAATCCAAAATGTCATGAAGGTGGGAAGAAAAAAATATAGTAATACCTCAAATGGATGAGAAGATATTATCATTGTGGAAAATAATGTCATAGAGTAGCAAATTGATGAGGAGTTTAATGTTTATGTGTGGGGAAATTTCTCATTATCCAATTCAATTACTTTATAGAATAATTGACTTCTAGTCCAAGGAATGACCTATACCATTTAAATAATTTAAGTGGAAGGATTAATGTATTAATTTATTGGACTTTAAGATTAATGAAATATGTAATAATTTTTCAGTATAAGTTTTTGTTAATCATTTAAATGAATATATTTTATGACACTGATGAACTAGAAAAGATATTTAATAGAAAGGAGATATTCATGGAAATTACATGATTAATTGAAAGATAATCCTTTATATTTACCTGATAATGATGGTGGGATAAATGGATGATTTATATGAATAAATTGATTTAGATTGTATTGATTAATTTGGAACTGACGAATTATTTTTAGTGAAATTAGTTTATGATAACATTAATGCAATTTTCATCAAATTTGGATTTAAGTAACATCTCCAAAAATATATTTTTTTTACAATTGTAATAATAAAGCATGAATTTTTTCATTATAGTTTTATGGAAAATTAGGTTATTACCATGTTTAAAGATAATACATAATAATGGTATTCACATGTTTGGTATGTGAAAATTAATATCTACTTTATGATGCTTTGGGGATTAATGTAAAGTTTTTTTTTGTGAAATTTATACACCTATTTTATAAATATTTAATTTTGGAAGTGTTATAAGGTAAACTATTTTTGGAATGGTTTCAGTTGAATTTTAGATGATTTTTCAAGATTAATATATTATTTCACCATATGAAGATTTATGTATGTTGGATAACATGTTCTAACCTTGTAGTTGTGATGATAACTAACGATAAAGTGAATAAAGTATAATCCTATTTATAGATCTTATGATTTGTTAGTACTTCATGCATAATAAATGTTAATTCATTTCATGGAGTTAGATATGAAGTGGAAATTGATCTATTCATAAGTAAAGGGTTATATTGTACTTATTAAATGGAAATAAATCAAGTAAGTATATCGTCTCATAAAAATTCCACAACAATTGGTAAAGGATCATGAAATAAAATGTCGTCTGGTTATTATCATTTTTGATGATATCAATGACCTTTTTTAATAATATTTTATTTATGATTATTTTCCCTTTAACCTTTTCTGGATAACCACTTTATTTTCATCAATTATCTCTACCACACTCTATAATTATTTACTATTTTCTTCTATGTTCAAATACACACTTCACACATATGTTATTCTATATTAAATACTAGTTACATGTTACATTAGGAAACTAATTGTTTTCAACTTTCCTCTATTAATATAAATTTTTTTACTAATTTTTAATATGTGGGTTTCTATGATGGAAATGTCAAATAATGAACCTTTGATGACTCAGAGGAATTTTGAGGGAGATTTTAATTTTAAGGGGAGTAGAATGTAACACACTGAGATTTAAGGAACAATTTTTTAAAATGAATTTAATATTTTTGTATTTTAATTACATGAAACACTGATTTTATATTGTTCTACATACATCACTAGGCATAGCTTATGTTACACACAATAACATGCTTATTTGATAGTGTGTGTGACACACGACACTGAGCTTCAGAAAACCATGAAATAATATTATTTTAAATATAATCATTATAATCTTGATATAAAATAGAAGGGTATGAATAGTATTAACTAATTTATGAAATATACATATAAATTTACTACTCAATGTAATTTTTTTAATAAATTATTAGTAAATAATCAATCAAATTTTACTAAAGTAATTATATCCATAAAAAATATGTTTCATTCGAAAATGATTTCTATTTATTTTTGTTGGTGATTTTATAAAATTTATTTAATAAAATGAAATTCATTTTGGAAAACATAATATTAAAATTAACTTAAGGTGATTTTTTTTATTTTTTGGAACATATTGATTTGTCAGTGAATAGTGAAAAATACCAATTTTGTAAAAATACAATTTTTATTCAATAAATTATTAAATTTTTATTTTTATTTTTATTTTAAAGTAAAATCAGTATTTTTTATTTATATTTAATCCAATTAATTAATTTTTTATAAAATTTATATTGTATTTTAGTAAAATTTTATTTTTAGCTTTAAAGTGGGGGTTTTTCTGAAAACTATTTTAATGTTCATAATATTTCATCATTTTAAATAATTAAAATTACTCAAAATTATGATTTTTTAAATGAAATGTATATATTATTTGTAAATAAATTTTAATTAATATTAGTACAATTATTATTATTATATTTAGTGTTAATATAAAATAATCATTTTCTTGAAAACTTTTATTCTTCTAGAAAATATTCTTTTTCATCACGTCTATAGTTTTTTTTATAATTTTATATTTGAAAATTTTGTAAAATTTATTTTAAAAAAACATTTTTTTGAAATACTAATTTAAAAACTATATTAGGTTGAAATTTTTTATATTTTATGAAGAGATTAATTTTTTGATGAGTAGTGAAAAATGGTAGATTTTAATTAAAATATTTCTTTTCATTTAAATTATTTAAATAGATAAATTATATTTTAAGTTGGTTTTAAAGTATATTTTTTAAAATTATATATAAATTAATCCAATTTAGGTCATTATAATCAATTTCTCAATGAAATTGGATATAAAAACATTGTAATATTTCAAACTTTTTCACTTTAAAAACATGCATTCTCATCATGTCTATGGGATTAATTTTAAATTTAGTTTTCCACTTATGTAAATGGAATTTTGAAAAAGTGCATTAAATATTTGGAATCAAAATCATCTATATTATCTAATAATTTCAACTTAATTTTGCCCAAAATAAATTTTAAAAATAGTAATAAATATTGATTGTAGTTAAGGTAAAAATGGATTTACCTGGGGTTGAACTTAAATTAAATGTGGTAGAATAACAAATGAACATGTAATGAACCCTTTTTATGAACATATTTCATCCTTATCCATTATATTAATGATTATGGTATTTATTCGAGCCTTCAATCTTGAAAAAACATGGCTAGAATTCTCCCTTTTCAAAATTTACTAGTGCCTCACTCACCTCACTTATAAAAGGAAACCCCCTCCACTCTCTTATTCACACCTTCAATGTAATGAACAATACTTAAAATTTTCATAATCTTGTCTTTTTTTACTAGAATTCACAATTGAATTTTTTTTTAATTTACTGTTCTAGAGAATTAAGAAAAAACCCTTAGAAATTAAACCCACATATTGAAAGTGGGAACATGATCTTGGTATCCTTTTTCACCAATGGAACCCCTTTTAAAAAAACATGGTTTCTATTTATGAAAATATTTTCAATTAACCCCCTGTTATCATCCTTATCTCTATTCCCCCTTAAATCCTATGGAAAACAACTAAAACTTGGGATAAGAAAGAAAATCTCAATAAAAGATATAAAATAATGAAATATGTTAGTCCAGTGAAACTTTATAAAAAATAATTCATAAAAATATTACTTTCATTATGAAAAATGAATCATATTTTCAAAAATATAAATATCTTTCCTTTTTAAAATCAATTGATATTTGTGAAAACTCATTAGAAAAAATATAAGATATAATTAGGTAACTTCAAGCATAATTACACTCAAATAGAATAACCATTTGGCTGAATTCCATATAGGATACTATTCCAATTGGAATAATCATATGGTCGACTTACATACCCAATGAATTTGAGGTTATATTCTAACCACCCATCCTTGGTTGATCACAAAAGAACCCATCCTTGGTTTTTCATGTAACCACCCATAAAATTTTCAACTAACATTATATAATCATAACATATAAAATCATTAAATCATCAGGATGTCACTAATAAAATTTCATCTGAACTTATATGAAAAAAATCAAGTTATCGAATAACAAATTCATTATAAAAACCCTTCTAAAATATTTAAAATTAAATTTTTAAATCAAAATGTCTCATACCACTTTGAAACATTTGAGAGAAATTATAAAATTGATATTTTAAATCATTAATGTCTATATAAATACATTGATAAAAACAAAATTGAAAACATTCACCTGAGATATAATTATTTAGAAGAATAAATCATTCAAATATTAAAAACATTATTTTATATAAATAGTCCATTACCATGAGTCTGACTCGTCACGTACTATATTTACATTCCTAAATAATAAACTGAGGTAAATTATTTACATACATTAGAACCATTTTCATGTTTATTATTCCTTTTATATGACTTAATTTTGGTTTATAAAAATTACTTAATTATTTAAGATCATGTCAATTTTTTTAAAAATATTCATTAATTGAGTCTAAAATTACTTTTGTATGATGTCTATATTCACAGTGGTCATTAGTCTATCATCTCTGGAATAATATTCACAAAATGGTTATAATTTTTATAGATCAATTATAATTATAAATGAGACCATTTTGTATGGTTATGAAGAATTAACTATGATATAATCCTAGAGAGAGTAAGTCTTACATACACATGAGTAAAGTTATTTTTTTATATGATCATTATGGGAAGAATGTGGGTATTATTTTTTTTCTAGAATGATCATAATATAAATAACATCTTATTGAATATTTAAATATATTTATATATATCATCCATGTGATTTGGTGATGAAAAAAATCACATCGTTTCATGGAGTTCATAGTTCAAATGTATGCACAAATGATGTTATCATTTTTAGTGTATTGAGATATGGTGATGGAAATTGAATTTCAACAGTTTGTGAGGTGGTAGTCCGTTGTACGCATAACTGATAAATTATAATACCATTTGATGGAAACGAATATGGTTGTAAGAGAAGATATTATCATAATAATATCTCATTATATTTAGGATACTTGATTTATTATTTCATCAGGGTTGAAGAATATTTCAAGGAAGTGGAAGAAGAAGTAAAATAGAAACACTTAATTAAAAATTATACCTCTTCTTCGTACGATATCCTTTTATTAACACCTTAACATATCCAAAGATGGTGTTATACGTACAATACGACCTCTAGAATGTGTGGAGGTATTATATTATGGTATTTGAGTAGATATGTTAAAAACCAAATTGGTTTTGAGGTGTGACTAAAATACAATAATGGGTTCCCTTTTATAAGAGAGGGGATAGACAATCATAATATTCTTAAAAAATATTAAATTAATATAAATTAATTTTTAATTTAAAATAGCGCTAAACTAATTTATTTGTATTATAGGTTGATTTGGGGTATAAATAAATTCATAAATGTATAATTATAAAATTTTAAATAATTTTTTAATCCTTATATTTTTTAATCCTTATTTAACCCTTATAACTATTATCGTGATATCAAGTAATTTTCACTTTTAGGGTAAATGTAATTCCTATAAAATTACAAGAGACAAATAAATGAGTCATTGACTAAATTTTGAGACTAATCACAATTATTTGGATTAATTTTATATTTTAAATAAATTTATATAGTGTAATAAAATTTTATTTATTTTGAAATATCATTAATTCCAATTTTGACACTAATCATAATTTAACTTTTTAAAAGTATCATAAAAAATGATATATTCGAAAAATACATTTTTTACACATCAATAACATTTCAAATGAATCTATTAAACTCATGGATGACATTAATTATCTCAAATTATAGTTATTTGATATTTTAAATATCATTTATTTGATATTTAGTTTAATTAAATAATTATTGCATCATCATCGTGTCACCATTTAAGGTTATTATTTTATCATTAAAAATATACATAAATTAAAATAATGTATATAAATATTTTATATTTCAAATTACTATTTATATCTGGACATATCACCAACATAACCCCTTATTAAATATATTTAACTTGATAAGAACAAAAGTTTGACAAGTTTGACTTTCTTTCGAATAAAATATTATAATGGTTATATTATCATGAAAATGGAAATAATGGTCCCATAACTGATCCTTTAAGGATTATGGATGAAAACTAATAATACAATAAAATTAGAAAAAGATTTAGGGTATTTTTATAATATTTATAATATTATTTTTCTCCTTAATTACTTGATTTATCCTTAATCGTGGCTATAAAATGTAGAAACATTACTATTCATATTTTCTCCAAAAAAATAGAAGGGAAATATTTAATAAATTTTTACTTTATGATTAAAATTACATAATACATTCTTCAAAATTTAAAACATATAATTGGCTGAAATTATTTTAAAATTAATCCCATTAACGAGTTGATAAAATGTTTTTTAATGTAAAAACATTCCAAAGTTTAAAAAGTTATTTTATGTCCATTTTTAATGTGAAATTGATTAAAATAAAGTGAATTGTATTGATAGATAAGAATTTATCTAATTATAATTTAATAATAAAAAAATATTATTTAACACTAAATTATTTATACAAAAAATATGTTTTCAATTTAATTTTATTATTTTTCACTACTCATCAAAACAAAAAAAACATTTCAGAAAAATACCAAAGATTAAATCAAAGAAAATTTTGATATCCCCATTTAAAATAAGAATTTTATTTTATTAAATAGAATTTATAATTATTTAAAAACTATATTTAAAACAAGTGTGCCATCAAAAGGTGGTAAAAATGAATTTTTGAAAAATAATTCTTTTTGCGTAAAATTGAATTTGTTCTTATATCATGTATATAAAACCCTTAATATGAATGTAAAACATTAGAATGAATATTATATATATATATATAATTAATATAATCCAATAAGGTTTATTTTTTTTATTTATTGGTATGGAAAACACTTGTGCAGATTTAAATAGTTTTTCAAGAACACATTTCCAATTATTTTAAAAAGGGTTTTACATTAATTTATAATTAATTGTTCAAAGAAATATATAGACATATTTAAGCCATATTTTCATAATTCATCTAACCTGACTAATACCCATAATTCTAACTATTGTGTTATAATGATAACATTTAAATAATAATACTTAGTTATTTTGTTAATCTCGATGTGGTGTATCATGTATGCTATCAAACCCAGTATTTCCTTTTTAAAAACATAGTATGTTACATTCTACCACCCCCCCCCCCACCCTTTTAAAAATTTCATCCTCATAATTTTTAATCTAGGATTCGGTAACTAATTTTTGACTTTTAAATTACTTTTATTGAAATCCCACATCAGAATAATGGTTAATAAAATTTCTACATTAAAAAAAAGTAAATATAAGTACTAAAGTCACTCAAGATAACACATACAAGTGTTTCATGAAGTAAAACATGGACATAGAATAGTAAAATAACTATCATGTTCTGATGGAGAGTAATAGAGAACATGGTTGTGAGAAATTTATGAATAAAAAAACCATAAATTTGTGATGGGTTAAATGGTCATTGATTTCTTAATAGGAAAAGTAAACAGATACCAGTTGTGTTTCAAAATCCTTTTAAAAAAGGTAAATAATTCTTTTACTTCTAAGACTAAGTCAATAAGGAAACATACTTACTTAAAAATTGATGTTTTATCTTTTAATCAATATCCACAACAAACTCATCTTTTTCTCCAAACGATGAGTATTCCGGCTTATGTTTTTATTATTCACACCTAAAGAACTATAATTAACTTCTATATAACAACATAATGCACAAAAAAAGATAAAAATATATTCCTATAATATTTAGGAATTAACCAAAAAAAATTTTAGTATAAGATATGATAATTCTCAAAAAAAATAATTATATACCTTTATATGATGAAAACTACATTAATCTCTAAAATTAAACAATAATACCCAAATTTAAACATAGACCATAAAACAAATAATTATCCATAAAATTTCTCAAAAATATTCTAGACTATAATTAAAACCCAAAAATCAAAAGGATTTAATCACATGTTCATTCACGATATTATTAACATTCATAAACAAATAACATCAATGGCTCTTAATGTCTCTTTCCAAAAATGTTATTTCTTAAATCACATAATCTCCAAGTATGTTACCAATATACATAAACAACAAAAATAACCATACAATAATTTTTTACCCTAAAATAAAATTTAACCATAATTTATCCAATAAAATCCCACAATATTTTATTTACATTATCATTATTGTAACGCCCCGACCCTAGTTGCCTAGAGTCGGTGCATTATTACATAACATTGGCATGATCACAAGAAAGATCAAATCTCGAAAGACCGATTGGTTTAGTAGCCTTGGAAACACTGGATATATTCATAAGTTTTACATTACATCATAAAATCAAAAACTACTACAACAACATAATGTTTCCACAGTCCACACTACAATCCCCTCATAATATCCCTGCAGGTCATTCATAACTTACATCTTCACTTCCTGGGAGAAATAAAACATAGAAAAGGGGTGAGCTCAAATGCCCAGTAAGGATAACAATATAGCGGAAACTTTCATCAATAAGAATAAACATTTAAGGCAATGTATAACTAAAACAAAAGCCTTTTAAACATGAAATTTCAACATGGTATGGCATAAATAAAATGAAATAATGCCATTTACTTATTCACATGGATATTCCACTAATCGAATAATCACATGCAAAAATAAATAACCACTTTCATAATGTTGGAATGAATAATGTCAAACATTAATTTCATTGTCTAGGCCTCATCCCAAGACCTAGGGGTTACTTCTAACCGGAACCCAACCCGGAGTGCCTCTAATAACCGGACACCAACCCGGAGTGCCTCTAATAACCGGACACCAACCCGGAGTGCCTCTAATAACCGGACACCAACCCGGAGGGCATAATTTTACCAGTCCCTAACCTGGAGGGCTTACTTTAACCAGTCCCCAACCTGGAGGGCTTACTTTTACCAGTCCCCAACCTGGAGGGCTTACTTTTACTGGTCCCCAACCCGGAACATACTTGTTTAGCACATTCATCTGAAGAAAAGTTTGAAATATAACATAAACATTCGGGTTAAAACTAGCATACGAAATGTCAATAGTTTCACCATAAACTATGAATGGTATAAAATATCACATCCACATTAAAACATATCACAAAACCTTCAATACAATATAGAAGTTTTGTATTATAATAAATCAACTTCAAATAATCTTAAAATCCATCAAAGGATGTTGACATAGATGAAATCAAAATTCTTTTTCAAGAAATATCTCCTTTTATTTTGAAATCATTTAAGATCCATATAAAATAAAACATTTTCTTTGAAAATATTCTTATAAGCTTGTAAGGAAAGCTTTGAAGATTTTATAACGGCGTAAAATAACTGCACCCGCCGTATAAGTTAAAAAAAACATTCTTACCTCAATTCTGTCGAAAAGGTTAAAAATGACCTTGTTTTGAAAACGACGGAAAGATTCCTTTATAAACCTCTTATAAAAAGTCAAACAAGGGTATAAATGACTTTAACCCATATTCTTGTAAATAATAAAAATGTTTTGAAATACATTTTTAAGAAACATGGATGTGGATGATAAAGATATCCCAGTAGATTATTACGTATAAACAACCTCGGATAATGAAGAGATTGTGAAATAACCCTTACCTTGTACTTTTCCTTGGTTGTGGTAGGTTAACCTCCTGTATAATGGTGAAATAATTGTTATTAAATTATACAAGAGTCATATACATTAATATGATATCATATATGATCTTTTAATATTGATTTGATAATAATATCTTAGTATTATCGTTGTTTCGGGTGTTAACTTACTTGTTTTCTTTTGTATGTTTTGTTACGTAAGACATGTATGTAAAGGATAGGTTGTATATTATTCATATCCAGAATGATATCAAGTCCTTAAACATCATTTTTAAATCATAAAATGATAATTATACTTTAATGGTTACGATGGAGAATGAATCTCATCGCGTTCGTGGAGACGGTAGTCCGTACGTACGCACGAGCGACAATATCATTCTTTGGATATTAAAATAATATATAAATGGATGGTATATCATATATACAGAATCATTAATATGTTATATTTATTATTTACATGAGTTACACATCATTATTATACCCATCCAAATAATATTATATTGAATAACAATTACACCACGACGTGGAGACGGTAAGCCGTACGTACGCACGTATGGTGACATGTTATTCAAAGGGTGGATAGAATACTGAATATGGTTGTACCATATTTATAATAACATCACAGTATATAAATGATACTGGAGTCATTATTTTAGAATGGTAACAACAAAGGAAGAAGAAGTGGAAGAAGAAATGAACTTGGAAAAGGGGTGGTGAAAACATTACCTCTTCTTCGGGTTCTTCCTTTTGATTTGATCAAAAGGGCTCCTTAGGTTGGCTTTCTGATCAAACTAAGTCCCCTAGGTTGTAGTGAGGGATTTTGGGAGAGTATTTGGGCAGAGTTTGGCCGAACCAAAAGGCTTTAGAGGTGTGAAGAAATGAGAAGGAGGAGTGCCCTTTTATAAGAGGGGTGAGGGGAACCTTTGGAAAAGCTAGAAATATTAATTTATAATAAATTCATATTCGGTTTCTAATGGCTCCAAAGTTGACTATTCAAAGGTTAAGGTGGGGATAGGTCGAAAACCACTCAACCAATAGAATTTATACAGGTTTGGGTACTTATATTAACCTTATCTTTAAGTATTAACTCTAAGTTAATTAGTTTCACTTTTACAATGTCTCTTTGTATTTTTATATTATATGGTTAATAGACTTACCATATACATACAAGCGACCCCCAAGTGGTCCATTAATGATTAACCTATCATAATATAAGTCTCTTGGCCGAACCTTAGATTTTTAGGAATTTAATATCAATTAATAATATAATATTTGTTTTAAGAACTCTTTTATGTCAATTTTGACACTATTCAATAGTTGATTTTTGTGAAACTCATAACAGATTGATTACTTCGAACAAAGTCAATTAAATCAATCCTAATATATCATATTATCCTAGAAAATTAGTGTAATTCATTAAAAGTTTCATATTATATTTATTTGGGTATTTATAATATCAATTATGTTAATTTTTTACTATTTTAGTAATTACTGCATCATCATTGTGTCATAAATAAAATAAATTATTTAATGTCTAAAAATTATAAATAAAACATCATTATGTAGGAAATCTTTTTAGCTTTCTAATGAATATTTATAATCGAAAATCCAACATGTATAACCCTATGTAAAAATTGTTCTTCTAAAAGATGTAAGCTTATGCCATTTTTATTTTTATTTTAACTTTATTAATATAATGTGTCCCTACCACATACAAGTGGCTCCAAGGGGTCCCCAAATTGACCCAAGGATGCCCATGGTCGGGTATGTGTCCACCAATAAGGTTAGGACACGTTCTAGGGTAATTTTTTATTATTATAATATTATTTTTTTAACCCTTATTTACCGGATTTACCCTTTAACCATGGTAAATAAAATATTTACCGCAGTAATTATTCAAAATGTGTAAAAATAAAAGTTACCTATTTACATAATTTGGACATCCTGATTCCAAATATGGAATCCATTTTCCTAAATTCAAAACACAGAAGTGGCAGAAATTAATTTAAAATTAATTCCTGCTGTCAAAACAAAAAGCGTGTTTTTAAAAGATAATAACTATCAAAAGATTGACACTTGTTTATGTTCAGTTTAATTGTAAAATTATGTCCAATGATAAAAATTAAATTGAATGGTAAAAATATATTCTAAATATACTTTAAAACCACTTAAATTCATAATTTATCACTATTAATTATTTTGATTAAAAAAGTTGTTTTTAATTAAAATTTAGAAATTTTCACTATTCATCAAAATATGAAAGTTATCCGAAATGTACCAAAATTTCACCTTAGGCTAAATTCAATATTCCGAATCCAAAAATGAAGTCCATTTTCAAATATAAAATATATATAATTTCAAAAAGTAGGTATTACTATTCATAACGGCTAGTTTGATTAGTTATGGTGTGTTAGAACTCGGTGTTGCGTACAACACACGCTATCACATTATTCAAAGAGAAGCGTACCGTAGAAGCTTGGGGTGTTACATTCTCCCCTCCTTCAAATAATTTCGTCCTCGCAATTTCTAGGGTATTACTGCATAAAAAGACTCGGGTGGTTCTTCATCATAAGTTCCTCGGGTTCCCACGTTGCCTCTTCCATCTTATGATTTCTCCACAAAACTTTTACCAGACGCGTCGTCCGGTTTCTCAGCACTTGTTCTCTCGTATCAAGAATCTTGATGGGCTCTTCGCAATAAGATAGATCGGGTTCCAGTTCTAAATCTTCATAGGTGAGTACATGCGTTGGGTCAGGCATGTATTTCCTCAACAGAGATACGTGGAACACATCGTGAACTTTGGAGAGACTTGGCGGCATTGCCAATCGGTAAGCTACAGCCCCAATTCGTTCTAGAATTTCGAAAGGTCCGATGTACCTGGGACTCAATTTACCTTTCTTACCAAAACGTATGACTCCCTTCCATGGAGATACCTTTAGGAAAACATGATCACCGACTTGAAATTCCAAATCCTTCCTTCGATTATCGGCATAGCTCTTCTGCCTACTTTGAGCTGCTTTAATGTGATTTTGGATTACCTTCACCTTTTCCACCGTTTCCTCCACCAGTTCTGGGCCTACAAGTTTTCTTTCACCAACGTCATCCCAACAGGTTGGTGTACGACATCTCTTTCCGTATAACGCTTTATATGGTGCCATCTGAATACTCGAATGGAAGCTATTGTTATAGGAAAATTCTACTAGTGGTAAATATTGATCCCACATACCCTGAAAGTCAAGTGAGCAAGATCTCAACATGTCTTCTAAGGTCTGAATAGTCCGTTCTGATTGTCCGTCTGTCTGAGGGTGGTAAGCAGTGCTCAAATGAAGTTCAGTATCCAGGGATTTCTGAAGACTTTTCCAAAATCTTGAAGTAAAACGGGGATCACGATCAGAAACAATCGATAGGGGTACTCCATGAAGTCTCACAACTTCATTAATGTATAGTCTTGCTAGACGTTCCAGGGGTAGATCTTCTCTTATAGCAAGAAAATGTGCTGACTTGGTAAGACGATCAACAATAACCCATATTGCATCGTTCCTTCTAGGAGTCTTTGGTAGCCCCATGACAAAGTCCATCGTAATATTGTCCCATTTCCACTCCGGTATGGGAAGAGGTTGCATGACTCCTCCAGGCTGTTGCCTTCCAGCTTTCACTTGTTGACAAACCATACATCTTGACACAAAATCAGCAATCTCCCTCTTCATGTTGTCCCACCAAAAATGTTCCTTCAAATCTCTATACATTTTGGTGCTCCCAGGGTGTATAGAGAAATTGGAACTATGAGCATCATCCAGCAATTCCCTTTTTAGATCAGGTATATTGGGAACACAAAGTCTCTTCCCGAATTTCAAAATTCCACCTTCATACGCAAAGTCTCTCAATCTCCCATCATTCACAGCTTTAATCTTCTTTTGGAATTCTTCATCATCAGTCTGAGAACTCTTAATCCTTTCTAGTAAAGATGGTTTGGCAACCATTTGAAAAAGCATTGATGTTTCACCTTCCCTGGTTATTCCCATGTCCATCTTCACTAGATCCATGAAAATTGGATCCCTTTCAATTCTCATCATGTTCAGAACTCCATGGTCTTTTCTGCTCAAAGCATCTGCTACTTTGTTTGCCTTCCCCGGGTGGTAGTGTATCGTGCAATCATAATCCTTGAGTAATTCAAGCCATCTCCTTTGCCTCATGTTGAGTTCTTTTTGTGAGAAAATATACTTCAAACTCTTGTGATCAGTATAAATCTCACATTTTTCACCATAGAGGTAGTGCCTCCATATCTTCAAAGCAAAGATCACAGCTGCTAACTCAAGATCATGAGTAGGATAGTTTTGTTCATGAATTTTCAACTGTCGTGATGCATAGGCAATAACTCTATCATTCTGCATAAGGACACAGCCAAGTCCTTTCTTCGATGCATCACTATAAATAACGAACCCATCATTCCCCGAAGGTAGAGTCAATATAGGAGCATTGACTAATCTTCTCTTCAGTTCTTCGAAACATTCTTCACACTCTTTTGTCCAAACAAATTTAACCCCTTTACGTGTGAGCTTCGTTAATGGGTTAGCCAATCAGGCAAAATTCTGGACGAAACGTCGATAATAACCTGCCAAGCCAATAAAACTATGTACCTCAGTTATACTCGTAGGTGCTGGCCATTCTTGGATTGCCTTGGTCTTATAAGGATCAACAGAGATTCCATCTTTTGAGACAATATGGCCAAGAAAAGAAATCTCCTGAAGCCAGAATTCACACTTGCTAAACTTTCCATATAATTCATGCCTCCTCAGAGTCTTCAAGATAATGCGCAAGTGATTTTCATGATCTTCGTAGGTTTTGGAGTATACCAAGATATCATCAATAAATACCACCACAAATTCATCGAGATACTCCTTGAAAACTCTATTCATTAGATCCATGAATACAGAGGGTGCATTAGTCAATCCAAATGGCATTACAGTAAATTCGTAATGCCCGTACCTGGTTCGAAATGCTGTCTTCGGAATGTCTTCTTTCTTTACACACAACTGATGGTATCCAGACCGAAGGTCAATCTTTGAAAAGTATTGAGCTCCATGCAGTTGGTCAAATAAATCATCAATACGAGGTAGGGGATACTTGTTCTTTATTGTTATAGCATTGATCTCCCTGTAGTCGATACATAACCTCATAGATCCATCTTTCTTTTTAACAAAAAGAACAGGGGCTCCCCATGGAGAAACACTAGGGCGAATAAATCCCTTATTACTCAATTCCTCTAGTTGTTTCTTTAGTTCGACTAACTGTACAGTGGCCATTCTATAAGGGGTCTTCGATATAGGCCTTGATCCAGGAATCAAATCAATGGAAAACTCAACTTCTCGTTCTGGAGGATGTCCAGGTAAATCTTCCGGAAATACATCTACAAATTCTTTCACAACAGGTACACCCTCTATTTGAACATTCCTTTCCTCACCGATAGTTACTTCATTCTCTTCCTCCCCAATAATTGAATTTAGTTGAGCTACTGGGGGTGGATCTAAATAAGAATTAGGTGGTGACGATTCTGCTCTAAAAATAAGGTGTTCCTTATCATTATCATCAAGAATCGTAACCTCTTTCTTCTTACAATAAATCTTCGCATCATAGTCCGAAAGCCAGTCCATACCGAGGATTATATCAAACTCAATCATAGGTATGACGATGAAATCAGCAGATAAAGAAAATTTATGTGCTCTAATGGGGACTGATTCACAAAACTTTGTTGCAACGATACTTCCCTTAGGAGTTTTAACTGACAACTCCCTTATTAAATCAAATTGGAAATATCTAATTTTCTTAGAAAACTGGGAAGATATGAAACAATGCGATGATCCAGAATCAAATAATACATTTGCTAAACTTGAGGAAACCATTAAATTACCTGCCACCACGTCTTTCGGAGTTTCTACCTCAGCAGTAGTGATAGCATAAGCCTGGCCTTGATCCCTTGGCCTTTTCTGAGGTAAGTTCTCCTGACGCTTAGGACATGCATTTGCATAATGCCCCATCTCCCTGCAATTGTAGCACTGAACGTTGGTAGCTTCCTTCTTCCCCTTGCAATCATGAGCTTGGTGGCCTTTTTCACCACACTTGTAACAGACTCCCATTCCCTTCAAGCAAGTACCAGGATGTTTCTTCCCGCATTTACCACAAGATGGATATTCAACCTTTCCCTTCTTCCCCTTACTTCCATTCCCAGATTGATCAGCAGGTCTCTTCTTCTCTTGCTTCGCTTTAAAGTCATAAGACTTAGAGAATTCTTTTTCGGTCTTGATAGCACATGAGACAATGTCTTCGTACGACGAAAAGGATTGTGAGACTAATGCTCGACGGAGAAATGGTTTTAACCCATCAAAGAAACGATCAATCTTACTTCTTGGGTTGCGAATATAATCTCCAGCATACCTCGCTAACCTTGTAAAGTTAGCCTCATACTTTGTGACATTATCATCCTCCTTTTGTCTCAGACTCAGAAATTGCCTTTCCATATCTGCTCGATGGTCGCGAGGAAAGTATTTTTCTAAAAACAGATCTTTGAACTCCCTCCATTCCATGTTTGATACTTCATCATCTTCCTTCATGTTTTGAATCAATGACCACCATTGATCAGCATCTCCAGTGAGGCGGTAAACTGCCATGGTAACTTTTTCCCTTTCACTACTCCCCAAAGCCTGAAATATTTTCTCTAGGGAAAATATCCATTGCTCAGCTACTAAGGGATTTGTACTCCCATTGAACGTTGGTGGTTGTTGTCTCATGAATCGATCTAACATTGATCCTCCACGCTGCGGATCAGGGTGCTCCATACGGGTAAGGTTATTATTCATAACCTGAGTAAGTTGTCCCAGTACGGTGATTAGCTGATCAGCACCAGTTGCATCACCAGCCCCACTATAATTATCTTGAGCAGGAGGGCAATCCCTACATGGAGTGCGTGCATTGATACGGTTTCCATTTCTTCCACTAGGCGCCATTTCTAAACAATGGCATAAACTAGATCAGTTTATGAATCAAAATACATAATCCCATACTTATAAAACACTTAACATAAATTGAACTATTTATGGATATAATCCATAATCATAAAAATGTTTTCTTTGAGGAAGTATATACTCATAAACCCTTCATAATGATTTGTAAAGATAGTGAGAGTTATCCTAAGCATATCCCCCGGGAGTGTCGTAACCAAGAGTGCAGCAAGGCCCGTTGTCGTGCACCAGTTCCCGTTCGAGTCTAGCTCAAAGCGGTGTTTTCGGGTTTTACCCCTAGGTACATCTGTGCCAGAGCCGCCTCTACCTGCTCGTATCCAGACAGGGATGTATTGCTCGAAAAACTCACAAAATCTCTACAATACCAAAATTCTAGGAAGTTCTTCTATACTAATCCTCAAAGTTCATCTTAGGTCTACGTGCTCTAATCAGAGTTTATCTAAATCTAGCTTCCAAGGTTTGTACTAAACTTCCTCTGATACCAACTGTAACGCCCCGACCCTAGTTGCCTAGAGTCGGTGCATTATTACATAACATTGGCATGATCACAAGAAAGATCAAATCTCGAAAGACCGATTGGTTTAGTAGCCTTGGAAACACTAGATATATTCATAAGTTTTACATCACATCATAAAATCAAAAACTACTACAACAACATAATGTTTCCACAGTCCACACTACAATCCCCTCATAATATCCCTGCAGGTCATTCATAACTTACATCTTCACTTCCTGGGAGAAATAAAACATAGAAAAGGGGTGAGCTCAAATGCCCAGTAAGGATAACAATATAGCGGAAACTTTCATCAATAAGAATAAACATTTAAGGCAATGTATAACTAAAACAAAAGCCTTTTAAACATGAAATTTCAACATGGTATGGCATAAATAAAATGAAATAATGCCATTTACTTATTCACATGGATATTCCACTAATCGAATAATCACATGCAAAAATAAATAACCACTTTCATAATGTTGGAATGCATAATGTCAAACATTAATTTCATTGTATAGGCCTCATCCCAAGACCTAGGGGTTACTTCTAACCGGAACCCAACCCGGAGTGCCTCTAATAACCGGACACCAACCCGGAGTGCCTCTAATAACCGGACACCAACCCGGAGTGCCTCTAATAACCGGACACCAACCCGGAGGGCATAATTTTACCAGTCCCTAACCTGGAGGGCTTACATTAACCAGTCCCCAACCTGGAGGGCTTACTTTTACCAGTCCCCAACCTGGAGGGCTTACTTTTACCGGTCCCCAACCCGGAACATACTTGTTTAGCACATTCATCTGAAGAAAAGTTTGAAATATAACATAAACATTCGGGTTAAAACTAGCATACGAAATGTCAATAGTTTCACCATAAACTATGAATGGTATAAAATAGCACATCCACATTAAAACATATCACAAAACCTTCAATACAATATAGAAGTTTTGTATTATAATAAATCAACTTCAAATAATCTTAAAATCCATCAAAGGATGTTGACATAGATGAAATCAAAATTCTTTTTAAAGAAATATCTCCTTTTATTTTGAAATCATTTAAGATCCATATAAAATAAAACATTTTCTTTGAAAATATTCTTATAAGCTTGTAAGGAAAGCTTTGAAGATTTTATAACGGCGTAAAATAACTGCACCCGCCGTATAAGTTAAAAAAAAACATTCTTACCTCAATTCTGTCGAAAAGGTTAAAAATGACCTTGTTTTGAAAACGACGGAAAGATTCCTTTATAAACCTCTTATAAAAAGTCAAACAAGGGTATAAATGACTTTAACCCATATTCTTGTAAATAATAAAAATGTTTTGAAATACATTTTTAAGAAACATGGATGTGGATGATAAAGATATCTCAGTAGATTATTACGTATAAACAACCTCGGATAATGAAGAGATTGTGAAATAACCCTTACCTTGTACTTTTCCTTGGTTGTGGTAGGTTAACCTCCTGTATAATGGTGAAATAATTGTTATTAAATTATACAAGAGTCATATACATTAATATGATATCATATATGATCTTTTAATATTGATTTGATAATAATATCTTAGTATTATCGTTGTTTCGGGTGTTAACTTACTTGTTTTCTTTTGTATGTTTTGTTACGTAAGACATGTATGTAAAGGATAGGTTGTATATTATTCATATCCAGAATGATATCAAGTCCTTAAACATCATTTTTAAATCATAAAATGATAATTATACTTTAATGGTTACGATGGAGAATGAATCTCATCGCGTTCGTGGAGACGGTAGTCCGTACGTACGCACGAGCGACAATATCATTCTTTTGATATTAAAATAATATATAAATGGATGGTATATCATATATAAAGAATCATTAATATGTTATATTTATTATTTACATGAGTTACACATCATTATTATACCCATCCAAATAATATTATATTGAATAACAATTACACCACGACGTGGAGACGGTAAGCCGTACGTACGCACGTATGGTGACATGTTATTCAAAGGGTGGATAGAATACTGAATATGGTTGTACCATATTTATAATAACATCACAGTATATAAATGATACTGGAGTCATTATTTTAGAATGGTAACAACAAAGGAAGAAGAAGTGGAAGAAGAAATGAACTTGGAAAAGGGGTGGTGAAAACATTACCTCTTCTTCGGGTTCTTCCTTTTGATTTGATCAAAAGGGATCCTTAGGTTGGCTTTCTGATCAAACTAAGGCCCCTAGGTTGTAGTGAGGGATGTGGGGAGAGTATTTGGGCAGAGTTTGGCCGAACCAAAAGGCTTTAGAGGTGTGAAGAAATGAGAAGGAGGAGTGCCCTTTTATAAGAGGGGTGAGGGGCACCTTTGGAAAAGCTAGAAATATTAATTTATAATAAATTCATATTCGGTTTCTAATGGCTCCAAAGTTGACTATTCAAAGGTTAAGGTGGGGATAGGTCGAAAACCACTCAACCAATAGAATTTAGACAGGTTTGGGTACTTATATTAACCTTATCTTTAAGTATTAACTCTAAGTTAATTAGTTTCACTTTTACAATGTCTCTTTGTATTTTTATATTATATGGTTAATAGACTTACCATATACATACAAGAGACCCCCAAGTGGTCCATTAATGATTAACCTATCATAATATAAGTCTCTTGGCCGAACCTTAGATTTTTAGGAATTTAATATCAATTAATAATATAATATTTGTTTTAAGAACTCTTTTATGTCAATTTTGACACTATTCAATAGTTGATTTTTGTGAAACTCATAACAGATTGATTACTTCGAACAAAGTCCATTACATCAATCCTAATATATCATATTATCCTATAAAATTAGTGTAATTCATTAAAAGTTTCATATTATATTTATTTGGGTATTTATAATATCAATTATGTTAATTTTTTACTATTTTAGTAATTACTGCATCATCATTGTGTCATAAATAAAATAAATTATTTAATGTCTAAAAATTATAAATAAAACATAATTATGTAGAAAATCTTTTTAGCTTTCTAATGAATATTTATAATCGAAAATCCAACATGTATAACCCTATGTAAAAATTGTTCTTCTAAAAGATGTAAGCTTATGCCATTTTTATTTTTATTTTAACTTTATTAATATAATGTGTCCCTACCACATACAAGTGGCTCCAAGGGGTCCCCAAATTGACCCAAGGATGCCCATGGTCGGGTATGTGTCCACCAATAAGGTTAGGACACGTTCTAGGGTAATTTTTTATTATTATAATATTATTTTTTTAACCCTTATTTACCGGATTTACCCTTTAACCATGGTAAAAAAAATATTTACCGCAGTAATTATTCAAAATGTGTAAAAATAAAAGTTACCTATTTACATAATTTGGACATCCTGATTCCAAATATGGAATCCATTTTCCTAAATTCAAAACACAGAAGTGGTAGAAATTAATTTAAAATTAATTCCCGCTGTCAAAACAAAAAGCGTGTTTTTAAAAGATAATAACTATCAAAAGATTGACACTTGTTTATGTTCAGTTTAATTGTAAAATTATGTCCAATGATAAAAATTAAATTGAATGGTAAAAATATATTCTAAATATACTTTAAAACCACTTAAATTCATAATTTATCACTATTAATTATTTTGATTAAAAAAGTTGTTTTTAATTAAAATTTAGAAATTTTCACTATTCATCAAAATATGAAAGTTATCCGAAATGTACCAAAATTTCACCTTAGGCTAAATTCAATATTCCGAATCCAAAAATGAAGTCCATTTTCAAATATAAAATATATATAATTTCAAAAAGTAGGTATTACTATTCATAACGGCTAGTTTGATTAGTTATGGTGTGTTAGAACTCGGTGTTGCGTACAACACACGCTATCACATTATTCAAAGAGAAGCGTACCGTAGAAGCTTGGGGTGTTACAATTATAAAGTTCCCAAAATTGAAACCATCTTCTAAAATAACTAAAATCACTTAATCAGCAAATCATTTTCCGATCCCAATTTTGTATATTAAATAAAAAAAATATGATCCAAAAATAAACATATTATTCATCTATAAAATCATTTAACTAAAAAATCATACTAACTAGGACTTCAGGTAGGCCAGTGGTTGGCAATGCACCCTTTTCTCCCTTTGATGGTCTGCTCAATTCTCACGGTCTTTCTGTACGTGATGGGTTGTCACCCATCCTATATGTTTTAATTGTTATAAAACTATATAATTCACATAAAATTACCAAAATATGATGAAAACATAAAAAATTACCATAAAATGGTTTGACCTCAAATTTTGTCATATACTTTTCATTTAAAAATATAATAACCCATAATTACCTCAAAAATAAATGTCTCCAAAAAATACCTTTAGTAACTATAAAATTTCATAACATAAAACCTCAAATGGGTTTTTAAGTTCTTAAAATCATGATCAACAATAAATTGTAAATAAATAATGATATCGCTCACTCTTAAGAAAACAACTTAGTATCCAAGTATTTCTAAACTATCCTTTGATACTAACTGTATAAAACTTTCCTTAAAATTACATATTCTAGTGTTTTTTGTACAAGAATTAACAATATAAAGTCTTGTAATTTTATATTTTTAGATAATTAGTAAAATCACATAAAAAATAAATCCATTCATTATAAGTGGACACATAAACTCATTATTAGTTTTTTTCCCGCAAAGGAATCCCTTTTAAAAGACATGCTTTCTCTTTATGAAAATCTTTACAATTATCCCCTTATTATAATAATTGTCTCTATTCCCCCTTAAATCATGTCAAACGAATTTAATAATATGGGATGAGGAAAAAAATATTACTAAGAGATATAAATTAAGGGAAAATTTCAGTCCAATGACAATCTATACAAATTTAGTAAAAAGATCCCTTTTATTCAGAAAAATAAATAATATTTTCAAAAATATTAAATTCTTACATTTTAAAAATCAATTGATATTCAAGAAAACTCATTTATACGAATATAATACATAAGTAGGTAAAATGGGACATAATTGTACTCAAATGTAATAACCATGTGTTTGAATTATATACATGTCACTTTTACAAATTGAATAACCATATGGTCAACTTTGATACCCAATGCATTGGAGGATATAATGTAACCACCCATCCTTGGTTTATCACAGAACCACATGTCCTTGGTTTTTCATATATCCAAACATCAAATATAAAATTACTATCATATAATAATAACACATAAAATCTTTGAATTTTTAAAATGTGAGTCATAAAATTTCATTTTCACTTATATGAAAACATTTCAAATTATTAAAAAACCAATCCATTTTCAAACCCCATTTAGAACATAAATTTTTTTAAAATCATAGTTTCCTATAACACTTATAAAAAATTATAGAAATTTTGAAATAAAATTTTTAAAAAATTAAAATCTATATAAATACATTCATAAAAAACTCATCTTTAAAACCAAGAAATAAAATAGAAATATTTGGAAGAATAAATATTTGAAACTTTAAAAATTATGTTTTACTTAAATAGTAATTTACCATGAGTCTGACTCAACACGTATAATCTTTATATTCCAAAATAATAAGATTAGGATAATTATTTAATTAATTTAGAACCTTTTCAAAGCTTTTATTTCTTTTATATCACTTAATTTCATGTTATAATAATTAATTAATAATTTTAGTTCAGGCCAGACATTTTGACGATATTATGTACTTGAATCCAAAATGAATTTGGTATGATGTCTATAGTCAAAGTGGTCATTAGTTAATCATCTCCAAAATAAAATTCATGACATTGTTATTATTGTTATACATAGATTATAATTTTAAATAAAGCCATTATATATGGTTATGAAAAATTAAATATGTTATAATCATGGAGACGGTAAGTCATACATACGCATGAGTAATGTTTTCATTTTTCAATTATCATTATAGAAATAATGTAAGAGTTATTTTAATTTTTCATAATTATAATAATATAATTAATACCATATTAAACATAAATATAGTCATATATATCATCCATGTGATGTGGTGATGAAAAATGAATCACATCGCTTCGTGGACTTGATAGTTCACACGTACCAACAGTTGACGTTATCATTTATCCATGTATGGAAAGGTAAGAATATAAATTATATATTATTAATTTATAATCATGGATATTTCAATAATATAATATATAAATATTAATTTCATCATTAAAACTAATCTTTAGATACAGTGACTGAAAATTAATTTCATCCGTTTGAGGGGCACTAGTCCGCCACACACATGGATGGTGAGTTCTTATCCCATTTGATTAAGATTTATATGGATATATGTGATGATATTAATATAATAAAATCTCAATATATGGATTAATAAAGATTTATTATTTCATTATGGTTGAATAATATTTTAATGATATAGAAAAATAAATAAAATAGAAATAGTTAATTAAAAATGACACCTCTTCTTCAGATGACCTCATTTGATTAACACCTTAACACCTATAATGAAGATGCTATGTCTGAAATAAGGCATATAAAATGTGGGGAGGTATTATAGTAAGGTATTTTGGTAGATATGTTTTCATCCAAATTGGTTTTGGAGTGTGATGAAAAGACAATATTTGGTGTCCTTTTATAAGAGAGAGGAGGGGTACTCTTAGAATTCTTCAAAATATTAAAATGATATAAATTAATTATCTATTACAAATGGATCCAAACTAATCTATTTCAAATACAGGTTTTTTTTTGTTCAAACACATTCAAATAATTAAAATTATATAGGTATTGATAATTTTTTAATCCATGCCCTTTTTAACCCATATTTAACGATTGTAACTCTTTCCATGATTTCATAATTTAAACTTTGATATATCATAGAATTACTATAAAATATAAAAATACTAGTAAATGAGTCATTGATTAAATTTTTATAATTTTCCAAATAAATTTTCAAATATTTATATTTTTATTAATTTAATTCCATTTTATAAAATATTATTTATTTTTAAATATCATTAATGTCAATTTTGACACTATTCATTACTTGAATTTTTAAAAATATCCAAAAAACATGACATATTCCAAAAATATATTTTAATATATAAAAAATTTAACTTCATATATAGAATTCATGGATGACCATAATTGCATCAAATTATAATTATTTTAATATTTTCAATATCATTTATTATATATTTCCATTAATTAAATAATTATTGCATCATCATTATGTAACTATTTAAGGTAATTATTTTATTGAAAAATTTAATAAATAAATTACCAGGATGTGAATAAATATTTTACATTTAAAATTACTATTTATATTTGAACATACAGCCTATATTAACCCATATTAAAAATATTTATTTTCTTAAAAACATAATTATGACAAGTTTTACTTTTCGTTAATAAAATATTATAAAGGTTATCTTCTTATCCAAACGGCAATAAAAGGTCATGTAACTAGTCCTTTAATTAATAGTGACTATAAATACTTATCCAATAAAATTGAAACAGGTATTAGGGTAATTTTATAATTTTTAAAATATTTTGTTTCCCTTAATTATTTGATTTAACCTTAACCGTGGTAATAAAAAATTAACAAAGTTAATATTCATATTTCTTTCCAAAAAAAGGAATCTGTTTAATAAATTGGGACCTTAAAATTAAAAAAAATATAATCCATTTATCAAAATTTAGAACACATAATTGGATAAAATTAATTTAAAATTAATCTTGTTGATGGGGTGAGAAAACGGGTTTTTAAAGAAAAAACGTTCAAAAGATCACCAAGTTTTTATATCCAATTTTAATGTGAAATTGATTAGAATGACCTAAATTATATTGAATGATAAAAAATTGATCTAATTAGAATTTAAATATAACAAAAAATATAATTTGACACTATAATTTATTTAGATGAAAATGTTGTTTCCAATTAAATTTCATTATTTTTCACTATTCATCAAAACATGAAGCTTATCATAAAAATACTGAAAATTCATCAAAATAAATTTTTGGTATTCAAAATTAAAATAATATTTTTATTTTATAAAATTTAACTTATAAAAGTTTCAAAAATAATATTTAAACAAGTGTTCCGTAAAATGGCTGTAAAATTGCCTTTTTTGATAAATACTTTTTTTATGGGTAAAATTTGATTTTTTACTAAATCTTGTTTAGAAAACACATATTATTAGTGATATTAAACATTAGATTAATTATATATATATGTAATTAATATAGTCCAATAATATTTATTTGTTTATTTTTTTGGTATAAAACACACTTGTCCACATTTACATAGTTTTTCATAAAAACGTATCCTTTTATTTTAAAAAGTTTTCTACATTCATTTATCAATAATTTTTAAACTAATTATATATAAATTTTTTTTAAATTTTTTTTATAATTATGTTAAACCTATTCATAATATCTATTCTAATGTTTGGCTTAAAATGGTAACAGTAAAATAAAAGTATTTAGCTGTTTGTTTTGGATCGATTTGCCATGCCATGTACACTATCGAACATAGTATTTCCTTTTTTAAAAACCGGGATGTTACATTTAAAATATTTTTGTATCATCCAATAAATACCCAAATAAATTCCCAAATTCCCTCAAAAAAATCCTAGATTCCTTATTTTTTATTCAAATCTAACATAGGATGGATTGTGGTGAAAACCTGAGGAGGGTACCTGAGGAAGTGGTAATGTTCATTAACGTGCACTTTTGTTTTTTTTCTACCTCATCCATCTTCAATTATTAATATACCATGATTGAATAATAAAATCAGTATATACCATATAATAAGATTTTTTTTCTGATAATCTAATGACCTAGAACCATATCCACTTCTATCAAATAGGTTATGAAATAATCATTCGTGTGTACATAAGGCTACAACCTCGCAAACTAATGTTGTTCTTTTATCCATTACCACCTATCAATGTTTTAAATGATGATTATATATTTTATTTATGATTTTATTATGATTCTATAATTACTATATCACGCATACCTTCATGATTTCCATTTTTTGGGTATATGATAACATCACCCGTGTGTGTGGTGGACTACCGCCTTGTGAAGCGATGTGATTCATTCACACATTAAATCGAAGTTAATATGGATGGTTTTAATATAATTTTCTTAAATATATTAAATAAAAATTATTATATAATGAAAATATAACATTTTTATTCCGTTCTTTAAATCTGATAAGAAAATAGAAACAGTGTTCACGTATACGTAGGTCATATCATCTCTATAAATGATGTATCTCATTTTCTATCACTAAATTTTATAAATTGATATAAATAAATATATAGTAAATATATATTATATTTATATAATGGGTAAAATTATATAGTTTATTAAATCATTATAAAATTCATAGAACAAAAAATAACAAATCAAAATATATTGGAAAAATAAAGTGGTTATTACCTGAAACATAACTTTAAGAAGAAATTGTTAATAAACGGGTAATAAAATTTCATAATAAAATAAGATATTGTATGAAATATATAAATATTTTTTCTTTAATATATTTAGAGTAAACTTATATTAATTATATAGGAGTTTTGAACATGTGTGAAGGAATACCAGACTTAAGGTAATGGATTTCAAGACTCTCTTTTATTTTTGGGAAACATATGAAATTTACCATTCGTTTATTTTGTATGCTGTATATAATGCCCCTTTGAAATTTTATATCATTAATATAATTATTTTATTGATATTTAAATTTTCATTTTATGTTACTCTTTGGTGGGGCTTACAATCCAAAGGATTACTAAAGTGGTAAGGGATTTCCATCTAACTTTTTACTTCTATGATACATATTCCATATTCACCACTTATTTATTTTATATGGTGTATATATTTCCCATGAAGTTATTTTTGTGATTATAATTAAATTTATGTGATTTACATATTCATTTGAGGATCTATATTTCATGGGGATTCAAGTTCAATTATTCCAAACTGTAATGATTCTATGTTATAATCTCAAAATTTATCGGTATTGTTTATTATTATGTTTCCAATGATAAAATATTATGAATAATTTCTCAAAAACTCATAAATTTTTTTATTTTGTGGTTATTCATGATATATTCAAGGAATATTAACATTTTCCACTCTTTCTTACTTAAAATAATTGAGATCTATTTATAAAATATGAATTTATTTCACTCTTTAGTCAGAATACGTTACCCGTCAAACCCCATTTTTTCTAAAATTGTTTTCAAAAAATTCCTTTAGACATTTAAAATTTATTTATTAAATAATCTTTTACCCATGTATTAATTATTTAAAAAATTTAAACAAATATTCTTATCATTTTCCAAAAAAATCATATTTTCCTTTTACCAAAAATGTGAAAGGAATATTTTGTTTTTAACGTGTGTGACATGAAAAAAATATACCACCATCGTGAACATGATTTTAATTGAATGTTACTTTATAAGGTTTCAAGTTTATATTCAAATAAAATAATTTTTCAAATATTTTATGGTTTTAAATATGTTTTATTTCAAAGAATAAAGGATATTTTTCTCTAGAAATGTTTTAAACTATTTTAAAAACATATTTTATATGTTTTCAAGGTTATTATCGATGAAATTTATTTTAGAAAATGTTTTATGGTTTAAAAAGTGTTTTTCAAATTGGAAATTATATTTTCCTCAAAAAATGTTTTAAAATTAATTTTTCATTTTTCATTTTATTTTTTCCAGTTTATTTTCAAAGAAAATTACTTTCAAAAAATTTTCTTTAAAACGTGTTTTTTAAAAAGGAATAGATATTTTATTCAATAATAGTTTTAATTTTTTTATAGGTTAATTTATAAAAATTTAAGGTTATTTTCAATGAAAAGTATTTTTAAAATGTTTTATGTTTTTAATTTTTTTTCAAATTAGAAAGGATATTTTCCACAACAAATTTATTAAATTGTTTATAATGTTTCCTTTCTGAGTTTTCATGGGTATTTTAAATGAAATTTGTTTACAAAATGTTTTATGTTTTAAAGATAAGTTTTTTTGTCATAGTAGATAGGATATATTTCTCAATAAATGTTTTATGGTTTAAAGATATGTTTTTTCATAGTGGACAAGATATTTTTCTCAATAAATGTTTCAAATGATCCTTCAAAATTATTTTCCATCAATAAAAAAATCTATTTATGTTATATATTCCTTATTAAAGATATTATCTAAGGATACCATTCATATTATTTCTCTGAATGGTTTGTGTTTATGATGGAATGTTTTTAATGAAACATTTTTCTCTTCAATGGGTCATAGCAAGAGTAAATTCTTATAAAAACTGATTCTTTTTCATGGGTTATGCTATGATGAAATAATGAAATGATTTTGGAACATGTCTCTTTTCCACATTTTATTATACGAGCAAATGTTTAGGAATCCCACTTCATTTCATGCATTATGATATGATGAATGTTTTATGATGTTATGGAATGTAAATGTACATATTTTTTATGGTTGGGACCTATATCTCACTCAAGTGAATTGGGTAATGATTAATATTATTTGATATTAAAGGGTACATGGGAGGTTATCCAAATCCCAAAAAAGGATACCCAGTAGGTCATTCCAAGACTGAAGAAAGTACACAGGTGGTTATCTCATGTATAACATGTTATGAATTTCTTATTTGGTATAATTGAAATAATATTTTCTATACTTATGTGTATGAAAAAAATCTATGTCTTATTCCAATGTTATTATCTCATAGAACATGTTATTTGATTCCCTTATGATTCATTTCTTATGAACTACCAATCATTATTCCATGACTCTAGATTGTGATCTTTTATATGTAGGGTATGGTTTTTTATTGTTATTTTCATGTTCTCATACCCTTATGTTCATGTTATTCTTACGTGTATCCCTCGTTTACCCTTACGTAGCATCTAATATCACCATTTTATATGTTTCCTTTCCCTATGTTATGAATAAAGGTTTTAAGTAGGTTATTTTTATGAAGAGTTATTAATGATAATATATTTATGGGAAATATAGAAGATATTTAAGGAATTAAGAAGATTATGTTACATGTTTCCAAATTCACACAACTATTATGTTCCTCAATTTTGTATTTGGGTAATGTAAATGAATCTTCATCTAAAAAGATAAAATATCCTTATATGAGATCCCAGGGTACCAATATGGGATCTCTCCACTAAGTTCATTGGCCTATTAAATTTAAATAAATTGATTATTAAATTATAATTAATTTGAAAATTTAAAATTAATACCTTGGACCGAGAAAAGTGTCAAAGACACTAGGGGTCTAGTGCATTGGCTGATTTCTTAGACGCCGATGGTCATGAAATTCTTCATTAAATCACAACTTGAGAAACATGAACCCCCATGGGGTGTAACTTATATGGCCTTAAATTAATGAATGTAGTGACCATAGAGCAGGATCCCTTAACAAACTCCTTTAGAGGTGTTTTATGACTTGGGATGTTTAGCGATAAGATGACAATGTGAAAACCTCGAGTTTCCCTATAAACCATGGGATTAATGATATTTCTCTGAAGTGAGTGTTATTTACACAATTTTTGGTGTTTTTAGATTGGGTGGATAGACTTGGAGATGGTAGATGATCGGTTAGGTGTGCGATATGAACATAATTAACTTAGTGTGTGAGATATTCCTTGGTCCATCTCTATAAACCATTATGGGTGTGGCTGATCGTTCAATAAAAATGAGTGTGCACCATGTTATAACCTTAATGTGTAATTTTTTGTCCCTTGAGTGTCTTATTGTGACTTAGGGGATTGGAATAAGACCTATGACACCAAATAGGGTGATTTTACCTTATATTGACCTTCAAGACCCCTATAGGTGTTGCAAAGGTGGATCAAATCAGATAGGGTGTGCATATGATTATATATTATCACATGTATCCCTTAAAACATGAATCTTATTTTGATCATAGTGTTATGTGGATGCCAAAAGGTTCTTCCTAGGTTCTGTTTGTTAATATTGACAATTTTATAGATGATTGAAGATTTCTTGGATCCAATTATTGATTCTGAATTTCTACATGATGCCTATAACACCAAGGATCCAAATTTTCATCCTGATGCTGATATGGATTTCATAGTATTCCTAGGAATCAAATAATTACTGATGTTATATGAGGTGTTTTGGGTGATAACTTTTCCCCTAAACAATGATGTGTGAGACATCATGAGAATAAAATTATTCCCCTTAATGTGATTCATATGATACCCCCTTCGATTGGGGGGAAACACTATAATATTTATTGTGTAGATTTTTTTGATCCATGGGTGAGGGTATTCTTGAGTAGTAACCCTGGATCTAGTGGAAATGCCTAAAATATTTCTTAGGGTCATCCCCTTGGAATCAAATCACATCAGAAACTTTGGATTCCATAGGAATACTATCCACATTAACAAAGAAATTAGGGTCTGGTGTTAAAAACACTCAAGTTTTCACCCGATGGAATCTTGCATTGATCTAGATGTCACCCAAGATGGAATGTCGGGTTTAGCCAATAAGAATGTGATTATGGGGATTCTTGGAGACACCCTAGAATCTAGTGCTCGAATATTATTGGATAAAAGTATATGTGATCCTAAATTTGGGAAATTAACCATTCATGGGGATGTATTACTATTATATACATATTTTTTAGGTTGAATCATGTATGGTCAATTCTAGGTTTCATGTTAGAACTTCACAATTTATTATAGATATTTATTTATGTTCTTTCTATTATTAATTTATTTCAACAATCTTATCATGTGTGCATATCAATAAATTTGGTGGTTATATATGGTACATCACCGGTGGATCCATATTGAGTTATATACTGACACGCTACTCGGGTGATCATTACACTTGGGTACATGAGAAACTCTCATATGCTCATTACATGTAATTTTTGGGTAGAGACCTAGTTTAGCTGGATTAAGAAGGATAGAGCAGATGGGGTTTGAGATGGGAATAAAGAGATTCTCAAGGATTTAGTAGAGTCACCTATATTTTTTATTCGATATTTTATTTTTATAGGCGGTCAACCTAGTGGGTAATTTATCTTATATGTTTCTATGACTCTTTGAGTCTATATCTTGAATTTAATTTATTATTGATGGGTATGTTTACTTCTTATGCTTACTCTGGTGATTTATTTATATTATTTTTTGATATTTTTTATATTATTGATCACTCTTATTGAAGGGGTATGGTCTCCTTAGGTCACCACCCTAGAACCCTACTATTAGTCAGAAACCTATGCCTTATGAGGAGGTATTCCTAAGGTATATTTAGCCATGGTTAGATTACTATTCAGAGTGGTCTAGTCTAGGTATGTGATACAAAATGTCTATAAAAATATTATATAATCCCACATCATCAATTTAAATAATGAAAATTGATTTATTCCATAAACCTGGGATGTAATGAATGCATTAAAAGTTCAATATGTATCAAATCTTCATTTGAACAATCGCATCACCTTTTCCCATATTATTTAGTGATTCTCCATTTTAAGGTGAACCTTACTAATGTTTCTGGATACATAATTATTCATGCCCCCTTTCTCAGAAATTGAGTGAAATGAAACTCTAGAGTCAATAATCCATGAATCCATCAAAATCATGACACTTAAGATCAAATTCATTCCTCCCTATCAACTACAGAGTGTCTAATTAAATGGTATCATTCTAGCAGGATTTTACATGTCTTTTATGATGGTATTTTGAAAATTTTCCCTTATTTCACAATGTCATCATGTGGAGTCAATGGGAAAATATGATTTTTATATCAAATTTACCTTATATTCTCCCCCTTTTTATTTTCTATTCTTTAAGTGGAGTGTCCCCTACCATTTATACTAAAATAATTTATAGTAGAACATAAGGTTTCCTTTTTCTAGATCTCTTCATTCATAATCAGATCCTAGATCTCCTCAAATACCAATTCATCCTTACCACATTATTTTCTCACATTATTAACCATTACATCCCTTGATACTATAAGTGATGAAAAATGGTATCAAAGCTTATACACCTCCATAAAACATCACCTTAATAGACTCTAACTATCTATAGATCATATTTAATTTATTCATATGATATGCCACTGACATTTCATCTAAAATATTTATACAAAAATTTCACAACACCAGAAACACATTATTCCCTATAAAATACATCCAATAGATTTTCAAAATCATTATAAATACCTGCTCCAATTCATATAGGTTATTTGGAGATAAAATGAGTTCTAATAAAGGTTGAACCATGGCCTGTTCAAAATTTTCATTTTAGATTTCAGTTAAGAATTTATAAACATATTAAAAATGGTTGAGAGGATATATTTGAAGTGATTTCTTCATATGAAGATGTTGGATCATGTTTTAAGGTAAAAAGTATTGGGTCATGCAGGTTGATTGATGTAATTATACACTAGGTACCAAGTTGGGTGGCATAGGTTTCTGGATAGAGATCCTAGGGACACATGATTCCTCTTTAAGGCCACTGGGTGGTCGGTGAATTTCTCTGAGTACATGATGATCCAGTAGGTGGATTATGAAAGGGAACCAGGTGCTTAGTTTTCCTAGGAAATATTTTTTTATTATGGGAATAATTTTCCTTCAACCCACATCATTTTTATACCCCTTTGGCATTTTTTTGGGTGTGTCGAACATGTAAGGAAGAGCTGCAAATGTATCCCTACATCTCCCACATAGTGACCCCCTTCCCTTGGGGGATTAGATAATGATTATTTGATAGATTGAGGTTATTGTTTCTACCCTTTTCACATTCTATATTTCTATTCTCCCCTCCCACTAGTTTAGTGAAATTTTCGTTAGGTATTTGATGAAAATTCCATAGGATCATGGTGGAATTGATTCCGGATGATTAGGTTTGGTGTGTCTTGGATATTAGAGGTCTTAAGAGGATGAATGGTCAAGGTTTCAAGTGGTTTAACTTTATGTATGAAACTTCCCTATTTTATTTTGGTTTTTCATAAATTTTTTATTTAATTGATTAATGATTCAATGTTAGTTGCTAGTGATTTTATGATATGTGATCTTGGGGTTGTATCATGGATTGACTACACCCCATTGATTGTGGATTTGGACATGTAAGGTTATCTGGTGAGTTTTTAATCAATTATTAATAATTGAATTTATAATTATTATTTGTTATAATTATTTCAAAATGTGTTATTATTAACTATTATGATAATTGAGAGACCTTTGGATTCATGGTGGTGATCAAATATCAATATGGTCTATGATAGGATCGGTCTATGGCGGTCAAGTCCTTGTATAAGGGGGTTAACTCCATGATTAATAGAATTGGTGCCTAATATTACCATTTATATAGTTTTTTATATGTTTTTTGGGTGGTAAACATGTGTAAGCGGGTTTGAATAACCCAAGAGAGAACCATGATCAGGTCACCCCATATAAGGCAAGTCTAGGATGTTTAGTTAGTCTTTTAATAAGCCTTTGGAAGTTATTGATTTATGCTTTCACTATCAATGGATAATTATCCAATGTGATGGGGATTGGTTGGGAAGAAATTGGGATATAGGGTGTTTATATTCCTTATGTTATAGCTTTAATGATCAATGAGGTTCATGTGGTCATAAGTGATGATAAAATATGGTGATTTTTGTGGTTGATTATAATTATTTTTTGTAGGATTGAATGTATTGAATATGGGTTTTGGATGGTATATGAGGATGAACCAAGCCTAAATTAATGGGGGTTTCTATTATCTCTTAATTGATGAGTTAGGATACCTAGTTCATGGTTGTTTCGATGATCACTGTAAATTTAACATTTACCCACTGGTTGCAATGACGGTTTGGTAAGTGGTGAAATAGTTAGGGAATGAAATTTTGAGGGGTATCTTTGTCCCTATATTATGTTATAAACCTTGAATATAATTTTTTTATTATTACTTGGAAATCAAAACTCATTTGTTGGTTAGGCTTAGTTGTGATCTGTCCTTTGTGAAAAATATTTTGGTTTGAAGAGTGTCATTTTGGAATGGCCTTTGTGAGATAGTTTGTTGAATGATATCCTAGGTCATGTTATGGGATCTTGGGATTGGTTTATGTGTACTATGTGTAATATGTTATAGGCATGTGTAAACTGGTGAGAGTTTAGGTTTGTGGGGCTGATGTATGTGATGATTACTTATTCTCTATGGATATGGTTTGTGTTGATATTCCTTTTTCATAATAAATAGTTTTTATGTAAATTGATGGATCATTCACATCATTCGTGGTACAAGATTCTTGGTTGAAGAACCATTCACCTTATTTATTCTAAAATGGTTATGCATAATTGACTTGGTGATGCCTCATTTTTCTTTTCATCGAGTTGTGATTCCTCATTCACTGATGATACATCATTCACCATGATTATTATTTGGCAGTACATCTTACACCTAAGGTTAGGCTAGATGATGGATTGTTCGCCTTAGTGATTCTTATATTATTAGATCATCCATCTAATAATTTATTTGATGAAGATATATTGTTCCCTTAATGGTACATCATTCACCGTAATGATTTTAGTTCTATATCATTCACCTAGAAATACTATATTCATCATTTCTATTGGTGAGTGATGCATCATTCACCTAATTATGTCTTGTTCACCACAGTTATTGATGAGTGATACCTCATTCACTAGTGTTATATAATTTTCCAAGCCTTTCATGTAGTGATGTGACATCAATATAGGATTGTTCTCAATGATGAAATGTTTACTTTGTTATTGTATGGTGATATATCATTAACTTAGAGATACATAATTTTCCCTATGGTCGTGTGGTTATAACAAATTTTTTATATTGATTTGGTGTTGACTCATCCACCATTATTGGTGGATGGTGATATATCATTCACCATAGGTATGATTTGGTGATATATAATTCACCTTTACAAGAGTGTGGGTGATACATCATTCACCCATGAGTTATGATATGAAGACATCTCATTATCCATGACTAATGATATCATTGGTGATAGATCATTCACACTCATATTATGTTCAGAATTTCAATATATTATCTCATTCTAACACTGGATGAAGTAGGAATGTTTTGACCATTATGGGACTCCTCAAGTATAAAATAGGGTGACCGGTTCATATATAAGACACTACTACTTTCCTTTATTTAGAACATCGATTCTTATATATACTATTTTTTTAATATTTGAATCGTTTATGGTTTCCTACTGAGTTTTTTTTCTCATTCCCAAAAAGTGAATTTTTGGATTACATGAAAACCTTATGTTTGGCATATAGGTTAGGTGTTGGATTGAGTATAAATTTGTGAGCATGGAGATATTTATGCGGTTTCTCATATATGAGGAAAGTTCAAGGATATTGTGGGTCTCTCATTATTTATTTTTTTTGTTTATATTTTTACCTATATATGATCATGTATTGGGAGATCTCACATCTATTATATTATTGTATAACCTACATTGGTAACATTTTATTATAGAATGATTATGTTACAATTGTGGTAATATTTCTATTATAAGACAATATTTTTTACTCTATTATTATATATATTGTGAATATTTCTATTATTGATTGTTTTTTTATAATGATACTTGAGGGTATATCCTCTCTACAAGGATTAGCATACCCTCACTACTAATTATACACCTCTTACATGAGGCATGATTGAGGTCATGTAGAACCATCTGTTTAGTACTATTTGGGTAGTCCAAGTGAGAGATCTTACAATGTGGTATCAAATCCTTTTTCCATTTTCTTACAATTTGGGTTATGGTAGGAAAAATGGAAATAGTTGAAACTTAGGATGGGTTTTATGTCACGTGCCTATATAGAACTTATATGAGCTGAATTCCGAGTTACCAGGTAGTTGGGATTGATATTTTTTTTTGATATTATAGTTGGGTGGAATTATTCCATGTATGATGTTTTTAGTAATTAATATATTCTTTTTGTCTAGTCCCAAGGTAGAAATAGGTATATTTTCATGCATCATCATTGGCATGTAGGGTTTATATGACATATGTATACATGTATTAGATTTATTTGGTTATGATAAATGGATTAATGTTTTGTGTGACAATAATATGTTATATAGTGGTTTCCTATATAAGTTGTTGGTGGAATCTAACTCTACTAGATCATGGTTACTAGTTTTTTGTTTCAATGTAAGATTATTTGTTATGTAGACCTATTGTATTTGATGAATATTCCCAAGAGATAATGGGTTGGACTAGATATGTTCCTAAGAGATATGAAAAAATTTTCTCATAGGGTGTGTATGGAGTAACACAGTGTGTTTCTTAGTACTAAGTCTTCCTATATTATTTAATAATTTAGGTTAGATGATGAAGCTGGTTTGGGTGTAACAGGGCCGAGAATACCCAAAGATGATGATATCATTAGGATGGGCGTCGGTATATGAGTTTCCTTCATGTTTATAGATAAAATAATTAGGGGATACATCATGGGATGTGAACTCTACGGATATGGCCTATGGAATAAGTGGGATACCCTAATAGTGATGAGATATGACTCATGGATGTGTGATTTAGGTAATTATAGTTGAATAAATAGGTTTTTTCTTATTATTTCTTAGAAGGGGTTGTTATATAAGAGGGTAACCTAAAATAGGGGGTTATCCTAGGAATGTGGATGCCTTACAGATATATGTTTTTATAGATTCTTAGTGTTATGGTATCAATTCATGGAAAGTGTGACTATGTTATGGTATAGGTGTCTGATATGTTATATAGATATATATTGAAATTAAGGATAGATGGTTCTTATTTTGAGGAATATATCTGAAATAGATGAGAAGAATGGTAACCTAGTTTATTAGGTGTATAAACCTAGGACCTATGGGGTAATAATCATGTTGGAATGATCTGAGTGGTGTGGTGGGGTGACACTAATGTTTTTTCTTACTTAAATATGCCTTTATTTTATAATGGGGGAAGTTTTTCATCATTGTGGGTGCCCAATAAATACTCTATTATAATGATGATGTGAGATTCATATTTTAATCGACATAAAAGGTATGTGGGTGGATGTCACATAATTTTATATAGGGATCAATGATCTTAGTGGTGGTTAGGTTAAATTATCATAGATGGAATGTGGGATATTCTAAATTATATATTTTAAGAAAATTTATGGAATTTTTATATTGAAAAGTGAAAGTCTTTTAATTATTTGGGATATTTTCATAAGGATGATGTCAATGAACTGTAATTTTAAGTGATTCAATCCCAATTTGTGGGTTTTCTGGGATGGGCATGTGTTCAATATCTTTATACCTATTTAGGATGTAGGACTTTGAGGGGGTTCTAAATGTTGTGTGAGATCTAGAACTCCTTCAAACTCCCCAACTGTTTAGAGTGAGTTCATAGTCTTTCCTGTAGTATGTTTTGATATTAGAAAAGTGTGAGATTCTATTTTCTTAGAGGAGTAATGGATAATGGTATTGTCCCTTGACTTTGTATCATGATATGGTCAAGGAAATTGGTTTCATTTATGAAGGGTAAATTGAGTAGGGATAATTGATTGATCAAGGTGTAACTGGTGCATGATATGGGGTCTTAGTGGAGTAGTATTCTAATGACCTAGGGATCATGTAGGTTTTGGTAAAGTAAATAGTCATCCCATGTAAGGGATGATCTACTATTTGTATGGAATGTGAAATATGGTATCATGATCATTGATTATTTTAAGATGAAAAGGGGATAAGTGGATTTGTGGGAATGTAAGGAATCATGTGAGTGACTCAGATTCAGTAATAAAAATAACCGATGAGATTTTGAACATCTTCAGAAACTAAGAGGATTCCACAACTGGTTGGAATGTTAGAGTCACATGATGGTGAGTCAGTCAAGACTATATGTTGTGGGGTTAGTTCATAGATGAATTAATAAATAGTAATATAGAGTAGTGGGATGTTATAAATCCTTGAAATGTTTTAATTGGATGGTTCTATCAAGATTTAAATAGTGGGGATCATCAGTTACAACATTTGGTTGATAGTATATTTCGGGAAGGATTGTGCTTATTGAGTGGGAGAAAGTGGTATTTTATTGTGGGAAATAATCCAATGATGGACTATGTGTGTGGAATTAATTTCCATAAAAATATTAAATATCATAGGTGACTTTTTGGTACACCCAACCAAAGGATGGTTGTGGTTTTTATTTGGTTCTTGGAGGAAAGTGGTCTACTTATGCTTGATGAAGGAAAAATAACCTGAAATTGGTGTTGATTGATGATGATTAGATAATGTTTTTATGCTTTGTAACTAAATATCATGTGTTTGAGGATAATAACTAGTGGTATTACCTTGTATTTGTTTGGAGAAATGGACTAATAAGGTGTTTCCTAATTGGTATGTCAGTTCATCATGGGAAGTACAATGGAATGTACAATATAGGAAGGATTCATTTTAGGAGCATGGTCTGAGGGGTTACATTGTAGAATATGATGAGGATAATCAAATGGAACCGAGGTATGGAACTTAGTGGGTGATGGTTTGGTTTAGATTATAGGTATCATTCATAGGTGTATGATGTTAGAAATCCAAACATTCCACTGTGGTGGGACATTACTATTGAGTTTGTGGAATTAGATGGTGTCTTGATGCATGAGTTTTCAAGTTTGTGGAGTCATTCAGTGTTATGGGAGAGAAAAAATACCCCCCCCCCACCATCAATATTAGAATTTATGGGAGAGAATAGGGTCTAAATTTAAGCAAGTGACTCATATTTCATGCCACTTGGTAGCTGAAGGGACAACCCTTTTATTATAAATATGGGGGTTTACCCCATAGGGGGCCACTGAGTCTTTGAATTAATTGATAAAACATCACTTTTTATAGAACTAATCCCTTTTTAAGAGTCTTTAAAGATTCCTACATGACATTCACATGTACTACTTATATGAAAGGGGATTGTGATATAATTTTCATAAAAATTTCTCTGAACCCAAAATTCATCACTTCCAATGAATTCACATTGCAAGAAAAAAACATTCATAAACTATATAACTTCATGTAAGCCACAGATCACAAAATTTGAGCAGATTCATAAATTGTTAGGATGGATACTCAATATTCATGGCTACTACTCAAATGGAATCAATGGTTAGTAACCTCATAATTTGAGTGGCTATAATAGTTCAACCATTACACTAGAACTTTGAAAATATGATCATCCCTCATTAAAGAAAATATTCACTATAAAATAGGATAGTGTTATATGGATTCATCTTATTTGGTGAAGTTTGGGCCTAAGGGAATGACTTAAACTCATATGAATATTAATTCAAAAGGTCAAGATAAATGGTGTTGTGGAAAATCTATACCACTAGGAATGTTGTGGAGACCACAAATCGCTCTTTTCCTACCTTCTACAGAAGCCTCTGTGAAATGTCCATAATCTCCCACCTATCACCAAAGCATTCCCTCCACAAGATGCCATTATTTACCAAGAATTAAATGTGGGTAGTATATTGGTGTAGAACAAGGAATGATATATGGGCCCGGGATGGAATATCATAGATGAGTGGTCATGTCCCTTCTAGGTACACAGCAAATATGAGGAGTTTAGAGACCTACTTCACAAGATCAGACTATATGAGGTTGTGTGGAAGTTAAAATTCCACACCTACCACTATATGGACTTCATACTAAAGTTTCTATAAAATTGGTCTCTAGATACAAACATATTTTAGCTACACCATTGTGAATTTAGGATTATCCTATGGGATCACCACCATATAAGAGGAATCCCCATACTCTGAACATTTAATGATAAGTACTTGTATGCAGAGAATGGATGGGAGGATATAAAGTAGATCTCATTGGTAATGAGGGAACATCTAGGGGCATTGGAGAGGGATTAGTGGTAAGAGAATTTCTTATAACAAGAAATCCCATTCAAGATGTGGTTTAATATCTTCTTTGACATTCCTCAAGGTAATATATTGGGTATGATGAAGCAGTATATGGAAGTTCAAATGTGAGTCAATCCTAATCCAAACATGTTGATTTTGGAATGAGGATAGTACATGGAGTGGGGATTCGGCATGAAATTTTGGGTGACCACAAATCTAAGGTTAAAAACATTTCCATAGACGTTAATTAATATATGGATGCTTTCTATTATGTAATATCACATGCAGGCAAGTCTATTCACATTTATCATGGTAGCATAGTGGGTTTGTGGGCACCAAATCAATATTTACATACTAATGATTGTGAGGTTATATGACTTGTTTGATCATGTAAGCTAGAGGGACACTCTCGTATGACTCTATATCCTATTCTAGTTCATCTATGGTTATGTATCCATATATTTCAGGGGGTATTATTTTTCAAACCTAATCATCCCTAAAAATAGATGATTCATTCCAGAACTAATAAATAATATTAGGGTGAAACCTCTTCAAATCGATGGGACTAGGTTTCTCACCATGATCATGTCACATGGGTGATTCATCTTTAACGCCTTCCATACACAGGTATGGGTAATTATGGATGATAGTGGTCTATGAAATGAGGATAAGTCACACTAAATAGAATTTATAGTTATTTTTTGTTTCATTCATTGATAGAAACACTATCTATGAACGATACACCCCATTCTATTTTTACCTCTATTTTCACCACCTCAAGCAGATGATATCCCAAGTGAGTAATGTGGTTCTCTAAAAGTTCTACCCAGTTGTAATCTAGTAGATGTAGATAATGATGGTTCATGAGGGAATTAGGAATTGATCAGGTTATTCTTATCCATCACCTTAATCTACACTATCCATTAATATTCCTAGAGATAGATGGTGATTTACCTTAAGGAAATACTAAGAAAAATAGTGATACAAACAAAGGAATTGGTTTCATCCCAAGGATGGAAGAGAGGAGGACATACCGCTACCTGGGAAACCCACCAATCAAGAAGGTGTGTTTTTGCTAAAGTAGTGGAGACTGCTGACTGTGCTCAGAGTCTATCTACACAACATCAAGGTAAGGAGTTGGGGGTCATCACACTTATCAGTTATGGTTGTTTATAATATCGTAAAAATTTTGATTACAAGAATATGGATCACTAGAACATAGAAATGTTATAAAAAATAACTTCATATAATCCTCCTAATATTTAGTATAATGGGACATAAGAATAAATTGTAACCCTAAATAACTACACTGGGTAGAAACAATCTAACACTCACATATCAACATAGAAAAAAACTAAAAGATAAAATTGAAATAAATTGAATAACACTTGAGGATTTATGTGGTTTAGACAATAAGTATAATTTCCATAGGAGAATGCAACTGCCATTTTCATTTGATAGAAGTTTCAAGTTGATAAATTATTATGACAAAGCATCTATATAGATCATCAATATCACTTAATCACACACCAGATTTTCAAGTGGTCCCTCCCACTCTAATAGAAGGTCCTAATTGGTCAACCAGTACCGCCACCATCTGAAATTCATGGGGGTCCCACTATTTTTCTTGGTGACCATAGATCTCTTATAAATTTACTTGACTTGACAACTAATATCTAGTAGAACACATAGATTTTCCAAAATATATTAACTTTTATTCCCATATACTTGGGAACAAACCACTACACACCATTGGATGATATGATCATAATATCGACCAACCTCATCTAAAAAATTATATTGTCTCCCTAATAAACCTCAAAGACAAATCATCCTATAAATATTATCCTTTTAGACTAACTTAATTAGAACTTAACAAAGATTAAAATTCATAATAATATTTTATATGAAGACTCTTTCATGTAATTCAGGAAATATCTCCAACACATAGTAAAAAACCTTCTACTTATACAGCACACAGTGTCTATATCTCCTCCCATTCACCCAAGTGCCACTAAGGCATAGTTTTCACTATTCCTTTCTTAGGCTAGAACATTAGTGAACATGTCAACTATATTTTGGATCTTTTTTATCATGTGAAACACTAATACTATATCCTCTAATAACTTATGGATAAAATTATATTTCGGGACACTGATTTGTGTCCTCTCATGGAACACCAGATTCCAAGGAAAAATTTATTGCACTTTGACTATCACATTAGAAAAATAAATTCCTCTTACCCCTACATAGATCTTACAGTAAACACTTGATCTATTTTAATTATTTATCTACTTCTCTTACTACCACATACTGATCTTCCATTCATGATATTACTTCCATTGGTTGTAAAATTAACATCTAACTATTTTTTATTCCTCATATTCTGAACATATAGTCTTTTGAACATTTATATATATATATATATATACCCTCAAAAGACGGTATCCACATAGTCTTATAATGTATCACCCCTTAAAAATCATAAAGTATCACCTTCTAATCATTTTATATACAACGGAGTCCACTTAATTTCTTATTAATGTTCTCTCCCATGATTTTACGTGTATTATCTAATAACTCCCACTACATATGTAATTTCTAAGTGAGTTCACACTAGAAAATTCACCATACTTTCTTCCACTGATAAAAATGGAACTTCCTCCATATACATCACCTCATATTCCATTTTAGGTTTTGATCCTTGGATAACCAAAAGCATCCATCCAAAGTTATTGATACTAACTTGCATATAAACATTTAAAATTTCCCAACTATCTCCCATATATATTCATTCTAAGACAACACCAAACTTCTAGATTTCTTATCTCAGTTATTTCAAATCCACAATATTTTATTGTCCTTAATGATAATCTTATATTGAATATTCTTGAAATATCACTCTTCTTTTCCAAAATAATCTTATTTATAAACCTTCTAGGAGAACAATATCCAAATATAAGAGTCAGATGATGAAGCTTTTATCCTTATATACCTTCTGGTAGAGACAATTATCTGATTTAATTTATATGAAACCTTTAATTATAAAAAAAAATTATTAAATTTCTAGATCAATTTATTGAGATATTATTTTAAATCATAGATAATTATATTCAATATACATACCAAGCCCAATGTCTGATTTTCTATAAAACCATCATGTTTCTTCATATAAATTTTCTCCACCAAATCTCCATGGAGAAAATCTATCTTTACACACATTTGATCTCACTGAAAATTTTCAAAATAAACCAAGCTTTGAATGACCCATATGGTAGTTTTCATATCAAATAGTGAAAATATTTTAGATAAGTATACTCATCCTTTCTGTTGAAACCCATTCACCACCAACCATTCCTTATACTACTTCCTACCATCGGCCTATTATTTTAACTAGAATACCCATTTTTTCCAATAATTTCCATTACTAGTTGTAGTAATGTTAGCTCCCATGATTCATTTATAAGAAATTAATCCAAATATTCCTCCTTAAAAACTCCCACTTAATGGAATCAATGAGACTAGCCACTTTTTTCATGCTCCTAGGCCCTCTTTTTTCCATTAAAATCGACTATTGTGAGTCATCTCTATACCTTATAACCACCATCTAACTCATGTAAATATTTTTAGTTCTACCTATGTGACTACTCTTTCCAGAACCATAATTTTCATAATATCACCTTTTTTTTCTCTAATTTTTTCCTCTCTAGTTAACGATCTCTCTGGTACATCTTTATTTGATTAAATTTCAGAAACTTTGTTCCCTCTAAACTCATAAAAACTTATTTATTTCTAGTACTTCTATTTAGATAAATTAAATCTTGGTAAGTAAAATCTTTTCTCTTAACACCCTTCTCTACTAAGTATTAGTCTTTCCATGAAAATATCTCATTAAACAAAAAATTAAAACTCCTAATGACTTGTATCTTATCATGAACCTAAACTAGAAAAACAATTTTTTTCATCATCATTTCCCACAAATAAACCTGTTTGAGTCCTATATTCCAATTTTTATCTCTCTTTTACATCCACAAGGGAATATTCAATACATCCAAAAACCCTGAGGTTGTTATGTTTTCTTAAAATTTTGGACCATAGTGTTTCTGGGATTCTGTTCCCCATAAGTGTTGAATGGCTTATGTTAATTATGTATGTTTCATAGTTGACTGCTTCCACTTAAATTTAAATGGATATTACTTAATTCATACCCAAGATTTAAAACATCTCCATTAATGCAAGATTAATTTATTCAAACACACCATTATTCTTTATAAACATTAGTACAGACTTCTCAAGTTTGATCCCTCTTTTCATACATAGGTTTTGGAATCTCTTTCCACTATATTAACTATTCTTATCTGATCTTCATAATTTTATATTTTATTTGGTCTATATTTTCACCATGGCCTCCCATTGAATAAACACTCCAAACACTTTAGATATGGGTTTCATAAAATAAACCCATAATTTCCTCATGGTTTCATAAATTAATGTCATAATTTATTGTGACATGTTGTGAGATTAGACTAGGGTGAATCCCCAAACATTTATATGAAAAAGTTATAAATTTTAGATCTTTTTTGTCCCTCCATTCATGTTTAATGAAACCTTTCATTGATTTCTAAGTATAAAAATATGACAACTTCTGAAATCTATGTTATCTTGATTGAACTCTATCGTTACTGCTAGTGCACTCATGTTCTTCTCACTCATGTTCCCAAGGAGGTTGTTCCATAACCTTGAGCTTTTATAATTTGAAACATTCGTGAAAGTTTTTCTCTCTACCTATTTGTTCATGTACAAATTTGCATCCTTATCACCTCTAACAATGACCATGTATTACTGAGTGGTCTTCCTCACTTTATTTTTTAGCTGATTCCAAATATTTCCTCATCCAAATGACCAAAGTAAATTAAATTTTTCTATAGAACTAGTATGTGTTGAATAGTATTTAACTCTAAAAATCTATCATTCTTTATCCAAAATTGAACATCTACCTTCCCTTTAATTGTGAGATCCTCATTATCAGGTAAGTACATGTTTCATAATCTTCCATATACATAATTCTCTATGAATATATTTTCTTCTGGGAAAAAGTATGATGTATCAAAATTAAGTATCCATGATTCCACCAGAACAATGAAACTTAGTAGTAAACTGATACTACCCTTAACAATAATATTAAAAAATACTTGGACATCTAAAAAAATTTCATCCACATTTCACACTGTGATACATGTAATCCTTCTTTATATTCCATCTCTTCCTATAATTCCAACACAAAATACTAGGTCAAGTCGATTAAAATTGATTTCCATATCTAGACTTATCTTTTTATCATCTTTGACTTATCTATGGGGGAGACCACCCCCAACATTATAAATTCAAATCATATTAGATGGGTACCTAGAATTCTCCCTGTATAATTTCTACGTTCAATATGAGTGCTCTAACATTATCCAACATTGAGTTTTTCTTCCTGCAAGAGTTTCTCAATGAATTTTCCATGATCCAAAAAAATTCCTAAAGTGATGATAATAACCAATGTTTCTACGCATCATGTTATAGGTATAGTACAGTCCAATTTAATTTCATGTGTTGTGTGAATTCTCTATAATGTTTAACATTATATGTTAAGAATGATAATTATACTTCTTAATATCATATTGAAAGGATAATGTTAAAGTATTTTCCCATTATACATTAAGGATTATCATATATGTAATTTAAAGTTATTTTTATAAGACTATTGGGGGTTGTGTAGTTTAATGTTATGAATCTAATACAGTTGGGGTTCCTAACATTTGATTCTATTTGTCTCAATAATGATAACAAGGTGATCAAAAAAGCCTCTGGTCTAACTTGATTCGGACTCATTATGAGAAACAAATGGAAATGGAAAATTACTCAAGTCTAATGAGATATCATGATAGGGATGATATGTTGGGGTTAGAATATCACATTAAACACTACAAATAAACTAGTGAGGATGGGGAATTGATTAGATGTGATCTAGAAAACAGATTTACCCTATACATTTTTCGATATAAGCAAGATGGTACTACCAAGGGTGTTAAAACTCCACTTTATAAAAGGAAAGTGGAGGGAGGTTAAATTATAGATCATGGAGTATGAATTAAGAGTGATGTGTCTGATAGGATGATGATGAATGTTCACCTTCTTTGAATCATGGGGTCCACTTTCATACCATTATAAATGGTGGTAAATAATATTTTGGATGATCTTTCACCATGTTTAAGACATGATTTTCACTACATTGATGCCAATAATATTTCCTTAGGTACATGTTCCCTAGACAGAATGTATGAAGAGATTGTGGAATTTCTTCATCACCTTGGACCAGGTGGATTCCTTTTCAAAGTGGGGGATTGAGGTAGAAATTCCAAATTTAAAGGTATGAAGTGTGTAGGTCAAGTAAAGGTAAAATATTGAGGGATTCAAGCACCATGTATTTACACTAATATAAATTCATCATATCAATGGGGAACACCAAGACCGGTGGAGTGTCAAATATATTAAGAAACATTGTGATAAGGTTTGAGCATTTCATAGGTGAGACCCTTTTGATTCATAATGTTTTATAGTTTAGGTTAATATATATCAAACCATTGGGCTATAGTTTAAGGTCTTACATATTTGACTGGGGGATACTGCCAGTTTAATTTCACACCAAATTTGTTATTTTAATCCATGGTTTTGGATTAATTTTTTATCTAAATTTTTCTCTTAAGTTATGGGTGTGACGAATTATAATTCTTAAGATGATATTTTGCATATCTTTTATCTTCAGGTTATTCCTTAGTTTCCTCGGGGATTTTTTAGTGAAAATTAGAATTTATTTTGGTTTAGAAATTGGTGGAACATGATTGTCACATAGTTAGAGAAAATCATGAACCTCATCCTTAGAAATCCTCTAGGCCTTGGGATACCTCTGGTAGAGGGAGCATGCCCTACACACGGTTAGGAAAACTATGCGGTAAGCCCGCGGAAAGGATCTATCCCATGTCAAATCAATTTTACATGGTTTTAACATGGTTTCTCAAACTATGTGACTAACCATGTGACTTTACATTGGTTTTCCAGTGAGGGTCACATGGTTGGCACACAATTTGGGAAACCATGTGGACTAACTATGGACAGTGCCCAGGTGGATTAAAATTGTGATTTTACCATCCTACCCTCTTCATTATTTAACACCAAATCACCTTATTCCTCCCCCATTTGGTTTATGCAACTCCAAGAGTCTCCTTCCTCCTTCATCACGCCTCCTTCATCCTTCCATGGTGAATATAAGGTGATTTATTCATGTTTTGGGGATAGATCTTCAAGGTATTCTTCTCTTTTCTTCCTTCTCTTCCACCTCCTTCCATTTTCCATCAAGTTATTATTCTCCCTTAGTCAATGGGGTCTAGGGTTCAAGTTTAACTTGATTTTTGTTAGGGGGGGTTTCTTGTTTATGGTTTTTATTGTATGATCTTGGATCTCATATCCTTCATGATGTTGTATTGGGTGTACATTATTGAAGTGTCATAAGATTGAGATTGATTTCCCTTTAAATTTTCATTACATTTAAAAATCATTGGTTTAATTATTTTTTCACCTTCCTTGTTAAATTTTTATATATAATTATAGGAATATTTTTTGGTGTGAAAAGAGGTGATTTCTTCCTTATTATGTTATATATAGCATTGTTTTGTTGAATATTGCACACTAACTATTTGATGAAATGCTCGATTGGCTATTTGGACTATTTTTTAATGTTCAAAGCATGATTTGGCTTTAAAAATATATTTTTTGAAATCTAAATGAGGGTTTTGGTTAAAAAAATATATTTAGAAATGGTTAGACCTGAAATCTGTGTGTATTTGGTTCGTTAAAAATTAAATGTCGTGTGATAATAATGTGTGACCCGATTGGAAATTTGGTGAAAATGGTTTTGGTTTGCACATATAGTGTGGTAACTTAAATGATATTTTGTAAAATTATTATGAATTAGAAAATTGTGTGTTTGCACCCTTTTTGAAAGATGGAGTGGGTTTTCTGAAAAATTATGTTTTTATAAAATGATCATGAGGCCCATTTGACACCTTTGTGAAATTGGGAAAAATTTTGAGATGAAAACTCTCCTTAAATAATTTTACAACATGAATTATATTTAATGTATGGTATGCCCTCACATTGGAATCATCATGATCCATTATATTAATTGGTGGGATGTTCCCACTATATACTTCTCATGACCCATTTATCTTGAGCGGAAAGGGAGGTCATTAGTGTATACTCCTTTTAGATTTATTTGTTCTATGTAAATAGATTGATCCTTCGGTGATTTGGGGTGATTAATGTTGTGTGAGTTCCTTATAAATGATATATTTTTATGTGAATGTATGATTGGTTGGAATCGGTCAGCTCACCACCTTTATACTCTTGACATTGGGACCTGGCCCAGACAGTGAGTTTCTAGAAGCTACTTCTACAGTAGTTAGGATTATTCTCTAACTTGTGTCTCATATAAGGGGATATGATATGTTTGTTTATTATTTATATGGGACAATGCCGCTCGATCAGGATATTTAGGGTGAGATCGAGTGTGTGGATGAAATTTGGTGTCATCAAGTGGGGCATGCTTTTCGAGATGATTCATGATGTATAGTATATTATGGATTATTAATGAGATTATAGATTTATCCCATGTATTTTGGAACTTATATATCTAAAATTGATAATTGAGTTCCTTATTGGTTGGTTATCTTTGTGTTCTTATTTCTATTTCCCTTGTTTTATGATCATTGTTGTGGCTTACTTGTATGGTGTACTTATTGAATTAAAGTGGTTTGTGGGATTTTAAAGGTTTATCTGAAATGTTTTGGAAAACGTTTTTCACATTATATTCCTTTTTAAAATGAAAAAATATTCCTCCCTCTTTGAAATTTTAATGGACTCACCTTGGGAAAGTTTTTTATTTTAAATGAAAAAAGCGTAATAAAACTGTGTTTTTATTTAATGCTGAAATGTCTGGAAAAATATTATTTTTTATATTATATTTCAAACCTGAATTTGATGATTCTTTTTTTTAATGTATGTTCATTGGGAATAGATTCTTTCATTCATTCCTACTAAGTTTTAATACTCACAAATATAGTCGTTTCCTATTTTTATCTTGTGGAATATGTCTTATCTTGGATTAGATCTTCATGGGTGATAGTTGGTTCTAGTATCAGAGAGTGAACCTTAGGGTTACATGGAGATTTTTAGGTTTTTAGGTTCATATTTTCTTTATTTTCTAGTTTTTTATTTCAAATTTCTCTTATAAATTGATGTTAAATTGGTTATTGTATAATTTATATTGAGATAATCTATCATCTTTTTGTTGCATAGTTTATTCCTTTATATTGGAATTAATAATTCCCTTGGTTTCTCTATTGATATACAGAACTAGGTACCACACTGTGGTGATAATGAACTCCATTTAGTACTTTCCATGGATTGGATTGGTTTATTCGTTCGAGATTGACCAGGGTTGGTTCGTGAAAAAATGGTATTAGAGCAGGTTGATTCTTTAAGGGACCTAGCTTTCAGAGTGCCCTTTGTTATTTGTGATTTAAAGGTAGATGGATTAGGACTTTAGAAACATGGGTTGAAAGTCTAGGAGAGTGTCTAGACAACACTTTTTGTACCAATCCTTGATTTTCTATGGGAAGTGAGGTTTTGTTTGGTTTTTGTGGTTTTTTTGTGTTTTCTATTTGGGATGCAAAACAAGAGTTCAGATAAAGATCTCAGTGAACTAGTAGGATCTAGAAATACATATAGAGCTGGGGAAATGGCCCTATAATACCCTTTGTGATGGTGATGTTAATGGAATATGTCCTCCAACCATATTTCCAAGTCTTCCATTGACACTAATTCCCCCTAATGAGTTTTTATGGTGTTCCTAGATTTTAAAAATTGTATTGAAAACACTTGTTTTAGAATTGTGAAAATTTGATTTTTAGAGATAATGATTTGGATTTTGTAAAGTAGAACATGGATTCTCAGAATTAACATTGAGGAAGGATTCATAAAATTATATTTTTTTAAAATAAATCATTGGGGTAAAACAGTAATGGTTTAACGAGGTTGGATTTTTATAAACAAAACATGGATCTTATTGAAATTGTTTTTTTAATTGATTTTTTTTAAGAGGGTTTCAATATTATTTAAAATAAAATGGAATGGGTTTTTAACAAAGTTATTTTTGTGGAATGAAACTTGTTGAGATTCTAGAAAAAAAATTTAATGGAACTCATGGGTTTTTCTTGAATGGATAGTTGGATTTTAAAAAGTCTTGGTAAATATAAAAAGGGAGAAGTGGATTGTGAATGTGAAAAACCTGGGTGAGGAGTTTTTTTTTTGAAAAATGGTAATATTTTAATTTAACCATTGAATATACATGGTTTTTCACATGCATAGTTATGTGGGAGAATTTTTATGTGTAATGATATGGGCATATGAGTGCTCAGATTATCATGATTTGATGGGTGCCTAGGGTGGCATGGGAATATGCATTTATGAGGCTCCATGGAATACCATTGGGTAGTATGCAACCGACCAAGTTCACTTTTCTCCAAATGTGTTTTTAAGGGTAAAAGTTTTTTGTTTGATAGATAATGTTTTTTTGTCTTGTTTTCCCAATGTTTTGAGAATTTTTATTGTTTAGTGTTTTGATTTTGAGGACTCTTGTAGATGAGCTGGTTTTGATTGAGTTCTTAGCTTTATATTTTCCTTGTGTTCACCCAATCAATGAGTCAATGAATATTAGTGGTGAATCTATGGGTGATTCCCCATTGGAAAACCTTCTAGTTGATATGCCTATGGATTTTGTTCTTATGTTTTTAAATTAAAATCGACCTCTCTTTTATAGATAAGTGGATCCTCTCGAAATGGAAGAGTGGATTCAAAAAATGGAAAGCATCATCAGTCTCCTTGAGTTTCCTAAGTTGTTAAAGGTAAATTATTCTTCCATTATACTTGAATTTCCAACCTATAATTTGTGTAATATTGTATCTTGGTAAAATCCTAAGAAATATCTTACATTGGAGTTATTCAAGGATTCCTTCGTCCAAAAATATTTCTCTAAGATTACGATGGTGATAAAGGGAATAGAGATGTGATATTTATAGTAAGTTTATGGATTAGTTTTTGAGTAAATCAATCATTTTGTGTATTTTGTCCCTTAAAATTTATATTGGTCCATATATTATTCATTGAAGGCTCGAAATTTTGAATATAGGTTTTGTCCTAATCTAAAATCGATGGTTTTGGAGTTTTGTTAAAAATATTTTAACAAGTTGGTGAGGAAATTTTTTCATGTTATGGTTGTTCTAGAAGAAGTGCATGTGGAAGATAGTCTTCCTCTGATATGTGAGAGTGGTGATGGTAATTCTAGTAATGAGATGGCAAATCATCCTACAGCTGATGATGCTAGTCATAGAAGTAAAAGACCTCTTGATTTTTTTTAATCTTCTTTTAAGCACTAAATCATGGTTTGTCATTAGTGTAGTAGTCTAGATCATTATAATTCATAATTTATTAATTATTTTAAGACTTATCATGCCTATGGATTCCTATTCCACTTGTAACAGTTCTATCAGGGTGTTTCTAGGAAGCTATGTGGATCCAGTTCACATGTGTAGTGCTCTTTTCTGAGATAGATTTAATGTCCCTATATATGTGTGCTTTATTTATTTAAATGGTTGAATCCTATAGTGTTATAAATTATTTCATTATCTTTAATTTGTAAAATTGTATTTTTTGGGTCTCCTAAGAACTACTGTTATAATGGAAGTATGTTTGTCCTTGGTAAGCTATAAATTATTTCCCTCATGGGTGGATGTGTGTTCTATTGTGTGTATTGTTTTTTTTGTTTCTCATTAAAATTGAAAATTGATGACGATTTATCATCTTCAAAGTACCTATTTTTGTGGAAAAAAGGATTTCCAGTTATTAATTTTCAACTCCTCACTCTGAGCAAGTGGATATTTCAAAAATCAAGTCTCTGTCCATATGCCCCAGAGTAAAGTTGGAGCGTAGTTAGGAATCTATAGAGTGAGTGGTATCTTTGTCTGTATTTAGTATCCAATGAAATAATGGAGGTTTTTTTGGCATCCTTATTATATATACAATATCTTAGAAGGTCCTATTTTTTGGTAATAGGTGAATAGACCTCATTTCCTTATTGTGATCCTTGTGGATTGAAGAGTTCATCCTTAGTTGTGATTAATTTTAGCGGTCATGTCTCTTTGAGACTTCAATGGTGTTTTATTTTTAGAATAAAATATATATTTTGTTGCCTTGTATGGCTTCCCCTTATGGTGGGAGTTTTTTGGTCAGGGTGGAAAGGTCTTGGGAATGCCAATGTTGGTTAGTTCCTAAATGGTGAGGAGAACCACTTTGTTTCTCATTATAGTTTATTCCAGTTTTTACCAGTGTTAGTTGGTCCTTAATAGCAGGGAGTACATTCTTTCCTCTCATATTTAAAATTTTAGTTCCTCTCTATTTTGGGGAATTTTGGGATTTTAGGGTAATTTGGTTCATGTTTCCATCATGTTTCAGGAAGAGATCTTGGATCACTGGATCATTAGATCATTATGGATAAGAGGTTTGAGGTTTACTTGGTGATGGATGAGGTATTCCTAGTTTGATAGGTTATATCATGTGGTTGTGGAAAATCATTTTCCATTCATTGATCAACTTTATATTAGTGTGGATTTATAGGGAGGAAATTATTATGTTGCGTAAAATTGTCATAACAAGGTTTTAAGTTTCATCCTTGGTTTCGGTTTATTTTTTTATCTGAGTTTTTATCTTGAGTTCTATGTGTGATAGGTTTTAAATTTTGATATTATATTATATTTATCTTCGGTCCTAAGGTTATTCCTTAGTTTCTTCTGTATTTTTTTTGGGGAAATTGAGGTTTTGGTTAGGAAGCTGGTGGCACACGACTAGTTCATGGTTAGAGGTAATCGTGCATCTCAACCCAGGAAACGATGTGGGCCTTGGGATGCCTCATGTTGAGGGAGTATGTTCTACGCATGATTATAAAAACTATGTTGTAAGAATTTGGGAAGGCTCTATCTCATAAAAGAACCATTTTTCAGGGTTGGTTCATGGTTTCTTAAACCATGAGAACTAACCATCTGAGTTCCCAGTGTGTGTCCTATGAGGGGAGCATGGTTGGTATAAATTTTGGGAAACTGTGTGGCTTAACCATTTGCAGTGACTAGGTGGATTAAAAATGTGATTTTATCATCCTACCCTATTATGTATTTAACCCCAAATCACCTTATTCCTCTCCAATTTTTTTGAACCTATGAGGATCCTATCTCATTCCTCACACCTCCTCCCTCCCTCCATGTTAAATATAAGGTGATTTATTAAATTTTTCGGGCCAGATATTCAATGTATTCTCCTTATTTATTCATTCTATTCTTCATCCTTCCATTTTCCTATTTGTTCCTCTACTCCCTTGGTCAAGGGTAATAGGGTTCATATATCCCTTAATTTATTTTGGGTATTTTTCTCGTTTAATGTTTATCTTGGTCAATCATGGATTTTGAATCCTTCATGATGTTTTATCAGGTGTGCTTTATTGAAGAACCATACGATTGTGGTGGGTTTTCCTTTTAACATTCAATTAAATTTAAGAACCATTGGTTTAATTATTTTCACATGTTCATTACATGTTAAATATTTTGTAATTGGTCTTGGAATATTTTTTTGTTGTGAAATGTGGTTATTTATACCTTATTTTATTATATATAGAATTTTTTGTTGAAAATTTCTCACCAAGTGTTCGATGAATTGACCAATTGGATTTTGTGATTATTTTTTAATGTTAAAAAGAATTATTTGGATTTAGAAATATATTTTTGTCAACTAAATTGTGTTTTTGGATTCCCCAAATTGATTTTGAAATTTTTGAATTAAAAGTAGTGTGTATTTAGTTCATCTAAAATGAAATAGAATGTGATAATGATGTGTGGCCCGATTGGATCTTTAGTGAAAATGGTTTTTCTTTGAAAATGTGGTGAGATAACTTAAAATAGATTTTCTAAAATCATTTTTAAATGGAAAATGGTGTGTTTTTACCCTTTTTGAATGGTGGATGTGGTTTTTTTTAAAATATTGTTTTTATAATATGCGCTTGAGGCCTGTTTGGAACCTTTATGAAATTGGTGAAAATATTTTTGATGAAATTGTTGAATTACTTGTATATGATATATGTGTTTTTGACCAGATTCTTGGTTGGTATCAGTTTACTCACCCCCTTTATACACATGAAATGGGGACTTAGCATAACTATAAAACTTTTATATGAATGATTGTTTCAATAGTTAGGATTATATTCTAAGTAGTGGTCCGTATTAAGGGATATAATATATTCTTTTTGATGGGATATTTCCCCCAGATTAGTCTTTTTAGGGTGAGATTGAGCATATGGGTGAAACTTGATTTCATCAAGTGATGCTTGATTTTTGGGAAGGGTCAATATGTATTGTTCGTTCTGTATTATTCATGATCCCATAAGTTTCTCTAGTGTTTTTATTCACTTAGCTATCCACAGTAGATAATTGAGTTATTTATTGGTTAGTTATCTTTGGGCGCTTATTTACATCACCCTGATTACGTGATCCTTGTGGTGTCTTACTTGTGTGGCGTACTTCTTAAATAAAAGTGGTTTTTTGGATTTTAATGGTGTATGGAAAATGTTTTGGAAAAAAATTCACTTTATCTTCCTTTTAAAAATGTAAACATATTCCTCTCTATTTAAAATACTAATGGTTCCCTCTTGGGAAAGAGTGTGATTTTAAATGGAAAAAGGGTAATGGAATTGTGTTTTTATTTAAGGTGGTAATTTATGGAAGAAATTTATTTTTATATATTGTATTTGAAACCTAAAGTTGATTTTTCTTTTATTTTAAAGAAATTTCATTGGGAATAAATTTGTTTGGGCACCCCTACTGAGTTTTAATACTCACACATATAGTTATTTCTTGTTTTTATATTTTGGTGCATCTCTCAACTTGGTTTCAATCACCATCGGAAAGGTTTGGTTCTAGTATTTAAGAGTGTACCAAGAGGTCACATGAATGTATTTTAATTTTTAGGTTAAGTTGGTGTTTGTTGTCTAGTTTGTTGTATTTTTAGTTTCTCTTGTAAAATGATGATCAGTTTCTTATTATATTATTTATATTAGGATGCAATTTAGTATTTCTATTATTTAGTTTACTTATTTATATTGGGTGAAATAATTCACTTTATTTCTTTGTTCATGCCCATAACTAGTTCCCAGTCCATGGGGATCAAAAAAACCCTTTGGGCCTTACCACATATCACCTCAGGTGATCGTTCCGTGGTCAAGATGATTTTGTTCATAAAATTTAATGTATTAGAGCTTCTATATTTGAGGTGATATGATCTAATAACAATGGGGAAAACAAAAATTAATGTTAATGGAGAGATAAAGACTAGTACTGGACAATTCTGAGATGGGTGCACATGGTTTTATGGCCATGGCTCTTGCACTAAATAGGACTGAAGGTAGAGATCATACATCTTAGACTGTAAGGGTAAGACAGACTATATAGAAATAGGGGAACGGTAAACCTAATATGAATTATATACCTAATGCTAATAGATAAAACTTTAGGGGAATATATATATGATTTAATGTCATAATTATTATACCATGTGGGATGGATCCTTGTCTAATGTATCAATAATAGGGTTAAAGAAGACCGGATTTGAATTGGGAGCCCCAAAACAAACATATAAATCCCTAATAATCCAAGAACATTGTTTAAGGACATGATGTATGTAACAAGGGTGAGATTGAATTTAAAATCATATATATTTTAAGCATCTCCTTTAATACAAGTTTCATCCTAGTGTTAGGTGGAAAAATAAAACATGAATAAGGGTCATTGAATATCAATACAAGGAAGATCCAAAGTGATATTTATAGCTAGGCTCGATATGGGGGATCTTGGAATCACTATGTATCCCAATGATCTAGAATAAAGACACACATAGTTATGTCAAAGCGGTGTGGAAGGTCACCGACACGAAATTAAAAGCGACATCCTCTTGGGTCAGGAATCCATTATAGTTTTTATGTTTAAGAATTATATAGAAAGACATTGGATATAAAATTTAAAAAAGTGTCATTGGGACTGTAGTTTTTATATTTTAACATCATTTATAGTTTAGCATCATATATGATTAAAGATAATTATATAGTTTAACTTCACAAATTTTTGATGATGATCACATAAACCAATATTGTACAATTTAGATGATATACTACACAATTTATGGTCATGTAGTTGGGTCTTATATGTCAAGTAGTTTATGTCCATGTGATGCGGACATGTTCTAGTTGGTTAAAATTCATGGGAAATTGAATTCATTCTATAAACATTAAATTCAGGATGAATAGACTTCATTATGAGAAATTTAGATCCACGTAGAATAGAATTAATTCTCATTATTTAATGTCTTGTCGAATAGAATTAAATCAAAGAAATTTAATTTCATATGTATGGGAATTGAATGATATTGTCAATTTAAAAAATACTTATTTTGGGACCTCGCATTGGGAGGAGTATTGATGTGATATCTTACCCCTTGAGATCAATGAGTATACACAGTAGAGTAAAATTTCTAAAGGATGAAGTGCCCCTCCCATTTGGGCTCCAACATTAGCAGTTTACTTCCATGTATCATTGGAGTCTTCAAATCCTAAAATATGTTACTCTAGAGTAAAGGGATATGTAATACCTTCTTGTTCAATACTCGATCCACTTGATTTTAATTAGAATAATCATTATTCATCACCTAAATCCTATTTTCATCAAGGGGTTCCAACTCATCTAGTGAGACCTAGTACTTTTTATCCTTCATTGACTTATAATAGATATATTTCTAGAATGATATTAGATGAACCTAGATGGTAAGAACCACTTATATTCCAACACCAAAGAATAAGAGTTCACCTAGGAGGAAGTATAATTCATGGTCCAATATACCCCAAACACATTTGAGATATTATCAACATGGATATTCTAATTAAAATCCCCCAACTCCTAAATAATTCTATTGAGGAATTTTTTTAAATCCCTCAATATACCCAATTTTTAACACGTGAAAATGGTAAAAATAGTTGGAAACAAATTCCTTCCAAAGGACTTCTTAAAATTAGAGGCCAGTAAATTATTAACATTTTTTTTGAGATTAGTGTGAGGAAAATCAAACTGATGAATGATTTGCTACTTCACATGTTTGACCATGAAATTAGTCTTGGACTCTTTAAAATAGAAAAATGAAACCCATTTTGAGAAATAATTAGTGGTTGTATGAACAAACTATAAATATCACATTTTTGTTGATGGGTTGAGACATGTGATGTTAATTCCCCATATATTTAATATTCAAGAGTGCATTGTAGTTTGGAGAATCTCTTGATGTTGAGGCCTAAAGTTGGAATTAATATGACATCCTTGAATCTTAGTGGTCCAAAAGTATCCCTATTATTTGGGTCTTATGGGATAGATTCAATTTCCTTGGATGATCTCCAAAATTCTAAATGTGAACCTATTATAAAAACTTAGTAATTACCTTCCCTTGGATCATGTGAAGAAGGATTCCATAAACGTTTTGTCTCTAGAGAACCTACAATGTATTGGGGTTGTTAGAGATGGATAAATTTATTTTCCTTATATAGATTTGTTCTTTCTCAACATAACATGATGGAAACATACCATTTTATAGGTACTCAACAAAGGGATTCATCCAACTGGATGTCACTTCAATATTAGGATAATTTGAGGGTCCCACCAGGGAGGTGTAGTGATGAGTTAATTCACCTATTGGTCTTTCATACTAGGGAAATGATAGATCACTCAATGATTCACCATACAATTAACTATGTTATAATACTCTAAATAAGCAAGGGAAATGACCATGTTTTTCAAGGATCCCTCTAAACCATTTTGAGACGACTGGATATGATACACCTTTATCTTGGAAGAGAATTTCTCCATTAACACATGGTTAAGTGTGATCAAAGGTAGTAGCACTGATTATCTAATAAAATAGGCCAGTGTTAATTTTTTATATTATAATATTCATGTGCTTCATTATCTATAAACACTATAAAAGGTTTATTTTATAATTTTAACTTTTTTCGTATAATTTTTGAAAAATATTCTTTAATTGAACTAGTACTTCGAACATATTTCATCACCTTATAAAACACTCCTTATTCATAATTTTTTTAATATTCTATGATCTGGTTACTCATGTTAGGAGGAGTATTTTTCCTTATAAATTAATGGGATTGTTTTTTTGGAATATAATCATCGTGTCCCTTGAATCTAGAAAATTATAGGCAAAGTTAACTTGAAAGTATCCTACTAAAATTCATGTGTCATCCATATTATAAATCCAATTAATCTGAAATAAAAACTTTTGATAAAGTAAATATAGAATAATATTTCAATAAACTATATATAGATCCAATTTTTATGTTTAAAAGGTGATCCAAATATCCCAATTTGATGATAAAAGTTTTGGATCGATTATGTGTCCAAGAATGACATCACCCCATTTTGATTTTAAATTTGAGATCAAAAAACCAATTGGGTTGAAATTTCAATAGATTTTATAGGAAATATTATAAAATAATTTCTTCTCCTATGTCCCACAAAAATTTATCTATCTAGAAGTTATTTTAGTCACATCAATTAGAGGTATGATACCTGGATCCTATTTTGGGTAAAAGGTGGAAAAGTCTTATTACAAAATATTTCCACCACCCTATTCTGACACAAATCTAGTATGATGACATGGATAAATGGTAGGTCATCCAAAGAATCCATAAATTACTATTTAAGTCTGTACAAGTAAAGGTGATGGGGTTTTTTTATTTTATTTGTTATATTATGTTGTGATTTGTTATTTGTAGGTCTGTTTTATCTCAATGTTTTTTAAATTATCAATATTTCTTAATAGTAGTTCTTATTACACCTATTTTATATTATTACTAAGAACACTTTCATATCATTTCATAAATTTTTGAATTTATTCACACATCTAAGAGAGAAATACTTCACACAATAATGGAGTTTTCATCATTTTATTGTTTTCACTTCCTTTATTCCTCCACTATGAGTTTACTCATGTCTTTTATTGAGATATTTTCATCAATGGAGGGATAACCATTTTATGGGTTTATAAAAGGGAGCTGTGAGGGTTTATATTTGATGTTATTTCATGTTTCATAAATTATTAAGCATTCCTTTTAGTTTATAATTTCATTTGATAATTTAATTTCTCATTTTCTTCAATAATTTGAAGTCTATATATTATGATTTCTATAATGATAGTCTTCCATATACTATATATGAAAATGATTCTACAAGTGTATATGTGACTAGACATGGGATTTTGTAAGAACTAAACTAGTCAGTGATGTGTGAGTTTTTTTTGAATCAATACCTCTTAAAATTAATAAATTAAAAACATCTAAAAATAAATTCATCAAATACACCCCTATATATAACCAATGATCAACCCATGATTCTTAATTTAGTTTTTAATGTATCTTAGTGTTACTAAATATTTCAATCCAATCATCCCCAAATTCATCACTAAGTGACCCTATGGGCCATAGTGGTTTTGAAAATATATATCAAATCCTTATTTCATAAATGTAAGAAAATAGTGGGCTCTAGTAAAGATGTAGTGATACTCAAAAAACTAATGGGTCTGATGTGAACTCCATCAAGCATACTCATATAACTATAAAATCATGTAAACCATAATATTTAGCATATATATCATATTTATAAAAATATAATCCCTTTTTCTATGAAATAATGTAACCACTAGACATGGAACATGTCAATCAAGTAAAGGGCATCTCATATTTTATTGATTCGCCTAAAAAAACTGACCATGTTTATGAATACAACACATGTTATTTATCTTATAGATGAGTACATTTTATTACCCTCATCTATGTATATGACCACATTATATGTGACTCAACTAAGAATTTCCATCCATTTCCTTAGTATAATTCATTCAAGGTCAAGATGTATTTATTTATTATAAAAGAGGAAAAATATTATCTTGGTTATGATCCAACATATGACATAATCAAAAATATACTCAACCATCCACATATTAGCTATGTTATTTTCAAAATTTTATAAGTATGGTAACAATGTTTAATGATTCTCATGTTGGTTATCTCTATAACCTCATGAATTAAGGATTTATAATAAGAATATAACCCCTTGTATATCGATGGTTGAATGAAATTCTATGAGATATAGTTTGACTGGTCGGACCATATAATCAGTCTCTTCTATTACCTCAGGAACCTACACTTCATATAATATATACATCTCTTCAAAATGATAAAAATATTTTATTCATTTTAATATTATTATATCATTATAACCCATAACACTTTGTGATTACCATTAATTGGGGATAACTCAATATCATAATTTTAGGTGATATTATTACTCGACCAATCGTGTTAAATAAATTTAAGTGTTCATGAATGAATGATAATTGTATAATGAATTTATTATAATAACATGACATATTTCGCAACAATTACAACTAATATATCATGTTTTGTACACCCATAGATTATAAAATACCCTTAAGTTGTTGTTGCGATAATGGTTTCTTCAATGGATCAGGTATATTCTCATATGCATCCACACAACTAAACTTCACATCACTCTTCTCAATGATCATTCATATGAGAAGGTATTTTCAAATTAAAAGTTTGGTCTGTTGGTGAGATCGGGGTTCCTTAACCTAATAAATAGCACCAATTTTGTCACAATAAAGATTAATTCCCCCCAAAATTCTAGTAATAACTCTATGTTTTGAAATAAACTTCTTGACCAAAACTGCTTCCTTCACAGTATCTGATGCAATGATATGCTCTGCCTCTATTTTTGAGTCTTTTATGGTTACTTTATGTTAAATCTTCCAACTAATAGATCCCCCACTATAAAAAATGATTCTATATTAGGATCTCAGATCTTATTTTTTGGATTGAAAACTAACATTAGAGTAACCCTTTAAAAAATATCATCCTCTCCTCCAAATATCAAAGACATATCCTTAATCTTTCTCAAGTACTTATGAACATTATTTATATAAACCCAGTGACACTCACCGGTATTGTATTGGGATCAACATATTATGATCAAATCATAAGATACATCATTCGAGTAAACAACATGCTATTTTTTGTAGATCCTATGGTGAATGAATAAAGAATATTATCTATACTTTTTAACTCTTTATAAGGGTTCTAAATATTCCTAAAATTCATTACATGAAACACTGGTAAAGACCCCTTCTTAGAGTTCAACATGATAAACAAATTTATCACTTTGAAAATATTTTTATTTTGACTTTGTCTAATTAACCTCTTAGATATATCTCTAAAGATCCTATACCCATTATATTGGTTGCTTCACCCAAGTATTTTATTGAGAAACATTTACCTAGTTACACCTTCACATAATGAAGTGTTGGGATTACATTTATGTTTATTTGTATTTCATCTGGATACAATTTCATAAATACTTCTACACTCCCACTAAACCACATATATACAAAAGAATCATCCTCATTCTTAATGGAACAAAACTCTTTGATTGCACCATCAAACCAACTATTCAAACTTTTAGAAGATCGCTTCAATCTATAAATGTACTGTTGAAACTTGTAAACCTTAGTAGAGTCACTTGGAACTTCAAAACTTTACGGTTTCATCATATACATTCCCCAGGTGAAATTCATGTTAATGAAAACAATTTTACATCCTTTTGATATATATCATAATCATAATGAGATGTTTTGGATAGAAATATCTTACTGGATCTTATCATCATAAGTTCTATTTATAGTCAATACCATGTATTTTTTGTAAACATTTCAACTAGGCATAGTTTATAATTAAACAATATTACATCAATGTCATTTTTATTAAATAAAACCCATTAACACCCTATGTGTCTTACCCCTTCAGGTGTATCCTCCAAGTTCCAAACATGGTTAGTAGACATGGAGTTCATTTAAGATTCCATGTATTTCCACTATTTATTGAAATAAAAACTATTAATAGTATCTTGGTAGGAAGTAGTTTCATCTCCTATGAATGTTAATACCTCATTATTAGCTATGAAAAATCCTTATCACTTGATTTCATGATGAATCCTACCAGACATCTGAGGTACTTATGTAACTTGTGTCAGTTCTTCTTCTATATATAACTGTCTCAATTTCCATCTTAGGAACACTTCCAATTTATTGTTATTGAAATTAACCAAGATCAAATTTCCTCTCACTCACACCTCAACATATATATTTATTATAAATATAGTGTTTCAAGACACAAACAATTTCTTATTATGAATATTACATAAACAATATTCACTTGTTTCTTTAGGATAACCAAAAAATAAGAACTTAACATACTTGGGGTCAAGTTTATAAAATTATAAACTTCATATAAATTCATAACATACCTAAATACTCACAAAAGAAAATTTTGGATATTTTCCATGCCATATCTCATATGGTGTCTTTATGAATACTTTATATGGAACTTGGTTTAGTAATAATGCAAAAGCCTATAGGGTATAACCCCGTAATAAAATAGAAAGGTCACATAATTGATCAAACGATGTTCAATAAGGTATGACTCCTCGTTTAAGATACATTATTCCATTATGGTGCTCCAGGAGTAGTGATTTGGGGAAAAATAAACAATTTCTAAGAAGAGTTATGAATTCATGTCTTCAGTATTCACCAAAATTATCTGATTGGTGGGTGTTAATACTTTTTTTCAGATGATTATATACTTCATTCTAAAACTAGTTGAATATTTTAAAAGATATATACATGTTCTTTACAAAAAACAAGTTTCTTTAATAAATAAAGTAATTGGTAAAATTGATGAATTACTTAAAACCAACACTTTATTGAGTTCTCATTATTCCACATACATCACTATGTATGATATCCAATAGTCAACTAGCCCATTATTCTTTTATCCCAAAATGTGTCTATGACAGTTTTACAAAAAATAATATATTCCTATATCCAATTATTAATAATATAATGAGTCCAAAAATCCACCTCTATTGAGTCTTTGAGTACATTTCTCATTTATTTTTACAATGGAGAATGCCAAAGGTAGGTGGGATTAGAATCAACCTTCAACTTTTTATTCTAAATGTTATAAATAGGATTATCTATATCCAGAATGTGAAAATCAATAATTATATTCTAAATGTCATAAAATATTTCTTTCTTATATATATAACAACTCTTGATCTCAATAATGAATAAAAATATCATCTTGTCCAAAAAAGATACCAAAATAAAATTACTGTTTATAATGGGAATAAAATTAAAATTCATTAATTTTGGAACTAACCCATTGGGTTAATTTGAATCATAAGTCCATACATAAAAAGTATAAACTTATGTTCCATTACGGACATAAAGATATAATTATTCCTACATAAATTACCTCATATCTATGAGTCTATGTTTAGTATCAGAAATATTTTAGTGCACCCAGTAATTAATATCCATGAGTTAAGTTGGTGGAATTAATCTCTATAACATTTACATTCAGATGTGAAAAATATTTCTACTAGGGAATAAAACTCAACCTTAGACAATAAAATTTAACTATTTTATATCACATACCTATTAGTGATCTAAAAATGATTATTATTAAGTATTCCATAGTCTACAGCAAATACATATTAGTGTTTGAGTATCATGTATTAAATTATTTCATTAAGAATGTTAAATGAAAGTGTTCCCATGAAAAATGATAACCCAATACATCATATCCATTTATTGAGAAAATATATGTATTTCACTAATAATTGATTATGTTATGGTTCTCATATCTCCACTTGATTATTTAGGTATGTAATCATCCCAATCAGAACATGTTTTTTTAGTTTGGTAATTCCTCATTTCAGTCCTCACAAATATTTTTTATATTTGTTTTAATCAATTCTATGTTTCATGAATGATAAATATTTATCTAGAATATACTGTAAATTTTCATAAGTATTCAAATGAACATAAATCATAGAAATCCAAACCGGTCACTATATAAAGAAATCTGGATATGCCATATTTCACAAAGTATTTGGGTGACTGCATGTCAAGTTGATTGACCGCATGAAAAGTGGACAAAAAATGTGGAAAACGGATCAAACACACACATATTTAATTGACTATTTCTATTTTATAACCAACTATTTGATCAACAACATGATAAATATTATATCTACAAAGATAGTTTGATGAAACTGTGTGACTATCATAAGTAACACTAAGCATTGGGTCAACTTACTATTAGTTTCCAATTGAACGAATACTGAAATATGAGCAACCATATCACAATGAGGATTTTGAAATATGATATGATATTCCATAATATTCCAATCAACCCAACATTGAAAAAATTAAACTATATAAGAAAGTTTTATTTTTTGAAAAAATGATGATATGATCGCATGACTTGGTGAAGTGATAATGGAATGTAGTCAAATTTTGACAATGTAATAGATTAATTTTGAGGATAAAAATCAACCATATGGATTTTCAAGGGATTTGATCATAATTCCTGAAAAGTTTTAAATCTAAAATGGAATTTTCTGTGGCACACACAAAATGAATGTATCTAAAAGTGGGTATTATTTTTGGAAAATATAATATTCCATCCACTTTTTTATGAAGAATTAAAAGGAGTTCATAACAATTTAATGAGAATATATTCCTTGTTATGTATGAGGATTCCAAATGATTATTGATTAATGGATGTTTTTAAGTATTATTTTCATTTATAGTATACTCAAGTCAATGCAAATAAAATATGCATATATTGGAAATTTTCATGAGTGTAGAAACATGAAGAACTAGTTTGATTTAATGTCTACTCTACTCTGTTCTCTCCTAAATTTCATAAAAAAATTATATAATATTTACCTACCATTTTTAAACATATCACAACTAAAAGAAAACCTTAAAAATATAAGAAGAATCTGGATAATAATAGAACTTCAATCTTTCCTACAATAAAATTATTTTCTCTTCAATATATCTATCTTTCTTAGATTAGGGTTGTTATTGTTGTAATGATTTTATTTCATGAGCACAATATTTTTTACTACATTAGGTATTACTCTAATACACTCTCTATGCTTTTCATTTATAACCCCAATCCCGTGTGAATAGTTAAAAAGGATTTGTGTATCATTGAATTTCTATGTACAATTGTGTGTAAAAACCCAATCCAGGTTGTGGACTAGTTTATTTATCAATAAAAATTATTAGTAGTTGTTTATTTCTTAGTGGATAGAATTAGGTTTTGTCTTGAGACTAAAAATATTGTTTTTAATTCTTCTATGTGTTTCAAATTTTGTCAAATCTATTTTTAAACAATCTTTGAAATCTATTTAATGAAACTATACTTTGATAGTTATCTCATACATGTAATATTTTTACTATTTAATTAATGTAGAGTAATATGAAAAGATAGGAATGATCTCAATATTATTCTATATGTTTTTTGATCAAAATTATAAGGGGTTAATTAATTTAATTAAATTATATATACCTAACATAATAGTTAATGGGGTAACATTTCGAATTAGGGGATTTTATTTTAAATTATTTATAAAAAATAGATATTATATTTGGAAACTCAATTCACCCCTCTCATGATTTTTCTACTCTGAATAGAATTTTGTATCAAATTAATTTTATTTCTTTTAAGTAGTCAATTATTTTTACCAACATATCTAAATTTCTATCATTTCTTTATTTCTATCTTTGTTGATGATAATAGTATTTAATGAACTGATACTAATATACCTCCTTAATTTAAAATAAAAATTACACTCGATAGAAAATTAAAATTAAAATATATATGGAAAGCTTAGGTTTTTATATCTAGAATATAATTGAAGATAAATATGAAAAACATAAGGATGATAGAATTAATTTGGGTGATTCAACTAAGTCTATTATGATTAGTATTTCAAAGATATGAATTCATTATATTATGAATTAAGATTAGATGAATTTAATATAATATCCAAAAGTTCAACTATTTTTGAAATTTGGGATACCTTATCTGTGTCTCATGAAGGGACATAAAATGTTAAAAAAATGAGATTAAATTCTTATACTACTGAATATGATACATTAAAGGTGAAACTTTATAAATATATTTTGAAAATGTATCTTAGGTTTAAAGAGAGTACCATTTTGATGAATGTATTGGGAAAAGACATTGATGAAAAATATCAAGTTCTAATAATTCTAAGATACTTACTCGATAGATTGAGAGGCACTGCTATATCCATCTGAGAATCTTGTGATGTGATCAAGTAATTGATAATGGAATTAATATGTGAACTCAAGATGTGTGAAGAAAAGATCAAGGTAAATGATGAATAAGCTTAACCCAAAAAATAATTGCATTCAAGACATCTTAGTCAAAGGATAAAGAAATATTAAGGGAAGAGAGTAAGAGTCTAAGTTATGGTTACTCTAATAGTGATAAAGAGATGGATAATCCATCTATAAGATTTAAGAAATTCTATAGGAACAAAAAGTTCTTCAGGAAGTAAAAAATCAAAGAAAATTATGACGAGAAAGGAGTCAAAAGAAATATAGAAACACTGAGGTTTCCTTTTATGAGTGTATGATAAAATGACATATCAAATATGATTATCCAAAGATGAAATTAAATAAAAAGTATGAGGAAAAAGTTAATAAATACAAGAAGTTAATGAATGAAACCTAGGTTTCTTCTGAGGATATATCTAGTGAATCTAATTCAATCAAGGAATATAAAAATGAATGGGAAAACTTTTGTTTTATAGAAAACACATTTGGGGTGATAAATATTTTCTTGAAATATACTATTCATATTTCTAATATCTCTAAAAAGGAAAATAATAATTAAAATGTGGATTGTGAAGATTTATTTTAATAATTTAATATTATGGAAGAGACTTTCAATAAACATAATGATGAGTATAAAAATTTAAAGAAACAACATTTTGTATCTATTTATATTAACATTGATATTTATTTAGTAAAATAAAAGAATCAAATGCTTCTAAAATAGAATAACGATTTAAAACTAAAAAATGAGAAATTGAAAAAAAAATTAATGTTCTACTTTAATAATTGAATACCTTGATAAAATAATGGGTATTCAGTAGTACCTAAACCATTATATGGTTTTTTACATTAATATAGAAAAAAACTATATAGAAATTATTTTATTCCTAGTTCAAATACTATAAGTTAACCTAAAGAAATATCATAATTGGAATGTCAAGATTTGGGTCAATCCAAATTGGACCTAATAGACCTTATTTTTATACTTGTTTTAAGTCTGTTCATATATCAAGGATTAAATATATTAGAAATATTTGGATTCCCAAAGATTTAATTATTAACCTATCTACACCCAAGAGGATATGGGTACCAAAGTCGTTGTGCATTTAATTAATTTCAGAAATGTGTTTGAAAAGATCCTATATAGAGCTATGGTATCTAGAAATTGGAAGTTCTATATATATGATAGGATGCTTCTTAATATTTTTAAATTTGACCAAAGTAGATGGTGGTCATTTCACTTTTGGTGACAATGAAAAAATAAATATTATCTTCCTTGGTTAAGTTGGTAACTCTAAAAGTTTTTTAATTTATGATGTTTTATTTATTTATATATTAAAGTTAAATACTCTTAGAATATCTCATTTATATGATGAGGAATTACTTGTTAAATTTGATATTTATTCTTGAAATATTTATGATTATAAATTTAATTTTGTATTTACTACCATAAATAATGATAATGTTTATACAGTGAATTTAAATTATTTATTTTGTATAAATATTTATTGTTTAAATTCCATACATCATGAATCTTGGTTGTGGAATTAGTGACTAGTCCACGTTAATATATACTCTCTTAAAAAACTATCCAAAAGGGGTATAGTTAAATATCAACCTAATATAGACTTCCATAAAAAAATAATGTGAACTATTAATAAACATGGAAAGAAACATAAAGTTTCCTTCAAATCAAAGAAAAACATTTCAACTTCTTACCCACTATAATTGCTTCACATGGATTTTTTTAGACCATCTATAGTTTCTAGTTTGGTATAAAACATTATTATTACAAAATTATTGATGACTATTCAAGGTTTACATTGGAAAATTTCCTAACAAATATGAGTAAGGCGTGTAGATGTTTTGAAAAGTATGCAAGATTAATAGAAAACCTTAGTTGATATGGAATTAATAATGTGATAAGTGATCATGGATATGAGTTTGAGAACCATTATTTTAGATCCTTATGCTCACAAAATATCTATAATCATATCTTTTATACTCCTAAAACACCTCAATGCAATGGGGTGGTAGAAAACATAAATTGAAATCTTCAAAAGATATCTTCGACTATGCTTAATGAATTTGTTATGTCAGTCTATTTTTTGGCTTAACCTATAAGTATAGCTTGATATGTAATTTAAAAATTCATAATAAGACCTCTTTTAAAGAATAACCAATATTAATTATGGAATGTTTTAAAACCTATGGTAAATTGGTTCATGTTTTTTGGATGCAAACATTATATTATCAATACAATGTAATATTTTGATAAATTTTCTTCCAAGAACAATAAGGGAATATTTTATTGATATTCTACATCTGGTAAATGTTATAGAGACTTTAATAAAAGAATAAAATTTTGTAATAATTTTTCTATATCAAATTTTATGATATAGATCCACATGATCCTAGACTTTCCCTGGAAAAACTATATGATGATATATCAAAATTGAATATTAAACAAACCTATATGACCATAAATATATGCTACAAATTTATTTGAATAATCGCCCAATAAATACCACTTAGAGGGTCTAGAACCTAAATAAGACCTAGAGTAATCCAATACACCTATAACCATTTGAATCCATGAATACTATCCTTTAAAGTCTATTGTAGGAGATCTAAATTGGGGAACACAACTGTTAGTATCACTTAGAAACTAGGATGAACGTCAATAATTATTTTCATGGCTTGAACCAAAATATATCAATGAGGTAATTAATGATGAATATTAGTTGATGTTTATTCAATAATAAATGAATAAATTTGAAAATACTAAATTTTGTGAACTTTTTGATTGAACAAAAGACTATTTAAATATTAGTACAAGATGGTTAAATAGAAATGAATTTATGAATATGGAAACATTATTAGAAATAATGCTAGGCTGGTAGCACAAGGTTATAGTAAAGAAGAAGGATATGACTCTAAAGAAACCTTTTCTAATATAGCTAAACTTGAAGTTATTAGGTTACTTATTTCTTATGCAACAAATCTAAATTTCAAGTTATATAAAATGGAAGTTAAGAATATTCTCCAAAATGGTTATATTATTGAAGATGTATTTTTTGAAAAACCCCACCTCTTTTTAAATCCATATTTTCCCAATCATGTTTTCAAACTAACAAAAACACTTTATGGTTTAAAACATGCACGTAGAGATTGATATGATAGGCTCAACACTTTTCTTCTTTCAAATGGTTTTACAATATGTGTTTATAATATTATTTTAATTATTAAAATAAATTTAATAGATTTTTTGGTAGTTCAAATTTATGTTGATTATATTATTTTTGGATCATCCAAAAAACTCCTTCTATACTGAATTTTCTAAAAAGATGAAAAATGAACTTTTAATTTCTTTAGAATGTTAGTTTAAATTAATACATGGTTTTTAGATTTTTTAAAATAAGGATGGAAACAAATTAAATCATATAAAACACAAAAATTATCTTCTAATGTTTATATTTATTCAATAGTACAAAATGATGTTATGCTCAAATGAGTACAAAATATAAATTCGATCTTGATGAAACTATAAAACCAATTGATCAAAACATATATAGTAATATAATGGGTATTTTACATCAATTATTATCTATCATGATAGATATTATGTTTTTTGTTTTCATGTGTCCATGTTTTCAAGCAAACCATAGTGAATCACTTTTAACTTCCATCAAAAGAATTTTCAGATACCTCAAAATTACTACAAAATATGGATTGTTCTACTCAAGAGGACATGATCTTAGCTGGATTAGTTATTCTAATACTGAATTTGGTAGATGTAAGTTATATAGAAAAATAACTTCTATAATGTGTCACTTGTTGGTAAACTCTCTAGTATCATGGTGTAGTAAGAAAAAAATTGTTGCACTATCCATTGACAAAACTAAATGAAAATCCACTGTAGTTATTGGGCTTGGATTCTATAGCTGAAACACCCATTACTAGGATATGGATTTAAATTCAAAGTTGTTCATATAAATTGTGACAACAAAAGTGCTATTAACATTTCCAAGAGTCCTATATCTCATTCTGGGATAAAGAATACTGATATAAGGCATCAATTTTTTAGATATCATTTTCAAAAAAAGAGATATCACATTTAAATTAATTGGAACATAACATCATCTTGCTACCATTTTTACAAAATTTATAACATTATACATCTAACATTATTTTTAATGTCTTTACAAATTTCAGTTTGATTTATTATAACATTTTTTTGTTTATTTATTCTTATCATTTTCTGTTAAATATACCATATTAATTTTTATATTAATTTTTATATTAATTTTTATTCTATTTTATATAATTCATCAATGTTATAGTAAATTAAATCTATAAATATTTTTTAATACCAGAAAAAGTATAATTAGAAAAATCCCAATTTTCTAACCAAGCCTTATTTCAAACATTCTTTTACTAAAATCATATCCTTTAAATTTTCAAATCTTTGTTGTGAGTGGTCAAGTTGGAGGGATTATTTGAGAAAGTTATTCTAGAATCCTCAAATTCCACAGGAGAAAAAATAAAAGAATGAGTAGAACTAAAAATATTTTAAATACACACCTTTTATCTCATGAAGTCTCCAAAGAAAAATAAATATATGTATAATTTCTCAGGAAGAGTCTTTATTTAGTCTATAGTGTTGCACTTTTTTATGGTTGGAAAATTGATTTTTTTATGATAATATTCCTTTTTATCCCTATTTAGTGAAATAGTTTTATATAAATATGGTTTTTGTAGCTTGAGATTAATAGGATCTGATTAGGACCATTGTTGATTGTCATGAGTGCGAGTTATCTTTATCCTTTTATGATAACTATTTAAGGGTTCCACATCTAAGAGAATATGAGGATTATCGTAGTTCAAATTTTCTAAACCATCCCCATGTCAAATTTTTGAATACCCTAGAAGAACTAACCTATGATAGAACACATCATAGTAATAGTGATAAAAAGTTATGTGTAGAATGTAGGGAACTGCTAATTTTTTTACAAAACACTACCAACCCTAAAAAGGGAGATTTTAGAATAATTTGGAACCAAGATCTATTATTTTAGTATTTAATGTTTCATGTAATATATATATTTTTTCCTAGATTTTATATAATGCGCGTTTAAGAGATAAGTAAATCTAATTCCATCTTCAATACTCTTACACATTCCAAGTTCATTTATACTATTATTGAATAGAAAAGGTGGATTCAAAAGGTAGATTATATATCATTATATTCTACTGGAATTTGGTTAAACCAAACCACATGTAAGAGAATGAAGACTGGTCGTAATTCTTCAAAGAGGATATGGGTTGTTGATGAAGACCATGTGTATGAGAAGTTCAATCTAGAGAAGAATTGTACTGTAAAAAAGGATACCATTGATCTGGGCTTAGATCCAGATCATATATTTGAAAAAAAATTACTCTTATGATGAAAATTAATATGAAACTATGATTGATGTAGCTAAATAATCTTGACAAGAATCTAAAGAGATATTGGGTGGATCTCCTATTCATGATGTTCTAAAGGATTCTCAGGTACCTCTTGAGTGTGAACCTATAAGAGAAGCAGTATATTTTTATGGGGATATAAATCCTATGTATTGTTTTTGGACCTAGTCCCACAGATTATGATATTTAAAATAGAGATGATCACGCTGAAGCGATTTCTATAATGTTTGAGATTGGAGAAGCCCCCATTTTTTATTACATGCCACCTAGGGATGATACTCCTTTAAATAATATTTTATTTAACATGGATTTTCTACTCCTTACCATGTTTAGGATAAGGATGATTATAATAATGATATCCCACATAATTTAGATGTACATTACACTTAAATTTCTTTTATAATTCAAGAACCAGTTTTTCCAAGACCTTATTCATTAGCTCTAGAACAACAAGTTAGGCTTATGCCCTTTGAGAATCTCCTACAACTTTAGGCTAATACTCTCTCTCTTGAACTTATCTTAGAAAATCTATTTTAGTTAGAACCATTCTATGATTATTTATATGGAACAAAGGTTGTGGTTATGGAAGAATCAGAAAAGGAATAAAATGTGTAAATTAAAGAATTTGAGAGACCTCCTGGTTTCTTTTTAGACACAGAATGATCTCTTAAGATACCTTCGAAGTATGATTTCAGTGACTCCATCTTTACCTCATTTTCTAAGACTACTAATGTTTCACCATTTTCTCCTCAGGATACTCCAACTCTACCTCAACAAGCAATAACTTCTTCCACTTCATCTTTTGAAATCACTTCTGGTGATTTTATCCAGTTTACGAATGATCTTATATTAGTGTTGAAAGAATTGATTCTCAATATTAGTTTGGAAATAATAAGAATGATATAAAAGAAGATATTTCCTATACTATCAATAGTTTAGTTTCCCATATACATCTAAAGCTATTTCTCAAGATTAATTATATGGATCATGAAATTTTGAGTTTTATAACTCAAATGAAGGTCTTGACAAGTTAGATCAGATTCCTTTAAGTAGATTTAATATACATGCTAGCAACATTGGATAAAAGGTGACTTTCTCGGATTACCCTTCCTTCTAGACCCTATACCTCTACCTTAATACCTCAAGCCTCTGTCACTATTGATGTGGATCTTATTAGAAGACTCATACATGAGGGAATACAAAGTATGAAATACTGTATAATGTATATTCAGAATCATGTGTAAATGGATGTTGTTTTACATGGGGAGAATTTTTATGATATGAGTATAGCTGAATCCATTAAATCTTCTAAGTGAAATGTTGTAATCAAAGGATCCATCAAGTATTATCTCAATTGAATTTACACTAAGGCCCATTTGAAAAAAAAAATATTTTCAATAATTTGAAAGGGGCTTTAATATGCCTCCTCTAAAAGTTTTTTTCGAGAGGATTGTAGATAATTTTTTATTATGGAACCTCTTATAGATCAGCTCATGTTAGAAAAGGATGAATTTATTTATATTATAGAGATTTGGTCCAAGGTTGTAATAGATATTTCCTAGATATTAGATTCATATATGTATGTTGCATAGGCTATATTTATTGAACTTTGGATCTACTTATGCCTAATATAACATCTTCTCCTTCCCTAGTTACAAAAATAGATTCAAATTCAGTTACCATAGCTACCCCTACTCTAACCACCCATTCACCTACTACACCTCCTACAAGACTATTCATTCTCACTCTTCCTCATGCCTTACACTAGATACGACTTTTTTTCATTGCTATCAAAATTCTAAGAGTTGATACTGCTCCTAGGCCTACACTTACTCCTGATAATATGTTTGGAAAAGGAAAAATTCCATTGACCCTTCATCCATTCTATATTTAGATACTTATTAGGGGTTTTGATAGGGGCCCCTTTTAATTTTTAAATATGAATTAAATATCACATTATTCTTCTTTTCTCACTTAATTTTTAGAACAATATTTTCATTATTAATTTTATTTTTACTCTATCACCCCTTTATAGTATTTATTTTTTATAATCCCAAAATATTCTAAAGTGTAGTTACGTGCATGTTTTAAAGAACATTGAATTTTAGAGAATATTTTAATTAGTTTGGAAACCTAGTACATTGTGTACAGATATTTATTCCCTAATTTTTTATCATCAAAAGGGAGATATTGTTGGCTTATTCTAGTAATTCCTCATTTTTATCTTCTAAAATCATGTTTATGTTGTTTCTAATGAATTTACTATTTTATAAAAGATAAATATATTTTTTAAACATAGTGTAAATTTCATTAATTCTTGAAATGACCATAAATATTATTAATCCATACCATTAATCCTATTAAGAAATTTAGAAAAGCTAGGTTTTACAAAGTATCTGAGAAACCACATGGAAGGTGGATCACCCACATAATAAGAGGATAGACCACATTAAAAGTGGATAAAATATACACCTATATGATCTATAGTGGTTTTTTTCTTTACAAATCTTTTATTGACCGCATGTGAAACCATGCAGCCATAACACCAGATTTAACTGACTATGAAATAGTCAGATACTTTACAAATTATTAGTGTGGCCACGTATTGATTTCAAGTCAACCATATGAGGAAATCAGAGTGATCATATAACAATGAAGATTTTGAAAATAATTGTAGAGATACCATATGATTCCAATAAACAGAATGTTAGAGTGAAGCAATCATATGGGAAAATTGTAATTTTGGAAAAGTGATGAAGTGACCACATGACATAGTGGATAAAACAAAAATAGTATTCATAATATAAAAAATTCCTTGATTGGAAATGATAATAAGTAATCAAATCAACTGTATGGATTTTTAAGGGATCCAATCATAATTCTAGAAAAGTGTTGAATCTGTTATAGATTATGATGTGGAACACATAAATTTATCATTTATAAAAGTTGGTATTAAATTTATTAAATATAACATTCATACCACTTTTTCTGTACAAAATTAAATGATGTTAGTGGGATTTAATGACACAAAATTTCATGCTGGGTTTGAGGATTTATAATGATGAGTTTTAAATATATATTTTTCATGGAGGATTTCTTTTTATAGAATACTAATGGAAGATAAAATAAATTACGGATATATCATAAATTTTTATGAGCATAAAAACATGAACTAGTACTCTATTTTAGAATCAATGCATCTTTTTTCTCTCCTAAGCTACATCAAAATATGAGATAAAAAATAAATGTCCTAGAATATCAAATATTGAATTAAATAAGACATTTAGATAATAATAATAATCTACATAACAAAAAAATCAATCTTCACTGCATTAAAATTCTTTTCTCTTCTCTACCTATGTTTTTCTTACATTCGAGTAGTGTTTGATATAATTTTTTCATTTACTCATCATAATGTTCTATATGATATTGGGGAGTACTTTGATGATTTCTATCTACTTTTCATTTATAATTCTATCCCAAGATAATTGTGGAAGAGGTTGGGTTTAGCTTGGACTGTTTTAGTACAATTTTGTGTAAAATCTTGATCTAGGTTATGGATCAATTTATTTATTAGTTAACATGATTAATAATTTATTATTACTAAGTGGAGAGTATTGTGTCTCATCATGATATGGAACCACATTTTTTTAATTTTTCTAATTATATCATGTTTATTCTACTCTATTTTTCAAACAGTTTTTTAAATCTGTTTAATAAAACATTACTTTTATACTTAGCCCTTATATGTGATATTTCTACTATTTAATGGAAGTAGAGAGATCTAGAAATCTTGGAATAATACTAATATTATTCTAATTGAATTTTGATCAAACTTATGTGGGGTTACATAAAATCAATAAATTTGATATACCTATAGTACTAGTTAACTAATCTATATTTAATTCTGGGGAATTATATGTTAAATAATTTTTAGAAAATGGAAATTTCAATTAGAAACACAATTCACCCCCTCCCTCCTCTTGAGTTGTCCAATCTGACCAACACAAAAGTTGAGACTCTTTGGTAGTTTTGCAGATAAATCATTATCCAAATCCATCCTATAGATACATTCATCCTTCTTCCCTTTATATCCAAACCACTAGTGTTTCCCAACTACGTATCACTTAATGAAAATGAAAAAAAAGATAATACTGGATTATCCTGGGGAACATGGATATGCATGAAATTTTCCTATAAGACAATCCAGAGTACCTTATTACTTCCTTATCTTATATAAGATAATGTTGGGGAATTATGCTATGGCCTAAAACTATTCTATTAGGTAATTGAGACCTTGATAAGTTTCTATTTAGAAGGAATCTCACGCTTTTTGTTTAGGGGATTGTCCAGTATCATCAATTTAATATATATCATATGCATATTAAATTCATAACAATTACGTCTTATGAAATATTTAATTTTTCAGGTTTTATTCATTTTATATGTATGCATGCTTCTATCATTTTATTTTTTTAATTATTATTCCAACCAACAAATTAATGTTTTCATGCTACATAAATGTGTAACTATTTACACAACTCACAAATTTTTTTAATCACCCAAAAATAGAACCCAAACATATTCATACAAATCTAAATCAATCATATGATAAATGTAACACTCGGTCTTCAATTATACTATGTAAAGTAATATATCTAAAGTAACTATAACATAATGAAAAAAGTTCTATAGAAGAGTGAAACTAAAACCTAAATTCCAAAATGTTATAAATTAAATTTTATTAAATTTATTTCGTTTTTGGAATTTGGACTTTAAAAATTAGTTTAGGGTTAATTTTTGAGATTTTTATGACTAGAGGATTTTTGGGTGAAGAGTGAAAATACTGATTTTAAAAATAATGAAACTTTTTTGACATTATGAGGATATTAAAATGAATTTAATGTTTCTAAAAAATTTCCATAGATAAAATATATATTTAATAACTAATATAATTCTTATAAAAATATAATTTTGACCATAAAAATATATGGTTAACAATTTAGAAATATAAGTAACGCTTTTATTTAAATAAAAACTATTTTTGGTTCATCAACCGTAATAAATTATTTAAAAGGTTCCTTAATGTTTTGGTTTTTTTAAAATAAAAATAATTATAATTTGATTTAAAACAAATTAATTCCAATGGAATCAATATTGTACTTAATATTTCTGTGAAATCATTCTTATACGTAAAACAAACATTTTTCTAAAAATTATTTTCATTGAATTTTGTGAACATATATTATAAGTAATTTTTACTAATTCTATAAATTGAATCATATAAAATGGATCCTATATTTGAAATCATCATAGTGAATATTGTGAAATAAGCTCAACTAAATTTTTGTTCATAACAAATATTAAATATGGTAAATATTTATTACTCAGTTAAGGGTAAAATGATTTTGAAAGGTTAAAAATAAATGGATAATACATCAACATAACAAAAATCACTTACTTAAATATAAATTCTCATTTGGATTTAATAATTTCCCTTATCACACAATATTATATAATAAAACAAATCCACCTCAATTGAGTGATAAATATATTGTATAATAATGTGTCAGTATTTACATGTTTTCCACACACCTCGCTTATAAAAGAGAACCCTTTATTCTCTATTCTCGACACTTCTCGAATCAATTAGATTGATCAAGACCTACTCAGATACCTTCCCAAATTTATTTTACTCAACCCAGTGGTCTTTTTATCACCAAAATACAACTATTAGATGGATTATGATGTAATAAAAAGAAGGTTGCTAAAAATAGGAGGATATAACACATCTGACCATCTAAGAATCCAAGGTAAGGGTTCTTCATCTCAATACAACTCCATTGAGATATGTTTTATATTATACACCTAATTTCAATTATATAGTTTATAGACTTTCCATTTTATATTTTATATCATAAATTCAACTTTATTGGTGTTTTTAATGTTTCTATTCAGTTTTTTCTTTTTAAGGGGTTTTGATTCAAAAGTTATTAAAGTCATAAAGGTTTATTTTACAATCTCACTCTTATTCATGATTATTAATGTCTAAATTTAAAATGGAAAAATTATATTCCATTTATCTTATGAAAACTCAACTATTTTATTATCCTTTGGTTATATATGGGGTTTTTAATTTTTTTTAAACTTTTAGTCTCTTTGGAACTAAAAAGGTGAAAGAATTGTTTTTAAGCAAAAACAACCTTACTTCTTCTTTGGGTTATGAATATTTTTCTACCATGACTATATTGTCAATAAAGATCAATAATTTTATATTTTATTCTATAATGTATATATAAATTCATTTTATACCATATATTACTTTCCTTTGATGTTTTTATAAATGAATACTTTTTAATGTTTTCTAAATGGGTTGTTTTTTATTTTTTTTATGAAAGTGTAAAAGGAATATTATTTCAAATATATACAGTGTGAATGAATTTTCCTTACTCTATGATCGTTATTCTCTACTTATATTATTATACAAATCTCCATGTATTTTCAACGAAAATACATTTTCTATTTTTCTATGAATTTTAATTTTTTATATTAAAATAAAAATTAATTGTTTTATAAAAGGTTGAAAATAATTTTGTAAATGGTTTATAACATCAATGTTCAAAAAACAATATAGATGTTTTAAGTAATGTTTTTTATTTATTTTTAACCTTCATTTTCCTATATAATTCTAAAAATCTATTCTTTTATATCAATCCTTAATTTTTGATGAATTGATGGTCTTCTATCACCCTTTACTGGTTTATGGATTAAACATTATTTTGGGGGATCATTAACTTTCTTTTGATCATGTTATCCATCACTCTTTGTTATTCATTGAACATTATTTTTCTCATTCATGTTTATATTTTCAGTATCATGGATTGATTTAGTATCATTTTTACTACATTGATTTTACCTTATTCTTATACAATTTGAATATATAGGGTTAGTTAAAGGAATATTATTAATAATTTTTTTTAATTTACATGGAAAATATTTATGTTCTGTATTATTGATTCAATAAGGATTTTTATTAATTGATGGAAAATTTTGATTATGTTTTATATTATTGATTAAATATATAAGGAATCCATTAAACATACGTATGTGATTTTTTGTGAATGGTTATAGATAGTATTTTGATACATCAATAGATCTTGTGAGAAAAATAGTATGTAGGCCATATTAAATGGTTATTTAGTTTACACCTACCCATTTATTAATAATTAAATGGTTGGGGCCTTAATGATAAGATTTAAGATATTTTGGTTGATGCCTTTATGTTAAGATCATTAATGTCAAGAATTATGCATTTCCTTAATTGAGAATTCGGTTTCTATTATCCATGTGATTGCTATGTTGATATTATCTATAGATATACATTGAACTCAATTTATTTATTTAATGGAACATGATTTGATTATACTCTATTACATATTCATTATGCCTTATTTACTTATGATAGCTTCTATATTATGTAACCTTTACAAAGAATCTGAGATCACCCTTTATTTTTTTTTACTTTCCACATGATATGAAGAGGGGTTTTTTGGTTGATTTTAAAGTAGTAATTTTTTCATGTTATATGTTTTTATATTTCGAACTTAATTTGGTAATCATGTATACATCTCATTTTCCAAGGCTTCTAAAATGATTTATTCTTTAGGGTTAGATCCCTTATATATTATACAAATATAATAAAGTAAAAATAGGATCTGAGTTACTGGATTTAGGTTTATTATAGGTGGTATCAAAGGATGTTTAGTAGGACCCTCGGGAACTAGATTTTAGAAGAATATAGTTATAATGAGAATTTTCATAAACCCCTATAATTATTAATAACATTTAGTGATTTTTTTTATGGAAAAATATTCATGATGTTTTGATATAATTATGTGTGTGACACTATTTGAGATAGTTCCTAGAGAAATAAAGGGGACCAATACTTAGAGTAAATATATATTTTTCCCTATTTATGAATCCAATATAGTTGGTGTTGGTGATGATAAAATCATGGCCATATTGGGGAAAATAGCCCATGTTATGAAAAATAACCTCTTTTATTTGGAGTAACCTATTGTTCCACAACATGATTCGCCTATGTTGGATCAATTTATGTTAAAAAATACTTAATAATTTACTGAAACTAAATTTTTTTTGGTATCTCATAGTGGATCATGTCATTAAAAAGATATTCTTGTATTTGGGAAGTATTGAAAGGAAAAAAGGTTATTATAGAAATATATTGTTTAAATGGTAGATGTTTATCAATGGTGGTCATTGATACAAAATAAAAAAGATGTAAATACCTAGAATAATCATGGAATTTTTTTTCTAGATTCTTTGGAATTTTATGAGTCTGTGGCTTCTGACGGTGCCTGATTCCAAGGCCCGGTGTGCCCGGGATCAATTTCTGAAGTTTTGTTCGGGTGAGTTATATAAACGTACGTACGGGTTTTTCTATCTTTTGAACCAATGCTCAGAATTGAAACTTGAGGGCACCGATGAACTCGTAGCGTGGGTAATTTCTTAAGGGGACCTTTATCACAGTTCTGTTTTATGCAGGTTGAAAGTTAATAATTGGGGATTTAGATTAAAAGAAATAAAATTGGTAGTACAAAATTTTATTATATCTATGGTAGTTATATCCTGAAAAGGGGAGTTAAGGGTGGAACCCACAACCACCTAACTTCCCATATGTGGATATTTTTGATGTGGGGCCCACATGGGCCCTAACCTTTCACCTCCCTTAACTCTCTTCAAACCCCCTTTAACCCCCTTGAATCTTTGAGCTTCCTTTTAATGTGACAACTCCCCCTTATTATGAGTACACTTCACCTCCCTCTCCCCCTCTTAAATGTATGACAACACTTTTTAATTAATGAGTTCAACCTCTTAAATTAATTAAGTTATTTGAATTTTGAATGGCATGTGTGAATAAAAATAATGACTTTGCTATTATTTTTTGGGATTTTGTTATGTTGAGAGGTTTGGGTGAGAGAGCTTTGGAGAAATAGTGTAGGGTGTTCTTCTTTCAATAAAGAACACCAACATTCCAATGAAGAACTGTTGAGGAACGTCACTCAACACCGTCGATCTTAGGCCATAACAAAAGAGAAGGAGCCACTCACGAGGATCGCCGACGACGTGCCATCTTCAGCCTTTCTTCCTCGATGTCAATGAGTTGACGTTGTCTCCCCGGGACATTGTTCTATCGCGACACTTTCCTCCTTCTGCGGATCAAAGATGTGCAATGTCATAATCAAGGTAGGGTGGGTTGCTTCAATTTTATTTGAATTAAATTGTTCTTTGATCTTTCTAAAACCTTGTTTATTTTTGGCCGATTGTTACCGCCTAACGCGGAGGGCATGGGTCGGACGAACACAGCCCGACGACCCTTCGTTAGACCTTATTTTTTTACTCAATGGAAACGGCATTGGGAGGCGGTGGTGATGAACGGGAGAGGCGGCCATGTGTCAGCCGCATGCGGAGGAACCGCGGCCTGAAACCACGGGCCGCTCGACCGACGAATAATCGGTCGACTAAAGCCAATCGAGCCAAAGAGAGGAATTGCGGCGCCATGCTGCGGAGAACCGTGACCCGTATAGGGCAGGCCGCTTCGGCGGAAGAACAGGTCGGCCACTCAACCGGTCGGGCGGAGGAGAGCTGTGGCGCCATGAGGGCGCCATGCCGAACAAACCACGGCCCACCCATGCATGCCGCTTACGCCAAGAAGGACGGTCGACATCAGTTGGCCGGTTAGGGAGGGAGGTGCCATTTAGCGCCGCTAGTTCAGGCATCTGGGGGGCCGCGCCCCCCACCACAGACCGCTCGGCCCCTTCGGGCCGAGCCGCGGCTGGTCGGGCCGCACCGTGCCGGGTCAGGCCGCTCCGGGCTAGGCTGGGTCGCGCCCCGCCGGGCCGAGTCGCGCCCTCTCAGGCCAGGCCACGCCCTCTCGGGCCGAGCCATGCCCCATCGGGCTGGGCCACGCATACCTTCGGGCCAATTCGCATTTCATTAGGTCTGGCCGACACCCCATGTCGGGTTGGACCCACCGAACTGGGTCGGACCGACCCGCCAGCCCACTGAGCCTAACGGGCCGGGCCCGTACGCTTAAATGTAAATATCTTCATGATCGTGTGTCTGATTGATGCACCGTCTACAGTACTGGGACCCTCATGAGCAGGCTGTCCTTTTTCGATACTCTATGTGAGTTTTGGATGACTTTGGAAAAACGGATGGGTTGGTTTGAAACTGAAACCAACCGAGCCCTCGGAGTGGAAACACTTATAACTTAAGGATCAGACGTACGATTGACGTATCGTTAATTAAGTTATATTCCTTGTGATGAGATTGTTCTTTTGGAATACTCCACTTGAGGTTTGGACACAATTGGAGTATGGTCGGGTAGTTTTTAGCTTAAAAATCAACCGGGCCCTAGGAACAAAAAAGCCAATAATTCTCAGACCGGACGTCCGTTTGACAAACTATCAGTAGCATTGGTAATATCATTGGGAAACGATTCCTTTGAGTATACCCCAATGGAGTTCGGGGTACATTTGAGATACGGTTGGGTTGGTTCATACAGGAAACCAACCGGGCCCCCCGGGATAAAAAGGCTAAAAACTCACAAACTGAGCGTCTGAATTACGCATCATTTGTTGCGTTGAGACCCCTATGACGAGGTGGTCCTTTGAGATACTTCCACGTGATATTACATGACACTTGGAAGTATCGACCAGTAGCTCGTGGAGAGGATCCTCCCTGAGATGAGCGTACAAATTACGGAGACCTTTTAGCTGGCAGAGACCTGATGACTGCTTGTCGGATTCGATTCGGAGTGACTTGACTAGCCCAGTGAGGAGCACTACTGTGTTGGGGTGGCTGACCCATGGCGGAGGAGTGATACTGTGTTGGGGAGGCAGACCCATGGTACTCGATAGAAGGAGTACCTCTATAGGCTATGAGGGGGTATGCATGGTTGTAGCGGCAAACCCTTGGAGGGGAATCGCTACTGTGTTGGGGCGACAGACCCACAATACTTGACAGAGGAGGAGTACCTCAGCAGTCTAAGGTTAGTGAGCAGCGCCTCGGAGTCACGACTGGATCACTGTACTTGACAGAGGAGGAGCTCTCCAGCAGTTGTGGTTTCAATAATGAAAATCCTGGTTTGAGCTAAGTCAATGACCTTTGTGTTTTCCTCATGATTGTGATGGGTTACTTGACAACTTAGGTATATGTATGGGCATATACCTAAGTAAAGGTTATATATTGAGATATTTATTTGTGGTTTATCCTTGTTGGATTTTGTGAGACCTTGAGGGTCTCAGGGTCCCTACTGAGTATCTTTATACTCACCCCTGCACGGGCTATGCCCGCACATTGTTGTTTTGGATACAGACGACTGACAGCGATGATCGAGGCAGAGTCTATGAGGACTGGACAGTACCCAGAGGTGAACACTCAGCGTTACGGCACACGAAGCGGATCAATATACATGGAGTGCTAACCAGGACATCTGTACCTACCCTTCAGGTAAAAACATGGAAGACGATCCAGGAGCTTCTTCACCATTCAGTCGTTGGTCTGTTCGGTTGTACTTTCTTTCAGTTGTAGTTGCACCTTTCTCTTGGGCTTGTATTTCCAGCCCCTTGTACTTTTAGAACGTTTTTTATACTTCTTTACTTAGTGTTTATTTCTCTTATACTCTGGTTGAGTGTGTTTATGTTTTCTAAAGGCAATGCCTTCCCAGTTTTTAGGGAATTACGACTTTGGTGCTAGTCACCAGCCCCTGGCCTATGGAAGGTGGGCTTGGGGTAGTCACGATATGGGCCCAGGGGGACGGGTCATGAGAAAAGAATATAATTAAATATAAATTTTGGAATGGAGATCTATTAAATTAGTATTTGTCAGGAATATTTTCCTCGAGAGAAATGAGATAAAATTGATAAAAAGTTCATCAACCTAAAGTAAAAGGAAGTGGAAAATTTTAGGGAATATAAGGATATCTTTCAAAACATTTCCAAGCATATTGAAAATTAAACATGTAATCTAGAATGTTTGATTACTATTTTCTTTGATGAACATAATATGAATATTAAAAGGAAACAATTCTCTCAAACATTTTCATTATATGATTTTATAGTATCAAATTCCATCAAAATTGGGAAATAATTTTATAGACGTTATATGTTCAATGTAAATAAACAAAATAAGTGGTTGTTGAGAACCAAGAAAAAAGAAATTTTTCAAAGAATAATGAAGGGAGGATGGAATTTACAATATGTGATAATTGAAGAAGGAAACACCTAGGTACACTGTTTGTGGGAAAATGAGTATATTTAAATTGTATAAAAAGGGTCATAAGGATCTTGAATGCATGGGAAATAAAGAATCCACAAATATCTATTTCTTTAGCTCCCAAGAGATAGGGAATTATTCAAACCAGTATCCCAATAATCAAGGGAACCTCCCATAGAAATGAAAAATGGGAGAAAGTAAAGCTATTAAAATTACTACAGCTAAGATTGAATTTGATATATATGTGATAGTTTGTTAATTTGATTATAACTTCAAATTTTGAAAATACATTATATGATTATAGTTCTTTACAATATTATATTTTCTATATTTTCCATGAAAATTAAATATTTCCCTACCTCCTTATAAAGGGATTTTTCAATCAATACTCCTAGTGTAAATATTATTTTAATAAGGATATATCAATCAGTCCCTCTTATAATGCATATAAATTCCTTAATTGAAATATTTGTTATTATATATATGTTTGACTTTAATATAACCCTTATAATAGATTGGATTTCAATTTATAATTCAAAAATATATTTCCAAGGTGAGGAGATTATGATTTTGGATGGAGATGTGGAATACCTTGTCTTTCAAGGGGAGTCTACATCATCTCAAACATGTATCAATCCACCTTAAGTAGCTCTCCATAATAAAATTATGGGAGAAGCAAAGCAGACACAACCTATAGATGGTAAAGGTAATCTTTGAATAGAAGATGTTCCTATTATGAAATAATACACTAATTTATTTCTTGATGAGTTTCCTAGAAATACACCTGAGCATGAACATGAGTTTCTTAATGAACTCATCCCTAATAAAAATACCATATTTAAGACTCTATACAATATGGAAATAGTGGATTATTATAACTGAAAAAACAAACATGGGAGTTTTGTGAAAAAAGATTTATACGCCCTGGTGTTTCACCGTGGGGAGATCCTATTATTTTTGTTAAAAATAATGATGGGCCTATGAGGATATTAAATAACTAAAAGAAAATAAATGACACTACTATAAAGAACATGTATCCTCTACCCCACATTAATGAAATGTTCAATCAACTTCAGGTAGCTCAATATTTTTCGACAATTTATCTCTGTTATAGGTATCATAAATTGTGAATAATGATGAAAGATATACCAATAATGTTATTTGTCATGAGGTATGGACATTTTGAGTTTATATTAATTAAATTTAGATTGTGTAACAAATACTATATTTTATATATATAATGAAAATGGTATTCTAAGATTATCTTGATAATTACATTATGGTACTTATTAATGATATCTTGGTATACTTGAAAAGATATGAAGATCCTAAGATTCATTTTAGAATCATTCATGAAAATATTAAAGTAAATAAGTTACATAAGCTATTTAGTTATTGAAAATTAGAGATTTGGGATGTTTCTTTTCATGGACATATTTTCTCTAAGAATGGAAAATTATTTAATCCTTTAAATAAAATATTGTTTAAGAGAGTCATACCCTAATGAACATAGCTGATATACTTAGTTTCCTTGGGTTAGAATATCATTATCCTTGATTTGTTAAATATCTTTCCTAATTACCTATCCCATTAACAAATTTATCACATAAATGGGTTAAGTTCATATGGTCATAAGAATGTAATGTAATGAATCATCCTGGTCCAACTAGAAAATACACCTAAACCGGCCCATCACGCAATATGGGTAAAATTGAGAAAAAAATTAATATTGAATATAATAAAAATAATACATAAAACCATATTACGAAGTAAAAATAAACAATATACTTCAAAAACATACAGTCCTAGATATATTTGCTAAACTAGAATGAAATTCATAACCCCATGTGACCAACATTCAACCCAAAACCGACACAGTCCAAAAAAACAACAACAAGAGAAGTCAGCATACTACAAGATGCTCTTCCCTATAACTAAATCCTTCAATACAACATTTATAAATTCCCAAATTCACAAGTAGGGTGTTAGACAAATCTCCAAAGGAGAGAACCACAGTTTCTATGTAAGGTCTAATATCAATAATTCAACAAATCAAGCTTTTAAAAAATAGTTTTACAAATAATTTTCAAAATTCCAATCCATTTATAAATCATTTTCCCTTTTTCTTAATTGTTTTTTCATAAATAATTTCATATTCTAATATTATAAATTTTAAAATTAGAAATGATATGATAGGAAAGAATATCCATGAAAAAATAGGTTATAAAGTAAACATATATCCATAAAATAAACTATCATGTGAATCTATGTGATATAGCTTCATATAAAAATCTATGAGCAGCAATCCATGATATAAAAAAATCATGTAATAAATAACAATAAATGACTAATCAAAAATCATCTCACATATTTGGCTCAATCATATGGTACATTTTATAATAGATGCTCATAATCCTATATTAGAATACATTGGATCCAAATTATATTGATTCCTACTAGCTGATATCAAAAAATCAAGGTCTCTATTTAGATGCATAAAAGGTCTCTATCCAGATTCATAAAAGGTTCCCAATGTGCAAATGTTCAATACATTTTCAAAACCATGCTCAAATTTTCATTAAAAAGTTTTTAAATCCAAGTCAATCCACTTTTGTTTTTGGAAACCCATTTCCAAATCAACAAAATCCATTTCAAATAAAAAAAATCCCTTTTTGAAAACATTTTCCTTTCCAATAATTAAATTGAATCCACCTATCCCATAAAATAAATGAACAACCCAAATGAATTTAACAAGGACAACATGAAATCCATCAAATTATCCCATTATATAGAAACACCTACCTCAATACGTTATAAACCTAGATGATTTTGAAAATGATGAATGGAAACCAAGAGAAAAACCTCTATAAGATAAGGCACACCAAGAAAACGAAAATGATTAATAAAAAATTTGTAGCCTAAAAAAATATGAAACTAAAACCAATGAAGAAATAGAAGGATTACATACTCAAATAGAAGCAATCCAACCACAATGTTGATCAATTGTTGAACAAAGTGATCCAGGTAGGAAGGAATCACCCAGAATTGCCTTGGGAGCTCACTATGTCAATACAAGGGAATCTATAAATGATTTAATTAATTAAAAATATTTACATCATTCTGAAATCCTAAATTGTGACTATTACACATCTTGTAACCCATTTAAACATCTTTTATTCCATGAGGCTTAGATACAATGAAAAAAGAATTTCTTTTTTAATAGAAAAACATATTTAATATTTATATAGTGTGTAATATATACATAGCATGTATCCTTTCACATTGTGTACCCATTTCACAGCATCTTCTATGAAATTATTACACATCGTGTAACCCCATTACATGGCATGTAAATCCCTAAAAAAATTTATATTCTGGAGGTTTTATATTGAAATTTACAAAAAATATTTGAATTCACCATTACAGTTGTCCTACCAATTTACATTCTAGAATACTGAAACAAACGGAAAATGAAAAACAAAATAAAGGTCAAAAAATACCTAAAAAGTTAATAGGGTTTTATAATCACCCCACAATAAAAGATTTCTTCCTATAGAAATCCCTTCAGATACTGGATCCAAAACAAGATAAGGTCAGTGCTACCTCATCAACAAATCCTTCTCCCATGTCTTATGGCTATCAATTATGCACTACCATAGTACCTGGTCCAAGGGGGTCATTTTACCATGTAGTTACTTATCCTGAAGATCTATAATATAAATAGACTACTCAATCAAAGTGATATCCATCTCAAGATCAACATCCTCTCATCTAATCACATGGGAAGGATCTGGTATAGAACTCCTCAATAAGGGAAGTTGAAACACATCATGTATATAATTCAAACTAGACCAAAAGTGAAACTGATAGTCCACCCTCCCAATCCTTCCAATGATCTCAAAGGGTCACACAAACCTCAATACCAACTTACCCAACCTAACCAACAGGTGATGTACCAAACGAGATGAGACTCTAAGAAAGACATGATCACCGACCTCAAACTCCAACAGCTGACCCAGATGGTCTACATAGGATTTATTGATGACATTATACCATGATCAATTGCCTCTGGATCAACTTCACCAACTCTAGAATCACCTAAACAACACTTGGCCCAACCAAGGACCACTCTCCTTGCACTTCCCAACATAAGGTAGATCTACATGGCCACCCATACAAATCCTTTTAATAAAACATCTTTGTCAAATCCTCATTAATATTTTTATAGGAAATCTAAACCAAATAAAAAAAAATTCACAATATCCTCTAAAATAAAGCACACTATCTTGGAGAATATCCTCCAGAACCTGGATATAACTCTCTATTTGTTCATCCATTCATGGATGAAAATATATGCTCAATTTAATTTGGGAACACAACACTTCCTATAAACCATTCCAAAACCAAAATGTGAACCTCTTATCCCTATCAAAAACAACTATATAGGGAACCCTATGAAGTGTCACAATCTCTTAGAAATACAAGTCCCCAAGATGTCCCACTTTCACCACCTCCAAAATTGGTAGAAAATGCACTAATTTCAGGAGTTGATAAATGATCTTCCAAATTGCATCCTTACCACTAGGATTCTATGGAAATCTAATGAATAAATCCATGTAAATCTCATACCGCTTAAATACTAGAATCGGTAAAGGTTTAAACAACCCTACGGGTCTCTGGTGCTCTGCCTTTATTCTCTGACAAGTAAGGAACTGTGAAACGAAATATAATATCGAATTCCTCAACACTTTCCATCAATACTGATGCCTCAAGTTGTGATACATCTTGGTAGAACCACTATTCATGTACTAACAAGAATAGTATCCATTGTCCAACAACTCTTGTCTCAAGGAAAACAAAACAACCAACATGCTATAGAAACATAAGATCCATTGGGAGATTGATACCACTCACTTGAGTTCTTCCCTCCATAATGCTTTTCACTAAAGAATTGGAACGAAGTGTCCTAAAATTGTTTGAGTTTCACTCACACATCAAAAAATGAGTTATATTTCATTGAATCCAAGAATACATATCCACCACCTTCTTAAACTCCCAATATATTATTATAAACAAAATCATCAGAGACCACTACTCAACTGATTCCTTCACAACTTGTGTTGTAAAAAAATTTCTCAACACATCAACAACCGCATTTTAATTCCCAAGGGTATAAGAAATATCAAAATGAAAAGTATGAAGATTCTATACCCAATGTATATATTATAAATTTATATTTGTTTTAGTAAAAATATATATTTCAGGCTCTTATGGTCATAATATAATGTAATCCATACCATAAAGATACAGTGATTCCGCATTTTGAGTGCATGAATAACAGCTTACAACTGTAGATAATGGGTATGATATCTCTTCCTATGAGGGTGTAACTACAGAGATACTTAATACACAAACTATTTCCATTTCCTCAAAAAACATCCCAAACCAATACCAAAAGTACCATAGATTACATCATAACCTAACCTTGATTCCAAAATAATAAAAACTGGTGATGAATTGAACCGCATCTTTGGCTTCACAAAATATCTCTCACACTTTTCATTCCATTCAAACATTCCACTCTTATAGGTTAATGCTATAAAAAAATATGTGATCTTGGGAAAGTCTTGAACAAATCATCTATTCTAGCCATCCAAACCCAAGAAGATCTAGATCTATAAGACATTTTTGGGCTTCTCCTAGGATATAGCTTTCTATATATGTTTATGATCTATTGAGACACCCCTCTCTGATGTCACATGCCCTAGAAACATCATTTCTCCTATCCAAAACTCACACATGGAAATTATACCATACAGATGATGTTCTTTCAATGCTTAAAAAATGATATCCAAAATGTCTATATGCACCTATAAAATGGAGTGCAGAGAAATATCATCCATAAACACAACTTCAATAGAGTCCATGAATTGATGAAATATATGATTCATCAAATACATTAACACCACAGGAGTATTAATTAGACTGAATGACATTTCCAACAACTCAAAATACCCATATCTACTCCTAAATGTTGTCTTAGGTATGTACTCTTCCAAAAATCTCAAGTGGTGATACCCTAACTATGGGTAAATATTATAAAACCAATGATCCCCTTTAAGATGGTCAAAGAGATCATCAATACTTGGAAAAGGATATTTTTTCTTAATGGCCACCTAATTCAAATTTCAATAATAAATAAAAAATTTAAGGCTCTGGTCTTTCATTTTAGAGAAGATGACATGAAAATCCCATGGTGACATGCTATAAAAAATAAATCGTTTAGCCTCTAGTTCCTCAATATGGACCTTAATTTCCACCAATTTGTAGGTTCCATGTCATAAGATGACATAGAAATGAGCATCATACCAAGGATCGGGTGAATAATAAACTTGACCCATCTCTTCGGTGGAAAGAAAGAAAAGTCATCCTAAAAGACCTTAGGGTGTGCACACACACCTATAGGAATTTGACCACCCAAAAATGGTAAACTACATCAAGATACATCTCCAACAATTGAAACAACATTACTTTGGCATAAGAATTAACATTCCATTCCCTTACCAATCTAGAGTCTCAATCACTATAGTAAACGTGAGTGATTCAATTGGAAGATTGGAACTAAAACCTACGGTGTAATAGTCTATCACGGCCTTACACTAATCATTAAATATATGTTGACCATCAAGTCAAATATATCAAGATTAATAACTAAGAAGTCCCACTCCATATCAAAGTCCACTATCATCACACAATAGGTGGGACATATGAAACCTTGTTCAGACCTATTTCCCAAAGGTATGGAAAGATCAAATAACAATGGAAAAAGTTTTGAATGTAATCCATATATATCAACTAACATTGATAATATAAAAGAATGTGTAGCACCCATATCAAAAAAATATAACACCATAGTATATGAAATAAATATCATACCTCTAATAGTTGTTGGACCTACTTCAAATCTGTCTAGTGCATACTTCACTACATAAATTCATCAAGTATTAGCCACATGAACATCTCCTTTGGCCTGAGGATTACATCCACCACCCTTTGAAGCATCTTCACGAACATTCAAACCCTTGGTGAGAGTGGATCCTACTCTACTACCATAATACATCCTTGTAAAAAATATATTTGTAATGACCATCCACAAAGAAGATGAGTCTTAGGATCCTTCGTATAGTTACGATTGGTATGACCCATCCTTCCACAATGGTAGAAGACTACCTATTATTTCCCTATTTAATTCCATGAAATTGGTCCTAATGAATATTGGACACTCTTACAATTTATTTTATTCCCATAAGATATACCCTAGCTAAACATTAGGCTAATTAAAGCTCCACCAAAACCTGTCTTCCAATCTATGTATGCCTTAGACAATGATTCCTTGTCAACTACCTCTATAAAGGTCATATAGTTCAAGAGTATCTACATTTACTGATATCAGACCTCATTAGTAATTCAAACCTCTAGAGACTTGAAGTATTCAATAGTGATAAGCTCTGGTGCTAGATGCACTAACTCAAAAAAAATGGGTAGAATACCATAGAATGGTATGATCCCCCTGATATAAAGTCAGAAACACTCAAGTATTCATCACACACAATGTCTCAATATAGAACTACATGTTAATTATTTTCTTGAAGGACGAACATGTAATATCCTCATGTAACTTAACTTGCACAATAGAGTCCCGCAATCTTATTCATGGTCCCTAGAGTATATATGTGAAAAAACCCACCTTATATTCTTCAAGAGTCTTTGAGAATTTGAAGATCATTTCTATATAATCAAGACACTCATTGGATTCTTGGGGTCCATTATCACCATGAAATATGGGTGGATTTCATTATGTAAATTTTGATCCATGGACCACTATGTGTCTCAGGTTCCCAGCACCCACTTGACACAAAGTCTGAAAAATACAAATAACTGGTTCTAGCAAAGTATGGTCTCTTGGAGGGCCCACAAATGAGACTTTTCACATAGCTTCCTCTCCTAGAATTGTAAGATATCTTCTTGACAACATTGTATAAAAAAATTCCAAAAACCAATTAGTCACGATCAATTTCCAAAATCATAGGACCAAAATAATGTATTAATAACAAATCATTAAAACATTAATAAATTAAAGAAACCAGAAAAAATAAACCATACTTTTAAAAGTAATAGGTAAATTCCAATAAAATTCCCATACATTTCACTCAAATTAACACAAAATCCAAGTCCCAAACATGGTGAAAATCGCTAACCACAAATGGTAACTCGGTTTTAGCCATGGAAGTGAGCTATCCAAGACCCTTTTCGGAACCTCCTATCTGAATTCCAATAGTCCTAACTCTAGTATACCTAATACATAGAACCAAACTCAGGCAGTGCCAACACACTTCTGGCTGATAATCCCCTCTAATACCAAATTAGAACAAATTAACCCAGTTCAACAAGACAATTGACCTGAATAGACCCATATAATGATATGGTTAAAATAGGATAAAGAAAACTAGTCTTGAATATAAGAAAAACAATACATACTACTATAGTATGAAATGGAAATAGATAATATACCAAAAAAACCTATAATACAAGCCACACTGGCTAATCCAAAATGTTATTAATATCCCCATGTCACCAATAGTAACCTCCAGACCAACAAAAACTGAAAGTAATAAAAATAAGATAATCCAACATAATTCATGTTTCTCTCCCATTTACTTGAATCTTGAAATATATCATCTATAAAATCCCAAAGGCATAAGTGGTGTTTGATCCAAATCCTTGTAAGATACCACCACAATTTTTATACACGCTTTAATATCAAGAATTCAACAACTAATACATTTAAAAAAATAGTTTTACAAATCATTTTCATAAATTCATACAATATATAAATCATTTTCCCATATTCTTCTTTTGGTTTTCATAAATCCTTTCATATTATCAAAACTAGAAATAAGATAAGTTGAAGTGATAATAAAGGTAATCATTACCATAAAACAATCGGTAAGAAAGTAAATAGATATCCATGAAATAACCTATCTTGTGAAACTATGTTGTACAACCTCAAATAAAAATTTGTGATCATAAATCCATGATATAAAAAATCATGTTATAAATAACTTTAAATGACAAATGAAAAAGCACTTCACATATTGGTATCAATCCTATGGATCACTATGTACTAGAAACTCAAAATAATGAATAGGATTATGTTGGATCCAAAAGATATTGATTCCTAATATTTGATATCACAAAAGGTTACCTCCTTATTGTGAAATGCATACTAAGGATACCTATGTCTCTATCCCAATTCACCCAAGGTTATCAATGTGTAATTTCAAATTAAATTTTAAAAAACATGCTCATATTTTCATTAATTTGTTTTCAAAGTCAAATTGATCCACTTTAGAGTTTAAAAATCCATTTAAAAATCAATTAAAACCTTTTAAAAGAAAAAAAATACCTTTTTGAAAACATTTCCCATTCTAGGAAATCATTTTAAAACACTTATCACTTTAAATAAATGAAAAAACAAAATATATTTATCAATAATAACATGAAATTCATCTAATAAGCCCATTTTATAGAAACACCTACCTCAAAGTTGTAGAAACTTAGCTACATTCAACAATGGTGTCTAAAAACAAAGAGAACAACCTCAGAAAGACAATGTATTCCAAGAAACTAAATAGTATCAATAGAAAATACTATCTGATCACAAATCCATATCCTAACCGAAGTCATAACCAAATACACATAATAACAAGAAGTATTCCATAGCTAAAGAGAATCAATCCAACTACAATAGTGATCAATCAATGAACAAAGAAATCCAGACTAGAAGGAATCACCCAAAATCACCTAGGGTGCTCTCTAGGTATGTTAGGTTAGGATGACTATGATAAAGAAAAATATACATCATGGGTGAATAGTGGTCTTCAAAATTTTGATATATTAAAAATAAATCTCTTTTTATGAAGTGAAACTTTCCTTCTCTCTTAAAGAAGAGTGATAAGTAAAACAATAATGGAAAAGAACACATAGAAGTATAGTGGTTCAGGGCACAAAGATCCCATAGTTCACTCCACCAATGCCTAACTCCACTATCATGATTATTCTAAATAGAAGGTCCTCTTATCCTGAGACCTTATCGACTGAGTATAAGTATTTGATACCTCACATGGATTTTATAGATCCATATGGTTCATTAAAAATGAATCATAAAGCCATAGATTTGTATAAGAATAGGACACTTCCCCATGACTGAGTTCGAGAAGTCAAAACTCCATAAAATAAAGAGAGATTTTTTTTTATTTAGAACACATGTTAAACTTCATAGTTGAAGTAATAACTGACATATGTATTCATATATTCAATAATTCACAACAACAAATAGATCTTCAACATTTCACAGGCACTCTTCAAATAGTGATACAAAATAAACCATACATATGTATAAACATGTATGTCTCCAAATTGTATCTCCAACCAATTCTTTATTGTTCTATGTAGAATAAGATGTAAAAATAAAATGTAGTATCAAAAATAAAAACAATATGGAGATGATAGCTCAAAACATATATGTCTCCTAAGTGTATCTCTGAAGGCAATGACACACTTGATGTATTTCAAATATTTTTTTCCTTATGTATATTTCTTTTCCTCTATGTATACTTTTCTGATGAAGAGTATCTTGTTATTTATACAGTTGGTCAAATAGCTCCAGGTCAAACCAGGTCTAGAAATATGTCACAATAAATTGTGAATATTTGAATTCAAAATAATTCAAGTGATTTGAAACATTCATTAATAATAGAAACAATATACTTCATTGAATATGATCCTTTAAGTGAATCATAACAAGCCTTTGAATCAATCATAAGGAACCTTTAAATAAATATTTACATTCAGTAAGACTGTTGCATAAATCTTTGATAAAATTATAGATTTAAAACTCTATCATAGAATAGTAAAATGTAGGGTTAATTCTTATAAAAAACCCCAAATATAGGGTTGATAAAGTATGTCTGATCACAAAAGTAGGGTAGATGTACCATACATTTGTTTCCTCAAATTTAGGGTTCCTCATAAATGTAGGGTTACGTAACCATACATTTCTGGAAACATTGGTTATATAATCCATATGTGATATCTCAAACATAGGGCTGCGGAACTATACATTTTTCTTACACATGTAGGGTATGAACAGTGTTTCCAAAATATGTTTAAACATTTATAGAATACTTCAACAAATATTTCCTATAGATCAATGACAAGAAAATTTTTCCATAAGAAATATTCATATGAATATTAACTTCTTGAAATTTACTTAAAAGAAAATTCATTAGTAACATAAATTTGGGAATTTGTGATTATCAAAATAAAAAAAAATTAATCAACACATTCTCAAAAATCTCTCCCTTCCTGATGACCAAAAAAACCATATCAAAATACGTATAATTTTTTAAAAAAATAGTAGAATATATTTTCATAACCATAATTAAAAATTTATCCCATAATATCCCATTATATAATTTTTCTTTTGTTGAAATCCTTTCCTCCTATTATAAGGATAAAACTATAAAATTCTCCCACTTTTGTGATATCCAAGATATTAGAGTAAAGAGTATTTAAAATAAACTAACACTAAATTTATGCTTTAAAAAGGTATAGATAAGTAAACAATTAGTATTTATTTAGTAAATAAAATAATAATTTACTAAAATAATATCTCTAATTTATAGTATATTCAATTAATTTAAATATTTATAAAAGAAATAAAATAATTTTTAACTAATTTATGCACAAGTAATATTTAAAACAAAAATATTTTTATTATTATTTTTACATACAGCAATAAACTTATTTATGAGATTATTAAATATCAAGTTTGTCCTTATTTAAGATAACTTAATAAGAGGATAGGAAAACGAAATTATGAAGAAACATATAGTTTTCTATTACTAAACAACATATATTGTATAAAATACATATAATGTTGATTTTAAATAATAATAAAATTAAATAGAAGGGTTTGGAAGAAGTATACGGTTCATGTGAAATTTTCAAAATTCAAAATTCTTCACATAAAGTGGTTGATACTATTTCCCATTATTCTAATCTATTTTGAGCATATGTTGTTATTTGATATGAATAATATGAACATTGTTCAAGAATAAACAAAATTATCTTATCAAGATCCATCTTTTTAGTAGCTTCTCTTTTGAAAAACTCTATCTGACTTAGCATTTTTACCTTGAAAGTTTCAAAACCAACTTTTGAGATCAAAATAATTTTTATATTCTGATATTATTTATGTAATGAATCAAAAACAAATTTTGGCATAGAATATTTATATAGTTCTTTATATGACTTTCAAGATTCATCCAAAGTAGCATGCATATTCACATTTTTCTTCATTCAGAGTTAAAACATTGAACATAATATTTTCATAACTTATTTGAGATGATGAAACATCCAATTATTCATCACAATGAACACTATCTTTTCTTTCAAGAGTATTTTCAAACTAATGTTTATCATATGAAACCAAATATTATTTTAATAAATTGAAAGGATTACCTTTCATCCTTTTGACAAAAAGATTTCCTTTTGAACATGATATTCTTGACCACTTAATCTAATTGTGACTAGTTTTTATAATCTTATAAACAATATATTTCAAAAAAGATAGTTTTGTAATTTAAAAGTTTAAGAACATGGTTCTGGGGTTTTTAGAAGGAAAACAATATGTTTTTTTCTCACACAATGCAAATGATGTTCAATATCCTTGAGTTGAAAAGTAAGGAATAGTCATTACATATTTTAATTTTTGAAAAAACATATTACATAATAAATGTGTTTTAATTTTTTAAACAAATGAAATTTTAAGGTCATGAAATATAAAGATTTCTATATATTTTAAAAATGGAAAAAATAAGTTCTTTTATAATTTAAACAAAAACAACATTCAGAAATATTTGAAATTTTTTATTAATATTTACAATTAAAATACATCAAAACTTGATTCAATGAGTAAAGAATAAAAATATAAAATTTTTACATATATCTTTCTTTCCCAATATAAAATTGTTAATACACTAAAATCAAAAAAACATAATAATTCCTAGATCATTGATTTTAATACTGAGGATTTTTATTGCAAACTACATCGGAGTTTTTTACTCCTTTAGTATAGATTTTCATATATCCATCGATCGATAACTTAAATATTTAAAAATGTTTCATGGTTTTTTAATCCAAAAAAAACATAAAATACATGTGATTTTTGGTACCCATATTCTTTTAGGTTCATTAGTGTTAGAAATTAAATTCCTAGGTAACCAAACCTATTTAGTTTGTGTAGAAATTATACTATTTAAGTTGAATAATTATTTTAAGAAAAAAAATTAACACCAGAAATTTGATTTTTTTTAAAACCATTAATCATTCGCATAATATTGCAATAAAAAATTAACTGTAGATATATTATTGTTATTTTGACCAAAATAAAAGTAATTATTATATTTTTTGGACTTTCCCCATTGCTTCGTATTAAAAAAATTTATTTCTAAAGTTTAATTTTTTTAAGGATTTGGTTTAAATATTTTTATGATTTTATCATTATATTATAATCATGTTTTTTTATTGTTAACATCATCCAATAGTTTTTAAAATTTAGTATCATCCAATAAATAATAAATTTTAAAAGAATTTTATTTTAAATATTCAATCTATTTTAACAAATTTTATTTATCTAATGTAATATTATCATAAGATTTTATAATTTTTATATGATTATTGTTTAAGGATTTATATTTAAATTTTAGCATAAAACATTATTTATTTAATTCATTATAAGATAGTTTTTCCCAACTAGGGTTTTGAGAGTAAAAAGATTATACCTCATTAGTATGAGCGATAAGACATACCATTTTTTATGTTTAGTCTCAGAATCTATAGAAGATTCATCATGGGAACCTGAGGTATTAATCTAGATAGCCTTCACAAATTTCTTACATTTTCTCTTTTAATCAGAACACCTTTTATATTTTAGTACTGGATAGTTATCCATTGAATGAACTTTTTCCTTACATTCACATATTCTACTTTCTCAAGACCCTTTATTTTTCTTTCGATCTTTCTTTTCAAATTTATTATCAATATATGATAAACCATCAAAAAAATATTTTTTTTCATGAAAAATATGATTTACCCATAGTAGTTTTGTGAGCTTATTCTTTATGTTTTATATGGTTTCCAATTTCATCCAACATCTCAACTTCATGCATCATTAAAGTTCCAATCAACTCCTTCAGAGATATATTTTTCATAGGATTGTATTGATGTATAGATAAAAATATTCAGTTCCACTTAGTGTGTAGTTGTTGACACTCTATTCCATCACATAATCTAAAAAGTGAGGAAGGGAAATGCCTTAGAAAAAGGATGATAAAATACAATAAGAAAAACAATATTTACAAACGATTGAAAATTAGATCACCCAAGTCAAGTCGAGGATCTATCGGCACGCAAGGTATTTGAGTACTGATTTCATGTGTGCATCCTACTTGCACGTCCCACCACCATTTCACCTAGGGTCACTTATTTTCCTATAAATAGACCCTTAGGGCCTTTATTTGTACAGATGAAATTCCCTAAATCCTAATTGCTGCTCTGGTTTCCCTAGTACTTCACCCAAGTCATGTCGAGGATCTATCGGCACGCAAGGTATTTGAGTACTGATTTCATGTGTGCATCCTACTTGCACGTCCCACCACCATTTCACCTAGGGTCACTTATTTTCCTATAAATAGACCCTTAGGGCCTTTATTTGTACAGATGAAATTCCCTAAATCCTAATTGCTGCTCCGGTTTCCCTAGTACTTCACCCAAGTCTTCTGAAACCTTCAAGGTAGTTCTTTAACACATATAGAAAATGAATTGAAGGAGTAACATAGGACTTTAGTTCTGTTAGTGTTCGAAATTGATTACCCTTTAGCGCCTAAAGTTTACAACCTCTCTAAATCAGAAACACTTGCACTCCACCAATTCATATCAAAGGAACATGAGCGACCCACTTATGGGAAGACCTATGAATACTCTTGAAGGATTGATTCAAGTATCATTGAAGTATTAACATCTAGGTTTTTATTCACATAATTTGACATTTGTTCACCCAAGCCTACTTATTTCCCCATACCTGTGGGCCAGATACTTACTTGGGTTCCCTTGTTTGATGCACCTAATCCCTTCAATATACAAAGACTTTTATCAGGCCTTCTTCAAAGACATTAATGGAAAGGTTCCTTCTTCATTGGTTCCCTTGTTTTAAAGTTATTATGTTGACACCACCACCAAAACCTCTTAACATATCAAAAACTTTGGGAAGGGCACATCAGCTTGTCTCCTATTTGGGTTTTTATATTTGCAGTAAGAGGTTTCCCATGTATTTTTTACAATGGGTTAGGATTCCTGGAGTGTATGTAGGTTTTTATATCTGTAGACATATGGACTTTTATCCCATGAATAGTGTTGGGAAGTTCCTGGTTTGGATTATTGAGGTTTGGGTTCTATCCTCCCATTCACATCTCTAAAACTTGGAACCCCAGGTTTCTAGTAGGGAAGGTACAGTTCACACCTGCTTTTCCTTTTGAACAAATGAAAGGTCTCCCTCCCCTACTAGGCCCAATGTTAGGGAACCCATCCTAATGTAAGCCCCTAAATTTTAATGTAGGAGGTTTTAGTCTTCATCCTCTCTACATCCTTCACCTTCACTCCTTTCATATACATTCGACCCCTGTCTAATGTAAAAAGAACTTAGGGAAGGCACATCACCTCTCCCTATTCCCCGGTTACCTTGGCCTCATCCACCATCATCATTATAGGCACATCCTAATCAATTAGAAGAGGATGAAAATTGTGTGTGCCTTTGTTGAATCATTTACATCCTATTGTTTCTTACACCAATCATGACTCACATGGGCTTATATATTTTCCATGATCACAATATTTTCACAAACACACCTTCTAGAACTATGAGAACTCTGATTCCCAGCAAAATTGAGATACATAAAAATCCTTCATAAGGCCCAAGATCCATCCCATTTTATCAATAAATGGGTATCCTCCTTAGGAGTAACCCCCAAATTAAACCCCCAAATCACCAAGGAATCCTTTTGAGAAAGTAATCCCAAATTTATTTCTCTTAAAGAGAAATAATCTCCTATGAGACTAATTAAACTATGTGGGATTTTATTCCCATCCAAGTGGGATACATTGAAAGCCTCTCTGAGGTTCTAACACTACACTTCAAGTCAGCCATGTTCTTCCTGGGACACATTCCCAATAGGGTCTAACCCAACTTAGAAACCCATATTAATTCCAAAATCCTTGGGAGGATTTGGCCTAAGTCCAAACCGAACCTTGAATAAGAACCTTTCGCTTAGATTTCATTACCACATGACATTAAAATATATGGATAGGTCCTTATCACATGACCTTAAAAGGTATGGTGTGTCCCATTTAGTGGAACCAAACTAGTATAGTTATAATTACTTTCATAATGATACGTAGGTAGCTAATTTATGGGTATGATCCCAACATCAAAACAAACATTCGTCTCCTTGGATGATGATAAATTTTAGAGTGCCCCATTGAGTGGATTAAAAACCAGTATTATCAGAATTATGGTTAAAAGAATCTCTAAATAGTATATGAGAGGATACTGTTGATGGAGAACATCGAATAAACATGGATTTCACCATTAATGAAGAACCTCGAATACCTACGTATGATTCTAAATTTCACACATGATAACAATTGATTTCAAATTCGAAGGAAAACCTATGTTATACTTGGTGAATTAATATGTATTCATTAAAATATTTCAAATTGATAAGAGAATCCTGAAGTGGGTAATAATTCCCCTAATAGTTTGTGATGAGTCCGACCTCCCATCCTCTTGACCAATGCATGTTTTTAAGTATCGTAGGTTCAAACTTAACGAACACATACCTATGGAAAGAAGGTCCCTTTTGGATAAATAATTATAATATGTTTCCAGTTCCATAAATAAATCCAATGTAAATCACTTGGATATACTGATTACTAACCAGAACGGATGTTCTGAGGAACTGTGAAACAAAAAATGGTGAACTCAACGTGAATCCTTAACCAAGTTAATAGTGTTACCCATCTGTCAGTCCCCTATCAATTGATAGATGAAGGCCAGAAAAATAAATCAATTACACATTTATCCATATAAAATATTTTTTTTAATGGATCTCATTGTTTTTCTCAAGTTTTACCAAAACTCCCTTCACTCCAAATGGATTCCTTCATGTTTTAACCCATGAATGCACTGGCCACTGCTCATGCTAGATCCTCATCCACTAGACAGACGTCATCAGCAACTCAGTGTCTTTAATTATAGGTATATAATTTTCTTGTAAGGGAATATCTCCAACATAGTAATATCCCAACCTTGGAGGCTACCCAAAGGCTCTCCAAGTTAGTAATAACCCTTGATTGTCTAATATGAGATGACTGGTGGTCAAGAAGAAGACAGTTCCAACCACCGTCTTCAACCGTTTTGGGTCCTTATACATAGAATGCAACTACTAGTCTCTCTCATACTATAGGTAGGTGGATAAATAGTTCACTCATAGCCTCAATTTTAAGATTCCAGGGTCCTTCACAAGGGCTCCTACCAACAATCACCATCATCAGAATCGTGCTGTAGTAAACCCCCAACACATTGGGGGTGTTGCATTCGGTTGTTCAACTCTGGTCCATAAGACCCGGGAATGCAAGAAGAACCTCTGAAGACAACTTTAGGCTAACATGGTGTATGTTCTTACCTTTTCCTCCTCTATAGATGTTCATCAACCTAACGTGATGTCAAACAATTAACTGGAACAGACACACTTCTGTCCCAATTTTCAACCCAGCAAACTCGGCTAGAAGAGGCCCACCAATCCTACCAGTAAAATTCAGTGGATTACCATGAGTAATCATGAACACCTATTTAAAAACTATCATCCAGTAAGAAGGAACTTCTGAAAGTTTTCAAGGAAGACCACCAATCAAATATGGCGGTAACTGGTAAGCAGGAACATACACTTGCTTACACTCACCAATTCTTCCAGCAATCTCGTCTGTCAGCATTGAAAGAAGTCCTTCAACCAACCATACATGGGTGAAAAAACTAGAAGGTGAATACACCTACCATCATTCATTAATCCTATCAACAATCTCTTTTGGTAGCACCCAGGTAAGTCAGTCAGAAAGCTTCTATAATAAACCTGGGGAAAACCCAACTCTAAATCCCCATACATGAGTATTTTCAGTATCCACTGACTAGAATAAGAGGATGGGATAACACACATACACCTACTCTATATATGAAATGGATTTATATTCTCATTTTTTCTACTAATTTCACCAAACATATTTTAGAATTGGTGAAAGGGAAGACACAAATTCTTTCCAATATTCTATAAGCATGCCCGAATATCATAACAGAAACATTAGTAGTACTTGGTGAACATACACCTATTTCTCTCCCAACACATGGGATGACTCATTGTCATTCCATCCCAGAATAGATACAATCCTTTGTTCCATCCCAGGAGGGTTATGGGGAATACTCCTCCATATCTTATAGATGACCAGATCAGGAACATACACACTTTCCAATTGGAGGTAGTCAAATCACTCTGATGACCACTATAAGGTAGGAACATAAACTTGTCTATGATAACCAATTCTCTCAGCAAGTGGTTCTATGTACATATAAATGAGCATCTAAGAACAAGTCTCTCCAAAAACTGTTAAAAAATCAAAGGACGATCTGCGATCTGGCTCCTCTTAATGCTAGATTTCTTGAAGCCATCATACATTTATCTATTGAAACTCAGAATCCTACCCTCTCATTTAAAAATTATGGGAGTAGAAGGAGTAATTCTGAAGTTTCACATCATACACTTCATCATGAAGGCTTTCTTCATGAAACATTCAGTCAATATAGAGAACCTGTCTTCAGATGAGAGCCATGGAACCGCTCCATGTGGCCAAAAGACCAAAGATCAAGTGGAATTATCCCATGTTGTAATCTACCATGGTGGTCCCCCCATGATAGCATTCTCTATGAAAGTTCCATCTCTAGCAGGGTTTCACATTGTCAAGATAATTCTTTAATTGACAATGTAGTAATGAGAAATCCATCTTATCTCGAGGTACATTCTAATATAAGGCCAGACATCTCTGATGGATTGTCACTAACTGGTGAAATACTTTCTCAACCAGAAGACATCTTAAAGGGATAGTCATTCTATGACCCTCCCTTGGGCTATTTTTCTTCTAATATAGTAGAGGAAAAACACAATTGATTCCATTGTTTATAATAAAACAATCGAGAAGCATCCACTACGGTCAGATCATGTAGAGAAAACTCTAGAAAAAGATGATGATAATATGTTGAATATGAGAAAATAATTGGCTAATGTTGAAATACTAGTCATGTTATGGCCTTTGGAAAACTCCAAATACAACATTTCAGAATTGAAGGAATAGGATTGCATTCCCGATATCTGCCTCAACTTATAGAAGACTCTTTATCATTCGAAAACCAAATTATTACCATATGATTAATATTAATGTATTTTAAAGGTAATATAAGGGTTGAAATGCCAAATAGACTAGGAATCTCTTCCAGTTTCTTAACATCCAAAGGATGAAAAGTAGTAGGGAACCCTTCCACATGCATGCCTCGATCCACTCAAGAGACTAGATCAGTTATTTTCTAATACCCCATATGGTGTTCTTATTAAAGGATGGGGTGCACATAGAGCATTGAATTTCATTGCGCTCCTAAATCATAAAAGCCCACCAAAAGTAGTCTCATGCAATTCATTGCCCATGGATGGATACAATAAATAGATTTTGTGTGTAATCAAAGATACGCTCAAGAACAAGCCTCATCTATCTCTCATTAGAGTCAAGAGCAAAGAGAATAAGTTGTTGAGATAATTTTTCATCAAGCATCTGAAAACATTAAGTAGGCCTCCCTCTTAGAGGATGGCAGCCATCAAATGGTGAAAATGTTTAAAATAGTAAATTGGTCTTCCAAAATAGGTGATTTGAGTGGTTGTAGGATAATTCACCCAGCCAATGTACAAACCAAAATTCACAAAATCAAAACAGAAACTATGTGAATCTCAGATATTTCAGTTCAAAAACTACCCCATCCTGTAGGGTTTGGGGGTTATTTAATTAAACCTTTTAATTCAATAAAAAATGGTCAACTGTTTAAGGAAGAAGAAAAATAATATCCCCAGTCTGTAGGGATGGGGGATTTTTCACATCTACAATTCTCTCCTAAACGGAAGTTGGTTTTATCCTTATTAGGGAAGAAGCCACAAAGTGAATGCACAACTAAACTATCCAAGGATTCCATTTAGGTTATTTTCTACCAAATAGTTCCCAATAATTCAGCATATAGGAAAATAGATTCTCTTAGAAGATACAGAAGGAGGTGATCTTACCAAGATACTGACAAGAATCCAACAATGAATTGTGGATCAGTGAATGTCATTAATACCATTATAGAAGATCCTCCAGAGAATGATTCTAGTTCAAGGGAGTCATAAGATGAAGGTCTTATCCATAACCTGGTACACACTGAATAAAATGAAGGAGGTTTTCATACCTAAAATCAAAGGATTACATAGAATCTAGGAATTCCTTCAAGTAAACAACTCCCACCCCTTCAAAAGGAATCCAAAAAGGGGGGAGTTAATGGTCAGATCACGTCTCAATTTTCCAGTGGTGAAGTTCAATATATGTTTCTTGAAGAAATATTTTCCCAACAATAAGAGGAGATGAAGGAGTTGAAAAGACTCAATGCAAAGTTACTTCAAAGTAGCATTTCTGCTAGACATGCTCCCCAAGAAGATCATCAGTTTTCACATCTTGTAGGAACTCATTATCAAAGAGGATTTGTTTAGACTATAGATATGGATAAGGAAATACCTTCATTGGGTACACAACTATAGTAGGATCAAACACATCTTTATAGTCTTGTACCCATGGGTTATCCAAGGAAAATACTAGTAGAAATACCACCAGGGGTTTTTCCAGTCTTTGCTCTAGTTAAAGCTCTAGATACTGTACATGTAAAAGTACCATATCATCTAGATATTCCCCAAATTATTATGAATACAATTGAGACATTAACAACTTTATTGAATCTATGGAAGAATGGTGTGCGGCAGTATAACCAAAAAAGAAAGTTTACCCCAAATGGGTGGATCTGATCCCTCCAACACCAAACTTTTTGAGTACTAAATTTTCAATATTTAATGGTTTAGGAGATCTAGAGCAGCACTTAATTAATTTTGTTTCTCATTATGATCCCATGATGGGGAACCCTTAGAAACAAGAAGCAATAAAGATCATATTCTTTGTGAAATAATTACAGGTGCCCGCTTTTGTCTATTATACAAGTTTGTAGTAGCAACCTATTACTTGATGGAAAGACTTGCATCAGAAATTCCTTCTCTAATTCAGCTCACTGATGTCGAAGAAAACAATTTTTTAATAAAAATTGAAAAAAAGTGAGAATTATAGAGTTTCATATTTCATTTCTCATTGGAAAGGATTAATATATTCCTTAAATATATCACTCCCTCGAGAATAGTTGTTTCCAATTTGTGGGGAAAATTTGTGTGATGAGTAACGCACACCACTAATACCTGTGAAATACATAGGATGGTTTCAAGACCTTGCTTCATTTTCCCAACAAGTGGAGGATTCCATTTTTGAAACTAAAGATAAATCTCATGTAATTCCATTAGCTCTGGGAAGGAGAATAAGGAAAGTAGATGTTTTTATAGTCACACTCAAACCTGAACTTATACCATTTTTCTACTTAAAAACCATCATCATACCAAAGCGCTCCGCCTCTCAAGCATTATCAGTAATGACCCCCTCATTAAGATGATAAAAAGTTTCAAATGTGGAGATATTTTGAGGAATTAAAGAAAAAATTATTCTTTTCAGAATGAATAGGTTCTTTGTTACTTAATTTAAACATTAGAAAATAATTTGGTTTAGTTTCCAAATCCAAAGAAACCAATAAAATAAGGAGGTGAAGATCTTATAAATAATTGTACATTTCACCAAATGTTGGGCCATCTCATTCAAGAGTGTTTTGGTTTCAAAGAACTCCTGCCAAAAATGGTTGCCTCTAGACAAGTGAAACTAAAAAGTTCATTATCCCAAGTAACATGTATTACTACTACTAATCTAGAAAAAAGAAGTCGAATGGAAGGAAGTCAAAAAAATACTCAGAAGGATGATTATTGGATGATCATGAAAATGATTAATCAAACTCATTTTTTTCTATAAACATAGTTGAAACAAATGATTGTGTCTTCTACCACTTCCGTCATAACAAATCCTTCTTTATCAAAAGATCATTCCTTTAAAGGTAAATCCTCAAAAAAGTGACATGATAAAAAATATAAAGAGCAGTCAGAAGGGGATGATCACATGTAAAGGCCAAAGTATTCCTTGACATTGGCATATTTCTTGCGATCTATCTCAAAAGCACGGGCACCGCCCTACCAAATGGAACAACCAGAACCAACCTGTCAAGAAGAATCTTCATCAAATGAATAATTGATCTTTAGTTCTATTAAAATTATCCATTTAATTGACCCCTATGAAAATGATGATTCTAGATATGATTATCATGAATTCCCTATACCTAATTGGGGAACTATAGAGCCAAGGTCGAGGGTACAGGGGAATACATGGATATTCTAGAAACCACAATTTTAATTCTACCCCTATTTGAACCATATATGTGGATGAAACTCATAGGAGATCCCTTTAGCATGCTCAAAAAGAACAAGAAAATTCTCCCATGCATGGAAGGATCAGTCCAAACGTGATTAACTTGGAAGACTGATTTGAGGTTACACTATTATTATCTTATCAAGTAGATAGACCTAGTCTGTATAATACACCAATAGTAGAAGTATTTCAAGATTCTTCCTTGACATAGGGTACATCTACATCAGTAACATCAACTTCTAAGGCACCTGAAAAACCACATCTCCCTGATGTAAAACACATACCTCTTGACTAGAAGTATGATGTTTTGAAATAGTTATCCCAACTACCTGCCAAGTTTTCAATCTTGGATGCCTTAAATCTATCAAAAGATCTTCAAGAATCACTTATTGATGCCTTTTCAAGTCTTCAAGTGTTTGAAACCGAGGTTGTTGTAGCTGAGTTTTACCGTATAGATAATGATCCAACAAAATTTCATGTATTCATATCTTTTACGAATGAAGATGAAGATGATGTTTTACATGGACACATCAAGCTCTTGTATATATATGGATGGGTAAATGATATATACATCTGACGAGCCTTCATTGATAATGGATCATAAGTCAACCTCATTATTATTTGTACACTTCATTGATTGTGTCTCACTAAATATGACTTATATCATTATACTTTGATGTTTCAAGTTTATGAATAGAATGAACAAGAAACTCTAGGTGAGATTTCATTCAGAACAGAGTTTTGAGATCTTGTGTCTAATTCATATTTCACGGTTGTCCGTCAGGACATACCCTTCAACATTCTACATGGAAGGCATTGCCTACATCAACATGTGGCCATTACTTCATCATATAACCAATGTCTCAATTATAACTTCAATGGTCAAATTGGGAAATTTTATGGTGATAAGGTTCCATTAAAAATGTGTTAATATCAGTATATTGAAGTAGAATTTTATCACACAAAGGGAATAAGCTCTGTGGAAAAGGATGTAAGAAGAATCAATTATATTAATGGTTTAGAAAAGATACCTACTAACCCATTAAAACATTTAATTATATATTAAGTGTTTCCTATTAAAATATTGGAAAGGATGGATATAACGACCCATACTTTACATACATTGTTAATACTTCAAAATTGAAGCATACTTATTACAACATATAACAAAACCACGAAAGGACCGTATAGGTATAGTGTATTTAGAAACTGGGAAACATAAACAACTGGTTCATAAAGCATCAACTTTGCCTCCCACTTATTTCATCATATCTAGAGTCCCTTTTTGGCATAGTCTACTTAATAACCTTCTTCCTGACCTGGGGAAATAAAACATACAAAAGGGTGCGCTCAAATGCTCAGTAAGGGTAAACAAAAGAAATATCAATCGCATCGTATACATAAGCAAATAACTTTTGGAAATCTTAACATGAAAAAGAGATTATAATTTCATAACATGGGATAAATCATGGTAGTGAAATGTAATCACAATAATCATAACTTAAAACATGAAACTTTGTGGCATTCACATATAATCATAGAGAATCATTTCTTGTTAGTAAACACTCATTTCCAAGACTATCTTAGTGGACAAAGTCCCTTTCTAAATCGAGTCACCCTCGTTTCAGTCCTGTTTCACTGAACCGGTATAACCTACCGTTCCAGCCATGTCTATCTCATGAGATATAAAATATTTACCCAATGCATTGGAGGGAGATATAGGTCCCACCCATCTCATAATGATACCATTCTTATGTGTGCCACAAAATCATAAATCATACATCATTGCATAACCCATGTAATAAAATGGGATTCTTAAACATCATGCCATCATAATCCATAAACAATTGATATCATTTCATCATAAGAAAATTGAAACCATTTAAATCATAGAGACATTTTACTTGAAACATACATATCAAATAACGTCATCTTAGATGGAAAATAGTTTTGAAAAAACACTTGAAATGAATTCTTGAGGAAAATATCCTTTCTTCTTTAAAAACATTTTTCCTTTCTTAACATGTCATAAAACATTAAACTAAAAGAATTTGATTAAAAATAAACGTGAAAACCTGTAAAGGAAATTTCTTGGAAATAATTTTTTAAAAATCCATTCATGTCGTATAAGTTAAAAAAACATTCTTTGTACTTTTGTCGGAAAAGTCAAAAAGTACCTCGTACGAAAAACGACAAAAGATTCCTTTCATATTCTTTACTAAAAACTCACCGAAGGGTAAAATTGGATTTAAACAATTGTAGGTGGATGGAAATAATATTACATTTTCAGGAAACATGGATGTGGATGATAAAATACACCCCAGTAAATACTAAAGTATAAACAATCTCGGATAAAAATGAGATTGTGATATTTCCCTTACCTTAGGTCCGACTTGCTTTGTAAGTGTCTGAACCTCCTGTATAATGATTTAAATAATGTTATTTAATTATTCCAGAATCATACTTATTTTTATGATATCATATATGGTCATATTCTTAGCTTCTTAGTAGTAATATTTCATTGCTACTTGTTATTCGGGTGTTTATAACTTTTTGTTTTTATGCGTGTTTTGTCGAGTACATTCTTATTCTTCTCTTTAGGTTATAGATACCTCATTTCCAGAATGGTATTAGTGTAATATATATCATATTCATTCATTCAATTCATTTTTATAATCATTATGAAATGAAGATCATGTAGAACGAGTCGCATCGCATCGTGGAGACGGTATTCCGTACGTACGCACGAGTGATGATATCGTTCCTATGATCGTGGAATTGTATTGGAGTATATGTATACTATTTCAGAATCAATATCACTTTATTATAGTCATATATGGTCATTATTTACACCATTATACCCATCCAAGTAAGGTGGTGGTGGAAAATAGATTACACCACGGCGTGGAGACGGTATTCCGTATGTACGCACGCGCGGTGATTTCTTTTTCCGTAGGATGGATAGGTGGTGAAATAGGGTTGTTTCGTACTTATAATAATATATCCGTATATGAGTGATACTTATGTTATTACTTCATAATGAAACAACTAATGAAGAAGAAGTGGAAGAAGAAATAAAGATGAAAGAATCGGTAACGGACATTACCTCTTCTTTGAAGTGCTTCTTTGAGACCTTCTTTTAGGGCACTAAAATTGGTCTTTGAAGAAGGCCAGAACCTCTAGGATGTCTCTAGGGAAGTGGAGAGGAGAACATGGCAGGGTTTGGCCGAGATTGAAGGCTCCAAGTGGTGTGAGGAAGAGGGGGAGGAGGTGTCCTTTTATAAGGGAGGAGAGGGGCACCTTTGGAATAACTAAAATTATTATTTTATTATAAAGTCAATTTCGGTTTTAAATAGCTCCAAATTGATATATTTCTAAGATAAGGTGGGGATGGGTCGAAATCATCTTATCCAATAGAATTTAGACAAGTTTAGGTTCCTATTTTAACCTTATCATTTAGATTTAACATTAAGTTAAATAATTTTACTTTTACCATGTCTTCTTGTGTTCTTATACTATAAGGTTAATAAACTTACTATAAGCAGCCAAACGAACCCCAAGTTGTTTATTATTAATATATATAACCTTTTCTAAGTCACTTGGCAGAACTTTAGATTTTTAGGAATAAAATAACAATTTACAATATAATATTTGTTTTACAAACTATTTTATGTCAATTTTGACACTATTTAGTAATTGATTTTTGTGAAAATCATAACAGAATTATTATTTCAAACCAAGTTAATTAAATCAATAATAACATGTCATAGTAACCTAGAAAATTAGTGGGATTCCTAAAAAGTCTCAATTTACATTTATTTTGGTTTTTATAACATCAATTATGTCAATATTTCATTAATAAGATAATTACTGCATCATCATTGTGTCATAAATAAATTAAATTATTTAATGTCTAAAAATTACAAATAAAATACCATTATGTAGGAAATCTTTTTATATTTCTAATGAATATTTATAGTCGAATTTATCTTATGTATAACCCCATATTAAAAATTATTTACTTATTAAACTTTGATTTTAACTATTTTAACCCTTCTTTAAATAAATTAATAATAAATGTCCTAATCTAATCCAAGTGGTCCTAAATGGTCATATTTTATTACTAAGTTTGTTTCTGGTCGAATTACACTTATCCAATAGAATTAGGACATGTGTTAGGGTAATAATAATATCATCTTTACCCTTAATTACCCTATTTACTTTTTACCGTGGTAAAAAAAAATTAAAAAGTTACTATTCACCAAAAATTATTTTCATCTCATTGAAACACATTTTAGTCCTTGATATTAACCGTGTCTCTCGGATTTTAGAAATTCCACTCACAGAAGCGGTAAAATTAAGTTTTATGAAAAATTCAGTTTTTTAACTACCACTTAGTGGTTTCACTATTCATCAAAAATTGAACGTTTTCAGAAAAATACAAAAATTTCACCCTAGGATAATTTCGGTATTCCGAATCCAAAAATGAAGTCCATTTTGAAAAATAAAATTTATAAAATTTCAAAAAGTGGTTATTACTATTCATAACAGCTAGTTTTAATAATATTTTAATAGCATATTGTTGTTTAGTGAAACTCAGTATTGCGTACGACGCACGCTATCGAGGAAGGTCGTGATTTCGTGTAAAGCAAGCCAAGAAAGTGTTGTGTAGAAAAATATTCCTTTAATGATTTATATAACATAAAAGTCTCAGGTGTTGCATTCTACCCCCCTTAAAATGAATTTCACCCTCGAAATTCATCACTTTGTAACAAACAGATGAGGATACCTCCCCCTCATCATATACTCAAGTTCCCATGTAGCTTCTTCTAATTGGGGGTTCCTCCATAAAATTTTCACCAATCGAGTGGTCTTGTTTCGTAGGACTTTTTCGCTACGATCCAGAATCTCTATCGGTTGTTCTTCATAAGAAAGATCTTGCTCCAGCGGTACAACTTCTGAGCTGAGTACATGTGAAGGATCAAGTATGTACTTTCTTAGGAGAGATACATGGAACACATCGTGAACTTGAGAGAGATTCGGTGGAAGCGCCAATCGGTAAGCTACCTTCCCTACACGATCCAGTATTTCGAAAGGACTGATATATCTTGGGCTTAACTTCCCCTTCTTTCCAAATCTCATGACTTTCTTCCAGGGAGATATCCGTAAGAACACTTTATTGCCCACTTCAAACTCTAGGTCTTTTCTTCGGCTGTCGGCATAACTTTTCTGTCGACTCTGAGATGCTCTTATGTGTTGTTGAATAGATCTGACCTTTTCTGCCATTTCATCAACGAGATCAGGTCCTAATAGCTTTTTTTCCCCAACTTCATCCCAGCAAGTTGGAGTCATGCATTTCTTTCCATAGAGAGCTTCATAAGGAGCCATCTGAATACTGGAGTGAAAGCTATTATTATAAGAAAATTCCACCAAAGGTAGGTGTTGATCCCAACCTCCTTTGAAATCCATAGATCAAGCTCTCAATATATCTTCTAGGGTTTGAATTGTTCTTTCAGACTGACCGTCTGTCTGAGGATGATAAGCAGTGCTGAAACTCAACTCTGTATCCAGAGTATGCTGAAGACTTCGCCAGAACTTCGAGGTAAATCTCGGATCCAGATCAGATATAATAGAAAGTGGTACTCCATGCAATCTTACCACTTCCTTTACATATATCCTGGCAAGCTGATCCAGAGAGAAATCCTCTCTAATAGCAATGAAGTGTGCAGACTTTGTAAGACGATCAACTATGACCCAGATAGCATTATTGCCTTTGGATGTTTTAGGAAGTCCTGTGACAAAGTACATTGTAATGTTTTCCCATTTCCATTCGGGTATGGGTAATGGTTGTAACATCCCCTTAGACTTCTGTCTCTCAGCTTTAACTTGTTGACAAACCAAGCATCGAGAGACATATTCAGCAACATCTCTTTTCATGCCATCCCACCAGAAGTACTCTTTCAGGTCCCTATACATCTTCGTGCTTCCAGGATGAATAGAGAATGAAGAACTATGAGCTTCATCCAGTATCTCCTTCTTTAATTCGGGGATGGGAGGAACACAAACCCGATTCCTGAACTTCATTATCCCATCACAATCAAGGTTGAACTCAGGAACATTTCTCAGCTTCTTTTGTAACTCGACATCTTCTTTCTGTTCCACTTTAATCTTCACATGTATTGATGGTTGAACATTCATTTGACAAAGATAAGATTTTTCCCCTTCCATTATAATTCCAAGATCCATCCTTTGTAAATCCATAAATATTGGATCTTTTGTGATCCTCATCATGGATAAACTGGCATGGTCTTGTTTACTTAATGCATCTGCCACCTTGTTTGCTTTCCCAGGGTGGTAATGGATTGAGCAGTCGTAATCCTTACTCATCTCCAACCATATTCTTTAACGCATATTCATCTCCTTTTGTGTGAAAATATACTTTAAACTTTTATGATCAGTATAAATATCACACCTTTCACCATAAAGGTAATGCCTCCAAATCTTTAATGCAAAGATTACCGCAGCTAACTCCAAATCATGTGTTGGGTAATTTTGCTCATGGATTTTCAACTGTCATGAGGCATAAGCTATCACCATATCATTTTGCATAAGAACACACCCTAATACCTTCTTGGATGCATCACTATAGATCACAAACCTTTCTCCACTACAAGGCAGTGTGAGCACAGGTGCACTGGATAACCTTCTTTTCAACTCCTTGAAATTTTCTTCACATTCTTCCGTCCAGACAAACTTAACTCCTTTCCGCGTCAACTTGGTGAGTGGATTGGATAATCATGAAAAATCTTTCAGAAAACGTCGATAATATCCAGCCAAACCAAGAAAACTTCAGATCTCAGTTATTGTTGTTGGTCTCGACCATCTTTCGATAATCTCTGTTTTTGCTGGATCCACAGATATCCCCTCTTTTGAGATTATGTGACCCAAAAATGCAACTTTTTGAAGCCAAAATTCACACTTGGTAAATTTGGCATAAAGCTTCTCCTTTCTCAGGGTCTTCAATATAATTCTCAAGTGATCTTCATGTTCTTCCTTGCTCTTTGAATAGAAAACAATATCGTCAATAAAGACTACCACAAATTGATCAAGATAGTCTCTAAAGACTCTATTCATCAGATCCATGAAGATAGCAGGGGCATTAGTAAGACCAAATGGCATCACTATAAATTCATAGTGCCCATACCTTGTACGGAAAGCCGTCTTTGGTATATCCTCCCTTTTGACCCTTAATTGATTATACCCTGAACAAAGATCAATCTTGGAAAAGTATTGAGCTCCGCGTAGTTGGTCAAATAGGACATCAATGCGTGGGAGAGGATATTTGTTCTTGATAGTGATCTTGTTAAGTTCTCGATAATCAATGCAGAGTCTCATTGATCCATCTTTCTTCTTAACAAATAGAACAGGTGCTCCCCAAGGTGACGCACTAGGGCATATGAATCCCTTATCAAGATTCTCTTGGAGTTGCTTCTTCAATTCTTGCAACTCAATTGTGGTCATTCTATAAGGTGTCTTTGAAATAGGCAAAGCACCCGGTATGAGTTCTATTGAAAACTCAACTTCACGATTTGGTGGAAGACCCAGTAATTCCTCCGGAAAGACATCATCAAACACCCGTACAATGGGCATATTCTAAATCATGAGTTTCTCACCAACCATTTGAGATAAATAACCTTCATTTAGTGGAATCAATACCCATAAAATGGAAGAAATTTTCACTGTAAGGTTATGTTCATCCTTGCATTGATAGACGATCATAGATTGATCTGGAATATGAAATGTGACTTCCCTTCTTTGGCAATTGATATGAGCTCCATATAAAGAAATCCAATACATGCCAAGAATCACATCAAATTCCACTATAGGAAGGATCACAAGATTTGCAGGAAGCACTTTCCCACAAACTTCGATCGGAGAAGAATTATAAACTTTTGATGTGACTGTTGTGCCATTAGGTGTTGTCGCATCTAACTAAACATCTAATTGTTGAGGTAATATGGTTATACCCTTAGAAAATTATTCAGAAATAAAATAGTGGGTGGATCCAGAATCAAATAAAACATTTGCTTCTTTAGATTGGATGGTAAGTGTACCTTTCACCACATCGTTATCGTACTCCACATCGCTGATAGAAATAGCATGTGACTTTCCTTTGTCTTTAGCCTTGAGAGTTTGTTGATGTCGACCATCATCATCAATCCTTGTATTAGGGCATTTATTGGCATAATACCCCATCTCCGTGCACTTGAAACATTGAAGTGTGGTAGGTTCATTCTGTGTATCCCTTCCTCTGTTTGCATCATTAGACATCTTCTTCCCATCATCACAGCATTCAAATGCCCGATGACCTTCCTTTACACATTTGAATCATTTACTTGTCCCTTTAAGACAACTCCCTCCATATTTCTTTCCACACTTTGATCATAAGGGAAAGCTCATCTTCTTTTCAGTGTGCTCTTTAGATTTTCCTTTGAATTCCATTTTTCTCTTCTTATCAAACCCATATGACTGATGGATTACTCCAATCTCCATCTTGACTTTGAGAGCACATCGAACGATTTCCTCGTAGCTATTGAAGTCCCTTATGGCTAACGCCCTTCGAAGACTTGGTTTTATGCCACTAAAGAATCGATCGATCTTACTCTTAGGTTGGATAATAATACTAGAAGCATACCTTGCAAGTCTTGTAAAATTTTCTTCATAGGTACCAACAGATTCATCATCCTTTTGCTTTAGTTCAAGAAGCTCTTTCTCCATCGTTGTTCGGAGAATACGAGGGAAGTAATTATTGAAAAATAAGTTCTTGAACTCATCCCATTCCATGGACTCAATTTCATCCCTTTGCCTCGTATTATTAATAAGATTCCACCACTGATCAGCATCTCCTTCCAAACGATACACTGCTAGGATGACTTTATCATGTTCAGAACATTGAAGAACTGAAAATATCTTTTTAGTAGTACTAATCCATTGTTCAACAACTAATGGATCAGTATACCCGCTGAAAGAAGGTGGACACTGCCTCATGAAGGATTCAACAGAATGTTGCTCCTTCCTTTGCTCATTTGGAAGTCCTTCATGATTCATAGCCTGAGAAAGTTGTGTGAGCATGGATATAATATTTTTCATTCCAGCTCCCATAACGTTTGGTTGCTCAGGGGGACAATCATTGCATTTCCCGTCGCATTCTGCATTAACACGGTTCCTTCAGGTTCCATCCATTGACTAAAACCAAGAAGAATAGTGTGAGCAACACTAATTATAATAGGAAAACCACATAATCAAGAATAAAATTTCACACTTAAGGTCTTATCCTAGGTTATTCATGGCCATTTCAAAAACACTAATATTGTGTTCTATGCTTAGACTTATCCTTAGGGTTCTTACTAAGGCTTTCACATCCTAGTTTCCAAAGGTTGACTATACCTTTCCTCTGATACCAACTATAACGACCCATACTTTACATACATTGTTAATACTTCAAAATTGAATCATACTTATTACAACATATAACAAAACCACGAAAGGACCGTATAGGTATAGTGTCTTTAGAAACTGGGAAACATAAACAAATGGTTCATAAAGCATCAACTTTGCCTCCCACTTATTTCATCATATCTAGAGTCCATTTTTAGCATAGTCTACTTAATAACCTTCTTCCTGACCTGGGGAAATAAAACATACAAAAGGGTGAGCTCAAATGCTCAGTAAGGGTAAACAAAAGAAATATCAATCACATCGTATACATAAGCAAATAACTTTTGGAAATATTAACCTGCAAAAGAGATCATAATTTCATAACATGGGATAAATCATGGCAGTGAAATGTAATCACAATAATCATAACTTAAAACATGAAACTTTGTGGCATTCACACATAATCATAGAGAATCATTTCTTGTTAGTCAAGACTCATTTCCAAGACTATCTTAGTGGACAAAGTCCCTTTCTGAACCGAGTCACCCTCGTTTCAGTCCTGCTTCACTGAACCGGTATAACCTACCGTTCCAGCCATGTCTATCTCATGAGATATAAAATCTTTACCCAATGCATTGGAGGGAGATATAGGTCCCACCCATCTCATAATGATACCATTCTTATGTGTTCCACAAAATCATAAATCATACATCATTGCATAACCCATGTAATAAAATGGGATTCTTAAACATCATGCCATCATAATCCATAAACAATTGATATCATTTCATCATAAGAAAATTGAAACCATTTAAATAATAGGGACATTTTACTTGAAACATACATATCAAATAACGTCATCTTAGATGGAAAATAGTTTTGAACAAACACTTGAAATGAATTTTTGAGGAAAATATACTTTCTTCTTTAAAAACATTTTTCCTTTCTTAACATGTAATAAAACTTTAAACTATAATAATTTGATTAAAAATAAACGTGAAAACTTGTAAAGGAAGCTTCTTGTAAATAATGTTTTAAAAATCCATTTATGCCGTATAAGTTAAAAAAACATTCTTTGTACTTTTGTCGGAAAAGTCAAAAAGTACCTCGTACGAAAAACGACAAAAGATTCCTTTCATATTCTTTACTAAAAACTCACCGAAGGGTAAAATTGGATTTAAACAATTTTAGGTGGATGGAAATAATATTACATATTCAGGAAACATGGATGTGGATGATAAAATACACCCCAGTAAATACTGAAGTATAAACAATCTCGGATAAAAATGAGATTTTGATATTTCCCTTACCTTAGGTCCGACTTGCTTTGTAAGTGTCCGAACCTCCTGTATAATGATTTAAATAATGTTATTGACTTATTCCAGAATCATACTTATTTTTGTGATATCATATATGGTCATATTATTAGCTTCTTAGTAGTAATATTTCATTGCTACTTGTTATTCGGGTGTTTATAACTTTTTGTTTTTATGCGTGTTTTGTCAAATAAATTCTTATTCTTCTCTTTAGGTTATAGATACCTCATTTACATAATGGTATTAGTGTAATATATATCATATTCATTCATTCAATTCATTTATATAATCATTATGAAATGAAGATCATGTAGAACGAGTCGCATCGCATCTTGGAGACGGTATTCCATACGTACGCACGAGTGATGATATCGTTCCTATGATCGTGGAATTGTATTGGAGTATATGTATACTATTTCAGAATCAATATCACTTTATAATAGTCATATATGGTCATTATTTACACCATTATACCCATCCAAGTAAGGTTGTGGTGGAAAATTGATTACACCACGGCGTGGAGACGGTATTCCGTATGTACGCACGCGCGGTGATTTCTTTTTCTGTAGGATGGATAGATGGTGAAATAGGGTTGTTTCATAATTATAATAACATATCAGTATATGAGTGATACTGATGTTATTACTTCATAATGAAACAACTAAATAAGAAGAAGTGGAAGAAGAAATAAAGATGAAAGAATCGGTAATGGACATTACCTCTTCTTTGAAGTGCTTCTTTGAGACCTTCTTTTAGGGCACTAAAATTGGTCTTTGAAGAAGACCAGAACCTCAAGGATGTCTCTAGGGAAGTGAAGAGGAGAAAGTGGAAGGGTTTGGCCGAGCTTGAAGGCTCCAAGTGGTGTGAGGAAGAGGGGGACGAGGTGTCCTTTTATAAGGGAGGAGAGGGGCACCTTTGGAATAACTAAAACTATTATTTTATTATAAAGTCAATTTCGGTTTTAAATAGCTCCAAATTGATATATTTAGAATCTAAGGTGGGGATGGGTCGAAATCATCTTATCCAATAGAATTTAGACAAGTTTAGGTTCCTATTTTAACCTTATCATTTAGATTTAACATTAAGTTAAATAATTTTACTTTTACCATGTCTTCTTGTGTTCTTATACTATAAGGTTAATAAACTTACTATAAGCAGAAAAACAAACCCCAAGTTGTTTATTATTAACATATATGACCTTATCTAAGTCACTTGGCTGAACCTTATATTTTTAGGAATAAAATAACAATTACCAATATAATATTTGTTTTAAAAACTATTTTATGTCAATTTTGACACTATTTAGTAATTGGTTTTTGTGAAAATCATAACAGAATTATTAGTTCGAACCAAGTTAATTAAATCAATACTAAAATGTCATATTAACCTAGAAAAGTATTGGGATTCATAAAAAGTCTCAAATTACATTTATTTTTGTGTTTATAACATAAATTATGTCAATATTGCATTAATAAGATAATTACTGCATCATCATTGTGTCATAAATAAATTAAATTATTTAATGTCTAAAAATTACAAATAAAATACCATTATGTAGGAAAGCGTTTTATCTTTCTAAAGAATATTTATAGTCGAATTTATCTTATGTATAACCCCATATTAAAAATTATTTACTTATTAAACTTTGATTTTAACTATTTTAACCCTTCTTTAAATAAATTAATAATAAATGTCCTAATCTAATCCAAGTGGGCCTAAATGGTTATATTTTATTCCTAAGTTTGTTTTTGGTCGAATTACACTTATCCAATATAATTAGGACATGTGTTAGGGTAATAATAATACCATCTTTACCCTTAATTACCCTATTTACTTTTTACCGTGGTAAAAAAAATAATAAGTTACTATTCACCAAAAATTATTTTCATCTCATTGAACCAAATTTTAGTCCTTGATATTAACCGTGTCTCTCGGATTTTCTAAATTCCACTCACAGAAGTGGTAAAATTATGTTTTATGAAAAATTCAGTTTTTTAACTACCACTCAGTGGTTTCACTATTCATCAAAAATTGAAAGTTTTCAGAAAAATACCAAAATTTCACCCTAGGCTAATTTCGGTATTCCGAATCCAAAAATGAAGTCCATTTTGAAAAATAAAATTTATAAAATTTCAAAAAGTGGTTATTACTATTCATAACGGCTAGTTTTAATAATATTTTAATAGCATATCGTTGTTTAGTGAAACTCGGTATTGCGTACGACGCACGCTATCGAGGAAGGTCGTGATTTTGTGTAAAGAAAGCCAAGCAAGTGTTGTGTAGAAAAATATTCCTTTGATGATTTATATAACATAAAAGTCTCGGGTGTTACAATGGACCCAAATCAAAGCACTCATCCAGTGACTTCCATAATTCCAATTGCAGCAATTGAGCCTGACAGCATGGGATAAATTATTGATCTACCAAGCAGTGGTGAAAGATTAAATGGAGATGTATTCATTTCATCCACTAAACTTCAACAAGACTTTTCTTCATCAATCAGTGTAGAAGATGTTTTCTCAATACTAGAGGAAGACAAGGATGTTGATTCCCAAACCATCATCTCCGCTTCAATGCTCTTGGAAGACCCTTCTTTATCAATTACATTAGAAATGGTTGTCTCTTATTTAGGATGTTCAAATACTAGCTCCTCCCCTATATTTTAAAGTTTTTATTCATCACCTACTATGAAAGTAGAAATAGAATATGTGACATGTAAGGATGAAGAAGAAGAAGATCTCATGGATGATCCTCCAGCATTTAGAGAAGGTATCTCCACCACCGTGGATGAGCTCAGACAAATAAATCTGGGTACAAAAAAAGATTCATTCCCCAATCTAATTATTGTGTCCATGAATTTTGAAGAGAAAGAGATGTAAAATTCATTTCTAAATAAACATTGAGATATATGTCACAACCCGTCTCCCATGGCATGTTCCATAACATCCCCCAATCCCACCTCCTGAAGCCTAGGGGTTGGCAACAAGCGCTGAAGGTGTCAACCTGCAAGTGGGAGGCATTTTCCTAATTACATGTATGCATGTACAAACTACCATGTCCCAAATCAGGAAAGTTAAACATTCCTGCCACTAAACATTAACTAAATAAAAGTACAAATTGTAGGTCAAATGGGCCAAAATACAAACCCAACAAAAGACGAAGTCAAAAAAGGAAAGTTCAAGGAAAATTCTGAAAGTCAGCCACTGAAAACCCCACCAGATGGGTTAGTGTAGTGTAACTACAGGAATCTGTAGAATTACGCCCCACCTTCCTAGTCTCACTAGGCATGATCAGATACAGGGCCACCAAGTCCTCCATCAAGGTGGTGATTGTCTTCACCAGACACACATGTGCGGGTGAAGCCCATGAAGGGGTGAGTAACACAGTACTTAGTAGGGACCCCAAAAACAACACGGAAAGACCAAAAAGAAATCCATTTTACAAACTAAGAATCATGATCCAGAAGCAAGACATCTCACACTAGGTATAATCTATAGTAGGAAGGTTAGACAATCAGTCATTTCCCAGAACACCTTGGGCTACTGGAGAACTCCTCCTCAATGAGTAGAGTGGGCATGTCGAGTCACACAAATCCACTTCTCACCAACCTTGGACTGATATGGTACTCATCCATGATGAGTATTATGGGTATGGTAGTTAACACAGAGCCCCTCCCCATCGTGGGCATGTCGGGTCACAGAGCCTCTTCACACCTTGGTAATACTGAGGTACTCCTCCTGTTGATAATGTGGTTTTTCAGGTCACACAGAGCATCTCCCCACCATCATAATGTTGGGTCACATAGAGACACTTCCCACTAGGCCATCATAGCTGATTCACATAGGGTCTCTTTTCAGCAGTCTTCAGGTCTCAGCCAATCACAGGGTTTCCAGATGTAGTGATCTTGATTTTGGGAGAATCACTCATCAAGCCATTTGTTGTATTTCAACATCCATGAAATCCTCCATAGAGTATATCAAAATATCTACCTCATCATGAGGGATCCAATGCCACAAATGACTTGTCAATAAGACATTTAGTTTGAACTATATTGGAATTTTTTTTAAAAGGGGCCAGTTGGGTATGGGTTCGGTTTGACATGGTTGGACAGAGCCAACCAACACTGCCTGGGGACCCCACATGCCCCAGTTTAGTTCACATGAACTGACCAAACCTAGTTCGGGTCTGGGGAAGCCTCATCTGTCCTGGTCAGTGGGCCAGGCCCATTGGGCCTTACTGGACCCAACCCGGTTCGGCCGACCGTCCATCCCGGTGACCCAGTCTCATCTGGCTCGGCCCGCAACTGGCGGTTTGGTCTATTCCCCACCCAGGACAGCTAGTTTCCCAGTATTATGTCTCCAGCCTGGCCTGTAGAATCTGTCTAACAATGATTTTGTCCTGGGCTGCGTAGCGGCCTGAAATGCATGCCCCGGTCTAGCCCGCATGCCAGACCAGTCTCCTCTTCCCAGCCCGTGAGCACTGGCTGGTTATTCCTCTAGCCTGGATGCCTAAGGGAGCCCATTTCATTGTGTCTTGGCTAGTTAAACTAGTCATGATTTGGGTTCCATACGTGATCATTGCACCACAAGCCAGCGTGGGCCACTTCATCGATGCAGTTGGTGGCTATGTCTGCCACTGCCTGCTGTCAGCCATTTTGGGCGGCTCCTTCCTTCTCACTGTAGCCTGAGCTATCTGTGGTTGTATCGCCCCAGCATACCGCCACTACAGGCCTCCACTAGAGGGTTCATTCGCGGACCACCATGTCCACTCTGGTGTAATTCTCTTCACAACGTCAATGTCTCCAGCCTGCATGGGTTACCACCTTTCTTGCTAAGGCCTTGATGCCTCTTTTACATCACTTTGAGGTTTTTCCATGAAGAACACAAAAGTTAGAGGGTCTCAGGCCTTGTGAGGGTCAGCCTACACCCTCTGCATTAGAGTATAAATAGGTGTAGGTTTGGTATTGAAGTTTTATCAGACAAATATATAATAATCCTATCACAAACTCCTAGAAAAATACCCTCCTGCAAGAACAAGTGATGAACAGACTAACCTGTTATTGGGTTGATCTAAGTTATTCATTATAGAATAAAGAATGGGGAAATATAAAACAAAAACAAACCCCTACATCATTGGATTTCGTCATTGAAGTGATCCATCCACAGGGATTCATGTTTTGTTGGTGTTCGACGCTCTCTCGTCTCATTCTTCAAAGTACATTGATGTCACTGGAAATTCGTCGGCCTTATTAATTCATCGTTGGGTAGAATTATCATCAAAGGTTCTTTATAGAAATTCCACCCTTTTCTCCATATTTCTCCAATGTGTTAACCCATTAAAAAAATACATCACATCATTTTTTTACGTTTCATCATTATGTCGTTACGTTGTTTCATTTATAAAATATTATATATGTTACACTACATTTAATTCGTCGTTACGCTACACGTTTATGAGTTGTTAATGAGATTCATTTAATAAGACACATCGTTTCTTTTTTTCCACACTTCAGCACTTCCATACCACTACCCAACGGTTGTAAAAAACAAATAAAATAACTTTTTAAGTTTTTTTTTTCATCAAGGTCCAAAAATTAACTTTTCTAGATGACTCTTTTCGATCAAAGTTAGGTCCATTCTATGTGAATACAGCTATTATGAGTTCAAAGGTGCCATCATATTTTCAATTTGAGCACCTGTTTTGATGTTTCCAAAATTTCACATGCGCTCCATTTTAATTCCCTTAAAAAAGCTCAAAAACTATTTTTCACCCTTGACCCGTGCTTGTAAAGGTTAAGTCCTACTTAAGGAGATAATTTCATCATGAACTCAATGGTGGTCTCATATTTTTAATTTGAGTTACCATTTTTGAGTTATGGGGATTCGAAAGTAAAATAGATTTTATTTAAATCATTTTTTTACGGTCACGTCCAAAAAAACCAACATTAAAATCCTTCCCACATCGGCCGATGTTAGGCTCTTCATAAGGGAAAAATACCCTCAAGAACTAAATGGTACTCTCATCTTTCCAATACGATTTACCATTTATGAGTTCTAAGTATTTGAAAATTAAATAACTTTATTCAATTATTGTATTTACAGCCAAAAACCACTTTCCAATATTGACCCGCGTCGGACAATGTAAAGCTCTATCTAAGGAAAGAATACCCTCACAATCTCAATGGTGGTCTTGTATTTTCAATCAAAGTCATTTTTCATGAGTTATAAGCATTTGAAAAATTAAATAATTTTATTTAATTATTTTATTTATGGTTATTATATTTTTAGTTTTTGTCACTAGAGGCCTGATCTGACCAAACTTAAGTCGCGGCTATGGTAAACCTGCCTTCTTGAATGCAACAGTTCCCTCAGATTTCGGATCCAAGCAGCTATTCAAGAGTTATTCCCCTTTTTCTGGAAAACTTCTCACATTCTATTTAAAACATAACATTTTTTGAGGAATCATTCTGAGAACTCTTGGCCTCAGAATTGCACGTCGTCTCAGTGCCTAGTCCTGAAATAATTCCATATAATTTTAAAAAAAAAATATTGAAATTTATGGGATATTACATTACTCCCCCTTTAGGGATTCACGTAAAAAAGGGGGTACTGAGATTGAATCTGATCTTCCCACTCCCATGTTCTCTTCTAGAGATTCCCATGCTACCACCGAATTTGCACCAGAGAAATCAACCATCCACAAAGGACCCACTTCTATTGATCCTCTATATCCACTGGGAACTCCAAGAACATCTCCCCATCATCAATGTCCATCTCTCCCCCAATTTATGACGTGTGATTGATCATTCACATACCTCTTCAGCTGTGACATGTGGAAAACATCATGCACATGGTGCATCTCTGTGGGAAGAGCTAGGTGGTACGCCACCTCAACAACTCTACTCGGAATTTGGAAAGGTCCAAATAACCTCAAAGATAACTTGCCACCCCATCCAAATCTCCATAATCCCCATCGGAGTGAGACATGAAAGAACACATGGTCTCTCTCTTCAAACACCAAGGGCCTACATCTCCTATCTGCATAATATTTTTTCTTTCTCTATGCAGTCATCATCTTCTCCTGGATGATCTACACATTCATAGTTATATTCCATACCAAATTTGGGCCCATGAGTGCGGACTCTCATGGGTCTGTCCAGCATAGAGTTGATCAGCATGGCCACTCTTATAGGGCCTCAAAATGTTCCATGATAATGTTGGACTGATAGATTATGTTTTATGAAAACTCCACTAGTGGTAGGTGGTCCTCCCAACTATAACCAAAATTAAGGACACAAGCATGAAGCATGTCCTCCTAGGTTTGTATGATCCACTCCACTTGAACATCTTTCTGAGGGTGAAAGGATGTGATCAAACATAGCTGAGTCCCGAATGCCTCCTGCAATCCCTTCCATAGCCGAGATGTAAAGTGAGCATCACGGTCTGAGACTATCTTCAAGGGAACCCTGTGAAGCTCCACTATCTCCTAGACATAGAGGCATCCCAATCCATTTATGATGTTTCCCTTGCCATGATTTTAGACTACATTGGAATCATACACCTGGAGGAACTCTAGACATCATCTCTATATGAACTACTGAAAATCCTACAGGTTCCTTTCCATCCATGTGAAAGGAAACCCCATTTTAACTGATTGATGTTCCCATCGACCCTTTGGTAGTGGGTACTCGTTCTCCATGACCACTTGGTTAAAGTTCCAGTTATCCAGACATAACCTCAAACACCGGGTCTTACTAAGACCTTTCTTTACAATTCCCCCACCTACACCCCCTGCTCACAAAACTCTATGAAAGTCATCTAATATACTAATGTTGATATTGGTGCCATCTCGGGGTGTATAATGATACATAATTCCATCCCCCTATAAGGAGGTAATCTTGGAATACTATTTTGATAGGACATTACAAAACTGTGCCTCTACTATTGGGAACAAAAAACTCGAAACATATACTAACATAAGGGAAAGGATGTCCGTCTCAAGAGTGATCGGGTGCACCGTCCTATGCATGAGTTTATCTTGTGCTGCCTAAGTTCCTTTTTTCTGACCAAGGAAAATCCCATTCCAACGCTGCAAATATACTGCATCATTTTTCTAAAACATTCAATATGAGCATGGACAATGGATGACTAGTATATACCCAAACTACCATCTTAAGGCCTTGACACTGCCACCAAGAAGTTCCAACTGAAACTCTCATCTTAAGGTTCTGATCACACTATTGGCATAAGTGTGATTATTGAGTTTCCTCGCATAGGTATCTCCAGACGTAAGGATCATGTTAATGGTTTAACTTGAAAATATAGGTATTGAATAAGATTTGTGATAATATAGAATGATTATAACCTATGTCTATTAATACAGAATCTATTAGTAGACACAAACCATACCTAGAATCATTCCTAGAGCCCTTGGGTCATACTCTTTGATCGCATGCAGATACTCCCTTCCTCTGTCCTCTAGATTCTTGAGCCGGGTGTGGACCACATTGGGGTGGTGGTTGTAACATTTTGAAATGTATACCACCTCATGCTGCTCTCCTAGATCCACTGCCACATCTACCGCCCTACAGATGCATCTATTCTTGCCCTTTCCTCTGCCTCGGTGGCCCATCCACTATTTCACTATCAGCACAATGGGCTGGAAAATCTCTTTTGATATTTCCCTTACCATTTTATGAAAACCATTACCTCTTCCTAGGATGACTAGACTCACTCCATGATCCCTGAGCTATAGATCCCCCACCTTGGGAACTCTTCTCATAATTCCTCACACATCCAAGTATCTAAGACTGACGTCGGATTCATACTTTCTCACTGGCAGTATCTACTGAGCCAAAGGAATTCCATCCATAAGGGTTATCTCTATAACCCTGGCATAAGTAGGAATATTGTTGTCTTGTATGTCCCCAAACACACCTAACTTGGGGGGGTCTAAGACATGAAGCACTGGTTGTATCGTATTCATCGAGTACCTGGAAAAGTTGTTACACCTCGATGAATACTCAGATACCATCATGTCATCCTACCGAAGTTGTAGAATCTCTTCGTCATGCATATCCCTTAGCTTTCATGGTAAAATATATTTCTCTATGAAATGTTCTCAAGTTATGACCATGGAAGAGTAACCTCATCATAATATCATGTAATATAAGCCCCTCCATTGCCATGTTGATCCACGTAGAAGGCTCATTTCCTAGACCACTATCTGGTCTAATGGTGTCCTGGCTAGGTAGAAAACATGGTCACCACCTCAAGCTAGTCCTTTGTCGCATGTGAGTCGGGCTCCCCTCAAAACCTGAGGGTTCTTTATCACTGAAACTCGCATGCATATCATATGTTGGTACTATGAGTACCATGTGCTACTCCATAGGTTGTGGTATATCTTATACACCACTCGATGGTTCTATCTATGGTACAAGACACTATACCCATTTTTTCACCCCAAAGATTATCCTTATGATCATGTGATGAAATCCTAGATGGATGACTACATAGAAGAATCTTGAAACAAAAAAAGATGTACCATGATCAATAGAATATACCTGGTGAGCCAACTCTGTTTCGTGAAAAACATGAGGAAAAACTCAATTCCTATATGATGTATTCAACCATCATTTTTATATATAGATCCAAAAATCATAATTCAATGTCCTGGTGTTTGGATACATCATTCGCCGCACCAAAACTGGACTCCCCAAAACTGAAAGTTGAACTCGAAATATTTAACATTGTTTCCCAAAAAACAACGGACTCTCTATCCTTGAGGTAGAACCGACCACCTATGATACAGATTTTTTACAACCCGTCCCCAGGGACTCGTGTTGTACCATCCCCCAAGCCCGCCTCTTGAAGGCCAGGGGATTGCAACTAGTGCTGAATGAGTCAACCTAAAGGTGGAAGGAATTTTTTTGAGTACCTGTATGCACTCACACACTACCAAGTCCCAAATATGGAAAGATAAACATACATGGATCTAAAAAACCAATGAGTAAAATTAAAAAGTGTAGGTCAAATGGGCTATAATACAAACCCAACAGAAGTATAACTAAAAACAGGATAGTACAAGGAAAAATATGAAAGTTTTCCATTGAAAATCCCACCTAATGGGTAAGTGTGGAGTAGATACTGGAAGTCATAGAATTACACCCCACCTGTTGAGTAAATAAGGTTTCCTTATGAATTTTCCATTCCTTCTTGTTTTGAAAATCCAAAACAGCTTATCTTACGGCAAATCTCTTTTACCCTATGATTTACTTTCATAAGGAAAATTTTCCTTCTCCATGGAAATTTATCCTTACAATGTTTTTCATTGTTCATATTTTATCTAAGTATAAAATTGGGCTTCATATCCAAAACCTCAGAATCATAAATATTAATATTTATATCATTCTGTTTACAGGTTCTAAACTTTCTAAGTTCAGGTTCTGAATTCTTTGAATTCAGACTCCGAACTTTCTACGTTCAGACTCTGAGATCTCTGAATTTAGACTTAGAAAATTCTAATATCAGACTCTGAATTCACCTAAATTCAGACTCCAAGCATTCCAAGTTCAGATTCCAAATTATCCTGAATTTAGACTCTGAACTTTGTATGTTCAGACTCCGAATTTTTATGAATTCAGACTTCGAATTTCCTTAAAATTCATACTTTGGAATTCTATGAATTCAGACTCTGAATTTTTATGAATTCAGACTCCGAATTTTCTTCAAATTCAGACTCCAGAATTCTATAGAATTCAGGTTCTGAATTCCTTTGAAGACAGAATCTGAATATCCATGTTTTATGGACACTGAATAGTTTTTTGTTACACTCTGAACTTTCATTTTTCCATACACTCTGAAAAATTAATTTGGTTAAGTAAACATATTTTTTTGTACTCATGTTTTGGTTATAAAACGATGTTGTCCATTCAGTTACTAAATAACCGTTGTTTGAGTGAAAAATGTATAGGTCCCTCCGAAATTCAAGGAAAAAATATTACTGATGGAGGAGGGAGCCGACTATTGATAATGAGCCTATAAATAGGAGCTAATTTGAACGATCTCAAAATGTTAACTTTCATGAACAAGTTGATAAATCTATAGATTACATGTTTTTAAAGTGATTTCTAGAGGGAGAGACTTTCATGATTTTTGTGTACTGAACATCTTGTCCTGAATTGCTTCCTGCGACTCCAAATTTTGCTGAGTACATTCGATGGCTTTCGGTGATAGGAAGACAGAGGTGATGACTACCAAGAAGTTAGATGGCTTACAGGGATATCAAGACAGATTTCGATCTTTATATCTAGGGATTACCCTTGTGTGGGTAATACATAATTTCTTGAATGTATAAATCAAGGGACCTTTATCCTTTTTTTTAGATACCCATCTCTTTGGGTTAAAATATTTACTACTTGTTACTTGTATTGTTTCAAGTTTTCCACTGCATTTTGTTTGTTGAGGAATGTATAAATTTCTTATACTTCCTTATAATTGTACACTCTGATTTAGTAAGATTATATACACTTAAAGGTAGAATATTTATCTTTGTAAAATTTTCATAAATTTCATTTCCGGAACCACATTTCCGAAATTACATTCTCAGAATCACATTTCTGGAATCAAGCAAGTTTGTAGAACTTAGAGATTTTGTAAATTTACCTTGTTTAACCTTATTAAACAATATAAAGGTTTATAACTAACTTTAAAAGTTTCTAATGAATTTTTAATGTATACAATTAACCCCCTCCCCCCCCTCTTGTATATTGAGCATCTACATCATCATTTTGATCCTACTGTAGGTATCATTGGAGAATATCATACTCCATACCAACCAAACAGTTGGTATAAGAGCAGGTTTTTGAAATAATTATATTCACATATAAGTTTTCTTGCTCAAGTTATTCATTGTTCTATATTTTCCTTACTTAGGATATTTTTATCCTTATTTACAAACTTTTATTACTAACAAGTTTGTGTGAAATATTTTTCTTTAAGATGGCAGGAATCAATGTTAGTTCCATGGACAACCTAAATCCTACTAGACCACCTATTTTTTATGGTAATGATTATGAATATTGGAGAGATCTCATGAAGACATTTATTATCAATACTGGAGTAGACAATTTTGTTATTCTTACTAGAGGATATAAAATCCCCGACAAGGAAGTCAGTACTTTCCCCAACTAGGAAAAGCATGAATATCAACTGAATTATAAGGTACGCAAAACTTTTATTTGTTCTATGACTACAAATATATATATCCAGATTTCATCTTATGAAGAAAAAAATTGTATTTAGAATAATCTTGAAGTTACATACTTTGAAACATCAAAAGTTATTGAAACTAGAAGAGCCATGCTTAGAGCTGAGTATCATGGTATTTTCTTTCCTTATGGAGAACCTATATGTAAGGTTCAAAATAGATTTATAAATATAGTCAATAGCCTACAATATATGGGTGAAAAGGGATTAGATGATGAAGATCTTATGGACAAGATCATAGACATCATGCCCAATGAGTAGGAATCTAAGATGATAGTTATAGATGAGAATAGGAAAGTGACACCGATTTCTCCTAATGAACTTTTTAGAACTCTTCTTCAACATGAGACTAGAATGAAGAGAGATGCTGATAATATTAAGATGAATAATGGGAATGTAAGTTTTTCTTTTATAATAACTTCAAATAATATAAAAGACAAGACTCCTGAGAGAGTTACTATATCTAAATCTAAGAAGGTTTCTATTCAATATGAATCTAGTGGAAGTGAATCTTTATAAAATTAATTAGCCAATCTTGCTCAAAGGATAAACATGATTGTTGGATAGAAGTACTTTTAATCCAGATACAAAAATAAATAAAGAATGGATAAGAAAGACTCAGAAGTCACTTGTTATGAATGCAAAAGAGGTGGGCATATAAGGCCTGATTGTCCTATGCTTAAGAGAAAGGAAAGAAAGGAAAAGATTTCTGAGAGAAATAGGAAAAAGTATTACAAAGTGAAAGCTAATAAAGTTCTGAAAGATAATTACACCTGGAGTGCCAGTGGTGGAGACTCTTCAGATGAATCATCAGATTACAAATCTTCTGGACAGAAGAATCTTGGTTTAATAGCCAGACTACCTATTGAAAATCATTGCTTAATGGCTAAGGTACACAATGATGAATCCATCACCAATGTATCGTTAAATAGTAATAGTAAATATTATGAATCCTCGGATGAAGAATATTATTTTGATGAATATAATACTTTACCTACCTACGAAGAAGTTTCTAGGTTTTCTAAGCTTTTAGAGAATGAGAATTCAAAACTCAAGAAAAAGCATGATAAGGAAAATTCTAGAAATACAATTCTTATTAAGGAAATATTAGATCTTTCTAAATATATTGATAATAAAATTTTTGATTTTGAAAGTATTTTAAAAACCCTTGAGGAAGTTAATTCTGAGAAGGATAAACTTTCTAAGGATTTAGAAAAGGTAATTTTTAATAAAAATGTTTTTGGGCCTAAATCTAGTGCTAAAACTAATGTTTTGTAAGATAAAAACTTATTTATTAGACTAAAGTTAGAAATTTTTTCCTTGAGGATGTGTTTGTAAAACTTTAACTTAGGTAAATAAATTTTTGATAAAATGTATTCTCAAATCTAACCTCTAAGGAATAATTCTGGTTTTGGTTATACTACTTCAAAACAGATTTTTTGTAACAATTATTTTGTTCCTCAAAGTGCTCTATTCTACACTAAGGGTCAGTATTGTGGGAATTGGGCAAGAAATTGTTCCTTAAACATAACCCAGTATTTAGGTTTTCATAAAGCTCATTTTTCTATCAAAATGTGGATTCCTAAGATTTTTCTTTCTAAAGTTTCTAGATCCAAGAAAGTTTGGATTCCGAAAGTCTAACATTCTTATTTTTAGGAAAATAAAGAAAGTAACAACAACAATAATTGGTACATGGATAGTGGATGTTCCTTGCATATGACTGAAAACAAAAACTACTTTGAAAATATTATCAAGATGAAAGGAGGAAAAGTAAATTTTAGAGATATTGTTAATAGAGAAATTATTGGTATAGGTAACATCATTATTCTTGGAAAAAATTTGTTTTAAAATGTTTTATTTGTTAAAGGAATTAAGTAAAACCTCATAAGAATAAGTTAATTATGTGAAGAATGTTACCTTGTGAACTTTAGGAATGAAAAATGCTTTGTAAAAAATTCCAAGGATGAGTTTATTCTTTCTTCCCTTAGGCTAGAGAATTTTTACACATAAAACATAGAAGACCTTAGGAGCCAATATCTACCTTGCCTTAGTGCAATGGAAGATCATTCTTGGTTATGGAATAGAAGGTTAAGACACTGTAACCTTAGAAACCTATGAAAACTTTTTTAGAAAAGACAAGTTAAGGATATAATGGAGCTTAGATTTGATTCTTCAAAAGTCTATTATCCTTATCAATATGGAAAGAAATATAAATCATGTTTTAAATCAGTAGGTGAAGTCTCAACCACTAATGCATTACAGTTAGTGCACATGGATCTTTTTGGTCCAACACAATCTGGAAGAATTAGAGGAAAATATTATTTATTTGTCTTAGTTGATGATTTCAATAGATTTATGTGGGTATATTTTCTATCAAATAAATATGAAGCTTTTTCTTATTGCAATAGTTTTATTTCCCAAGTTAAAAATGAGAAAAATATCCCTCTGATAACTATTCATAGTGATCATGGAGGTGAATTTCAAAATTCTTATTTTGAAACTTTTTTTAGTAGAAAAGGCTTTACTCATAACTTCTCAGCACCCAGAACACCTCAACAAAATGATGTTGTTGAAATAAGAAATAGAATTCTTCAAGAGATAACAAGAACCACTTTGAGTGAATATTCTATAGCCAAACATTTTTGGGTTGAAGCTGTAAGTACTGCTTGTTATACTATAAATCGTGTTTTGAGTAGACCTTTTCTTAATAAAACTCCTTATGAGTTATGGAATGGTAGAAAACATAGACTTTTCTACATCATGGTTTTTGGTTGCAAGGTATTCATTCTGAATACTGAAGATAATCTACACAAATTTGCATGAAAATATGATGAAGGAATTTTCTTAGGCTACTCCACAACTTCTAAGGCATATAGAGTTTTCAATAAAAAGACTTGTAGAGTTGAAGAAACAATATTTTTAAAATTTGATGATAATGATCCTTTTGTTTTTAAACAACCTCAACCTACATCTTCAGATGTGTTTTCAAAAACAGATTATCAACCTTTGATAGAAGAGCCTTCTTATAAGGAAAATGTCCAAGAAGATATTTCTGAAACATTTACCCTAGAAGACTTCTTACCTTATTTTGATGAACAAGTTTTACAAAACCCAAATCAGTTGTTTCTAAAGAATCATCCCAATGACAGTATCATTGGTGATGTAAATCAACCTATAAGGAATAAAAGTTCCTTAAGAAATGAAATAGAACATCTAGCATTCCTTTCCCAAGTAGAGCCAAAAAGCACTGATGAAGCTTTAGGTGATGATGATTGGATAAAAGCTATGCAAGATGAGCTAAATGAATTCAAAAGGAATAAAGTCTGGACGTTGGTTGAAATACCTATGGAAACATCTGTTATTGGAGTAAAATGGGTCTTCAGAAATAAGTGTGATGAAAATGGAATCATATTAATAAGTAAATCTAGAATGGTTTCTAAAGGCTATAATCAACAAGAAGGAATATTCTATAAAGAAACCTATTCTCTAGTAGCTAGACTTTAATCTATTCATATTCTACTTTCCCTTGTAGCATTTTTCAATTTCAAAATTTTTCAAATGGATGTTAAATGTGATTTCTTTAAATTTTATGTTCAAGAGGAAGTTTTTGTGGAACAACCTCCTGGTTTTGAAGATAAAAAACATCATGAACATGTTTTTAAACTTACTAAAGCCTTGTGTGGACTTAGGCAAGCCCCTAGAGCTTGGTATGATATACTTGCATGATTTTTGCTTCAAAATAATTATGTTAAGGGAAATTATAATCCAACCCTTTTTATAAAGAAAGATAAGAAAAAAAATATTGTTAAAATTTATATTGATGACATTATATTTGGTTCAACTCAGCAATCTTTAACAGATTACTTTGCAGATCTAATGAAATCTGAGTTTGAAATGAGTATGATGGTTGAGTTAACATTTTTCCCCAGTTTTCAAATTTCTCAAAAACCAGAAGGAATCTATATATCCCAACATAAGTATATTAAATATCTTCTTTAAAATTATGGATATGACAACACTAAGAGTATAAGTACTCCCATTGGTGCCTCAAATTCACTTGATCTTGATGAAACTGGGAAACCAGTAGATCAAACATATTTTAGATGTATGATAGGATGTCTACATTACTTAATAGCTAGTCATCCGAACATAATGTTTCCAGTATGCTTATGTGCAAGATATCAATCCAATCCTAAGGAATCTCATTTAAAGTCAATGAAAGGATTTTTCTCTACTTAAAGGGAACCATGGATCTTGGACTCTTTTATACTTCTGGAAATGATTTTATTCTAATTTTTTTCAGATGATGAATTTAGTGGATGTATAATGGATAAAAAAAGTACATCCAGAACTTGTCATTTCTTAGGAGATTCATTAGTATCTTGGTCATGCAAAAAAGCAACAATCAGTAGCACTTTCCACTAATGAAGCGGAATATTAGTAGCTAGAAGTTTTTATGCTCAAGTGTTGTGGATGCAACACACACTCACAGGCTATGGTACGAGTTTTACAAAAACACAAATTTTGTTTGATAATACTAGTGCCATTTCCTTAAGTAAAAACCCTGCACATTACTCTTGTAAAAAACACATAGATATTAGGCATCACTTTCTTAGAGATCACAGACAAAAGGGGGATATCATTCTTCAATTTATCAAAACACAAGATCAACTTGTTGATATTTTCACAAAATATTTACCATCCGATAGATTTGAATACATTAAACAGATTTTATGAATGATAACTGTAAGGTAATCTTCCTTGTTAACTTCTTTTTGAAACCTATCTCCTTACCGTAACAAACTCTTTTTCATATAGGGAGTACATTTTTTTATTAGATTTTATAAATTTTAGTGGTGAGGATTTTTTAAATTTTCAAAATGAATATTTTATAAATTTTTGTAATGTAGACATTTCTAATTTCACGTATTGAAGATTTTTTTAGTTCAAAATTTTTCATAATGAACATTTTCAGAGTTAGATTTTTCATAATAAAATTTATTTCGTAGTCTAAAATTTATTTCGTAGTCTATAAATTTTTTGTAATCTAAAATTTTTTCGTAGTCTAAATTTATCATAATAAAGATTTTCTAAATTTTTTCGTTTTCCAAAGTTTTTGTAATTAAAATTTTTGGAATCTAAAGTTCATTAAGAAGAATTTTCCTCAGTACTAATAATCTTTATAGAAATCCAAAAGGTATCTTTCCTTTCTTAAATTTTCATAATATTCTTTTATTTGTTGGTATTTTCATCTGTTTTTAAATTTTTGTATTCACTTTTTCTTAAATATGAATTTTTTTATTAAAAACATCAAAAGATCGGATTCTACCAAAAATTCCTTCCAACTATCATCTCAATTGTAAAATCTGATCACAATATTTCTCAACCGTTGGATTGAGTAGGGAAGCTAAACCATCACCCCAAATGCCTATATAAAGGACCCCTGATGGTTATCCCACATCGATCCCAAAGTTTTCACATGCTAAAGCCCTGCCCTCCTACATAATCCCATTCCGGAATTTCAATGTTTCCTCATCTCCGAATGTCTTTCCAAGTATCTTCCCAAAAATACATGTCAACTATCAAGCCAATTTCTAAATGGAAAATTTACAAATAAATTTTGGTACATCCAAACTTCTTCACTAATTATGATTCTGTCATCTCAAAAAACATCAAGCTGAATGGATGGAGAGTGTTTGCGTATCGAAACCAGGAGCTCAGGATCTAGTATATCCGGACTTGTTGGTTTAATTCTATGAGCCAACAAATTTTTCCTAGGAATAATGAAAAAATATAAGTTATCTTACAAAATATATGGGAAGAATTATGTTTTTTCTTACATCAAGGAAGCTAGTTTTATTGGAGTTCCTTATGAAAGAGAAGCTAAGTTTTGTTCTCATACACTGTCGGATGTTCAAGGAGTTTTTGTTAAGGTGAAGGATATGAATTTCCACGGTATTTCAGATGTAAAGACTCTGAAGATTGTTCATTTATCTACAAATTATAGGATTCTTGAATTGTGGGTTCAAGGATTTATCATTCTGAGAAAAGGGGACAAGGATACTTTGAAGAATAGTGACATGTATATCATGGATTTCATGGGGAATATAATAAAGATTAACTTGTTTAAGCATATTCTGATTACAATTGAGAATATAAAGAATGGAAGTCTGAAGGATCAGATTATAATGTATCCAGCCATTCTCTCAAAGATGATTGTTTGGTGTTTAGAGTCCTTCAAAATACCTTGTAGTTCTAATCCAAGAAATTGAAAAGTCATGCTGGTAAGTGATGATTCTCTCAGAAGGATGAATGTTTGATTTTCTAAAGAATCCAAAGAATTTTATGATTTCCCTTTGGAGGAGTTAGAATCCTTATCAACGAAATATAAAGTGGATGAGAGTTCCAAAAAGGTTGCAAGGAAGAGGAAAGTGAAGGAAGTTGAAGAAAAGGTAAAACCCCCAAAGACCAAGGAAACCCAATACACACCACCAAATCCTAAGAAGAAAAACGCATATCTAGATGAGGTAGTAGCAAAATGGAGGGGAGACATAGAGAAAATGAAATCTGGGGAGCCTATCTTTGGTTTGGATCCTGTTGAAGAAAAATATTTAAAATAAAAGACTGCTGATGAGATTGAAAATCCATCAAAAGAAAAGAAACAAAAGAAGAAGATGACTTAAGCATAGATAGTGCAATCACTTCAGAAGGCTATTGAGAAAGCCTCTAAAAATATTCCAATACCACAATCCTTCTTAGTAAAATATTTACCATAGAAACCAAGAAAGAAATTTGTGACTCCATAAAAAGTCCAAGAAAAAGTAATGGAGGAAGAAGAAGAGTAAGAATAATTTAGTGGTGATACCAAAGATCTCATTAAGCAAGTAGAAGATTGTTATGAGAAATAAAGTCTATCTGAGAAGCTTTCAATCCAAACTTCTGAAGCTGAGTCTTCAAATATTTCTACCCCTAGAAAAGATGAGAATGGTGAAGATGACAAGGTTGAAGAAGAAGTGAATAAAATGTCTGAAGAAAAAGTTCTAATCATGATTTCATTCACTCAGAGGGTGCTGAGGCACGAGCTGAGAAGGATAAGGTTGATTAAGATAAAATTGTATGGCTATTTGATAGTGAGCATGAATATTCTAACCAAGAGGAATCCATTCCAAAAACTAATAATGGAAAATAGGTGTTTGTTGATACACCTACCAAAGTTTTGGTTAAGAAGAAAGATGTTGATGGTTCTTCAAAGATAAAATTTGCTGATATAGAGAAAGATCCCTCACCAAGTAAAGTTTCTGATTTGGAATCAACATCCCTTGGACATGATTTCATAGTCCATTCCTTGAAGAATATTGTTACAACTATACCAATATTTCCCAGTATAGACTCTAGACGCAAGATGCTTCAACACACCCAAAATCAGAAATTGGATTCAGTATCCATGGTGATGGATAAGTGTGTCAATCTTGAAGCAGATTTCAAAACTTTTTTCATAAACTACAAATCCCATAAAAGATCATGCAAGAAAATGACCAGTTGGTCAAATAAAACTATAAAAGGAATGATAATTCTTTATGAGTTTCAAGAAAGTGTCAAGGATGCATTTGACACCAAAGATGTGAATATCAAGGATCTCACAAATAGCATCGAGGAAAAGCTAACTCTGGAATAGAATTCTCAGATTCAAGAAGTGAAATATCTGTATGGGAAGTTGTATTCAGTTTCTCAGAGTTGGAAAAGAGAAAGGGATCTCAGGATTGAGAAAGAAGAAAATCTTGTCAAGTAGGAAAAGCCTTTAAGGCTCAGGATGATTTTCTTAAGGCTTGAAAATAAAGAAACAAAGCCTTAGAAAAGAAAACTGAAGATCAATATCAACTTCGCAAGCAAGAAGAGTAAGATCAAAAGGAGCTCAAGAAGCTCCAAACTATTGTGAAGAAGTTGATTCTGAAGGAAAAGGATGGATAAACTTGTTCAATTCGGATCTTTTTTTATTATTTCCTTGTATAAATTTTTCCAATCCTAATGAAATTTTTTGTATCTCTTCATATATATTTTTGGTTGTCTTGTAAAAATATTTTAGGTACCATATCTACTTTTCCATTCCCTATATTTATTTTTTAAAATCACAAAGGGGGAGAAAGGAAAAATAATACTAAGAAAAGAATAAATTTCCCTAAGTAAGGGGGAGTTCATCTAATGGGGAGTTCTTATCCAAGAAGATTTTCATATGAAATAAAATGCTAAGTCTCATTCCTAAAATCTAAAATATGGTCCTCAGTGTGTCCAAATCCTAATGGGTATACAGTCGTATTCATCTTTACCCATGTGTTAAAGGAGATAAGTTTTACTTTCAAAGTCTAGGAATTTTTTTTCTAAGTCCTTATATTATTTTTCGTAAGGATGTTTGTGCTTTCCAAAAAGGGGGAGATTGTTGAGTCAATAAGGTTTCCTTATGACTTTTCCATTCCTTCTTATTTTGATAATCAAAAACATATTACCTTAAGGAAGATCTCTTTTACCCAATTCTTTACTTTCATAATGAAAATTTTCCTTCCCCAAGGAAATTTATCCTTACCATGTTTTTCATTATTCATATTTTTTCTAAGTATAAAATTCGGTTTTGTATCCAAAACCTCATAATCTTAAATACTTAGATATAAAGCATTCTGTTTTTTGGTTCGAAACATTCTGAGTTCAGGTTTTGAATTCTCTGATTTTAGACTTCGAACATTCTGAGTTTAGACTCTGAGTTCTCTGAATTCAGACTCTGAATTTCTAAGATCAGACTCTGAATTCTCTTGAATTTAGACTCCAAACTGTGTAAGTTCAGACTCCGAATTCTTATAAATTCAGACTCTGAATTTCCTTGATATTTAGACTATGGAATTCTATGAATTCAGACTCTGAATTCTTATAAATTCATACTCTGAATTTCCTTGAAATTTATACTCCATAATTCTATAGAATTCAGGTTCTTATTCCTTTGAATTTAGAACCCAAATATCTATGTTTTATAGACATCGAGTAGTTTTTTTTAGACTCCAAACATTCCTTTTTCCTTACACTTTGAAAAATGAATTTATTTAAGTAACCATATTTTTTCTTACATGTGTTTTGGTTATAAAACTATTCTGTGCATTCAATTACTAACTAACCATTTTTTGAGGGACACGTGTATAGTTCCCTCCGAAATTCAAGGAAAATATGACCGTTGGAGGGAGCCAACCATTGAGAATGCGCCTATAAATAGAATCTCATATGAATTATCTCACAACATTAACTTGGATGAACAAGTTGATTAATCTAGAGATTACATATTGTTAAAGTTATTTCTAGAGAGAGAGACTTTCATGCTTTGTGCGTACTTAACAACTTTTTCAGAATTTCTTCGTACAACTTTGAATGTTGCTGAGCACATTCGAGGGCTTCCGGGGATAGGAAGACAGAGGTGCTGACTACCTTTAAGTTCGAGGGCTTGAAGGGATAGCAAGATAGATTTCAATCTTCGTATCAGAGGATTACCCTAGTGTGGGTAAGGTAGACTTTCTTAAAATTATAAATCAAGGGACCTTTTTCCAAGGTTGTTGGATACCCTTCTCTTTGGGTTAAAAGATTTACTACTTATTACTTGTATTGTTTCTAGTTTTCTGCTGCATTTTGTTTGTTGAGGAAAGTATAACTATCTTATACATCATTATACTTGTACACTCTAATTTAGTAAGATTATATACGCTTTAAGGTAGAATCTTTATATTTGTAAAATTTTGATAAGTTTCATTTTCGGAACCACATTTCTGGAATTACATTCTCGGAATCACATTTTCGGAATCAAGAAAGTTTGTAGAACTTATAGGTTTTGTAAATTTACCTTTTTTAACCTTGTTAAACAATATAATGGTTTATAACCAACCTTAAAAGTTCCCAAAGAATTTTTAAAGTATACAATTCACCCCCTCCCCTCTTGTATATTGAGAATGTATATCATCATTTCGATCCTAAATTTGGTATCATTGGAATATATCATAATCTATACCAACCTAACACCACCTTCCTGGTCTCACTTGGCACTATCGGGTCCTGGGCCACAAATTCCTCTGTCAAGATAGCGATCGTCTGCACTAGACACAACACATTCAGGTGAATCCCATGTAGGGGTGAGTAACACAGTACTCAGAAGGGACCCCAAAACTAACAAGGAATGATCCATGAGTCAAACCACAAAGGATGATTACAAATAAGGACATCTCACACCAGGTATAATCTACATTAGGAAATTAAGACTATCAGCCATTTTATAGAACACCTTGGGATACTAGAGTACTCCTTCTAAATGAGTATGGTGGGACTGTCGAGTTATGCAGAGCCACTTCCCACTAACTATAGACTTTTGGGGTACTCATCCCTAATGAGTACCATGGGTATGCTAGGACAAACATAGTTGCTCCCCACCGTGGGTATGTCGAGTCACACAAAGCTACTTCCCACCTTGGACATACTGAGGTACTCATCCTATCGAGTATCGTGGGCCTGACAGGTCACACAATGCCACTCCCCACCATGGGCCTACCAGGACATATAGAGTTAATTCCCACTATGCCACCGTAGCTGATCCACATAGGGCCACTTGTCAGCAATCATTAGGTCTCAACTAACCATAGGGTTTCTGCAAATAGTGTTCTTGATTCTGGTAGAACCGATCCCCAAGACATTTTTCATATTTCAAATTCCATGAAATCCTCCATAGAGTGTGCCAAAATATCCGCCTCATCCTGAGGGTTCCAACGCCACAAATGGATCATCCATTGGATGCCTGGTTTGAAAGATATTGGAATTTTTTAGAAAAGGGGTTGGTTAGGTTAGGGTCCAGTCTTACATGGTCCAACCGAGCTAACCAACCCATATTGGGGGCCCCACATTCCCCAGTTTGGTTCAACTAACACTACCCAACCTGGTTCGGGTTTGCATCGGCCCTATCCAGTCTAGCCAGTTGGTCAGGCCCATGGGTCCTCGTTGGAATCGGCCAGGTTCGTTCGGGGGTCCAACCTGTCGGGTCGCCTGGTGACCCTGTCTCATCTATCCCAGCCCGTAACTAGTGGGCCAGTCGGTTCCCGAACTGGGCCGCCCAGTGGCCTGGTATTATTTCACCAGACCAAATCGCAAAAGGAGGATGACGTTGATACCTTCCTGGGCCGCATAGCGGGTTGTCTTGAACACCCTGATCCGGCTTGCATGCCAAACTAGTGCCCTTTGCCTGGCCCGCGAGCCCTGGATGATTCTTCCACCAACCTAGAATCCTAATGGTATCCTTTTCATTGCACCAAAGGTAGCTAAGATGGTTGTTCTTTGGGTCTCACATGTGGTCAATATATCATGTTCCAATGAGGGACCGCTTCCTGCAGGCGTGGGCCATGTCTACCACCTCTAGTCATCAGTCGTTTCCAGCCACTCCTACATACTTGCCACGGCATGAGCCGGTGGCAGCTACCGCCCCCTCGGCATGCCGCCGTCAGCTTGCGGCCTCCGTCACGGGCCACCATCGGCGGGTTTATCCGTGGACCACTAGGTCTTCTCCATTGTTTCATTCTTCACGTTGTCTGCACCTCCGGCCTATGTGGGTTTCCATCTTTCTTACTAAAGCCTCAAAGCCACTTTTCCATCAGTTAAAGGTTTTTTCAAAAAGAACTCACAAGGAGGAGGAGCTCCATCCTTGTTCGGGTCAGCCCATGCCCTCCGCATTAGAGTATAAAGAGGGTATGTTTTGGGATTGAAGTTCTATCAAACAAATAGTAATAATCCAGGTGAAAACTCCAAGAAAAGTACCCTCCTGCTAGAATGAGTGATCCTCAGATCAACCTGTTCATTATTTGATCCACTTTCTTTATTTTAGAATAAATAAATGGGAAACATAAAATAAAAACAAACCCCTAACTCATTGGAGTTCATCGTTGAAGTGATCTGTCCGGAGGGATTCAAGTTCTGTTGGCGTTCGACGCTATCCATTCTCATTCATCGAAGTTTGTCGATGTCGCTGGTGATTCACCGGCATTCATCATTCATAATTAGATAGAATTATCTCTATAGGTTCGTTATAGAAATTCCACCCTCTGATCATGATTTATCCCATGCATTATCCCATTAAAAGAACACACGTCACATCATTTTTGTTATGCCACGCCATCATGTCATTATGTTGTTTCATTTATAAAACCATGTATGTTTTATGCTTAATTTAATGCATCGTTACACTACATGTTTACGAGCCATTAATGAACTTCATTTAATTCGACTCGTCGTCACTTTTTATCCACACCACAGCGTCACTGTGTCATCGCCCAATGGTTGGGAAAAAAATAAAGTAACTTTTTAAGTTATTTTATTTTTTTCCCTGAAATGTTTTAAAATTAACTTTTTAAATCAACCCTTTCCGGTTGAAATTAGATCCATTCATGGTGAATCACACCATTCTGATTTCAACGGTGCCCTCAAATTTTCAATTTAGGAACTTGTTTAGAAGTTTCCAACACTACGCAGGTGCGCTATTATACTTGACTTAAAAAAAGATCAAAAAGTATCTATAGATACTGAAAATTGCTCCAGGGCTGAGGATGGTTCAGGCGCAACAAAGAGAAGCCATATTTGGAACCGGGGATCCATTCCAGGGAGCCCGGATGGGTGGTGTGAAAAAAAACTTATGTGCATGAAAAAAATATGTCCCATGAAAAAAACTCTGGGATTCGTGGGAGTTTTCTACATGGGTGCAGAACTTTTTCACACCACCGCTCCATGCGATTGATCTATGCGCTGTCGACATCAGGTGCACAATATTTTACAACAGTGTGTTTTTCACAAAGATCCGTAATCTCGAGCACCTATAAATAGAAGGCCACCCCTTCGACTTCAACCCGAAGAATTTGAACCATCACCCCTACGCGAAATTCCTATCCCATGCGCGCAAAAAATGTCTCTCGTGTGGTAAATATTCCACGCTAGGTCACCCAGGGGTCCTCCTTTGCACGTGACAACTTGAGAATGATCCTTGTAAAAATCCCATCGAGCCCCTTTCCCCTGCACGCAATTCCTTCCAATTGCATGCAATATGTTCTTCGGCGTGCAATTCCTTTTGCGTGCCAGCCCAGCCGATTTCGTGCGGAATTCCGTTTGCGTGTCGGCCCGGCCATTTTCATGCGCAATTCCTTTTGGGCGTCAGCATAGCTGTTTTCGCGCACAATTCCTTTTGCACACTGGCCCAACCGTTTTCACGCGCAATTCATTTTGTGCGTTGGCCCGACTGTTTTCCCACGAAATTCTTTTTGCACACTGACCCTTTCTTTTATGCCCCCTCTATTCATTTGCACGTTGCACCCGGCCTTTTTTGTGCCCGCCACTGCATTGCAAACCGGCAGTCCCTTTTTCGCACAATGGTCCCTTTTGAATGCAAGCCACCCTCCTGGTGCACTCGTGATTTCCCTCTTTCGAGCATCATTTTCAGGCGCCTCCCGCACCCAAAACATCTTCACCATATATTCATTTTCCATGAAACCTCCTAGGTTTGAACGAAGTAACTTCAAAGTCCCCTAGACGATACTGCCCATTGTGTTGCTTCACCTCATGCTTCTTCACATAGGCATGCTAACGGCTATTACTTCTTCACATAGCCACACTAACGTAGACCCCTCGATGGTTCTCTCCTTGACACCCCCTATCCACCGCTTTTCCTGTACCCACTCTGCACCAAGGAGTAGAGGGTACCGATTATGTATGTCCTAGGGGTGTGGAGAAAACCCACCTTGTCCGAGCTGCAGGACGTTAAACTGCCAAGCATCATCATCCTCAGCACATGATGTTAAATGGTGGCCTCGACCCATGCCTCGCACGCAGGGTGCCCCAACCTTGGACATTCTCCACACCCACTGGAATCCACGAGGATGTGATCTATTCTTACATGGGATGATATCCTCCTTATCGGAGTGGCGTTTGTCTGTGGGGAAAGGGAGGCCATCTCATTGTAAGCCCCAGCCTTTTCTTACCAGAGACAGCATCCCTTCTCCTCCTTTGTTCTTAAGTCCCAAGGACTAGGGGAGGGGGAAATGGACACAAGACCCCTCCTTTCTTAGGTTCCAAATCCCTCTCCCTATGGGATTTTTTATTGTTGGGTCTCCATCCTGGAGTAATTTCCAACCTCTTCGGGCTGCTAACCATGCATAAGCCCCTATTTCCTATTTGGTATATGATCACACGTAAGCCCCAATCCACTTCCCATGGACACACCTTTCACAATTTAGTCATCTAGTCTCTGTTATCTCTTGTTTCTCACACCGATAATTACTCACGTGGGCTTAGAGTGATCACCAATCATGACATCTTCCTTGGGCTGCCTCATAGCATAAGCCCCAAATGAAACCACCTGAACTACGAGGTTTTTGATCCTTGCCAAGGCAGGGTATGTAGGAATCCTCTGCGAGGTTCAATCCCTACAAACCATTGGACCCCAGGTCCACCTTCACATCGGTCCCAACCACCTGAACTATGAGTTCTTTGATCCTTGACAAGGCAGGGTACGTAGGAAGCCTCCATGAGGTTCAAGCCCAACAACCATTGGACCCCATGTCAACCTTCACATCAGTTCCCAACCATCTGAACTATGATGTCTTTGATCCTTGCCAAGGAAGGGTACGTAGGAAGCCTCCACAAGGTTCAAGCCCAATAAACATTGGGCCCTAGGTCCACCTTCACATCGGTTCTCAACCATCCGAACTACGAGGACTTTGATCTTTGCTAATGCAAGGTACATAGGAAGCCTCCCTGAGGTTCAAGCCCACCATCCACCTAGACCCCACATCATTATTCATGTCGGTTCACCAACTCCTCCCCATACCAGAACTACGAGGAATCTGATCCATACTAAGGTAAGGTATGTAGGAAGCCTCCCTGAGGTTCAAGCCCACCAATCATCCGGTCGTTCCAACCCCTTTACGTCGGTTCACTAACACCTTGGTCTTCCTCAGAGCATAATCCCCAAATCCCCCCACACCACCTGAACTACGAGGACTTCAATCATTTCCAAGGCAGGGTGTATAGGAAGCCTCCCTGAGTTTCAAGACCAACACCCAACAGTTATGACCCCCTTCATGTCAGTTCATCCCTATCCTGCAAGACGTCAAACTGTGGACCTTATCCAGTAGTAAGGTGTTGTAACCCCATCCAGTGGTAAGCATTTGTGACCCTGTGCAATGGTAAGTCATTGACGTCCCCAATCAGCAGTAAGTCATTGAAACCCTCATCAGTGACAAGACGCCATCAAAAAAACTATGTGGACTTTGATTCCCTGCCAAGGGGATACGTAGAAGGACTCTTCGAGGCTCAAGCCCAAAAAAAATCATCATCCCCATGACGGTTCCATCCCATTCACCATCCCCTTCATGAAGCCTTCCACCATCCATCCCGATTCATACCCGGGCCACCACATCCTGATGGGATCAGGCCACCCCATTCCCTGTTCTATCTAACAGCATTCGAGAATCCACCAACATGACGACCCCAATATCGGTGTTCCCTCTAGGGGGTTCCTCCATCTGATCCACTCTAGTCAGTGCTCTGATGATCTCAATCCGACTTCGCTGGATGTTAAACTCATGGCATACCCTGTGTTAAACATAGGAAGATGAGGAAAACCGTAGATACATGCCCATGGAATATGATTCCCCATGTTCGATGTGGGATGCCTCGTGCTTCTATGCCCTCGAGAAGCCCTATAATAAGGGACAGAAGACAGACACGCCAATCCCCCAGCGTCCAGACACGCCAGTGATGCCCAACATGACTACTCCCCTAAACAAAGGTTGTTGCCCTGACCGGACCCCTTGGAATGTCCTCAAAGAAGTAGTGTAATTAACTAGCATCCATGAAGATATGGCGCTAGGAAGAGTTTCACAAACAAAATCTTATGTCTATAAGGGAGACCTATACTAGGTGACGACTTCTGAGTAGGAATCCATAGAAGGAAGAACCGACATCCCATCATCCTATTTTGATCAAGGAGAAAATGTCCATGAACAAGGAACGGATGACGCCCACCTTTAGAAAGCGGGAATGCGGGGAAACAGCTATGCATCCCCCCACAGACGGATGCATGCATCCCAGCAAAAGAATCAGAAATAGAAATAGTAAACCCGATGTGAATATATTCTTCTCAATTTGGAGATTAGTAGAGCTCGAGGAATCAATGGATTGACGTGTCACCAGATCCAGCTATCCTGTGTTGGGTCCCACTAAGAAAATAGCAGGCCTGGTATGAAACTCACCCGAATTTGGGGCAGTAGAAAGTTGGACATATTGTTCTGCGACATTGTCAACGTGGATCCCTCATACCGGCCATGGAAGACGGGATGGCGATGGGGCATTGGTTGTCAATTCCTTTTCCTTTCAGTATTGACAATTTTATCTCCCTGCTTCTCAGGAATCTGGTTGCTGCACCAGGGATGCGATCACCGCATGCCTGTCTACGCAGGGGTAGGGGAAATGCCAATGTGGCCGTTCCACAAATATTCACCTCTTCCACGAAGTCCTTAACATCTATGACCATGGGGAACCCATGACCCCTCTCCCCGTATGAGGTCATTCAACAGAGGGTAATCAATTACCTCGTATGTATCTATGAAGAGGAGGGCATAATCCCAACCTAGGATATGGATTGCCTGGATCAGGAGGTGTCTATGCCTCACCGTCAACACTTCCCCCGAGGTCCGTGCAGGGATCCATTGATCCCCACCTCGACATACAAAAACTTCGGGAGCCTATCCCCAGAGTTCCTTGATGACTCCCTTCCTTACGACAATGAGGTAGGTGACGTCCGACCTAGCCCGGTCAAAGTCCCAATCCATGGGATCCTATCAAGGGCTCCCACCCAGCCGCGTCAGCACCACTACCTGGTCTTACTGGAGGAGGAGAAGGTAAGCTACGTACCTTCATCACCAGCCCTGGTTCATCCGACTTGACGCCAGTGTCGGGCGCAAGTTGAGGAGGACACCCACCGAGGGGTGTCAACGTCAATGGCTATTGTGTCCTAGGCCACCGCTGACGCATATCATATGGTCCTTGTATACATTGAACAGGGTCACTTATATGCCTGTCTAGGATTGAGGCCCCTACTACCCCACGGGCAGGCTGGGTCGACTCTCTTGGTCGCCAGCATGAGCATTGGTCATCGCAAGCTAACTCATAGTGATGCCACCCAACACGGAGGTCCTCCCAATACTACTATCGCGGAGAATGCGGGCCTCCGCCACATGAAGGCTCAGCATGGAGGTCCACCCCATGCCACCCCCAATCTGAATGAAGGTCTGCCCTGCGGCAGTGATACTCCGTACGAAAGCCTCTCATGTGCCCATTACACTGGATATGGAGTCGTTCCTCCTACTCCTGACCGCCGGTGCGGGGAAGTTATGCATCCTGCCTCCCTTCAATGTGGTGATCCTCCCTACATCCTTTCAGCAGATGTTGAAGGTCCTCCTTGCCTTGGTAACTGGAGGTGTGAAGGCCAGCCTTGCTCCACCCGTACCCAACAAGAGGGTCCTGCCCGTGTTCAGCTAGACCGGTACTAGGACCCTCCTCGTACTGAGGTCTCCCGCGAAAACAAGAATGGAGGTCCTCCCAATGCTCCCACCAGTCCCAATAAAGGTTTTTTCCACTCCAGTGATATATATGGAGGTCCTCCCCATGTCCCCTTTTACATTTGTCTCGGTGCTCCTCGCACCCTGGCTTTCTCGGTTAGAAACCCTCTCCGCCCCAGCACCAGTGCGGCCGAAGGACCCCATGTCAAAAATCAGCCCTGTCCTAAGGAGCCACCCATGGGAAGGAAGGCAGGTCGTTGCCACCAAAACAAGAATTTTGGGAAGTTCTGGATGGAGATCAAACCAATCTGCCTCTTAGACTCTAAAGCGGAGTACGACTCAGCTCATGAACCCACCTATCGCTCATCTGAGTCAAGGGTCGGGGCAGGAACAAGGCACATCAGCCTAGTACTCCCGGAATGCAAGGTCCACAGGATTCCCACCTCCCTCTATAGGTATATCTAGGAGGATGAAAATCTGGCAACCCCACAGGTTACGGTCGTGCAATCGCTACCATCGTCCCCAGAAGCGCTCTCTACCTTGATAAGAGATCACGAAGAGCTATTCTGGGAACCAATGGAAGGTGAGTAGCATCACGGCCTATGACCAGTATCCATAGCCCCTGAAATAGGAACTGCAGTCATCAGCCTCTCCTATCGTGATGTAGCAGCCAGGTCGCTACACTCTTTGGAAGACAGCCTGAGATTCGGTGGCCCGTCAGCCCGATCGTCGTACTCTCCACCAGCCAGCCTATCGTCCCAGCGGTCTACCTCAGTACCGCTGTTAGTTCCTTAGCCACCCCCAGTTGATGAGTTGGTAAATCAAGTGTTACACCCTGAATCTGAATCGAGGAGCTTCTGGGACAACCTTGCGGCAGATGACTTCCCCCGAGAAGTTCCGGCCCATGGCAGTGCCAAATTTTTGTGCACCAGAATCCCTCACACTAGAGGAGGTTGAAATTTTCCTCCAAACCCTTTGGTCGACACACTTTTTCCTTCATTACCGGAAGGTGGTTTATCACAAGAGCCAAGCGCATTTGGAAGAGATTGGTGAGCAATTTCGTCTAGTAGATCTGGTTGTACTTCTTGTGGCCCAGCACCCTGAGTCGCCAGGTTTCCATAAGACCCCCCAACAACAATGCATTCAGAGTTTCAAGTTACTTCACAAAATCATCAAGGAGGAATCCCCCATGCATTGATCAGTGGCTGGGGGTAGTATGCTTCCCTCCTCTTCAGTCCTATTCGGCAGCAGCTCGACTCGCTAGGCGATATAGAGAACATGCCCCCAGGAAGGGTCACAGTCAACATGTCTGACATAGTATACGAGGAGGTTGATTTGGAGCTTCTCTATGGAGACTTACCCCTCAAGGGTGTACCACCACTATTGGATCCATCGAGAAGGGTTATGCGCCAGTAGAGAAACCTACATGGTCTCCCTATGCCCACTGAGGCATTAGTACTCAGCTAAAATTTTGGTAAGGGAAAAGAGCACTCCGACCCATCTGCCTCAGTGCAGAAGACAGAGGAGGACCCTAAGAAGGATACATTGTGCCAACAACTTGCTGAGCAGAAGTTGGTTGATGAACTCCTCACTGAATGCGCTGTAGAGAGATGGCCTAACTACGGAAATCCTAGGCCAATATAGCAGGGGCAGGAACAACATCCCATCGGTGACCTGCCCCCCAGGCAACCCTGATCATGATACTTCTGCAAATAGGGTTGAATCCAGAGCTTATGAGAAAAGGGTGCGGTATGTCTCGCCAAACCCTCCCGAACGGCACGATAATCCAAGGAATCCAACCCGGGTTCCCCAAGAGGCCCCACAGGCCAATCCACCAGCTACTCCATGAGCTGTTGAGCCTGTTTACCATGTTGAAGAACCCTCCAATGCACTCGTAGTTAGGGATCCCCATCAATATAGGGACCCCCACCCAGATGATCTAATAGCGGCACTCATTGTCTGGCTTGAAGCATTGGAAACACAATAGGTGGCAATCCCACCTGATGGCAAGCCATATACGGCATGGGTGGATGATATGTCGGCACCTCCAGGTTTCGGGAATCCCACCTTCTCCCCCTTTAACGGGACGGGGGACCCACCATAGCACCTGTACCACTTCAACTCAAGGTGTGGGCCCATGTTAGGGACTCCAACGCAGTAGGAGGCTTCCAAGCTCCGCTGTTTTGTTCAAACATTGGAGGGGATGGAATTTTTATGGTACAACCAGCTCCCTGTCGGATCCGTAACCAGTTGGGAGGACCTTCACAGGAAATTCCTCTTTCAGTTCAATTCCACCACCCGGAAAACCAGCATCTCAGACCTCTTCAAGTGCAGGTAACAGCTTTATGATCAATTCGTGGACTTTATTGCCCAGTGGAAGGGGCTCACATACTCCTTTGACATGCCACATACTCAGGAACAATTACTGACGATGTGCGTAGGAAATGTCAAGACAGAACTGGTTCCTTTTCTAATTACCCAAAACTACCCTGGAGGGTTTTGAGACTTCTCTAATAAGGCCTATCGCCTGGAGGAAGCCCTGCAGTAAGCTAGCCAGGCACGTCCGTTTCCCCCTAAAATTCCCCGGAAGAGGGATGCAATATCCGAGCCCACTGCGGTGGCCCAAATAGAGGCCCCCAGATAGCTGACATTATTACATGTAGAGCCACCTTCATAACCTGGTAGAGTCCCGCAGCCACAGGCACAACCTCCAGCCCCATAGCGTCTACTTCAGAATTGGTAGGTGCCCCGGTAGAATGTGCCGCCACCGCCTAGGCGGGACAACAAAGATGCAACTCCTTGACAGCAACCTCCATATCCTCGTCAGGACAAGGCTCAAAGATCCCCCTTTCCAGAAAGAAGAAACCGGACCTACTCATTAAACAAGAATCAGGTCCCTGGATATTTCAGAAGTTCCTTGGAATAAGGGATTATGTGTCTTCCAGAGTACAGAAGGCCAGAAGAGGCTAACCTCACTGATCACCCCAACTACTTCCCCTATCATCAGATTATGGGGCACACCCTCAAGTAGTGCTATGTGTTCAAAGACTGTCTTCAAGACCCATTCAATAACAACATAGTCAGCCTGGGCCCAGCCCCAGCACAAGTGGCGGGTGTATTTGTAAGGCCAGACAGTAGTAGCGACAGCGAATGTGAGTGGCGGTAGGTTTCCAACCACGAGTCCCATAAATATGATGACTAGATGGATTGAAAAAAGGTTTCTCATGCCCATGGTATCATTCGAGCATGCTTGAATCATCCGGAGCCTTCAGAATCCATAGCCACCACTTCCGCATCATCATCTCAGTTAGCCTTTTCCCAGAAGAGCAAGCATCAGTGGCATAAGGGAAAGAAATGTGCCATGCTAATGTCGTCGTCGTCCCGCACTCTCGGTGACTTTATGACCCCGGAGATGGGGATCCCTCCCAGAATCCGCCCAGTGATGGATGACTCTTCAAGTGATAGTCAAGGTATGCTTCGGTTAATACTGTGGAGTTGGTAAACCACTATATGACTCCTGACCACAAATAACGTCAGGCGAACCTCCCCAATGTCCCTAGAGGACACCAACGTCGGTGGAGCCGCGGCCATATGGGTCGTCGGGGCACATCATTTGGAACTTCTAGCTAGTTTGTGCACACCACTGAGACCAGACAGTAGGCCCAACGTAGAACTCAACACGCGCAACCTCTTTCATCCAGTGCCATCAGGCCCGCCTCCACCACCATTTGTGCTATTGGATCTGGAAAAAGTACCTTGACCATGCTACGACCTTCCTTCCCCAGCTACATGTTGATCTCAATCATCCGGTCCTCATCCATCAGCTACTCTTTGGGCATCGACTAGTGAGCAGTGGGATATACCCAGCACCAGTCAGCCGCCGGTCCAGCTGGCAGGGCCCACCATGCCTCCTATTACAGAGCGGGTTTCTGTAAGTAGATGTTTATGCCTAGCATGGAAGTATGATATTCCCAAGAACCTCTCTAGCATCCCAGTGAGGCTTTCCATCCTTGAAGCCCATCTCTTGTCGCCAGATATGCGTGAGTCCATCACTGAGGCTTGAAGAAGCCCCCTCCAGTTTGAGACGGAGGTAGCAGCTGCAGAAGCCTCTCATTTTGAAGCGGTCGAGAATGCTAAATTCTAGGCCATCATTTCATTCTCTAGATAGGATGAAGGCTCCCCCATACAGGGGCACATCCACCTGTAGTACATCACCGGCCAGTTTAATGGAGTGGTGGTTCGTTTTTTTCTTGTTGACACCGGCTCTGGGATCAACCTTATCCCAACGCAGACGCTGCGGAAGCTAGGGTTTTCTAAGGATGACTTGAATCTCTCTGATTTAAGAATCTTGGGATACGACAGGACCGAGTAGACCCCAGTCGAAAAGATCTATTTGAAGACCCAGTTCAGTGGCCTAGTTTCCAGTACCGAGTTTATGGTTGTCTCCCATGACATCGCGTACAATGCATTGATGGGCAGACCATGGCTCCACCTACACGTGGAGGTCCCCTCTTCATATCACCAGTGCCTCAAGTACTCCCTAAATGGTTGAGTAGGTTTAATTAAAGGTGATTCATCTCCTTTCACCTCTTGTGAAGCCCACTACCTGGATGCTGACTATTACAAGAGCAAGGATAAGAAGATTCAGACAAGCGAGGTTGGGCCCGCCACGACCGCAACTGACCCCTAGGTAGGTCTGGATGACGCTTATGTCTTCTCAACCCATCGATTGGAGGCCACAACTCCCAACATGTGGAAATTTTTTTTTGTCTCCAGTACAAGAGGGAATCATATTCCAATGTCCAAGTGATGGAGGAAAATCACCTCGTACTCCTACACAAATCTGGCTCAGGTGATACTGGAGCCTCCTACCCCTGTACGGTATCGAGATGTTAGCCCCATGGAAATGATAATATGTCATATGTGTCTATTTCGCCGGGCTGGGATTAATAGGCTCAAGATGACCCGCCAATATTTCTTTGATATCATCAAGCGTGGCCCCTTGGGCTGAAGACCATATGGGATTGGATCGACTGCCTTCATTGATATGGTTTCAGTGGCACGTGAATCTCCCGATATGTTATACACCACTGTCCAGGATGGTACCATCCCCCCGTCAGGATCTTCAAACCTAGAGGAAACTTCTTATGTTGGGAATCTGTCCCCTGTAAGTGAATAAGGGGATTTGGAGGACGCTCCCCCCGCCTTCAAAGAAGGCATCTCCACTACGCTCGATGAACTGTTAGAGGTGAACCTTGGTAGCGAGGCATATCTAAGACCCACCTTGATCAGTGCTGTTATGTCCCTTGAGGAGAAGCAGCAGTATATAGATTTCCTAAAGCAACATCGTGATGTATTCACCTAGAGCTATGACTAGATGCCAGGACTGGATCCTCGGGTAGCTGTCCACCGCATCGGTCTTCCGGCAAATCATCACAGGTTCAAGAAGCCTCCCAAAAATATGCACCCTTCTCACGATTCCATGGTCAAGGATAAAGTTGACAAGACCATCAAAGCCAACATCGTCAAGGATGTATAGTACCCAAAGTGGCTTTCCAATATTGTGCCAGTAAGGAAGAAGACTGGACAGATCAGAGTCTGTATCGACTTCCGAGATCTCAACTGTCACTGTATGAAGGATGATTTTCCCCTTCTAGTGAAAGAATTGTTGATCGTTGTTATGGCTAGGATCAAGCCCTCTCCTTCATGGATGGTTACTCCGGATACAACCAGATCTAAATGGCCCCTGAGGAAGAAGATTCCACAGCTTTCAGGGCTCCCCAAGGTACTTTCTGTTACCAGGTTATGCCCTTCGACCTGGAGAATGTAGGTGCCACCTATCAGTGGGAAATGCACCACATATTCAATCCAATCCATGGGACATTGGTGGAATGCTATGTGGGAAATCTGGTGGTCAAATCTCACCAGCGCCAGGACCATCTCAAGGACCTTGAGAAAGTGTTCGGATTCCTCCGTTCTCACCACCTGAAGATGAACCCATTGAAGTGTGCCTTCGGGGTCACCTCCAGGTAGTTTCTTGACTTTTTTGTCAGGTACTGGGGCATAGAGATAAACCCAGAGAAGATCAAGGCCATCAGCCAGATTCCTCCCCTGAGCAATATTCTGGAGCTTCGGGGTTTTCAATTCCACTTATCCTACATATTCCAATTCATTGAAAATTTGGTTGGCAAGTGTAATCCCTTCTCCTGGCTCATGAAGAAAGGATCTGCCTACGAGTGGGATGAAAACTTCTAGACCGCATTTGAGGAAATAAAGCAATATCTACTCCAGCCTCCGGTCTTGATGCCACCCATCCCCAAAAAACCACTTATCCTATAACTGACTGCCCTAGAATGATATCTCGACACCCTTCTAGCCCAGAAGAACAATGAGGGGACAGAAAACAGTCTCTACTACCTCATCCACATGCTCCTCGACATAGAGACCAGATACTCCCTATCGAAAAGAGCTGTCTTGCGCTGGTATTCACAATGCAGAAATTGTGACACTACTTGCAACACCATGAGGTACAGCTGGTGTCTTGGGTAGACCCATAGAATTACATTCCGAACCTCCCCATTTTGACAGGTCGACTAGCACGGTGGGAAGTAATCCTCCAGCAGTTAGACAATAGGTTTGTCCCCCAGACGGCTATCAAGGGACATGCATTGGTAGATTTTCTAGCTGAACATCCAACCTCCGCAGACCAGTCACTAGACCGAGATTTTCCTGACAAGGAAATCCTCTCGGTAGATCATACCATACCATGTTGGCAGATGAATTTTGATGGTGCCTCCCAGAGCCCCACCGACAGGAGGCTCGATGATCCCAGACTCAACATAGTAGGTCTGGGTATTGTCTTTATTACCCCAGCACAATCCATTTTTTCATACTCATTCTTGTTATAAGAATGCTGCACCAACAATGAGGTAGAGTATCTGGCCCTCATCACTGGCCTCGAGCTGGCCCTCAAGATCAATGTTCCCCATTTTCATTTGAAAGGGGATTCTGAACTAGTCATCAAAAAAATAAATGGTGACTGTGTTGTTAGAAATCCAGAGCTGGTACCATTTTTGGAGAGCACCCTCTAGCTAATGTCTAAGTTTCCATCTCATCTAGAAGTTACTAATATCCCTAGATCTCTAAACAGTCGAGCCGATGCCCTAGCTGTCCTGGCTGCATCACTTGCAGAACCCAAATAGGATGATCTGATTATACACGTGGCACATTGGAGATTCATTTCTCCCATCACCTCAGATGATGAAGACAGCCTACGGGTAAGCCATCATACCGCCAAAGCCACCACATTTGGACCCCCAGGTTCCTCAGATGTAGTGGTTGAAGTGACCCCGACTGGAGATCCACCTTTGTCGAGTATCTCCAAAATGGTTACCTCCTGGCTGATCGGGCCGAGTGTGATTGAATCTGACATCACATGATGCATTTTACCCTCCAAAGTGGTCCTAGTCTTGAGAATATCCTCTACAAGTGCGGGTTTGATGGTGTTCTCATCCTTTGCATCTAAGGAGTCAAGATTTCTCAGGTCATGTAGGAGGTTCACGCGGGTTCCTATGGGGCTCACTAGACTAGGCTGAATTTGTCCCACCAGATCCGGAGATTGGGATATTTCTATCCCTCCATGATCCACGACTGCGTCGAGTTCTCCATGAGATGTCATGCATGCCAAATTCATGCTAAATTCATTCATCGATCACCAGAACCTCTCCACTCCACAAAGTACTCTTGGTCGTTTGCGATGTGGGGACTCGATGTCATGGGACTATATCCACCAGCGATATCTCACCAATGAAGGTTCATCCTGACCACCTTGGATTTATTTTCCAAGTGGGAATAGGATGTTCTGCTCAAGGAGGTCGAGGATCATTCAATCATTGACTTCGTGAGCTCCAATATTATCTATCGGTTTGGAGTCCCTCACACCATCCTCACAGATAACGACACCAACTTCCATGCAGTTGAGTTGAAGAAGATGTACGCCAAGTACAACGTCAGTTCAAACCATACATCCTGCTACCACGTGTAGGCGAATTGACAGATCATGGAATTCAACAAAACCCTCTCTAACATTTTGAAGAAAATGGTTGATCAGAACAAGAAGAGTTGGCCTGAAAATCACCCCAACACCCTTTGGGCTTATCGGATGATGACTCTTAATTCCACCCAGGTAACCCCATATTCCCTAGTGTATGTATCTGAGGCCGTCCTAACCATCTAGATCTAGCTTCCTTCGTTACGCACAGTGGTTTATGACCAGTAGGTGCCAGATAAGGTAGTAGAAATTCGTCTGGCTGAATTGGAAGCACTTGACGAGAATAGGCCTCGTTCCCTACACAATCTAGAAATGAATCAGAATAAGATATCCAGAGCCTTCAACAAGAAGGTTTTCCTCTTCTCTTTTTTGCAAGGTGACTAGGTATTGGCCCTCCGGACGCCAACGATCCCTGGAAAGAAACCAACCAAGTTGAAGACCAAATGGGAAGGACCTTACATAATTCACATGGTTTACCCCAATGAATCATACTCACTGGTGACCATGGATGGTAAGCATATAACGCCTCCCACCAATGCCAAGTTCCTCAAGAAATACTTTGCCTGAGCCTACTAGTTCGTGACAACCTTAAACTAGATGGTCTTGTATGACCCTAAACTACACGATAGTCTAGAATGACCTTAAACTGTCCGGTATTACATGAATTTAAATTGTGCATCATCCTGCACGATGCTAAAATGCATATTCAGAACTACGTATGGATTGATTCTCATCCACATGGGATACATAGGAATGCTTTGATGCCTCATCTTGAGCCCAGAACCAAACTCTCCCCTTTGACTATCCCCCCTGGGTATAGTTCACTCGGAGGATCCTTGCAGGATATGGTGTAAGCTTCCTTATCCCCACTCATGCCAGGATTATAACGGTCGCCCCATGTGCCTGCTCCCCATTCTTCTATCCTCCCACATCCTCACTACATGATGTTAAATTGCATGGCTTTCAAGAACTACGTAGGCTTGATTCCCATCCTCATGGGATAGGTAGGAATGCCCGAACATTTCATCTATTGGCCCAGCCCAAACACCAAAACCTTACCATCGGTTCAATGCATATGGTGGGGTGTATACTTTTTCCCCAATTCATGTCAATCTCATCTCGATCCGGCCGTACATCCCACTCACTAAAGATGTTCGCTTCTATCATAGATGGGAACAACTATGCTTCACCCACTCCTTTGATTGGGACTCCATCATCTTTCTCGCCCAGAAGGGCCCCCGAATGGAATGGATGCTAGGCCTAAGGGCTCTCCTACCACTTTGGGCCAGTGCCCTCAAGGATGTTGAGAAACAAACTGATACAATTCCCAAGTTGTGAATATGGTCAGCGGTCGATGATCATTTATTGTTCCCGGTCTAGGTCACTGTAGGGATGTTGTGTTTCGAATAGGGTCAAAAACTATCTTGTGTTGTTAAAACCACCCCAAGATGTACCAAACATTGAGTGTAGTGGTTCATTTTTCCCCGTTGTATCTCCAAGTAATGAACTCCCTTTGGGTGATGCCAGTTACGAGTTTGTACGTTGAGGTATGGGATTATGTCCTCATTCACGTTGGGTTACTCGTTGTGATGTACACCTCCTATATGTGGGGTATCTTACCCAATTTCATCCTCACTGCAAGATGTTAAACTGCGAATTGACCGGGCCTTCCCATCTGAAGCCCGGCCTCAGGCCCCTGGCCTTTTCTGGCCCCTTGTGCCTTTCCTCCCCCTGGACCAAGTTCTCATTTAGGGTTGTGTGGTTTGGAGCAGACTTATTTCCACCTACACATCATGATATTTTTCCATGATACACATATCCCCTTAAGGCATCCTTTCCTTCATTTTTAATCTATACCGCGAGCACAGGCCCTGTCATGCTTGGCGTGCCCAGTTTCAGGCCACGAGCCCAGGTTCCCTCTTATGGGATTGTACGATGCGGTATGGGATTATGTCCTCATTCACTTCGGGTTACTCAACATGACATACACATCCCTAGATAATATACCTTATCCTCTCTTCGTCCTCACTACAAGAAGTTAAACTGAAAACTGGTCGGGCTTTTCTGACTGAGGCCCAGCCTCAGGCCCCTGGTCTTTTCTGGACCCCTGTCCTTCTCGGGCCCCGACCCATGTTCTTACATGGAATTGTACGGTGTGGTATGATATTATGTTCTCATTCACGCCAGGCTATTCATCGCACCTTACACCACCCTTTTTTGGGGTCTCTTACCCCTCCCTTCTTCCTTATTCCAGAACTACTTATGGCTTGATTCCCATCCTCATGGGATACGTAGGACCACCAGAGCATCTCATCTTCAGGTCCAGCCCCATTTTGGCCCCTTGGCCCACATTCCCCCAGAGAGAGGAATATATAGTGTGTTATGACATTATTCTCTCACTCATGTTGGTTTTTGAAATGACCATGCCATTTACCTCCTCCTCCTGAGAGTTTTCCACCCCCCCCCCCTGTACTATCCTTGTCTTTTCAAATCAGCCACTTTCAAGATGAGCCCCTTGGCCCTCTTCGGCGAGTCACCCATGTGCCTAAGGATACTCTAGTTTAGTACCGAGAATATCAGACTCTACTCAGACATTCCTTCACCCATTTTTTAGGATTCATGTCCTCCCTAATTAGGGCTTCCATTACCTTTCACATCCAAAGGCACCCCCGAATGGCATGGATGCTCGGCCCAAGGTCCCTCCTACCATTATGGTCCAACAACCTCTAGGGTTCTGGACAACAAATTGATACAAGTCCCACATTTTGAATTTGGTCAGTGGTCGATGCTCCTTTGTTTGTCCCCATTTCAGGCTAACACTATATGGATGTTGTGTTTAGAACATGGTCTACAGTTATCCTACATCGTCACGCTAACTCCATTAAAATGGCAGTTACATGATTTTCATCCTTCTTCACCTCATCCTATCCAAGTAGTACTTAAATGTATCTCACGTATTGTAAATACCTTATCCACCCTTGTTTCCTACACTGATTTTGACTCAAGTTGGATTAAAGATTTGGTTAAGGTCTACCTTTACATGGGATAATCCCTTCTCCATGTTTTGAGTTCTAATACCTTAAACTAATAACTTTTCGTATTTCCCTTTTGTGAGAACTACATATAGCTTGATTCCCATCCTCATGGGATATGTAGGAACACCCAGACATCTCGTCTTCGATTTCAGCTCAATTGGGAGCTAGTTTCTCCTTACCCTTACCCTCTTCCCTCTATCTTGTCCCCTTCGACTGAGGTTTCTTTCGTGGAATCACATACGGTGTTACGTCTGTGCCACGCGGTGTTAAAATGAATGGCTGATGCAATCACATGACCCTAAACTGTGAAATTATCATCCTGGACGCACAACAAAAAACGGAACTGCATCGTGATTTCCTCACTCAAGGGAACACCATGTTTGGTATCGGTCACACACCATAACTTTTTTAATGCCCGCATACGACTTGACTCTTTTGGCGATGCTGGGACTTGCTATCCTAGGCCTGTCGCTTCACAAAAAAAAATCCATTCACCTTAAAAGGAAAAAACAAATTATCAAATACTGCTTCTTTTGGTGTGAGGGCCACACCCACACACCCCTTTTATCCCTGGTACTGGTACCTTACCATGCCACCTCTTAGAACTATGTGCAGATTGATCCCCATCCTCATAGGTTATGTATGAATGTTCCTGCACCTTACCTCGGGCCCATATTAACTCTCATTTCCGATCCCTTGACCTAAAACCTTCCCAAGGAACACGTGGTGGTCGGAACCCCAGGTTCCCATTCACATTGGGTTTTATAATTACCCCACCATGTGTCTCCTGTGTTTCCTACCATCCATGGTTTGAGCTCTATGACCATAAACTAAGACCACTCTATGTCCTTGTCGCAATACATTAAACTACACCACACATCTTAAGAACTACGTATGGCTTGATTCCTATCCTCATGGGATATGTAGAGACACCCAGACATTTCACCTCGGGTCCAGCCCAAGGAATCAAAAATCCAATTCCTCCTCATTTCCAGCCCTGGTCCTGACCCCTTGTGGGGAACCATGTAACTATAGCTTTTCCCTGAACAGGTTCGGGATTCCCCACGATGACGTTGGGACAGCTCCATTTCCAGAGAGGTCCTGTATAAAAGTAAGAATGATCCATGGTAAAACTGATGTTCCCATCTAATGTGATTCCACCATGGCGGTGTAGTTTTGAGAGTTTTGGATCATGTTCGAACAAACCATCAATCCATATTCCACGCTTTGCGTGCCCCTTATTCGGACCCTCTTCCTCTTTCATGTCTAAGGGAACCCCCTTACAGTATGGATGCTCGGCCTATGACCTGCCTATTTTCCAGGGCTAATGTTCTAAAAGGCTAATAGATGACATTTTGAGTCAGGCCCCATGTTTCGAACATGGTCAGTGGTCGGCCCCAATTTTCCACCCCCATTGTAGGATAACACAATAAGGATATGGTGTTTCGAATTCGGTCAATAGTTATTCATTATTGTCACGCGACCCCCACAATGTTCTAAAACCTGGGTATCGTGATTCGCATCTTCCATTTCCATCTGTTTGGATTGATTCCAGCACCCTTGGCTTTACCCCGTTCATGGACAAGAGAACACTAGGAAAATGGTAATTCGACTGTTTCGAGAGCTTCATCCTCCAGTCAGGTCTCTCCCATTTCCTCTCGAAAATCTGGGCCGGTTGTTCAAACCCCGGATTCCCGAAGCTTGGTTGAAATTCATACCTTCAAATGAAGTAATGGATCATAGTTGAATGTAGAATACCAAATGAACGAGTAAATGAGTATCCATAAAACTATCCATACATGCAATGCAGAACAAGAAGTAGTAAGGAAAAATGAGTTTATGATTTTGGCCAAAACGAGGCCCTTAAGGGTTTGCTTCTTGGATGGATCGCTCCAACGTTGCTACCATTTAGCTTATGGCCTCCATGATTTCTTCCTTCCCCTTGAGGACTCTCTTTTCGTCAGTGGCCGCAGAGCGCAGTCCACTGACCCTAGCCCTTGCTTGCACCTGGTCAGTTTGGAGTTCAGTCATCTGGTGATCCACCTCCACTAGTTGCTCTTAAGAATCTTCCAGATGGACCCTCAACTGATCCACGAGCTCAAACTGTTTTCAATGAATGTCTTCTTTTCCTTCACCTGTTCTTCAAGGAGTCAGACCTCTTGTTCTGCCGGGATGAATTCTTGGGTACTCCCTGACAACTCCCAACACCGGGAAACATCAGAGTGCCAGCTGCTCTCACGTAGTTTCTCAGCCATGTAGTCACGTACCGTTCAATGAAGATACTGGGAGTCCAACCCTCCAGCATAGAAAAATAACAACCAGGTTTGGAGTGATCCCATCTGTTTCATCCATTTTGTCTAGGGCTGACCGAGAAATCACTTGATGCACTTCCACCCTTTGCGCTGCATCATTCAGATCTCCTCAGACGCCTTCAATTCAGAATCATCTATCTACTGGGGGTCTGCAAGCCGATAGTCAGGGAAGGCAGCCAAGAGACCAACGACGGGGTCTTCTTCGAGCGCCCCTCTAGAGGGGTTGGGCTCTTCAACTCCTGGGCGACCGTCCCCTCTCACCTCAGTCTCGGTATCTACCTCGATGACTTCAGTACCTTCCCCAAAATGAGTACCGCTGATGTCCACTTCTCTCTACTCACCGTGTGTTGGGGTCGGCTCAGTTTGAGAAGTGTGCCCTGAATGGTACAACACGTTTGTAGTTGAATCAATTGTGGACGACCCGATGATAGCCTGATGAGCCTCCAAGGATGTGATTACTGCACAAACAAGGAACACCCTGATCAATTGAGATCTCCAATAGTGATTAACCAATGTTGAAGTAATGAACTTACAAGATCCCAATGCATTGACCTTTAATGTTCTAGCCGCTACAGGAGTTGCCATTATGGGGGATCCCTCAGCACTAGTCAGGTCAATAATGGGCATCGGCTCCCCACCTTATTCTATTGGTGCCTCCTCCCATTCAAATGGAGACCCTTGGTAGGCGCCTATATGCTCCTGAACAGTATAAGGATATCTAATTGAGGTCTATAAAATTGGATGATGGGAAAATATAGATAAGGGCAGAGACGTACCTCAAGAAGGTCAGTTATATCCACATCAGAGCTAACGATCTCACCACTCTATCGAAGACTCCCTTGGTGGGATTCCCCTTGAGACCCTCCACCATCATGATCCTATTCTCATTCACCCCCTCCATCACCTTCTACTTCATCCTCCTCTTCCGTCTTAGTGACTTCTATCTCATCATCGCTATTATCATCTTCTGATGGCATCTTTTCTGGATCATGCTCTTGGATGAGCATAACTTTCACCAAGAAAGGTGGCTCCTCATGCTGACCACATTGGCATGCACACACGTCCATGGTCGTCACATACGCATGCCCACAATGAAAGTTCACCATGTTGACAACTCGAATGAGTCTGACCTCTGGCAGCTGGATTCTGTCTCGCACTATCTTTTTCCAAAGAGCTTCAATACTCATCGACTGTCGTAGGGTCATCCAGGCTGACCACAGAGCCGGGAAGATTGCGTCACTGGAAGGTTGAAGTAGATACCTTATCTGCTTCCCATGAAGTTCCCTAGCCATTTCACAATCTCCTCTCCCCCTAGGCGATGAGGGCCCGGCCATGCCATGCGACTGCCCGGCCGCTGAAGTCTCGGCCTGTGCAGGCCCAGTAGCCCAATGAGCTTCAGACCATGGTTCCCTAACAGCCATGTCTACTCTCCCACTGCCCAATCTCAACACTGGATACCTTGATTTGTTGTACTCGCTTCCGCAAAAGTCCCTTAGGGTACGATATATCCCAATGTTCGTCATATTATGTTGAGAGACCAGCATCAACTCTGACGGAGGGAAAGGTAATGACATCGCCAGAGCCCTGGGCTGTTAACATCAGCCACATTTGGTGGAGAACGCAGGGGTACCTCTCTTCTCAAACATTCATGTACACCTTCTTTGGCATCTGCTGAAGGATTCCGATCTGCCTAGTGATTCTGGACAGAATGTAAGGCTCACAAAATATCTTCCCATCAATCTAGGACATGATCACCCCACCTATAATGCGTTGGAAGTATTCCCTTTGCTCAAGTGAGCCTTGCCCATTATCTATCATTTGGCCTGTCATGGTGGGGAACGGGCTGAAATTAAGGTTGGCTTGATTGTCAATCCAAATCCTTACTCCCTCCTCATTATGCGTCAATGGCATGACCCCGACGATGTTCAACAAGGAAGTGCATAGGCCATTACCTTGATGTCGGATGGAGTTCGGAAAGTTATACCTGCCGCAATGAGCCACGAACCAGCCATAAAAGATATGGAATGGGCCACAGATCCTCTTTGGTGACCCCCTTCTCGAAATGCATCCCAAAATGGCGTATAGATGGGCCAACATGGGGAGTCCCGGATTGAACCTTTGATTAGAGTTCATGATTTCAGCCATCACCAGGGTCATTAGGCGAACTCCCATCCTTGCATTCCTCATCGGAAAGAGCCACCCACTCAGAGATGTGGCAAGGAATCTAGTGTATCGGACGTTCAGGTCCCGGATCTCATTTATGCTGAAGCCCCATGACTGATAGTCCCCCGCCTCCAGGATCCTCCAGTATGATCCGCTCTTGCTCTTCTATGCCACGGTCGGACATCGTCTCCCTCGCCCCGACATCTTGATGTCCGTATATATTTACAAGAACAAGATGAACCATTTCTTGTAATCAATATCCTTTAGGAAATCCTTAAACCCTAGCCTCTCCTTATCCAGCTTCAACAGGGGCCATGTCAGCATAGGGGTTCATGATCTGTCCCCCCAGGTGTTCCTCGTTGGGAGGAATTCATCATATTAGTGCCCATCCAAAGGGATACCCCCTATGCAATGGATGTCCCATAGGCTGATACCAACTTCCCAATGATAAAGATGGAAGGTATTGGTGTCGCTGGACCATTGGGTAAATAGATCTGGCCCAAGCTCAGGCTGGAGATAGAAATGAAACTGGGATGTTCACACCGCCTCGAACAAACTGATGTGCCACAGTTCGGCCCCAAACTGGTCGCATGTCTGGCAAACCCAATACGCCCAGGCCCTTTTACTGGTGAAATTTCCTCTGGAATACAGATTCAAATCCTACATCCAGCCTTTGGTCTTGTCATTAAAACTCTAATGGAAGGTGCTTACATAAAGGGCCGAAGAACTGTTTTTGATAGGGTCACTCCCCGAGATGGTCCTGGTCCTAGGATTCAGGATGTAAACATCCAGGTGTCTGGTTTCTCTAGAAGGATGGACATTGTAGGTGATGTTATACTAGGGCAGTTCATCCTCACAGGTCACCCATGACTGCGGTGTATCGACCTCAAACCCTGGCACAGGTACCTCCTCCAGGATTCCAAAGTCCCTATTCGATAGGTTGGGAGACAGTTCATATTCCTTCTGCACTGGGGTCAACATGTTGAAGAGAGTATAGTTGTTGGATATGATCCTTCAGGTGCCATAAACCTCAGGGTTGGTGACTATCTCAGCCCTTTGAGTAGCGGATGCGTCTTCCCTCTCAACGTCAGCCCAATTGGTGGCCATCTTCGGTCGGCAAGGTTTTGAGAAGTCTGTGTGAGTAAAACAGTCGATGGAATGAAAAAAAATAGAAGCTGGTGCGAAAAAGCAGCTGCTGGTGTGGAAAATTAGTTGGTGGCATGAAAAATCAGAAGTTGGCGCGGAAAATCTTGGGTTGGCACGTGAACAGACGACTGATCATGATGAATTACACGCAACCAAAGTGTTTTTTGCGTAGGTGGAGGAAATTTTTCATGCACGAGGGCTTCGGGCTTATCATGTGAGAAAATCTATATAGAATAGAGGACTTGTGGGGCCTTTTATAGGCACGATGAGCGGTTTCTGCACGCACGTGAAAAGCGGATTGCGCGCTCCGTACCGATTTTTCACGCCACTTCGATTTTAAGTGTGCAAAGGCCCTGGGGAGTCCTGTATCTTAGCATTTCCCTTGGAATCCGACCTTTGCGGACCCTCACCAATCTGATTCTGAGGGGGGCATTTGTAGACACCGAAAAGCACTCCAGGGTGGGGGAAGGTTCGGACATGAAAATTTAAAGCCATATTTAGAACTACCGATCCATTCTAGGGGGGCAGAGGGGCGACGCAAAAAAATACTGATGTGCGCGAAATAAATATTTCTCGCATGAAAAACTCTAGAATTCGTGAGAGTTTTCCATGTTAGCATGGATCTTTTTCACGCCACCACTCCACGCAGTTGATCTACATGTTGCCGATATCGGGCGTCCAATATTTTTCACCGGTGTGTTTTTTTCATGGACACGTGATCCTGAGCACCTATAAATAGAAGACCACCCTTTCGACTTCAGCCTGAATAATCTGAACCTTCTCCCTTATGAAAAATTCCTCTCCTGTGCGCACAAAAAGATGGCTCTCAGGTACTAAATTTTGCATGCCAGGTCATCCGGGGTGTCCGCCTCTGTGCGCAACTACTCAGTATTGATCCTTGTCCAAATCACATCGATCCCATTTCCCCCATAATTCCTTCCAATTGTGTGTAATCAGTTCTTTGGGGCACAATTCCTTTTGTGCACTGGCCAGACCGTTTTTGCGCGCAATTTCTTTTGCACACCGGCCCGGCCGTTTTCGAGTGCAATTCCTTTTATGCGCCAAGTTGGATTTTTTCTTGCACAATTCCTTTTACACGCCAGCCCACTATTTTGAATTCCCGCTATTCATTTGTGCGCCGCACCCAGCCTTTTTTGCACCCACAATTAGATTTCTTACCGGCCTATCCCTTTTTCACGCAATGGTCCCTTTTCCGCGCAAGCCTCTTGCATGGTGCGCCCGTGATGTCCCTCTTCCAGGCATAATTTTCGGGCACCTCCAATGCCCAAAACATCTTCGCCATATACCAATTTTCCGTGAAACCTCCTAGGTTCTCACGAAGTGACTTCAAAGTCCCCTAGATTATATCGCCTTATTTATTGCTTCAGCTCATGCTTTTTCACATAGGCATGCTAATGACTGTCTCTTCTTCACATAGCCACACTAATGTGGGCCCCCTGATGGTTCACTCCCTGACACCCCCTATCAATGGCTTTTCCTATCCCCTCTCTGCACCAAGGATTAGAGGGTACCAGTTATGTAAGGCCTAGGGGTGTGGAGAAAACCCACCTCGTCCGAGATGTAGGATGTTAAACTGCCAAGCACCATCATCTTCAGCACATGACGTTAAATCGTGGCCTCACCCCATGCCTTGCACATGGGGTTCCCCCACTTTGGAAATTCTCCATGCCCACTGGCCTCCATGAGGATGAGATCTTCCCTCACAAGGGATGATATCCTCCTTACTGGAGTGGCGTTTTTCCATGGGGAAAGGGGGACTATTTTGGTGTAAGCCCCTAGGTTTTCTTACCAGAGGCAGAATCCCTACTCCTCCTTTCTTCTTCAGTCCCAAGGACCAGGGGGAGGGAGAAATGGACACCAGACCCCTCCTTTTTCGGTGCCAAATCCCTCTCCCGCTGGGCTTTGTCTCCATCAGGCCTCCATCCTAGAGTAGGCCCCAACCTCTTCAGGCTGCTAAACACGCATAATCCCATGTTTCCTCTTTGTTCTACCATCACACATAATCCCCACCCCACTTCCCATGGACGCACCTTTCGCGGCATGATCTTCAGGTCTCTGTTATCTCTTGTTTTTCACACCGAGCATAACTCATGTGGGGTTACAGTGAGCACCGACCATGACATCTTCATGGGGCCGCCTAAGAGAGTAATCCCTAAATGAAACCACCTGAACTATGTGGTCTTTGATCGTTGCCAAGGTAGGGTACGTATGAAGCCTCAACGAGGTTCAAGCCAAACAAACCATTGGACCCCAGGTCAACCTTCACGTCGGTTCCCAACCACATGAACTACGAGGTCTTTGATCCTTGCCAAGGTAGGGTATGTATAAATCCTCCACAAGGTTCAAGCCCAACAACCATTGGACCCCAGGTCCACCTTCACATCGGTTCCCAACCATCCGAACTACAAGGTATTTGATCCTTTCCAAGGTAGGGTATGTAGGAAGCCTCCACAAGGTTCAAGCCCAACAACCATTGGACCCCAAGTCCACCTTCACATCGGTTCCCAACCATCTGAACTACGAAGAATTTGATCTTTTCTAAATCAAGGTATATAGGAAGCCTACCTAAGGTTTAAGCCCACCATCCACCTGGACCCCAGGTCCTTATTCACGTCGGTTCACCGACTCCTCCTCATACCCGAACTATGAGGACTATGATCCTTGCTAAGGTAAGATACGTCGGAAGCCTCCCTGATGTACAAGCCCACCATTCACCTGGTCGTTCTGACCCCATTACATCAGTTCACCAACACCTTGGGCTGCCTCAGAGCGTAAGCCCCAAATCCCCCCACACCACCTGAACTATGAGGACTTCGATCCTTGCCAAGGTATGGTATGTAAGAAGCCTCCTTGAGTTTCAAGCCCAACACCCAGCTATTCTAACCCCCTTTACATTGGTTCATCCCTGTCCTGCATGACGTTGAACTGTGGACCTCATCTAGTGGTAAGCCATTGTAACCCCATCCAGTGGTAAGCTATTATGACACCGTTCAGCAGTAAGATGTTGACTTCCCCAATCAGCGGTAAGCCATTGAAACCCTCCCCATCGACTAGCCGTCATCATATTAACAATGTGACTTTGATTCCCTATCATGGGGATACGTAGGAGGCCTCTTCTACGTTCATGCCCCATACCATAATCATCCCCATGATGGTTCCATCCCATTCACCACCCCCCTCATGAAACCTTTCATCATCCGTCCTGATTCTTACCCGGGCCGCCACATCCTGATGGGATCATGACACCCCATTCCCCGTTCCATCTAACAGCATTCAATAAGACACCCACACGATGGCCCCAATATCGATGTTCCCTCCAGGGGATTCCTCCTTCTGATCCACTCTAGTCAGTGTTCTGATGAGCCTGATCTGTCTCCGCTGGACATTAAACTCATGGCACACCCCGTGTCAAACATGGTAAGTTGAGAAAAACCTCAGATACATTCCCATGGAATATTATTCCCCGCATTCAATGTGGGATGCCTCAGGCTTCCGCACCCTCAAGAAGCCCTATAATAAGGGACAGAAGACAGACACACTAATCCCATAGCATCCAGACACGCCAGTGATTCCCAACGTGACTACTCCCCTAACCGAAGGTTGCTACCCTGACCAGACCCCTTGGAATGTCCTGACAGAAGTAGTGTAATTAACTAGAATCCATGAAGATAAGGTGCCAGTAAGAGTTTCACGAACAACGTCTTAAGTCTATAAGGGAGACCCGGACTAGATGACGAGTTCTGAGAAGAAATCCACGAAAGGAAGAACTGACATTCCATCATCCCATTTTGATCAAGGAGAAAACTTCCCGGAACATGTAATGGATGTCACCGGCCTTTGCAAAGGGGGAATGTAGGGAAACAGTTGCACGCCCTCTACATACGGATGCGCGTGCCCCGACGAAAGCATCAGAAACAGTATCTTTCTTCCTCAACCTGTTTCGGTAGAGGTTAAGTCTTTCATAAAGAGAACATTTCGGTACAAACTCAACGGTGGTCTCATATTTCTAATCAGAGTTACTGTTTGTGATTTTTGCAGATTTGAAAATAAAATAAATTTTATTTAAATCATTTTATTTACCGTCGCATCTAAAAAACAAACTTTCTTAGTTGGGCCACACCAGCTGATGTTAGGCTCAACCTAATGGAATAATACCCTCAAAAACTCAACGGTACTCTCATATTTCTAATATGAGTTACCATTTATGAGTTATAATGATTTGAAAATAAAATAACATTATTGAATTATTTTATTTATGGCCAAAAACTACTTTTCATTATTGACACGCACCTGCTAATGTTAGGCTCTACCTAAGGATAGCATACCCTTATGAGCTCAACGGTGGTCTTGGATTTTCATTCAGATTCATTGTTCATGAGTTATAAGCATTTTAAAAATAAAATAATTTTATTTAATAATTTTATTTACGATTATGACATTTTTGGGTTTTCTCACTGGAGGCATGCACTGACTAAACTTAAGTCATTCCAAGGGTAAACCCACCATCTTTAATGAAATAGTGCCCTCATATTTTAGATCTAGGAACCATTTAAATATTTATTCCATTTTTCAGTAAAAACACTTACTCACGCTATTTAAAACATAACATTTTTCAATAGATCATTCCGGGAACTCTGGGCCTCGGAATCCCATGTCTTCTTAGCTCCAAGTCTCAAAATAATTCCATATAATTTATAAAAATACATTGAATTTCTAAGACATTACATATATTTTGTTGGAACTATACAGAAATTTCTTTCCTTAATCCTTATGTAGCCACTCATCATTTGGGTTTTCCAGAAGAGCATAGAGTATTCAAACATGCAATAAGAAGAACACACCCAACTCATGCCTCTAAAATTGAAGTTGAAGTCAACAAGATTATCAATGCTAACTTTTTCAGGGAGGTGAAATATCCCAAATGGTTGGCAAATATTGTCTCAGTGAAAAAGAAAAATGGGAAAATTGGAGTTTTCATTAATATCAGATATCTTAACCGGCATTGTCCCAAAGATGGATTTCTAGATCCAATCATAGAGCTTTTAATTGATGCTAAAACCATATATAAAGATCTCTTTTTCATAGAAGGATACTTTGGGAATAATCAAATCCAAATGGCCCTAGAGGATGAGGATTCTACAGCATTTAGAGCCCCTCAAGGTGTGTTTTGTGTCGGGTATTTCCCATTGGTTTAAAGAATGCAGGTGCAATGTATCAACATTCCATGCACCATATCTTCAAACCCTTCTTAGGAAAATTGGTTGAATGTTATGTGGATGATCTAGTAGTTAAATATAGACAACATTCATATCACCTGACTAATTTAGATACCATATTCAATAAACATCAAAAACATAATTTGAAGATGAATCCCTTGAAATGTGCTTTCAGGGTAACCTTAGTAAAATTACTTAGCTTAGTTGTATGTCATCATTGCATAGAAGTTTATCTTGAAAATACAAAATCAATTGTTGGAATGTCACCTCCTCGAAATGTGATCGAATTAAGAGGACTTCATGGACAGTTGGCCTATATTCAGTTCTTTATCGCCAATTTGGAAGGCAAGTGTTTACCCTTCACCAGATTAATGAATAAGGGAGTCACCTATCAATGGACTGAAGACATACAGTATGCATTTGATACCCTCAAGAAATATCTCTTGATTCCACCGGTATTAGTGCCACTTGTTGAATGAATTCCACTTATTCTCTATGTGACATCTTTAGAGTGATCACTAGGTTCCTTCCTTGAACAAAATAATGATGTTTGGAATGAAAATATCCTTTACTATCTCAGTCAAACTATGATTGACATAGAGAATTGATATTCAAGTACCAAGTAGTATTTTCTAACATTAGTCTTTGTAGTTCAGGAACTGAGGCACTATTTGCAACATCACGAGGTCTAATTGGTATCTTGCAATATCCCGCTCAAATTTATCCTCAATCATCCTATGCTTACAGAACATTTGACATAGTGGGAAATTATTTTCCAATAGTTTGATATCAAGTTCGTTCCTGAGAAATAAATAAAAGGCCATGACTTGGCATATTTCCTTGCTGAGCATCCATCTATAGAAGATACATCTTTGAATACTGATCTTCCTGATGATGAAATCTTCTTTGTTCAAGATAATCCCCAAACATGGGAAATGTACTTTTTAGGAGCTTCTAGAAATCCAATGGGGAAGAGAATGAAAAACCCTAAACTCAAAAATTTTGGGTTAGCAATTGTACTTATCTCCCCAGAAAAGGCAGTGTTTCCATATTCCTCTCTATTTCCAGAAAGCAGTACCAATAATGAGGTAGAATATCAACCTCCCATTGTAGACATGGAATTGGCACTCTTGGTACAATTGAACCACCTGGAAGTAAATGGTGATTTATATCTTGTAATCAAATAGATCAATGGGGATTATTCTATCAGAAAAAAAGAGTTAATCTCTTTGAGTGATTATGTCAGAGGGTTAATGGATGAATTTCCCTCAGATCCAAAATTTTCTTATGTCCTGCGATCACGAAATTACCAAGATGATGAATTGGCTAATGCAGCCATAACCCTAGAAGATATGAATTGGGATGATACAATCATTAGTATTTCCCATAGTTTGGTGGTCTCACCCTTCGTTCAAACTTGAATGTAGGAAATTATTTAAATCATCCCTATTTCTGAGTCATATGGTCATACCATGGGATGGATGAAACCCATCATCGAATAAATTCAAAATGGAGTACATCCACCAGATAGAGCTGAAAATGAACAGATCTAATGATGAGTGGAAAATTTCACTCTTTATAATAGTCTAGATCACCAAAAGATCCTCTAAAAATATGGATTTGATGGAATACCCTTATACTATATTGACGGACAAGACACCATAGATGTCATGAACGAAGTGCATGTAAGAGCCTATGGTGCTCACCAATCTGGGAATAGGATTTCTGATCAAATATGAAGGATTGGAAACTTATAGCCTTCAATGGCGTAGAATTTCATAGATTTTACCAAAAATGTCATCCCTTTCAAGTGCATGCCAACTTCATTTATCAACCCCTAGAGTCACTACATACAATTGAATACTCCTAGCCATTTTTTACATGGGGAATGGATGTAGTAGGACCCTATCCTCTAGCTATGGCTAAGTAGTTCAAGTATATTCTTACTATTACTAATTTCTTCTCCAAATGGGCTAAGGAAATACCTCTTAAAGAAGTTGGAGCCAAAAGTATTGTTAGCTTTGTCAAGTAAAATATCATCACCATATTTGGTGTCCCTCATACTATATTGACGGACAACGACACCAATTTCTATTCTATTGAGGTAAAGAAGTTATACCAAGAGCACAATATCAAATCCAACCATTCATCTCTCTATAATGCAGAAACCAATGGATAGATGAACACTTCCAATAAGAACCTATCAAAAATAATTCAAAAAATGGTGGAAAAAGATAATAAATATTGGTTTGATAAAAATTTACCTGATTTATGGGAGTATCATACAACTACCCATACTACCACTCATGCAAATCCATATTCATCAGTGTACGGAACAGAAGAAAATTTTCCAATTGAAATTCAATTTCCCTCACTATGAGTTGAAATATATGATCAGTTATCTACAGATGAAAAGTATCAGAAATGATTTGATGAGCATGAATTATTAGAAGAAAATAGATTGCATACTTTACATCATTTAGAAGTCTATCAGAACAAAATAGCATGATGTTTTGACAAGAAAGTTCGCTTCTGCTCATTTCTTCCAAGAGAATTGGTATAAGTTTTTAGGAATCCCATGACACCACGAAAGAAGACTCAAAATCTTGAACCAAAATGGGAAGGACCTTACTATGTACATAAGGTCTACTCTAATAGATCTTATTCTATAATATCAATGGATGGAGAAATTAATACAACTTCAACCAATGCATGGTTTTTGAAGAAGTACTTTTTGAAATTACATAATACCATGTCCTCGCTGCAAGTCCCTAAACTACGTACCACAAATTCCTAGTTTCAAGTCATTAAACTGCATAAAAACCATAATCGTCCATGACACGTGATGATAAAATGTTTATCATCTTTGTACTTGTCGCACAACGTTAAATTGCATAACATCATTTTTCCTCATTAAACGACATTAAACAGTATGGTTGACATCTTATTTATTTTATGTTAAGAGACTCCATGCGCAAGCATCACCTACATTATTGCTACTCCTTAGTGGCACATGAGTTCCATTTCTCCCTGTGTTTGAATCTAATCTGCATAGAGACCTCATTTCAAGAACTATGTATGACCTGATTCTCATTTTCAATGGTATACATAGAGACTCCAAGATCTCTAATATTAGGACCATCCGCAACCAAAAAAACATTTATTTCCCTTTTATCCTCCTATATATGAACTAGATCTATAAGAGTGCTCTTTTAAGATACATGGTTTGATCTTTATATGATTTTGTGTCTTATGTTTAACCATTCTTCTTTTGTAATGTCTTAAAATCCCTCATCTCCCACATCAAACACAGTTAGGGTGGGGAATGATATTTCAAGAACTATGGATGACTTGATTCTCATTTCAATGGGATACATAGAGACACCTATATCTCCAATCTTGGGACCAGCCACGATAAAAAACCCTTTATTCCCTATGTATGAATCAAACCTACATAGGGAATGTTCAAAGAACTATGTATGGCTTGATTCTCATCCATATGAGATACATAGTGACACCGGGGTTAAATCCACTAGTCAAACCGTAATATTCCTTTTTTACATTAGAATCACTTCATATCCTTATTGTATGACTCTACACTACACAGTATAATGTCCTTATTGCACGGCATTAAAATTAAAAGTACCCAAAGAACTATGTATGGCTTGATTATCATCCCATTGAGATGCATACTGAAAACAAGGCCTTAACTCCTAGTCCCAGCAACGAGATAAGTTTTTATCTCTCTTCCATATATAATTAACAATCTATGTGGGAGTATTCATATTGGGTCCTCTCCTTAGAGATCCCCCCAAGGAAATGAGAAATGCTCCCATTTTACATATGAGTCAGATCTATGTTACAGACTACAAAATCATGGCTAATATTGATTCAAATATTTATCATATGCATTGATCATTACCTCATATCTTATTTTACACTCTTAATCTTGAATATTTTAAGATATTCATAATCTTTCTTATGGTTTTTGGTGGCAAATTTTTTGATATCTGAGAACCCTTTTTTCCTGACTATGCAGTGTGTGCCCCTAGATGGCCTTGCATAATTTGGCTACATAATGGGAATGTTAGTAAAATGATTCTACTATTTGGTTATGCAGCATATTCCTTAGTTGGCCCTACATAATACTGCCCCCATAACGGGGTTTTCAAATAATTGCAATTTCATTCTTGGTTAATGTGTGTTTTTACCCTTCAAACTTTGATGAAATTATATAAGAAGTTGTGTCTTAAAGAATTCACCCATGTATATATATCCCATTACCTTTATATCGATCTAAAAATATTCAATACCAAGGTTTACACATTTCCCTCTCCATTTGTTAAAAGCAATATGATATAACCTTGGATCATTTGACCACATGACATCTATTATTTCCATTTTGATCCTACTCATACAATCTAAAACTATAGACACCATACATCCTGCATTTGGGTCATACCTTTGTAGAAATCATATTCCTCCAATTATTTGGAAATCATGAAAGGAAATACTCTTTCCATATTTAGGTACAATTCTCCATAAACCAAACTCAGTGCTATGGAAAATCTGAATCTCCATAAACTTTCTTCATTTATTGGTAATAGAATGTCTAATTTTTGAGATCTCTTTTTCCTGACTATGCAGTAAGTTCCCCTAGGTGGATTTACATAGGTTGCCTACGTAATGGGTCTGTTAGTCAAAAGATTCCACTATTTGTCTATATAGCATATTCCCTTGCCAGGCCTGCATAATACAACCCCCATAACGGGTTCGTCAAATAATTGAAACTTTATTCTTTGAAAAGAATTCCTATAATGCCTTTATCCCTATTCTCATATCATTCTTCGAATCTATAAATTCATAGAACATAGTGTATAATTATTCTTATTCTATACTTGAACAAGGCAGTATGTTTCCAAAAAATTATCAATAAATTGGAGAGTCTCAAAGCTTTGTTCAAAACTAAAGTCCTTAAATTAAATAGACCCAATGTCCTCACTACATGACTTAAAAATGCATAGTATAATGTCCTCACTACGTGACTTAAAACTATAGAGTACAATGTCCTCAATGCAATACATAAAACTGCATAGCATGATATCAAAAATCTCCCTTTCTGAAAACTTTTAACCATTCCTCATACACCAAATTTGTGTTGAAGTGGTTTTCCTATTCATGACATATATCGGCATAGATAACCCTTTATTCTTAAAATATTTTTCTTTTCGAAAAAACACCCATGGTGGTCTTGAGTCACCCAAATCTTATTTTCCCCTTCCTATCAATAATAAAATTTTAAATTACAAATAACTCTTTTTCCTGACTATATAGTACATTCCCCCAGGAGGCCTTGCATAAGTTTCCTACATAATAGGCTTTTCAATCAAAAGATGTCATTGTTTTAGCTATGCAGCATATTCCCTAGTTGGCCTTGTATAATACAACACCCATAATGGGTTCGTCAAATAATGGTAAACTCATTATGGTAAGAGACCTAATTTATGATTATACAAGTTTTAGATTTGGTGACTATAAAAAAATCACGACTCAAGATTCCACATGGAAGTATTTAAAAAATATTAGAGCAATTCCTAGCCACTAATCCTTGTTTAGGATCTAATTTTAAAATTTATGGTCAAATCTATTTGACCTTAAACACTAGCCTTTTTAGTCTCACATGCATGACTCTAAACTACCAATAACAAGAGATGTGGTACTCACCATATTATAAACCCACAAAGGTCAATCTAGACAAAAGTTGGGTCTCATCTGACTAAACATACATTTTTTATGGTTTATGTAATATTGAGCAATAAAAAGTCAAAATATAAAATGTTTGTTGGGTTGTCTATATAACCCTAGTAATAAAATAAAACTATTCTTACTAATCCCATTGGATTAGGTAAAAAAAATATAGCAAGGATAAAGACAAAAATGATTAAAGACAAACTTCTTTTCATTTGTGAGTAAAAAAAATCCACCGAGGAGCATCCACAAACTGGAGTCTCTCTGTGATAAACCAAAAGAGATTTTATATATAAATTATAATTTGATTAACGATCTCTTGATCCCCATAAATTTCCTATTGAAGTTCGGTTAGCTAACCAATCTCATTCTCTTTAGAATGACGAAGTGCTTCCTTAGCATCTGTAGTGGATTTTTCACTATCCTTGAGGACTTCTCCTATTAAATCATGAAGTTGGTAAAGATCCAATATAACAATGTCTAAATATTGTTATTGATGCAGATACTGAATAGTATTTTATTTAGTTTTCTTCTTCAGTTCTTTCAACTTTGCAGTATGATTAGCCTCAGCATGGGATAACACTGCTTGGAATTTATTAGTGTTGATCAACGGTATAGTTTTTATCAGATCATACCAAATATTTTAGTCTTGGACCCTTTTTCAGATAATCTCTTTCACTACAGTATTAATTTAACAATATTCAAAACTACCAAATCCCAACTTAATGAACAGAGATAAAAGTCATGGAATTCATGAGGCTAGTTCTTCAAGGGGAATTTCAGATATTATCTTCAATATATTTTCCAATACTTTTCAACGTGCTAGATGAAGATCCTTTTGTATTTACGAGTCTGATTCAGAATCACTGTCGTAAGGAGGAATGTATTCCTAGATTAATGAACTTAAAGAAGTTCCATGTTATACTACTTCCATGACAGTGGTTGCTTCACTTCCTAAAATTAGTTGGGCTGATGTAGAAGCTTCACCTTCGGGCCTCACCAATAAAATTGATAATCCTATATGGTGAAGTAAAAAATTGTGGTTATGGTTAGTTTCAAAGAGTAACAAGAGAGAGAACAATCATAATATTGATATCCCTTACCTAACAGTAGGTCAGAAGCTCAAGAAGACTCCTCCCCAATATTCTTAGTTTCATAAGTGCAGGTTGATGTATCTTGGTGGGGAATTATTTCTTTAACTTTATTAGGATCCTCTGAATGAATCTCATGAATATTTTTTATCTCAATATTCACCTGAGCCAATGTCTACGCAATGGTAGGATTGATAGTGATGTTGACACTTCCTTCAGGAATCGTCACTGTAGTAGTTTATTTATATCAAACTTCATATTTCAACAAATCATGGTTAGAAAATTAATCATAAGAAGATTGATAGGATGAACAATGAAAACTCATGTTCATTTGGTTATATACATATAACTTCAAAATATTCTAAAGTATTTTGAATATTAATGTTTTCTAATAATTCTTCAAAAGACATTGAAAGATTCATAATAGCATCCAATGATATCCCATATCTCATGTTAGTCTCACCTTTAGGAGAACATAGATTAGTTGTTTCATGACACTCCCCTGACAACTTTTGACCCTGAACAACTTACTCAATAATAGTTGTGGGGTCAGCATCTGGTGTCACAGTATTTTCTGGTTAATGCGATGAACTTAAAGTATCATGGAGTGGAATTCAGTTGTTGTTACATTTAGTTTGTCATAAATCACTTCTGATTTACCATAGGTATCCTCTCTTCTGTTAGAAGGAATAGGAGCAATTTAGGGAATAGATGTTGGTTCATTTGGCCTAAATTCCTCTTTAGGAATCACTAGATTGGAAAGAATCTCTGCATGTTCAGAATCACCCTCCATGGTTCCTCGAAGCTCATTTGTGATTTTCCTAAGATACTAAACCAAATAATCTCCTGCATTTCCATGAAGTTTAAACACATTCTATGAATAAAGCTAAAATTCTTGTTTTCAAGAATTTTTTCCACTACTAAAAAATTAACCATGGTTTTCTTTCTTTGTTGTTTTAGTTTCTTCACCTTCTTGGGAGGACTTACATCATCATCTCCAAAAACATATATTGGAGACTATAATCCCCTTTGTATCTCATCCTCATTTGCCATTTGACCTGGATAAATCCCTCCCAATTAATGGGGTGATCTAGTAGCTCCAAGTGCGGTACCACTAATGATATATTTTGGTGATGGAACCTCAGTCAATTTTCCACTATCCAGCTACAAGTTAAAATAATATTTCACATATGTAACACTACTTTGACTAAATTCAAATCGAAAATCAGAAAAGAATGCGAGAAAAAGAAAAATTACCTCTTCAGTATCAAAAAAAATCCCACCATTCTTCATCTAATGAAAGTTCAATACCTTCAGTAGAACCACAATCTATCATTTATTTCACTCATTTTATGGTGGGAATTGATTCATCAGTTGTGTATATAGGCATCTCTAGTTCTTGGATGTAAGTTCTCACTTCATCAGGGTTGTTCTTAAAGGGAATATCAGAAGAGGCTCGTAGATCCCCTATCCCCAGAATACACAACCCGTCACATAAATCTATCAACGTGTTGTCAACATCACAATGTAAAATTTTCTATTTATTAACCACCTATGGTCGAATATATTCAGAGTACACTTCAAAGGGTTTTGAAGAGGATCCTGCAGTTTTAGATTTATGTTTCTTCCCAATTCCTGCAGTCACAGATGGGGGTTGAGAAAATCGGGCTTATTGCACTTCTAATCAATGGTGACTAGACCGCCTTGGTAAAACATTAGTAGAGATTTATGGTGTGGCTCTCTTGACTCTAATAGGTGGATTATGTCTTGTATGAGGTCACTTTGGTGATCTTGGAGCCTCATCACCTCCAACATCTCACTCCAATGAATCATACCCTAATGATGAAGAATTACTTTCCAAAGGAAAGGGTTCCTTCCTAATGCCTCTCTTTATCCCTACCTGAAGGAAAACGTGGTTCAACACCCATTTAGGTTATGATGAAGCCCAGTTCTCAGCAAACTAGATATTCAACATTCTTGTTGCATCAGTGACAGGTAAATTTAATATTACCCCTATTTTCTCAATAGTTGTTAGCAACCATATTTGTCAGGATACTATTTGTTGTTACTCTAATATAACATGCACTAGAGGAGACATGGTAATTTTTTCAGACATTTTAATTGATTCCCAAATCTAGAAGGATCATTGGACTCACATATGATTTCCCCATCAATCCTAGTGGCTAAAATGCAATCCCTTCAAGATAACATATATACCCTTAGCTCTAATCTGGCCGTCCTATCATCAAAAAATTTCCCCATAGGAGGATTCCCATAAGTGAAAAGATTAAATTCCTTGTACATACACATCCTGGCCTTATTATCATAAGTGTTTAGAGACAAAGGTTAAATACTATATAAAGCCTGAACAGATGGTCAAAATGAACTTCCAAAGACCTATACAGCACTTTTCACTGCATATGTTCTGAAATGAGTTGTGATCCACCCCCATAACACCAATAATGGCCCCACTAATCAAAAATGATACTTCCCTATATAAATATTCTGTAAGATGCTATGAATCTTTTCCAAAATAGGGGTATCCAATCCTACTATCCACTTCTCATCCAGCTTGGCCGCGATAACAAACTTTTCTAACCTTAAACCTCCCTTGGAATCTCAAATAGGTAATAGATACAATTTGATCCACATGTCTAGGAAACCAACAAGATGTGACATTGTAGGAATTTTGGAGTTGACTTAATACCCTTACTTTTCAAACTCTTATTTCTCTAATGTTGGCCAGAAACTGTCAGGTGTACCTCTTTTTTTGCCTTTGGATAGCTTGTTGGATGAGGTCAAGTAGGACCCTTCTCCTTTTTCTTTACCAGGAATATTTCCATCCACTCTTCTGGGTGAATATACCTTCTTGTGTAATACTTTGTTGTGTTCATATTCTTGATTTTATAAAATATATTCATCAACTCACGAACCAAGGATAGTGTCTTTTCAAAGTCATTCCATGTCACCTTGGGAAGAATAAACTCATCATACATATCTCCAAGGATTTGATCTCTATAGATCCTGTAGAAATTACACAAACTGATGCATAATTCTCCATGTTTCAAATATAAGGAGTTAGTCTCTAGACTCCATTGGCTTAGAAACTCTAGCACAAAATATTCATTCCTATATACATAGGGTTTTCCAACCCATATAGGCTCATAAATCCCAACACCTTTTAAGTCATCCCTAAACTCTGCACACATCTTGTGCACCCAATACGCTCACATCCATGCAGGTTTAACACCCCCTCTTGGGTGGAAATACCAACTTTTCTTCCATCCTTTTGACTGATATTTTTAAGAATCTTGAAAAATGGATAAATAGCAATGTGGCTATAGCTTAGTTGTATGTGCTTTCAAATCAGGAGAACACGGGCTGTGATGCCTGAAATGGGCCTTTACTTTTGTCGTAGAGTTGATATATGTGCCCAAAACAGTAATATTGGTAGATGAGAAATTGGTATAGTCGTGAAACCAAGAAAGTGGAATATTATTCTTTGGGTCCGGTATATTGACAACCTGTATATGGCCATAACTATACATAGGCAAATAGGTGCTTCTGGGAAAATTGAAGTGATATTTCCTCAGATTCTTTTCCATGTTTGGGAGGGTAGCTTCACAGATGTCAAAGTAATCATGACCAATAATCTTAATAATATCATCACTTGTCTTACTATCTAATTCATCAGTAGTTCCAATTCTCTTCAGAGCCATTGAACCTACAAAAGAGATCAAAATTAATATTTAAAAGTAATTTCATTTTCGATGTTTTTTACAAAGGAATTAATAAAAATTGACAAAGTAATTAAGGCATGAAAGTATGGACTTAGCACGCATGTATAAATCTGGTGTGGAAGTATGGCGCCCTAGTTTTGGTCTACAAATAAAAAACATACAGAACAAGTGTGACCGACAGGAGCATTTGAGCGAAAACACTTGCACTCCGAGATCTGTATTTCTAGAATTATTTGTAATTTTTCCTGAAGTGAATTCTCTATATATAATATATGAAGATGACCATGCATGTCATCACCTTGAATTCCCATTACCTCAAGAACTACCACCAGTGCATTGTATCAACCTCTTTTTTCCCTTTTTATAAACTTTACCTCAGCATAGGATTCTATTTTCATTTCAGATCCAATTCTGAGGGGGTGGGGTTTGTGGACACTCCAATCCATCACAGAATCTAAAAAGTGAAAATGTTAAATTCCTTATAAAAAAGTTCAAAAAAACACATAAAAAAATCAAGGTCATAAAAGGCTTGAAAATTGGATCACCCTAGTCAACTCAAGGATCCTTCAGTGCGCAAATTATTTGTTCACCAATTTCTAGCACACAACACACTTGTGTTCCCCACCACTATTTCACCCAGGGTCACTTATTTTCCTATAAATAGACCCTTGGGCCTTCATTTGTATAGATGAATTTCCCTGAAGCCTAACTAATGCTTTTTTCTCCCTAGTGTTTCACCCAAGTCTTCTTAAACCATCAATGGTAGTTCTCTAACACCTAGAGTGGTGTAATTGAAGGAGGATCATAGGACTGGAGTTCCTTTAGTGTTTGAAATCCATAACACTTGTGTGCCAAAAGCACCCAACCTCCCAAAATCAGAAACAGTTTCCCACCACCAATTCCTATCAACGGAACTTGAGCGCCCCACTTCTAGGAATACCTGTCAATACTCTTGAAGGCATGAGTAAATTCTCACCCAAGTATTAACATTGAGTTTTTTCATCACATAAGTTGACATCAGGTCTCCAAAGACTACTTGTGCGCCCATACCTATGTGTCAGATACTTACTTAGGTTCCCTTATTTGATCCCCCTAATCTCTTTAGTCAACAAATCCTTTCATCCAGCCTTCTTCAAATTCATTCATGGAAAGGATCATTCTTTATTGGCTCCCTTGTCTGAAAGGGATTATGTTTAAACCTCCACTAAATCCTCCGGACTAATCAAACCTTTGGTAAGGGAACATCAGCATGCCTCCTATTTCGGTTTGTTTATCTACAGTCATAGGTTTCCCACATTTATTTTGAAATGGGGTTAGGATTCATGGTCTGTTTGTGGGTTTGTATATCCAGAGTCACATGGACCTTTATCTCATGAACAGTGTTGGGAAGTACCCAGTTTGGAGGATAAGGTTTTGGGTTCACTCTTCCCCTTCTTATCTCTAAAATCATGAACCTTAGGTCTCTGGTAAGGAAAGTATGGTTCACACCTACTTTTCCTTTTGAACAAATGAAAAGTCTCTCTCCCCTACCAAGACCAATGTTTAGGCATCCATCATGGTGTAAGCCCTTAACTTTTCAAGTAGTAGGTTGTAGTCTTTCTCCTGTATACTTCCTTCACCTTCACTCTTTCCTTACATTGGACCCTTTTCTAATTTAAAGAGAACATAGACAAGGCTCTCCACCTCACCCTCTTCCCCGGTAACCTCGGCCTCATCCACCCACACTATCGTAGGCCCATCCTCTTCCACCAGCAGAAGAGGAAATGTCTATGTGCCTTTGTTAAATATTTGAAATTATTTTTTTTATCACACTAATCATGACTCACGTGGGCTTAGAGATTTTTCATGATCACAACCTTTGCACAAACACCCCTTCTTGAACTACAAGAACTCTGATTCTCACTATTATTGGGATATGTAGGAAGCCTTGCTAAGGACTGATCTCTATATCAATTAATCTATAAATGGGCATCCTTATTAGGAGTAAGCACCAAATTAAACCCCCAAAGAACCATGTAATCCTTTTCAGGAATTAAGCCCAAATTTATTTTTTCTGAAGGACTATACTATCCTATGAGTATAATCAAATTATGTGGGATTTGATTCCCATATAAATGGGATACATAGGAAGCCTCTCTGAGGTTTTGACCCAACACTTCAAGTCAACGATGTTCTTCCTGATCCATATTTCTAACAGGGTCTAACCGAACTTGGAAACCCATATTAATTCCAAGTTCCTTGGGTTACATAGGCATAAATCCCACACCAAACCATGACTAAGAACCTTTCGCTTAGATTTCCTTACCACATGACATTAAACTATATGTCGAGGTCCTCGTCACATTAACTTAAAAGGTATGGTGTGTCCCATTAAGCAACACCGAACTACGAGGGTTTTGATTCGTTTCATAAGGATACATATGTATCCCATTTATGGGTATTATACCAACATCAAAACAAACTTTTGTATCCCTGCATGACAATAAATTTTTGAGTGCCCCACTGAGTGGATTAAAAACCAGTATTATCATAACAATGGTTAAAATAATATCTAAATAGTATATGAGATGATATCGTTGATGGTTAACCTCAAATACATATGGATTTCTCTATTAATGAAGAACCTCAAATACATAATTATGATTCTAAATTTCACACATTATACTAATTGATGGAAAATTCCATGTTAAGCATATGTTATACTTGGTGAATTAATAAGGATTCATGAAAATATCTCAAATCTATAAGAGAGTCCTAGAGTAGGCAATAATTCCCCCCAAAATCATGTGATGAGTCTGACCCCCCATCCTCTCGACCAAAGTATGTTCTTCAGTATCATAATTTCAAACTTAACAAAACACCCACCTTTGGAAAACATGTCTATTTTGGATAAAGATTTGTGGGAGTTTTTCGGTTCCATAAATAAATCCAATGGAAACCACCAAGAAGTAGTGATTCCTAACCAAAACACATGATTCAAGGAACTATGAAATATTAGTATTCTAAGTACTTTTAATGTGTTATCTAATTGTGAAATTGGATCTCCCAAGGTATTAATATTATTTAAAATCTCTTTCATTCTTTCATCTATTTTAGTAATGGTTTTGTCCTCATAAATTCTTAATGTATCAATCTTTAGTATCACAGTAGTGTACCTTAATGGTCTAATATTTTTAGTTCATTCATAGGAAATGGTAATATTCTTCCATATATAATATGAATTAGTTCATTGAGATACAAAATTGAATTCATCAATTCCTAAACCGCAAAAAATACCATTCAGAACTTTTGAATTGTGATCATTTTCCCTTTCTTGATCCTTATTCCAATATTCCAAACATTCCTTTAGAATCTCATAAGTTTTCACATCCTTCAAATAAACCCTTATTCCTGGATTGTTTAAATAAATAATCATACAATATTTTGAGCGTCCATAATTTTCACCATTAAAGTAAGGTGCATAGATCATAGACATACCTTCTTAAGAATCAGTCATTTCAATATGTCTACACCTGAATCCTTGACTCAAGCTTATTAAAGCCAATAAATATTCAGTAGATCCTTCTGATATCACTTTATGATATCAGATATGAAAAAGAATAATCAATAATAAAATATACCATTAGATCAATTCCACTGATACCAATTTTTAGGTCGATATGAATATTATGTAGATAAATATACACAAGAGGGGGTGAATTATGGTCTTAAAAATTTTTATTGATTTAGAACACCTCTCTTGTTATGCAGTGAACCATTCCCTCTCTCATGAAGATGAGTGAGCAATGGAAATAAATAAAGGAAATGAAAACAGTGATGTATATTGGTTTAGGGTACAAAGATCCCCTAGTCCACTCCACTAATTTCTCAAATCAACAAGCTAGGTGATTTTCACTATCATGTCCTCTTATCCTGATACCTTAAAAACAGATTGAAGTTAGTTGAAACCTTTCATGGATTTTATAGGGCCTTATAATTCTTTTATAAGGAACCCTATAATCTTATCTTAATATAAGAAGCTGACACTTCACCATAACTAAATCCTAGTAGTCGAAACTCCACCAAATAAATAGAGATTGATTCTTTTGAGAAAAATTTTTAAAGTAAAAAAGTTATGGAAACAACTGATTTATGTATTCATATCTTCAATAATGCCCAACATCAAATTCATATTCAATGTTTCACATGATTTTTAAAATTAGGGATAGAGAAAACACCATGAAGATTTATAAACATGGATATCTCCAAATAATTTCCCTAACCAATAATTTTGTCTTCTTTTCAGAAGAAGGTGTAACAAAAAATTGTAGTATCAGTAATAGAAACAGTAGTGAGATGATGTATCAAAACATGTATCCCTACAAAGTGTATCACTGAATGAAATGTCACATTTAATGTATTTAAAACTATTTCTCCTTATGTATATTTCTTCCCATATATTTATGTTTATCTATTGAAGAGAATATATATATTTATACTATAGTTATAATAGATCTAGTTCAAACTAGATCCATAAATAGTTCACAATAAATCATGAATATTTGAATTCAAAATCATTCAAGAGAGTCATATCTTTCTGTAAGAATAAAAACAATCAACTTAATTGAATATGAGCCTTTAAATCAATCATAACAAGCCTTTAAATTTGTTATAACAATCCTCTGAGTTTATCTTTACTTCAATCAAGATCATTTAATAAATCTTAGATAATACCATATATTAAAAACTCAGACATTGAATAGTAAAATGTAGGGTTCCTTTATATAATAGAAAAACTCCAAATGTAGGGTTGATAATGTATGATTGATCATAAAAGTAAGATAGATGTACTACGCATTTATTTCTTCAAAAATAGGTTTACTCAACTATACTTTCTCGACAATGTAGGGTGTAATGCCCTAACCCCAATTACCCAGAATTGGTGCATTATTACATAACATTTGAATGATACAAGGAATCATGTCCTGAAATACTGATCAGTTTAGTAGCCTTGTAAGTACTAGATAAATACATAAGTTTTATATTACATCATAAAAAAACAATTTCTCTTATTTTAACACTCTTATGTCCCTTAGCCTGTTCTGGCTGGTTATCTAACAACCCAAAGTTTTTCAATGGAAATTACCTTCTTATAATTATTTCATAAAATAACATTAAAACACAACATAATGAACTACTAAGTGATAAGTGACCTTTAAACATAAGTTTGTCACTTCTCTGTTTGTAATTTTTAAAATCTGACATACACGGTTGTGTTCAAGATGATTTTTGGAGTCTAATGAAACAAAAATAATTTTCAATGAATAGTAATGTATCCTTGTGAATAGTAACCTACCCTTATGAATACTATTATTACCCTTATGAATATTAAATCATCCAACATAATAGTAACCTTACCCATGAATAATTAAATAAAATTTAGACATCTTAGAAAGTGACAATTTGACCTTAGTAAACGTTTTGTAATTTTGTAAGTCATAAATAATTAATTATAATTAATTAATTAATTAAAAATAAAATTTATTTTCCTAAAGTTCATTCATTATCTATAAAATAAATTTCTTATAGTGTCTAGATAATTTTATAATACCCTACGTAATTTTTGAAAGCACTATAAAATCTGTTTGAATCTTAAAAACTGTTTTTTGAGTAAATTATAATTATAATTAAATATTAAATTAATAATATTTAGAAAATTATTTTTGAAAAATGGACTTAATTTTTGGATTCTACATGTCAAAAAATTGTTGGGGTAAATTTTTGGGATTTTTCTAAAATACTTGAATTTTTGATGAATAGTGAAATACGATAATTTACAAAAATAAGCTAAATAAGCTAATTATAGAGTCATGTGTGATGTTATGATGATGTAATCCAACATGGTTCTGGATCACATGATAATATTACTATTTTGGGTCATGGAATACTCACTATTCATTGTCTTTTTAATAAATAATAAACTAATGAATTTTATATTAAGGAATCCCCACTCCCCTCCACTATAAAATCCACCCTTCACACCCTCATTTCCTCACACCTCTCAAGCTCCAAGATTTCTCTAAAATCTTCCCAAAAATACTCCCTAGACCCTCTCCCATGTTCAAGAGCTTCTTGTCTCATCAGAAGACCAATCCTATCTTCCTTAAGGAGGACCTCAAGAGGATGATTTAAGAGGTAATTTCTCTCCCTCTTCTCCTTTAATTTCATTTCAAGATCAAGTTCATTTCTTGATCTCTCCCAACCTATCTTTATAAAAATGGTATTTTAACTCTATTATTATAAATATACTGTAATTTTATGATTATAATGGGATATTATATCATCCAATACCCTTTCTCTCTTCCTTTTATTTTATTAAGGAGAACGTTGTCCGTGAGGAGTTAATTTAACACCTTCAAGAATGAAATGATTTCTTCTTCCATTTCTACCTTCATATCTGGTCATGAAACCATTTTTATGGTTGAACAAGAATATTTTATATTTATTATTTCATATTTAAAGTTCTTGAAATAACTTCTTTCCATATTACTAAGTGATAAATTAAAACAAGTTCGTTGTGGTTGAAAAACCGCCCAAATTAACCCAAATAATCATCATTTAATTATTATCTAATGATTGATCCACATGGATCTAATATAATTCATTATAAAATCATTCAAACACCTTTAATATCATTAATAACATGTAATATCATTTCTGGATGTTTACTCATGTTCTACCCAAACTTCAATTTAAGAATACAAGTGAACCACTCAAGAAAACCATAAAACCAACATTCTCGATTAATGTTTTTAAACTATATAACTCATCCAAAGGCACCTAAAATCAATTAATGAAACCATAATTAACCATATTAATGTACACAAGGTTCTTTATTTCTAATTAATGAATATAATTTCAATTTACCAGACATTAAATAGAAGTAAGCATTCAGATACAAGGTAAGGGGAAACTCTTGAACCCAACTTTCATCCTTCGGGTTCTCCCTCATTCACTCCATTTTTTATATGGTTACTCCTTAAATATCATTTGTTCATCATTACATTTACTCTTCATTTATATACATGTTTTTCAATGGTATTTATGAAAAACCAAATGTTTCCCAATAGAACTCTTCTTTCAAGAACACACCTTTTACTTCTCATTCAAGATTGACGGTTCTTGTAACATGTATGTTATTCCCTCATTATTTTGGGAACAAAAGGTTTATGAATGTGTTCTTATGAGATAAAACTCATTAATTTTCATGGGTTCATTATTTTAATTTATGTTATATTTTCATTGTGGCATTCATGATAAATGATAATGTTATGATGTGACAGGTGCGCCCGGAATTATATAGCGCAATATGAATATTTAAATGTGATGAGTGCCCCTGGAATTATACAGTGCTCCAATGCATTGGTTAAAGTGATGAATCTAATGAGTAAATGTGAAATGATGTGTGAACAAGATTTTGGCTTAGTTCACAAGTATGTGTGGTTGTTAACCACTAAGACATGATGTTTCATTTTTATGCATTGCCACATTTCAAGTCTTATATATGCTTCCTCTCATGTTCATGATCTTTTTCCCATGTTATGATTATGATCACCCCATGATATATTTTTCTTATTTATCCCCTTACTGGGATTTTATCTCACCCCTTTTTATGTATATCCTCATGTGGCTACATGTACTAAGGAGAGGACAAGTTCCAACAAGAATCTAAAGAAGAAGAAATTAAATAAATGTTTATGCTTCATGTTTTATTTGTTATGTGTGGTCCTAGTTTTCCCAATACACTAAACCTTTGGATCCTCTATGTGTAATACTATTATGTGGTTTATCTATAAAATTATTTAATAGTAATTTAAGAAGATGTTGGGTCGCTATAGTTGGTATCAGAGGAAAGTTTTAGTTAATTTGGGAATTAGAATTAGTGAACCCTAGAGAAAACCTATAGCATGAGACTAAGTAAAAATATGCACACAAGAGTAATTACATAGGGATCCCATATGTTATGCTTTTAGTATAAATTGTTCAAATTAATAAGTTATGTATTCTTGACTTGTTTATTTATGCTTTGTACTGACCTTCTCTATTTTAGAAAATGGTGGGAACCAGGAGAAATCATGCCAAAAAATTTTGTGAAGGCCAGTGCAACGATTGCCCGAACGACATCCCCAATGATTTGGGAGTTGGAGTTCAAAACATCATGGCAATTCTTACCCAATTATCTCAGGAAATGAACAATAACCATAATAATGGGGAACTTCCTCCTTCACCGAAAAGGAAGAAACTGGCTATCGAATGTTTTATTCGACAATGACCACTGACGTTTAGTGGATCTTCTGATCCACTAGTTGTGAAATAGTGGGTCAAATCCATGGAGAAGATCTTTTCTGTTCATCACTGTTCTGAGATGGAGAAGGTGACCCTAGCTGTTTATCATCTAGATGGAGAAGCCGATCAATGGTGGGATTTGATTAAGAATACAAAGCCAAGGGAGGAAATTGAAGAGATGGAATGGGAAGACTTTAAGATAATGTTTCTTAATAAGTACTTCCCAAGAACACTTTACACAAAGATGGAGATAGAATTCATAGATCTCAAGCAAAAAGAAGGAGAATCTGTCACAACCTATGAAGTGAATTTCACAAGGCTTGCAAGGTACGCTTTGGGTTTTATTATCAACAATGGTAGCAAAATTTATAGATTCTTTAGTGGATTAAAACCACACCTTAAAAAGGCTATTACAATTTGAGACTTTGGGAGTTATAAAGAAGTTGTTCTGTGTGCTCTCAAAGTGGAGATGGAGTTTGGAGAATGGTCCCATGGCTATGGTGGTAATAAAATAAAGATGGAGTTTCAAGCCGGTGGATCTAATAACAAAGGTGGGAAGAACAATCAATGACCCACATGACAAAAATGTGGGATGTTTCACCATGGGAACTACCTCAAAGGGATGAGGAAATGCTTCAAGTGTGGTAAAGAAGGACACCATGCTCAAGAGTGTCGAAAAGACACGAAAAGGAAGGAGAATGTAGTCGATGAAAGGAGAGAACCACTCATGGTTCAATGCTACAACTGTAGGGATCTAGGGCACTATGCAAACCACTGCACTAAACCTCGAGTTCTTGGGGTAATCAGTATCAGCAGCCACCAAAGCCAAAGGAACAAGGGAAGGCTTCTGCCATCACTACTGTAGAGGTGGATCATGATAATGAAGTCATACAAGGTACACATCCTATTCACTCAAGAATGGAAAAAGTATTATTTGATTCTGGTTCTACACATTTTTTTATATCATGCAAGTATTCTAGAACTATAGAATCGAAGCCCCGAAACCTTGAAGTAGAGATATCTGTAAAAACACCAAGTGGTGCAATCATTTCAACCCAAGTGTTTGACTCTTATCTTATTGGTGTATGTGGGATTATTCTTCTGGAAAATCTTGTAATACTTCCCTTGGTGGAATTAGACGCTATAATGGTAATGGATTGGCTCTCATTATATAGAGCACATATCAACTATCAGGAAAAGGAAATATCTTTTCATATTCTGAACCATCCCATGCTCCTCTACAAATGCAAGGAAGATCATGAATCTCCTTTGAAAAATACTTCAATGGTGTGGGTGTTGATTCCCTATGAGGAAGCATACCTCGCCTAAATGTTTGAGTCGAAGGAAAGTTCCAACCTTGAGGAAATTCCCATCATGAGGGAATAAGGTGATCTATTTCCCGAAGAGTTACCCAGAATTCCCTCGGATCGTGAGGAAGAGTTCTCAATTGAATCATGCCCGGAGCTACTCCAATCTCGAAGTGTCCCTATAGGATGTCTCCTATCTAAATGGAAAATTTAAAGAAGTAGCTGCAAGATCATATAGACAAATGGTTCATATGCCCTAGTGCATCACCTTGTGGTGCACCGGTGCTCTTTGTGAAGAAAAAGGATGTAACAATGTGGCTGTGTATCGATTATCAGAAACTCAACAATATCACCATAAAGAACAAGTATCATCTCCCAAGGATTTATGAATTGTTTGACTAGTTCAGAGGAGCTCAATACTTATCAATGATGGATCTTTGTTTTGGATATCATCAGGTAAAGTTTAAGAAGTAAGATATTCAAAAAACTACCTTCCATACAAGGTATGGGGAGTATGAGTTTTTGGTGATGCCCTTCGTACTTACTAATTCCCCTACAATCTTCATGGATTTGATTAATAGAGTCTTTAGACATTACCTCGACAAATTTGTGGTAGTTTTTATCGATTATATTCTCATCTACTCTAAGAGAAAGGAGGAACATGAAGAACATATAAGACTTTTGTTGGCGACATTGAGAAAGGAGAAGTTGTACACCAAGTTCAACAAGTGTGACTTTTGGATGAAACAAGTCACGCTCTTGGTAAATGTGATCACAAGTGAGGGAATTTATGTGGATCCTTCAAAGACAAAGGCAATTGAGGAATGGCCCAGGCCCTCTAGTGTTATAAAAATCCATAGTTTTCTTGGATTAGCTGGGTACTAACGATATTTTTTTTTGAAACTTCTCATGATTGTCAAGACCGCTAACTAAGTTAACAAGGAAATGGGTAAAGTATGTTTGGATGGAAGAATGTGAGGGAAGCTTTAAGAAGCTAAAGAAAAGGCTGATCACTGCACCTGTACTCACACTACCGAAAATTGGATAAAGTCTTGTGATATAAAGTGATGCTTCAAAGAAAGGCTTGGGTTGTGTACTCATGAAAAATGATAATGTGATATCCTACACCTCACGACAGTTGAAGATCCATGAGCAGAACTACCCGACGCATGATCTAGAGTTGGCAGCTGTGATTTTTGCCTTGAAAATCTAGTGTCACTACCTTTATGGCGAGAAGTGTGATATATACAATAACCAAAAGAGACTAAAGTATATATTCACACAAAAGGAACTCAACATGCATCAAAGGAGTTGGTTAGAGCTAATCAAGGATTAAGATTTCTCTATTCACTATCATCCTGGAAAGGCGAACAAGGTAGTCGATGCTCTAAGAAGAAAAGAACCTGCTACTCTATCCATCTTGCGGATTGAGAAAGACCCTATTATCTTGGATATGCAAAGAATGTATTTGGAAATCATAAGGGTAGAGGATACATCCTACCTTTCCCAAATGACTGTGCAACCATCCATCTAGGAGAAGATTAAGGAAGCACAAAGGGATGATGTAGAGATACAAAATAGGTTGAATTCAGTAAAGGGAGGGAAGTTGTAGGAGTTACATATCGATGATGATGGTGTGATTCGGCTTGGAACGCGGCTTTGTGTGCCTTAATCACTTGGGATAAAGAAGGAGCTATTGGATAATGCACATAGCTCAATATTCTCTATCCATCTTGGGAGTACCAAAATGTACCGTGACCTCCAAGAACACTTCTGGTGGGATAACATGAAGAAAAGAGATTTCATAATATATATCAAGGTGTTTGGTATGCCATCAAGTTAAATCTGAGCGACAAAAGTCCAAAGCTATGATGCAGCCATTGCCTATACCCATGTGGAAATGGGAAAATGTTACTATGGATTTTGTCATGGGTCTCCCGAAGACTTCAAAGGGAAATAATGCGATATGGGTTGTGGTTGACCGACTCATCAATACTTCCCATTTTATCGCTATTCGGGAATATATCTCTCTTGAATAACTTGCAAAGATATATGTGAAGGAAGTGGTGAGACTGCATGGTGTTCCACTCTCAATTGTCTCTGATGGTGATCCAAGGTTCACATCTAAATTCTGGAGGAGCCTTCAACATGCTTTGAGTACTGAATTAAATTTCATCACAGCCTATCACCCCCAAACTGATGGCCAATCTTAAATGATTATTCAGACGCTTGAAGATATGCTAAGAGATTGCTCTCTAGAATTCAAAGGTGGATGGGATCAGCATCTCCCATTGGTTGAGTTCTCATACAACAATATCTTCTACTCGAGTATTCAGATGGCTCCATATGAAGCTCTATATGGAAAGCGATGTAGAACTCCAACCTATTGGGATGAAGTTGGAGAAAGAAAGCTACATGGACCTGATCTTGTTCAAGAGATGACAGAGATGGTTCAAGTCATCCAGAAACACATCAAAGCTGCTCAAAGTCGTAAAAATAGCTATGCTCACAACCGTCGAAGGGACTTGGAGTTTGAAGTTGGAGATAAATTCTTCCTTCGAATATCTCCATGGAAGAGAGTCATGCAATTCGGGAAGAAAGGGAAGCTAAGCCCAAGGTATATTGGTCCCTTTGAGATCCTTGACCGCATAGGAGTAGTGGCCTATCGTCTTTCACTTCCACCAAATATGGCTCAAGTTCATGATGTTTTTCATGTATCACTACTGAGGAAGTACATACCAGACCCCTCACATGTACTAAACTCGGAGGTGGTGCAGCTAGAAGAAGATCTCTCTTTTAAGGAAAAGCTAGTAAAGATCTTGGATTGGAGAGATAAAGTTTCACACAGCAAGACAAACCTTCTTGTCAAAGTGTTGTATAGGAACCATAAGTTTTAGGAAGCAACTTGGGAACTAAAAGAGGCAATGAAGGAGAAGTACCCTCACCTATTTGTGTAAAGTGAAATTTTAGGGGTGAAATTTCTTAAGGGGGGAAGAATGTAATGACCCAATTTTTTTCAATGGAAATTCCCTTCTTATAATTATGTTATAAAATTACATTAAAACACAACATAATGAACTACTAAGTGATAATTGACCTTTAAACATAATATTTTCACTTATGTGTTTGGAATTTTAAAAATCGGACACACACGGTTGTGTTCAAGATGATTTTTGGAGTCTAATGAAACAAAAATAATTTTCGATGAATAGTAACGTACCCCTGTGAATAGTAACCTACCCTTATGAATATTAATATGAACCTTATGAATAGTAAATCATCCAACATAATAGTAACCTTACCCTTGAATAATTAAATAAAATTTAGACATCTTAGAAAGTGACAATTTGACCTTAGTAAACGTTTTGGAATTTTGTAAGTCATAAATAATTACTTATAATTAATTAATTAATTAAAAAGAAAATGTATTTTATTAAAATGTATTAATTATTTATCAAATCAATGTCTTATATTTTTTAGATAATTTTATAAGACCCTGCGTAATTTTTGAAAGCACTATAAAATCAGTTTTAATCTTAAAAACTGTTTTTTTTAGTAAATTATGATTTTCATTAAATATTAAATTAATAATATTTATAAAATTGTTTTTGAAAAATTGAATTCATTTTTGGATTATACATGTCAAAAAATGGTTGGGTTAAATTTTTGGGACTTTTCTAAAATACTTGAATTTTTTATGAATAGTGAAATACCGTAATTTACAAAAAAAACGCTAAATAAGCTAATTATAGAGTCATGTGTGATGTTTTGCTGATGTAAGACCACTTTTTTGTATCACCTGATAAAATTACTATTCTTTGTCATGTAATACTCACTATTACTTGTCTTGTGAAGAAATAATAAACTAATAAATTTTATATTAAGGAAACCCCTCTCCCCCCACTATAAAATCCACCCTTCACACCCTCATTTCCTCACACCTCTCAAGCTCCAATATTTCTCTAAAATCTGCCCAAACATCATACCTATCCACTCTCCCATGTTCAATATCTGATGGTCTCATCAAAACACCAAGCCTAGCTTCCTTAAGGATGACCTCAAGAGGATGATTTAAGAGGTAATTTATCTCCCTCTTTTCCTTTAATTTCCTTTCAAGTTCAAGTTCATGTCTTGATATCTCCCCACCTATCTTCATCCAAATGGTATTGTAACTCCATTATTATAAATATAATGTAATTTTATGATTATAATGGGATATTATATCATCCAACCCCCTTTCCCTCTTCCTTTAATTTTATTAAAGAGAACGTTGTTCGTGAGGTGTTAATTTATCACCTTCAAGAACGAAATGTTTTCTTCTTCCATTTCTACCTTCAGATATGGTCATGAAACCATTTTTATGGTTGAACCAGAATGTTTCATAAGTATTATGTCCTATTTAAAGTTATGTAAATAACTTATGTCCATATTACTAAGTGATAAATTAAAACAAGTTCGTTGTGATCGAAAAACCACCCAAATTAACCCAAATAATCATCATTTAATTCTTACACTACTGGAAATCGGATCTTTCCCAACACTTATATATACCCTTTCCCAACGGTTCTCCCAAACCGTTGGGAAAGGGGGGTCTTTCCCAACGGTTTGGGAGAACCGTTGGGAAAGGGTCCTCAAAACCCACCTTTCCCAACGGTTTGGGAGAACCGTTGGGAAAGGGTCCTCAAAACCCACCTTTCCCAACGGTTCTCCCAAACCGTTGGGAAAGACCCCCCCTTTCCCAACGGTTTGAGAGAACCGTTGGGAAAGGTGGGTTTTGAGGACCCTTTCCCAACGGTTCTCCCAAACCGTTGGGAAAGACCCCCCCTTTCCCAACGGTTTGAGAGAACCGTTGGGAAAACTCACCCCCAAAACCAACCTTCACCCTCCAGGAAATTTCCACCTATCCCAACAGTTTTGAGAACCGTTGGGATAGGTCTATCCCAACGGTTTTGAGAACCGTTGGGATAGATTCTTTCATTTCTTCCAGGTCTGCTACCCGAGAACATTATATAAATCTAAATTTTAAATAATTATGATAATACATATATATATTTATGAAATTATGTTTACAAAAGTGATGTTAGCTTAGTGGTTAAGTCGTTCGATTATAAAGAAGGGGTCGTGGGATCAAATCCCAGCACATGTTTTTTTTTTGAAATACATTTACCAACGGTTTTATATCCGTTGGAATAGATTTTCATATTACTTATACCAACGGTTTTGTAAACCGTTGGGATAGGTCTATACCAACGGTTTTGGGAAAACCGTTGGTATAGACCTATCCCAACGGCTTACTTCGCAACGGTTCTCCAAACCGTTGGTATAGGCTATACCAACGGTTTGGAGGCCTATACCAACGGTTCCAAACCGTTGGTATAGGTTAGTATTCTACTAGTGTTATCTAGTGATTCATCCACATGGATCAAATATAATTCATTATAAAATCATTAAAACTCCTTTAATATCATTAATAACATTTAATATCATTTCTGGATGTTTACTCATGTTCTACCCGAACTTCAATTTAAGAATACAAGTGAACCACTCAAGAAAACCATAAAGACAAACATTACCGATTAATGTTTTTAAACTCTATAACTCATCCAAAGGCACATAAAATCACTTAATGAAACCATAATGAACCATATTAATTTAAACAAGGTTATTGATTTCTAATTAATGAATTTAATTTCATTATATAGAACATTAAATAAAATGAAGCATTCAGATACAAGGTAAGGGGAAATTCTAGAACCCAACTTTCATCCTTCGGGTTCTCCCTCTTTCACTCCATTTTTTATATGGTTACTCCTTAAAGATCATTTTTTCATAATTACATTTAATCTTCTGGGATATACATGTTTGTAACTGGTATTTATAAAAAACCAAATTTTTTCCAAAAGAACTCTTCTTTCAAGAACACACCTTTTACTTCTCATTCAAGATTGACGGTTCTTGTAACATGTATGTTATTCCCTCATTATTTTAGGAACCCAATGTTTATGAATGTGTTATTATGAGATATAACCCATTCCTTTTCATGGATTCATTATGTTAATTTATGTTATATGTTCATTGTGGCATGCCTGAAAATGATAATGTTATGATGTGACGGGTGCTCCCAGAATTATATAGCGCAATATGAATGTTTAAATGTAAAGGGTGCGCCCAAAATTATACAGTTCTCCAATGCATTGGTTAAAGTGATGAATCTCATGAGAAAATGTTAAATTATGTGTGAACAAGATGCTATATTGGTTCACAAATATGTGTGGCATTTAACCACTAAGACATGATGTTTCATTTTTATACATTGCCACATTTCGAGTCTTATATATGATTCCTCTCAAGTTGATGATCTTTTTCTCATGTTATTATTATGATCTCCCCATGCTATATTGTTCTTATCTATCCTATTAATGGGCTTCTATCTCACCCCTTTTGATGTATATCCTCAAGTGGCTACATGTACTAAGGAGAGGACAAGTGCCAATAAGAATCTAGAGAAGAAGGAATTAAATAAAATTTTATGCTTCATGTTGTATTTGTTATGTGTGGTCCTAGTTTTCCCAAGACACTAAACTTTTGGATCCTCTATGTGTAATACTATTATGTTTTTTATCAATAAAATCCTGTAATAGTAATGTAATAAGAGGTTGGGTCGCTATAGGTTAATCATAATATACTTATTTATATCCTGGTAAAAATAAAACATAAGAAAGGGGTGAGCTAAGATGCTTAGTAAGGATAACAATATAGTGGAAACAGTCATAAATAATAATAAACATTTAAGTAAATTTATAAGACTAGCACACAAGCCTTTTAAACTTAAACTTTAGAATAATATGGAAAAGATAAATGAAATAATTCCATTTACTTATTCACATGGATATTATACTAGTCGAATAACCACATGTAATATCAATAGCCAATTTAATAATGATGGAATGTATAATGCTAGACTTCATAACCACATAGTCAAGTCCATGTTCCAAGACTACAAATAAGATTTTTTTCAAGGCCTTGTTTCAAGACACTAGTTAGTATCATGATACCTACAGATGCATTTAGAAGCTATAGCGGGCTCCACCCATCACTTACTAAGTCCAATGCATTCCTCATATGAAAGGGTGAAACATAATCTAAACATTTGTATTAAAACTAGCATATGAAATGTCAATATTTTAACCACAAACCAAGAATGGCATAGAAATAGCACATCAATAATCAAACATAACTCATTAAATACACTATGGGTTATTGTATCATGATAAATAAACCTTAATAAAATTTAAATAGATTAAAATAGTCATTAAAACTATTTGAGATAAATATCCCCTTTTCTTGAAAACATTTAAATGTCGCACTATTTATCAAAGAAGTAGTTTAAAAGATATTTTTGAATCAAAGTGTCCCAAACCAATTTGAAATTTTTAAAAGGAATTTTAATTTCAAAAAATTTATTTCCATATAAATAATTACTTAAAACCATTTTTAAAACATGGATATTAATGATAATGATTTAGAAGAATAAATATTTAAAACATTTAAAACAATATTTTCGTTAAAGAGTTCCTAACCAAATAAGAGACTCCGGAATACAAGTAATTGAAGAATAAAGTTAATCAAAACATTATAATATAATTAGAATAAAGTGATTCATGATATAATATGTCAAAGTATAGTATATACACTAGATAAAATTGAATTGGTGCATAATGACAAAGAGGTCTCAAAGGCATGTAAATTGAGACGAAATACCTTATAAAACTGTATCCTTGTATTAAGGATGAATCAATGAAATAATTGTGTGTGAAAAATATAAATGCACTCAATATAATTGGATATTACGTTTAAATAATTCATATTACATTCACACATATTCTTATAAAAACAAAACCAATGACTTGGATGTTTAACTCAATGAATGGAAATTGAGTTAAGATTTCCCTTAAAAAGTTCATATCAATGGAATGTGAATTTATCAATGGAGTGATCATGTGTATAAAAGGTATATCCATAGATATGGGAGGGTAAATTACAACATAAATAATAAATAGTGATTCCACCCATAATCTTGGAGTAAAATAATCAATGACGTTTGTGTAAAGCCCAATGAATGGAAATTGAAATTTGAAATTCCCTTACCGATTTGGTAACTTACGAAACATACACCTCATGAAATAAGTATCATACAATGAATATGTTAATACCCATAAATTAAAGTATATTACACAAATAATACAATCATGGGTAGCACATACACCACACAAAAGGAAATAGTGGCAATATAGCTTGAATCTCACGGGAATAAGAAGTGAGATGAAAACCCCTTACCTTGTACTTTTCCTTAGTACAGGGTATGTAAAACTCCTTTATAATGGTAAAATAATTGTTCTAAAATTATAAAATAACCAAATAAATAAATATGATATCATATATGATCTTCTAATATTGCTTTTTTAATGATATTTTAGTAGTATCATTGTTTTGGTTGTTAACTGGTTCGTTTTCCTTTATATGTTTTGTTACGTAAGTCATGTTTGTTATGTATAGGATGTATTTTATTCATATATAGAATGATATTAAGTTATTAAAAAATATTCTCAATAATAAAATGAAAATTAATCTTGAATTATTACAATGGGGAATGAATCTCATCGCATTCGTGGAGATGGTAAGCCGTACGTATGCACGAGCAACAATATCAATATATTGATGGTGAAATCATATCTAATTGGATGTTATATAATATATATAGAATCATTAAAATTTTATATTTATTATTTACATCAGTTATACTCATTATTATACCCATCCAAATAATGAAGTGTTTGAATAACAAACTACACCGCGACGTGGGGACGGTAAGCCGTACGTACGCAGGTATGGTGACTTTGTCATTTATAGGATGGATAGAATAACTAATATGGTTGTACCATATTTATAATGACATCAAAATATGTAAAAGGTACTGGATTTAATATTTTGTTATGGAAACAAAAATAAATAAAGAGGAAGTGGAATAATAAAAGAACTTGAAAGAGGGTGGTGAAATTATTAACTCTTCTTCAAGTGTTTCCTTTTGAGTTGATCAAAAGGGCTCCTTAGGTTGGATTTATGATCAAAGTAAGGCATATAGGTTGAGTTAAGTGAATTTGGGAAGATATTTGGTCTGGTTTTGGATGATCAAAATGTCTTTGGAGGTGTGAAATTAAGAGAAGGGGAAGTACCCTTTTATAAGAGAGGTGGGGGTCACTTTAGGAAAAGATTGAAATATTATTTTTATTATAAAATAATTTTCGATTTATAATGGATCCAAAATGATTTAATTCAAAGATAAGGTGGGTATGGGTCGAAAAACTCTCAACCAATAGGTTTTATATAGGTTTAGGTTACCATTTTAACCTTATCTTTTATATTTAACTCTTAGTTAAATAGTTTAACTTTTACTGTGTCTTCTTGTATTCTTACACTATATGGTTAATAAACTTACTTTAAACTTAAAATTGAACCTAAAGTGGTTCATTAATGAAATATATAATATTAGTTAAGCCCTTTTTCTGAAACTTAGATTTTTAGGAATATTATATCAACCAATAATAGAGTATTAGTTTTAAAAACTAATTTATGTCAATTTTGACACAATTTGGTATTTTGTTTTTGTGAAAGTCATAAAAACCTTATCAATTCGAACACAATTTATCTAATCAACCATAACATGTCATATTAACCTTGAAAATTCACGTATGACATCAAATCTTTTAAATTATATTTATTTTAATATTTATAATATAAATTATTTTAATATTTCATTAAGAAGGTAATTACTACATCATCATTGTGTCATGAATAAATTTAATTATTTTATCTCTAAAATTTATAAATAAAATAAAATTATGTATGAAATATTTTTATATTTCTAATGAATATTTATAGTCAAATTTATCTTATGTATAACCCTATATTTAAAATGGTTTAGTTAATAAACTTTGAATTTAACACTTTTAACTCTTCTTTAAATAAAATAATAATAAATGACATAATCTAATACAAGTGGACCTAAAGAGTCATATTTTATTCCTAATGATGTTTTTGTTCGAATTAAACTTATTAAATAGAATTATTACATGTGCTAGGGCAATTATAATATCATTTTTACCTTTAATTACAATATTTACTTTTAACCGTGGTAAATAAAAGTCAAAAGTTACTATTCAAAATAAATTATTTTTATCATATTGAACCAAATTTTATTTACTGATGTCAACCGTGTCTCTCAAGGTTTTGAAATTCAACTCATAGAAGCGGTAAAATTAAGTTTTATGCAAATTTTCAAATGCTCATAGAAGGTGGGTAAAAGACGGTAAAAAGTTCAATAAAATTTTATACATCTAATTTTATTATAAAATGACTCAAATTAATTACATTGAACTTATATTGGTATTATATATCTATTTTTACTTTATGTAATTTTAAATAAAATAAATATTTATTTAAATTGAAAGTCTGTTTTAAACTATAACGTAGTGTTTTTCACTATTCATCATAAATTGAATGTTTTCAGAAACATACCAAAAATTTACCATAAGATAATTTTTATATTAAAAATTCAAGAATGAGTTCTATTTTACCAAATTCAAAACATAGAAGTTTAATTAATTAATTTAAAATTAATTGTCATTGTCAAAACAGAAAAACGAGTTTTTAAAAAGTAAAAACTATCAAAAGATTGGCATGTGTTTATGTCAAATTTAAATGTGAAATTACTTATAATGACCAAAATTTTATTAAATGATAAATTTATAATCTAATTATACTTCAAACCAACCAAATTCATAATTTAACACTATAAATTATTTCTATTAAAAAATTTGTTTTCAACTAAAATTTAGTATTTTTTAGTATTCATCAAAATAGGAAAGTTATGAGAAAAGTACCAAATATTTGCCCAAAATAAATTTTTGTGTCTCGATTATAAAAAAGAATTTAATTTCATTAAATTGAATATATAAAAGTAACAGATATTAGTTTTAAAAAGGGTTTTCCATTAAAAGGTGGTAAATTTTCATTTTTTGAAAAATACTTCTTTTATCTGAAAAAAAGAATTTGTTCTTATGTTATGTCTACGAAACATATAATATGGATTATAAAATTATATGGAGTATATAAAATTTAAAATTTAGTTAATACTATTCATAACTTCATTTTGAATGGCAAGTTTGGTAAGTCATGGTGCGCTTGAACTCGGTGTTTCGTGTAGCGCAAACTATTGAATTTCCTTAAAGAGAGCACTCACTACGCTCTCTGTGGAGAGCGCTCTCCGCATTCGTCTTCTCAATTACTATAGGTTTTCAGCGTCCCTTATTATATTTTCCCTTTTCTCATGGTTCCTCCCCTCAGCTCTCGATTTCTCCTTCCGCTCTTGGTTTCTTCTCTGATCTGGTGATTTCTGTTGTGGCTTTCTACCGCGGGCCCACCGAAGGTATGTGATTTTGATGGATTCTATCTCCTTAACATGCTCTGGCCTCAAGTACCTTCGGCCCTCTCTGGGTTGGGGATGGTATATAGGTATCCTTGAGGCTTTGGGATTGTGGTTCGGTGGACGTTGAGTTTCCAGCTTCTACCGTAGTCGATTTTTCTTCATCGGCCGCCCAAACCACTTTGACTTAGGGTTCCACCGTTTCTCTCCAGGTCAGAGTTGGAGCGATGGGTACACAGGGTTTTTGGACTATGGTTTTAGGTCATCAAGATTTCTTATTGGGTTTCATCCCCATATATCTTTAGTGTTGTTTTACGGGCCTTCTTTTAGGTTTGTCCCCTGTTTCGTGTTCCTTTTTTTAGTCCTCCTTCTCGATGGATTATTTTATTTTAGTAGATGGTCCTTTTCTGGTGCGGGATGTTTGTGGATTCTATGACGGGTTCCGTCGTTCTAGTGGGTATGTGCAATGAAAATGGTCGATTCGAGTCGGTGATATTGTTATGTAGGTAGTGATCTACGGTGATTGACTGACGATGTCGACTCCTCGAGATTCTTTGGTATCGGTGTAGAGAGCAATGGCACCGCATCGAGGTCTCGACGGCGATGTCGGCTAGTTTCGGCGACGATGTTGTTCAGTTATAATGGCATCAACTTTTTGGACACCAGAGAAGAGTTTGGCGGCCTAGGTGATGAGTTTGTTGGCGGTGATGGTGATTAGTTGATGACTTGATGATGGAAGGTGACTTGATCGATGGATGATGTCTTGGACAGAGCACGACATGTGGCTCGAGATGGTGTTACTTTTTATTTTTGGTAAAGGTGGTGATGGTGGTCGGCTGTTATGGGGTGCATGAAGTGGGCTGGGACATGGCCCACATTTTTTAAATTTGAAATCTGAAATGTAAAAATCTCTTTGGGTGCGGTTTTTAGTCTTGCGGTGGGTGATCTTTGTTGGAGGTGTTCTGTAGGTTCCCACTTACCCTCAAATTGGGTTTTAATAAAATAAAAATGGATTGTGTACATTAAAGAAAATAACTTACTATGAAATCTTGGGGTGTTACATTCTTCACCCATTTTGGAAATTGCATCCTCACAATTTTAAAGTTGGCCTTGGGAAATTCATTAAAAGTCTCATATCAAAAAAGGAGTCAATAAAACTATAACTTTAAAAGAACGAAAGATAAGTACAAAGGTCACCCGAGATAACCCATACTAGGATTCCATGTAGGAAAAAATGGATATGGAAGAGAAAGTAAGTGTCAAGTTCTAATGGAGAGTGATAGAAAACTTGATCAGGAGAAAGTTAACAATAAGAAAACTACAAACTTATGATTGGATAAACAGTCATTAGTTTCCCTATAGGAAATGTAAAAATACAATGTTTTTTTGTTTTAATTTCCATTTCATAAAGTTGTGGAATTTATTTATGATATTGACTAAAAACATAAAAATATTTACTTAATTTTTAATTAGAGTTTCATCTTTTAATAAATTTCTACCACCAACTCATCTTTTTTTTCAAATGATGACTATTCAAGATGACTTGGTCACATCTGAAGCACTAGAATCAACTTCTAGAGAATCACATAATCCAAAAAGGATAAACTATAGATTTACCTTGTCTTTAGAGATTAACCAAACCCAAAATGGTTAGAACAAGATTAGATGATCCTCAAAAAGGATAAACCTTTAGGAAAATAAATACTAATATTAATTTATAAAATTAAACCAACAATACCCAAAGTTCAATAAATACAATTCAATAAACAATTGTCCTTAAAATCATTCAATATAATCCAATCTAATATTGAAACTGAAAACTTAGAAGAATTTTATTACGTAGTCTTCCACATTAAATTGTATCTCCATATAACATTGACTACTCTTAAAGTCACATACTTAAAAGTAATTAACATAATCACATATTCTCTATGATAGGTTAATCATTTCCATAAATGACCCAAATCACTATAAATCCACAATAAAAACTTAGATAAAAATCCACCATTACTCCTCAAATGAAAACCCATAGTATTCTGTTTTCCTTAGGCATATAGTGTTCCCAACAAAGCGAACATCTTCCAAAATAAAATTTATCACTTAATCACCAAATCATTTTCCTATACAAAAGATATCCATTTGATAAGACATAGGATCCCAAATCAACTTTTTATTGATCAATAAAATTTTTTAACTAAAAATAATTAATCACACTAACCATGGACTTCACGTAGTCTAATGGTAGGTGATAAATCCCAATCACACTCTAGTTATGGGTTCAATTCCTACATCCCTATCCAACGCGACGGGTTGTCACACGGTCAACATGTTGTCCTTTTTCAAAAACTATATTTTATAACATTTTAAAAAATGAGATAAATTCCTCAAAATAACCATAACATAGTTTCACCACAAATGTTATCTTATACCTCGCATTTTCATTCCAAAATTTAATAACTTGTAATTGCCTCAAATTCAAGGATCATATAAACCCAAATGGTAATTTATAACTACATAAACAATAGAAAAGACAATTCCTCCTAAAATAGCATTTTCACATAACAAACTGTAGGGTTACACATACAAGAGAAAAGTCTTCCAAAGTAATCACATCAAAAAAAACCACTAATACTTTTAACCATTTCACCATCCATTTATTTCCACATAGGTTCTTCCTTGACCAAGAGGTTATCCTATAGAATTGGGCATTCACTTGGGTAATTCCTAGGTCCCCTATATTTACGAAAAATGAATTTAAGTGGATTCTTGGTATCATTTTTATTTTCTTCCATAGTACTCCTCATTTTTCCTCAGCAATTATTTACTTTATGTCCTTCTTTCCCACACATAAAGCATTTATTTTTTCCATTGAGATACTTTCCTAGGTGTCTCCTTCAATATTTCCTGCATGAGGAAATTTATCTTTCTTTTCTCCATTGTCTCAACTGCTAGAGATCTTATCATTCACCTCCTTTCTCTTCTTTGTTAAATCTTAGAGTTGGTTAATATATATGTTGTTGATCATATTTTGGGAAAACTGGTTTGGCATGAACACGATATATTTTACACCTATCAACATTCCATTTTGTTTCTTATTTCCACCATCGTGCCCACCTTTTACATCATGTTCAATGTTACTATGAATTCCTTGGAATCCATCAATTGACTAACTCAAGAAAGCATAGTGTGAGTCATAAAATCATTTAGAGAATATCATAACACCTTATTTTCAATCTAAAACACCTTAGGATTAACCAAGGATATTTATTCTCATTTATATTCAAATCCTTAAAATCGGTCTGTAACGAAAATGTGAATTTCCTAAGCATATCCCCTAGGAGTTTCGTAACCAAGAGTGCATCAAGGCCCGTTTTCATGTACCATGATACACCGAGTCAAGCCTGAAACTCCTTGTTGATGTTTTCACTCCTAGGTACATCTGTTCCAGAGCTGACTCTACCTGATCATAACTAGAAAGAGATTAATTTCATGGAAAACCCACATAATATTTACATTTCCAAAAAAAAATAGATTTTCTTCTATACTAATCCTCAATTTCTATCTTAGGGTAGTGTTTTATAATCAGAGTTTTTTCTAAATCTAACTTCCAAGGTTTGTACTAAACTTCCTCGAATAACAACTGTAATTCTCTGACCCCGGTTACCCAGAATCGGTGCATTATTACATAAAATTGGAATGATACAAGGAATCATGTCCTGAAATACCAATCATTTTAGTAGCCTTGGAATTACCAGATACATACATAAGTTTTATATTACATCATGAAATAAAAAAATAACATTGTTTCTTCTTTGAACACTCCTATATCCCATAGCCTATTCTTTTAGGTTAATCATGATATACATCTTTAAATCCTAGGAAAAATAAAACATAATAAAGGGGTGAGCTCAAATACTCAGTGAGGATAACAATATAGTGAAAACTATCATAAATAATAATAAGAATTTAAGGCAATGTATAATACTAGAACACAAGACTTTTAAACTTAAACTTCAGTATAATAAGGAAAAGATAAATCAAATAATGTCATTTACTTATTCACATGGATATTCTACTAGTCTAATAATTACGTGTAATATCAATAGGCAATTTCATAATGATGGAATGCATAATTCCAGACTTCATAACCACATAGTCAAGGCCTTATGCCAAGACCACAAATAAGATTTTGTTAAGGCCTTGTGCCAAGACACTAGTTTGTCTCATGAGACCTACCGATGCATCGAGGAGCTATAACGGTCTCCACCCATCACTTACTATGTCCAATGCATTCCTCATATGAAAGGGTGAAACATAATCTAAACATTCATATTAAAACTAGCATACAAAATGTCAATATTTTAACCACAAACCATGAATGGCATAAAAATATCACATCCACAGTCAAACATAACTCATTCAATACAATATGGATTATTATATTATGATAAATAAACCACAATAAAATTGAAATAGATGAAAATAGTCATTAAAACTATTTGAGATAAATAACCCCTTTTTTCTTGAAAACATTTAAATGTGGCACTATTTATCAAAGAGGTCATCTAAAAGAGTTTTTTGAATCAATGTGTCCCATAACACTTTGAAACTTTTAAAAGGAATTTTAATTTAAAAACATTTATTTCTATATAAATAAATACTTAAAACCATTTTTAATACATGTAAATTGATGAGAAAGATTTAGAATAATAAATATTTAAAACATTTAAAACAATATTTTAGTTAAAGAGTTCCTAACCAAATAAGATACTCTTGAATTCAAGTGATTGAGGAATAAAATTAATCAAAACATTATAATATCATGAGATTAAATGGATTCATGATATAATATGTCAAAGGATATTATATACACCATATAAAGGTGAATTGGTGCATAATGACAAAGAGGTCTCAAAGGAATGTAAATTGAGATGAAATACCTTATAAAGACTGTATCCTTAGATTAAGGATGAATAAATGAAATAATTATTTGTGGAAAATATATATAAACTCAATATAATTGGATATTCAGTGTAAATAAATCAGATTACATTCACACGTATTCTTGTAAAAACAAAACCAATGACTTGGATGTTTAACTCAATGAATGGAAATTGAGTTAAGATTTCCCTTAAAAAGTTCATATCAATGGAATGTGAATTTATAAATGGAGTGATTATGTGTATCAAAGGTATATCCACATAAATGGGAGTGTAAATTACTACATAAATAATAAATTTTGATTCCACACATAATCTTGGAGTAAAATAATCAATGAAATATGCGTAAATCCCAATAAGTGGAAATTGAAATTTGAAATTCCCTTGCTGATTTGGTAACATACGAAACATACAACCCATGAAAAAATTAGAATAAAATGAAGATGTAAATACCCATAAATTATAGTATATTGCACAAATAATGCAATCATGGGCAGTACATACACCACACAAAAGGAAATAGTTTCAATATAGCATGAATCTCACAGGAATAAGAAGTGAGATGAAAACCCCTTACCTTGTACTTTTCCTTAGTATAGGGTAGGTTAACCTCTTGTATAATGGTGAAATTATTTTTATTAAATTATAAATGAACCAAATACATAAATATGATATTATATATTATCTTTGAATATTTATTTGTTAATGATATTTCAGTAGTATCATTGTTTTGGATTTTAACTGATTCATTTTCCTCTATATGTTTTGTTACGTAAGTCATGTTTGTTTTGTATAGGATGTATTTTATTCATATCAAGAATTATATTAAGTTATTAAACATTTTTTTTAATCATAAAATTAAATTTATTCATGAATTATTATGATGGGGAATGAATCTCATTGCATTCATGGAGACGGTAAGTCGTACGTACGCACGAGCGACAATATCATTATATTTATGGTGAAATAATATATAATTGGATGTTATATAATATATACATAATCATTAAAATGTTATATTTATCATTTATATTAGTTATAGTCATTTTTATACCCATCAAAAAAATGATTTTTTTGAATAACAAACTACACCACGACGTGGAGACGGTAAGTCGTACGTACGTACGTATGGTGACTTTATCATTTATAGGATGGATAGAATAACGAATATGGTTATACCATATTTATAATAACATAAAATTATGTATAAGGTACTAGATTTAATATTTTCTTATGGAAACAAGAAAAGAAAGAGGAAGTGGAAGAAGAAAATAACTTGAAAGAGGGTGGTGAAATTATTACCTCTTCTTCTGATGTTTACTTTTGAGTTGATCAAAGGGACTTTTTAGGTTGGCTTTCTAATCAATGTAAGGAATCTAGGTTGAATTAAGGTAATTTGGGAAGATATTTAGTCAGGTTTGGGCCAAGACAAATTTCTTTGGAGGTGTGAAATGAAGGGAAGGGGAAGTACCCTTTTATAAAAGAGGTGTGAGTCACTTTAGGAAAAGCTTGAAATATTAGTTTATAATAAAATAATTTTATGTTTCTAATGGCTCCAAAATGATTTATTTATAATATAAGGTTGGTATGGGTCTAAAACCTCTCAACCAAAAGGTTTTAGACAAGTTTAGATTACCATTTTAACCTTATCATTTATATTTAACTCTTAGTTAAATAGTTTATCTTTTACTGTGTATTTTGGTATTATTACACTATATGGTGAATAATATTACTCTAAAATTACAATAGAACCTCTATTGGTTCATTAATGACATATATAATATTATTTAAGCCCTTTGTATGAACATTATATTTTTAGGAATATTATATCAACCAATAATATAGTATTTGTTTGAAAAACTAATTTATCTCAATTTTGACACTATTTGGTTTTTTTTTGTGAAAGTCATAACAACATTATCACTTCAAGAAAATTTATCTAATAAACTCTAACATTTCATATTAACCTAGAAAATTCTTGTATGGAATCAAAACGTATATATTCTATTTATTTTAATATTTATACTATAAACTATTTTAATATTTCATTAAGAAGGTAATTAATGCATCAACATTGTGTCATAAATAAATTTAATTATTTAATCTCTAAAAATTATAAATAAAATACCATTAAGTTGGAAATATTCTTATATTTCTAATAAATATTTATATTCGAATATGTCTTATGTATAAACCTATATTAAAAATGTTTTAGTTAATAAACTTTGAATTTAGCACTTTTAACTCTTATTCAAATAAAATAATAATAAATGTCGTAATATAATCCAAGTGGACCTAAAGGGTCATATTTTATTTTAAGGTTTTTTTAGTAGAATTACACTTATCCAATAGATTTAGGACAAGTTTTATGGTAATTATAAAACCATTTATACCATTAATTACCCTATTTACTTTTAACCTTGGTAAATAAAAGTCAAAGGTTACTATTAAAAAAAATTATTTTTATCTTATTGAACCACATTTTAATTACTGATTTCAACCATGTCTCTTTGAGTTTTTAAATTCAACTCATATAAGTGGTAAAATTAAGTTTTACGCAAATTCGTAAATGCTTCTCGAAGGTTGGTAAAAAATGATAAAAAGTTCAATAAAATTTTATTCATCTAATTTTATTATAAAATGACTCCAATTAATTACATTAAAAATATATAGGTATTATATATCTATTTTCACTTAAAATAATTTGAAATAAAATAAAAAATTATTTAAATTAAAAGTCAGTTTTAAACTATAACGTAGTGTTTTCACTATTCATCAAAAATTGAATGTTTTCAAAAACATACCAAAACATTAACCTAAGATAATTTTCTTATTAAGAATTAAAAAAATAATTCTATTTTACCAAATTCAAAAAATAGAATTTTCATTATTTAATTTGAAATTAATTCTTGTTGTCAAAACCGAAAAGCGGGTTTTTAAAAAGTAAAAACTATCAAAATATTGACATGTGTTTATGTCAAATTTAAATGTGAAATTACTTATAATGACCTAAATTGTATTAAATGATAAAAATATAATCTAATTATACTTACAAACCATTCAAATGCATAATTTAACATTATAAATTATTTCGATTAAAATATTTTCTTTCAACTAAAATTTAGTATTTTTTAGTATTCATCAAAATAGGAAAGTTATGAGAAAAGTACCAAATATTTTCCCAAAATAAATTTTTGTGTCCTGATTATAAATAAGAATTGAATTTCATTAAATTGAATATATAAAAGTATCAGATATTGGTTTTAAAAATGGTTTTCCATTAAAAGGTGGTAAAATTGCATTTTTTGAAAAATACTTCTTTTATCTAAAAAAAATGATTTTTTTTCTTATATTATGTATATGAAACACATAATATGGATTCTAAAATTATATGAAGTATAAAAAATTCAATATTCAGTTAATACTATTCATACCCGCTTTTTGAACGGCTTGTTTGGTTTGTCGTGGTGCGCTCGAACTCGGTGTTACGTGTAGCGCAAGCTATTGAATTACATTAAAGAAAATAACTTACTATGATTTCTTAGAGTGTTGCATAGGCCATATGATATCTCAAATTTAGTATTATGGAATGATACATTTCTCTTACACATGTAGGGTATGAACAGTGTTTCTAAAATACGCTTAAACACATCTAAACAACTTCAACAAATATTTATCATGGATCGATGACTTGAATATATTTCCATAATAAATATTCGGATTATTATTAACTTCCTAAAATTTACCTAAAATCTAATTTATTAGTAATATAAATGTGGTAATTTGTTAGTGTAAAATACAAAGAAAATTAATTAAATTTTTGAATCAACTCATGCTCGAAAAGGTCAAAACAATGAAATCTTTAAATGAATTAATTAATTAAACATCTGCACAATGCCTCTAAATCATGAATCATGACTATAACATGATGTTTAACCCATTTAAATGTCATGTATTACATGAGTATTATATTCACCAAGAAACCCCTCACCATTTTAATAAAAACTAATTTTTAATATTTACATGGCATATAAGCTATGCACGACATGTAAACTTTTACACTATGTAAACATTTCATAGAATCTTATAGGTTATTATTACATGTCTTGTAACCCCGTTACATGTTAAGTAAATCCTCAAAACAATTAAAAATTGTAGTTTTTATGCTGAAGTTTACAAAAAAAATCATTACTTCACTATTACGGGTATCCTCCCAATTTTCTTTCCACTATACATCAACCAGCAAAAAAATCAAAACAAGGGTCCAAACATACCCAAAATAAAGGTAATAGGTTTTTCAATATAAGTAAGTTTTTAAATAACATATGATAATATTGGTTAATGCACCAATATTGATGTTACCATCGAGAAGGGAATGTTTTGTGATATATAGTGATGCATCAATGAGATAAATCGGATACATATTTATGAAAAATGAAAATATTTTTTCTTATGCATTAATATTATTTAAGATACATGAACTTAATTATCAACCCAATGATCTTGAGTTGGAAGTCGTTATCTTTTTCTTGAATATACGGAGTAATTAACTCTATGGTGAATGATATGAGATATATATGGTACACAAAATTCTGAAATACCTTTTTCAAAAATATATCTCAACATGAGAAAATAATATGGATAAAGACACTGAAGGATTATGATTTCTCAATACACTACCAACCTGGTAAGGTAAATAAGGTGGTTGAAGCATTGAGTAGAAAATATCATAGAGTTATGACTAAAATGATCATAGATAAATATCATATATTAATGGATTTAGTAAAGTTTGATATGGGAATCATTTGGGAAGGGGAAACATCACTCCTTTTCCAAATTATTTCCAGACCATATTTTCTAGATGAGAAAAAATGTAATAACTTGATGAAAATATTTTATAAAATAAAATGAATGTCTTGAATGATGTGAATTTGGAAGAACTTTTTTACGAAGATAGTGTACTAAATTAGAAAATCGGCTATGTGTTCTATCCATACTAGAGTCAAAGAGAGATTTACTTGATGAATCCCATAAATCAAATTTCTCTATACACCAAGGTTTCAATAAAATTTACAGTTATTTAAAAGAATATTTTTAGAGGGATAATATGAAGAATAAAATTATTGCCAATGAATCAAGATTCTTAGTTTCTAAATAGGTACAGGCTAATAGAAATATCATAAAAGAGTCCTGAAACCTTATCATATTCCTATATAGAAATGGGATGATATTATTATATAAATTTTAATTGGATTTCCAAAGACTCCTAAAATAAATGACTTTATATGGGTTATTTTTTATCGCCTTACCACGTGAACACATTTCCTTCCTATAATGGAGTATCTTTCTCATAATCATATCACATGACCCTATATCAATGAATTTTGTGAGACTTTATGGTTCACCTCTTTTGATTTTATCTGATCATAAGCCACAGTTGAGATTAAATTTTTTTTGAAGAACATTACAAGGATATCAACATTGAGATACATTTGAGAACTGCATATCATCCTCAGACATAGAAATATCCTAAAAGGGTTATTCAAACATTAGAATACATGTTTAGGTATTACAATTTACTTTCAATGTATGTTGGATCAGTATATACCTTTAGTTTAATTTTATTATTGTAATATATTTTATTCAAGAATTCAACCAAAATCATATGAAGCTTTGTATGAAAAAATATATCATACACCAAAATTTTGGGATGAAGTTTTTGAATTGAAGATTTTAGGCCCATAACCTATTGAGGATACAATGCCAAAAGTTATAACTATATATAATCATATCAAGGAAACTCAAAGAAAGAAAAATTGGTATGTATATAGCTGAAGTAAGGATCAAGAATTTCAATTAGGGGGTCAAGTTTACTTGAAGGCGTCTTCATGGATAGAAATTATAAGGTTTGGAAGGAAATTGAAACTATGTCCTAGTTAGATCAAGCCTTTGGAAATTATAGAAATAATAAGATCTATGGACTACCATTTGGAAATGTCACCTAGCCACTATAAAGTTCATGATTTTTCCTATATCTCATTATTAACGAAGAACATGCAAGAAATAATGCATGTGCTCACATATAATGAAATATAATTGGAACCTAATCTATATTATTATGAAGAGAATATCAATATTTTTTAAACTTTAAAACGTGTTTTAAGGAATAATATAACTCAATTTGACCATAATATAGAAGATAAAATGTTGTAACCTAAAGAACTTATGATGAAGAAATACCCACATATTTTCATGTAGTGAAATTTTATAAATTTTGAGAATTTTTTTTTGAAGGTGGTATAATTTAACACCTAAGCATCAGTTAAGTAAGTAAAATTTTCTTTCTAAAGAAAAATATAACAAAATGTGCATTGTTTTAATAAAGATTGTAATTAAAACCTAAATAACATAATTTAATAAATTTAGTTTTATAAAATGAATTTCATTTTTTAATTCATCATGTAAAAATTATCTTAGGGTGAATTTTTGAGATTTTCCAAAAAATAGTTGATTTTTTAGAAAATAGTGAACAATATTGATTGTACAAATAATGTTGCTTTTATGACATTATTAAGATATAATAATGAGTTTAAAGTTTATAAAAACTTTTTCTATACCATATATATATATATAATAAGTAATATAATTCATATAAAAATATATCAATTAACTTATAAATCTATGCTTAACATTTTAGAAATCTAAGTAATGATTATACTCAAAATAAAAATAGTTTTAGGTTCTTCAATCTTAATCAGTTTTTCACAGGGTTAATTTAGTATATGGTTTTTTTTAAAGAAAATTAAGATTTATTTTATTTTAAATAAACCAATTAATTACATTAGAATCAATAGTAAACTTTATTCTTCTATAAAATCAGTTTTATGATTGAAATTAACATTTTTATAAAAACATTTTTCATTTTGTTTTAAAAAAACGTATTAAAAGTAATTTTTACCACTTATAGAAATTAAAACATATAAAATGGATCCCATATTTTTAATTATTATAAGTAATATTATTTAATATGGTTAAATTAATTTTTCATCATAATGAATAGTAACTATGGAAAATATTTATTAGTCAATTAATGGTTAAATGAGTTAAAAGGGTTTAAGTCAAAGGGTAAGTCTTCAAGATAACAAAAAAAGTTTCTTAAATATCATTGGTTGTTTTTATTTAAAACATAACCTTATCACCTTTAAATATATGATAAATTTAAGACATTTTACTTGAGTAATACATAAATTACATAATAACATTTCATGTATTTACAAGTTTCCCACCAACCTTACTTATAAAAGTCAACCCCCTCTCCACTATTCTCCACAATTCATGAGCCAATTAAATTCACTAAGACCTACCCAAATACCTTCCAAAATTTTTTATAAACCTATAAGTATTAGTATCATCAAAATACCAATTCAATAATTATTAATTTCTAATCCAAAAGAGGTTACAAAAATAAGAGGAGGATATAACATGTCCCAAAAAGTAGGAATCCAATGTAAGCATTTTCATCTCTATGCCACTCCATTGAGTCATATTTTTTATTATACATGTAATTTATGTTATTTGGTTTATATACTTTCCATTTGAAATATTATACCATTAATTTCAATTTATTCATGGAATTTAAAATTTCTATTCGTGTTTTTTTAATGGATTTTGATTCAAAATTTATTAAATCCATAAAGGCTTATTTTAAAATTTAAATCTAATTTACAATTTTTCGTGATTAAGTTTACATTAGAATAATTATATTCTCTTTCTATTCTTAAACCCCGTCTATTTTATTCTAATGTAGTTGTATTTTGGGTTTCCATGTTTTCATTTAACTTTTCCACTCCTTGGTACTCAAAGATCTAAAGAATGTTTTTAAGAAAAACCGACCTTATTTATTGTTTTGGGTGGTAATATTTTTATTTCATGTCAAGATTGTATAAAATATTTCAAGAATGTGATTTCAATTATCTAATTATTTCTTCAAGTCATTTTCAACGATATTTGAATTTCTTTTCAAGGTTTTATAAAATAATATTTTTCGTACTTTTCAAACAAATTTTTTTATTTTTTTACAAATATGTGTAATTAATGTTCTTTTTAGCGTATATGATGTGAATGGATCTTCTAACCTCTATAATTTTTATTTGATTTTTATATTACACTATAATTTTCCATTATTTTTCAATGAAAATCCATTTTTTATTATATACTTTTTTAGTTCTTATATTAGAATATAAAAATAACTATTTTCTAAAAGTTATAAAAGAGTTTTGGAAATTATTTATAAGTTATTTTTAACAAAAAATGGTAAACATTATTTAAGGAAAATATTTTTTCAATTCCACTTCCATTTTCGTATCTAATTATAAAAATAATTTATTTTATTTAAAACCATCATTTTTTATGAATTGATGGTCTTATATCATCATTTAATAATTTATGGATTAAACCTTCTTTTGGTGATCATTGACTTTCTTTTGATCATGCTTATATCACTCACCATTATTCATTGGTCATTGTTTTTTTCTTCCATCTCTATATTTTCTATATCATGGGTAGAATTGGTATCATTTATACTTCTCTAATATTGTATTAACTATGAATAATTTCAATTAATGGTTTTAGTTGAATAAATATTACTAAGAAACTTATTTCATTTACTAGGGAAATATTGATGATCTATATTCTTTATTCGATATGGATATTTATTGATTGATAAGTCATTATGATAATGTTTTAAATGATTAATTCAATATATGATTAATACATTTAGAATATGTATGTTATGGTTATAGTTCAGTTATAGGTAGCCCTTCATTGCATCGATGGGTCTCATGAAAAAAAACAACAGACAAATTATATTAGATGGGTATCTTGTTTACACCTACCCATTTGTTAAGAATTTCTTGGTCGAGGCCTTGATGGTATGATCATGAATATCTAGAATTATTCTTCTCCTTTATTGGAAATTCATTTTATATTATCTATGTGATTTCAATGTATATAATGTCCATGAATATACTTTTAACTCAAGTTATTGCCTAAATATTTTGTTTCTAGATTATCCACTCTGGTATATTGGTTATGCCATATTTATTTATGATAGATTTTGTTGTATGTAAATCTTTCTAACATATGAGCTCACTGTCTATTTTTTTTCCTTTACCATACATATGAAGTAGTATTTTTTAATGATCTCTATGAATTAATAATATTTATTATTCTGTGTTTTTATATTTCCATTGTACAATGGGAATCATGTATATATATAATTTTCCAAGACTGCTAAACTGATTGATCCTTCATGGTGTGATCCCTTGTATCTTGTACAAATGTAAAAAAATTAAAAACCAGCTCTGGGTTACTAGAATTAGGGTTATTACAAAAACGTTACATGAAATTTTCATGTAAATACACAAAGTTATATTATATTTATAAACTCCACATGAGTAATCCCGAAGTGACAAATGGCCAAACCCATTCATTTTTATAACATGGCATAAACCTCCATACCATTAGGTTGTCCAACCCCAATTTATTCTACCCAGGGATACTTTACCCAAGAGATAATTTAATTCATGGTATCTCTAATACCTAATATATACAAAATATATTAAACAGATACTCTTAATCTCATAACTTTAATGAAAAACTAGGGTTAAGGTAGATAAAAACTAAATTTTATAGAGTTTTACCTAAAATGTAATGTGGGTTTCTAACTCTTAGATGTATTTTATCAAGTAAGAAAATCATGCACGATATTCATTTTTTTTTTAAAAATGTTACTAAACATGAAGAATAAATTAATTTAACAAATAAGTAAATAATTTATTTACTTTACAAAACATAAGAGAAAAATTCATCAAAAATTCATAAATAAATGATAATTATAAAAATTTTATAAATTTTCAAGAATAGAAACATTTTTATATAAATTTCAATATGGAATCTTTCATACTTTATATTATATAAAATTTATGAGACATTTCAATAATTATAAACATTTTATAATTCAAAATCAATTATATAAACATTCTATATTATATAAATATCATATATTTTGTAATTTATAAACACAATAAAATACCCAGTATGATCTCTAAAGAAACCTTTTATTTATTGATCATAATCTTGCCATATAATTTTGCTAAAGGGTATTTTAAATATTAATATTTTACATTTGATAAAAATGTTGTATAAAAAATTATTTTATTAAATAAAAATAATTTATTATTTTATTAATAAACTAATTAATTCCATATAAATTAAATATTCCCAAAATAAATTTAATGTTGATTTATAAACGAAATAGTATCCATTAAAACCATTTAAAATTTTAAAAATAATTTTTAAATCAATATTTTTTACCATTACGAGAAATCCCTATTTTTTTGTATGGGTAAACCACCATCTAGAACTGGTGTGTGAAGGTAATTTAGTGACTAACTCTACGCAACCTAGTGGTAACCCACTATATAAAGTTAATATGTAGATTACCTTTACATAGCCCATTTCACATAAAGGTATATTGGGTGACCCTTGTGTATAACTCTTTTACGTAAGGGTAATCTTAAAATTTCTAACATTTTGAAAAGGTAAACTTCAATTACCTTTACACAACGATTTTTGTACCATTATTCCTAAGTGTAAGTTTCAATTATCTTTATATAGACCATCTATGTCAAGTTACATTTACAAAAACCTTCTATGTAAGGGTATAACCTTTATGTAGACTCCTTGCATAAGGGTAAATCATATTTACCTTTATGTGGCACACATAAAGGTATGTTATAAGTATTTTTTTTACGAAAATGTTGTTCTTAATTTTTCGAGTTATTATTTTTTCAAAGAATAGAAATTAAAATATGATTAGATCTTAAATATACTCACTTTGATACCATTAATGGGTTTCATTTTATTCTATAATGATCATTGGTAGTGGAAACCCACCTCTAAAAAGATGGATCTATCTTCAAGATATCAAACATGTAAAATATCTAAGAAATATAGTACCTGGTTTTTTGTCATTACAATTGCTTATATCTTTGTCCTTTGAAGGAAAATTATTCATGAAGATCACCTAAAGCAGCAAACATAATCTTCCAACCTCAAAGATAATACATTGTCTGAAGGATCACTGATCGTATCTATAGGATACCTAAAATTTGAAGGGGTTCTTGTTCCTTTGTTGGGAAATGTTAAACAATGCTTCGGGAAGAAGAGGGTATCTACTGAAATCTCTGCATTAAAGTGATGATCACATCAACTTTTGAACACATTTATCACTACAAATTAAGATAAATAGTTATATTTTATAGGTCAATCTAGAGGTTTCTCATTTATAACACATTATATATGTCAGTATCCATTGGGTATTACATTCAATGAACAATTTAATGAATATATGAAAATATTTAAATGAACCAACCATTGTTTCTAAACTGATAAAACCATTTAGTAGATACCTAAATAAGATATATGAATATATATCACATATGCTGTCAAAATATTTTGGCATAAAGGGTAAAGGTCCCTTTATTAAAGAACAGAAAATATAAAACCCTTTTGATATTGGGTTAAGGAGGATTTCATTATAATTATATGACTCAAACACACAAATACCGAAGGCCCAAATACATTATGACCCAAATTACTTAGGTTATTTAGCAGCCCTAAATACCATTGGTACAAACACCATAACACACCCAAAATAAAAAAAACCCTAACTATAAAGTGAAAAGATCATATCCTATAATTCATCCCCATGATGTCTATTTGAGCTAGCCACACATGACCTCAAATCAGATAAACTCCTATCTAAATATTCAAGATAGGCCCATGTTGAATATTGAAACATCCATTTAAAGCCCTGAATATTAACGCTCCACCATAGGTATAACAATTCACCCATAGGTCATTCCAACTACCAAAAAACACATCTATCTATTCCACCACTGTAAAGGTCCACCACTATGAGAAGTAAAAAAACAAATATCTTATCAGGTCAAAATACATGAATGACAATGATTTAAGTCATTATTCCATTGACGATCATACAATACTCTTACAAGACTAGGTCTGAGAGGAATCATGTTCATCCAAGGTGGTATCTCACAACATGATACTGATAGAAGATCCTTCCTACCTGAGTTTGTGCACTCTAAATCCCAGTTTTTCTACCCATTATCATTCCAACACAACTGATGTCACGTCCCACAGCTCGTGATTTAGTCTACCCCTAGAGTCTTCTTCATATATATATAATTCATGCATCATGTTCTTGATAATATACATACAACGTATGAATGTATTAAATTTAAACTATCTATATAATATTTTATCTTATATATACTCCTTGAATTACATTCATGTATACATGAATCTTATACATGTATATTTCAGTTCACATACAAAAAGAAACCATGCCACCTTTAGATGGAGCTTTCTCACTGATCTTTTTAGGTGGTGAAAACTTTGATTTCGTATAAAGATTCAGTATGAGAATGAAACACCTATAAATTGATTTACTGGAGAAAATTTTAAGACATTCATATGCTAATGTAGATATTTATAAATAAAAGGTGTGGTGATGGAAAGATTAGGTAATACAAATGAGGGAACTGCACCTTGGTGAGAAGGTTTTATTATTCAACTATCTTTTTTTATCTGTTTCTAGGTAAGTTGAAGTCATGATGATCCATACCATTTTTTGTCATATATATGTTACCTCATTCATTTTTGGAAGTCCATAATAGTGATAAACCACCTTTTAATGTCAAAATATATCGTCTTAATTCATATCGTGATCATACACAAGTGGGATTCATCCTCTCCCTAGATTCCAAATGATGTGGAAGAAGAAGGTACATTAAGATTTCAAATTAAAATAAATCATTCACTGTGAGGAAACCTATATAATTTTTCCCTTTATTTTTCATTCCTTTCATGGTATTTTTTCATATTTGTTATTATATGACTAGGTAGATTAAGACTCTAAAGTGTTTCCTCAAGACCCGCCCCTGCCTGAGTGCCTCCAACCTTCCCAAAAAAAGGATAAAAATTAGAAAATTATCGTTGTAATAAGTATTTTTATATGTACCTCAATGGTATAAGGTAAAAGATACCCTAAGAGGGGGATTAATTAGTGTATGGGATTATTTTCTAATTTAAAAACTTTTTCCATATTCTTCTCACTGGAAAACCTGATCTTGACTACATATCCTTAAGGGTCACTTATTTTGATCTTTTATATTCTATGTTGATTTAATTACTTTTACATTATTTAATAAATAAAATAAATACTTTCTTTACACATTTTATTATATTTTTTGTATAGAATATAGAAAATAAATCATAATGAACACATTGGTGAACTACTGTGGGAAATTTAATAATCATGTGATTGATAATGTGATGATGCACTGAATCAATAAATATCACTACTTAGGGTTATTCTTGGTTAATTATTACTAGAATTTATTACCTTAAACTGGATTTAGGTAGATAAAAAATATCCCTGGGATCACTTCCACTGCTATTCCATCTTTCTCTGCTCACTACTACAAGAAGGAATAACAGATGGTCTTAGAGGCCAATAATAATATCGCTGATTGTTTGTAGGTAAACCAAAATATAAAGATGGGTGTATTTGATCACCACTTTCTCATTCATATCTAAATTTGAATATCTCATAAATAAAAATTTATTTTCTATGATTTTTCATAGAACCATGTTTCTTCACTTTGAATAATAGATTTTGAATTCATCTTCATAACTAGAATACAATGATCTATTCTTCTTCTTTATTAAATATTTCTTCAAAGAGTGTAATACTCTTTTCTTATTTTATATAAAACAAAAATTACCTTGATTCTATGAGAATCAAATCATCAATTTTCTCTTTTTTCTCTCCTCTGTTCTTATCTATTAGAACTAGAATAAGCACTTTTATAAGCATGTAGACCTTAATAATATTGTTTAAATTAATCTACCTTCCTCTTATATTCTTAATATTTATACCGGGTTACCTCACATTTAGTGTTTTCATTTAGTTCCATTAAATCTAAGGTAAGGCCCGGAAGTCTTTATCAAAACTTCTTTAGTTTAATTTTCATCTTGAATGTAACTTCTATAATATTGTGTGATCCATGATTTTATGGTGTAGTAATTCCCCTTCATACCTTCACCACATTATAGCACATTTCACTATAGTAAATAAAGTGATATCAATTACGTATTATAGTGTTGAATACTTCCCTATATAATAGACTCATTAGGATTAGATTCACAAATATCATGAAAAATAACTTCCAAATAACTCATCCTTGATCATGTAATGATCACCTCAAACTTCTTTTACCACCAAAATGAATGCAACATAATCCATATAAACTGTGTCATAATATCCGATTTTCTTGGAGAAATAAAAATCATGTGCTCTAACATAATGAAACCCTCCACATCATAAGTAGTTTTTTAGATTAAAAATTTCCTCTAAAAAATGACTATGATGTGACCATATCATTTCCATATAAATCTCATAATTTAGAGAGGAACTAACCTTTACATGAATCCATATCCACCATTACATAAGTCACCTAGGTTTGAGATGAACCTTATAAAAATAATCCTCTACCTTGATGAAATATGGGATCTATCATTATGTTAATACCATCATGTAACCCTTACAGCGCATCCTATAGATCTGTGCCATAATTTGTTCTCTATATCCATTTAGCATAATGCAGATTATAGATGAATCCTATGTATATTCAGTTTATCCTTTATATACCAAATGTAATTTATAGATGATCATTGTGCAGTATATAGAGATTCCATTTTACCCATATGAAGTTGTTTTATCCCAGTATAATCTTATTCACATATGCATTATTTGATGTCAGTACTGGAAAATGGACCTATACCCACGAATTTTCAAAAAACCGTGGGTATAGGGTACCCCTATACCTACGGTTTTAGAAAACTATGGGTATATAGGTAATATGGGGAGATATACCCATAGTTTTGGAAAACTGTCGGTATAGGTCACTTATACCCACAGTTTTCCCGAAAACCGTGGGTATAGATTTTTTTAAAGACCAATACCTACAGTTTTGAAAAACCATGGGCATAGGTGTTTTTTTCAAGATGTATACCCACGATTTTGGCCAAACTGTGGGTATAGAGTTTTTTCGGAAAAGAGCTATACCCACGGTTTTGAGAAACCATGGGTGTTGGGATACTTTTTTTTTTGAAGATTTACACCCACGGTTTTAGAGAACCGTGGGTATAGCTTTCCCACCTTATGGCGGAAGAAAAATTTACATGGGACAACAAAAAAAATTACAGGAATACGGTTTGGATTAATACAATTAAAAATATAAAAAACTGATTACGAATAATATGCATGGGTTGGTTGGTAAATTCATATGTGTTGTTGAAAGAGGTTTTCTATTCAAATCTCAGAGAATTATTTTTTTTATAAAAGAGTTTAAATAATATAAGTAAACCGATGTGTGGTTATATTAACAAAATACCTACAGCTCAGTTGGTCAGGCGATGTAGCATATCTCCACCAGTCTTGCATTTGATTCTTTCCTGAATCATTTTTCAATAAGCAGCAATATTAATATATTTATACAAATATATATATTGAACATCTCTTTAGCTCGGTTAGTCGGAGTGGCTTCCCTGTGTATGTTGCATCTCGAGCTCGAATTCCGCCTGTAGCATATTTTTTCTTATAAATGGGTTAAAATTAATATAAGTAAATAGATGTATCATTATGTAATATAAAATTTTTGTAGGTCAGTTGGTCAAGTGACACAAATTGATAAAACTGGTCTCGTGTTCAATTCATGGTGGTATCATTTTTAGATATGTGGATTTATTAATATATTTATGTATTTGGCTCAGTTTTTCAAAGAGGGTGTCTTGTTGGTGGTGGTCTCATGATCAAAACCCGGTATTCTCATTTTTTTAATATAAATCCCCATGGTTTAAAACCCATGGGGGATGTGTTGTGCCACGCTGTGCAGTGTGGGTGGCACACCTATACCCACTGTTCATGCCAAACTGTGGGTATAGTCTCAGACCCCTATTATGACTCCTCTCAGCCCCACGGTTCCCAAAACCGTGGGTATAGGTTATACCCAAGGTTTTGGGGGCTATACCCACGGTTTTGAGTTGTGGGTATAGGTTGTCTTTCCAGTAGTGTGTGGCCTTCGGTTTTCCAAGATAGCTTGAAACTATCAATATCCCACATCATGCATGCCTCTAAATTTTCACTAATATGTCAATAAATATTTTATATCCACTTTCTAGATAAATCTTATGGTATTGACCAGCACCATGACCACTTTACCACAATTTCTCCACTACGTTATAGTCCTCTACCTTCACACACTCCTTTGTATCAACCTAAAATGGTTCTCACCTACACTCCCATGCCATCAAATTCAATGATATTTTTTATCTTAGATCACTACCTACATTGGGGTTTTCTTCTCAAATGGCCTTATCCTTTGGTTAGAAATTTTTATTTTATACAAAATTCATTGTGGTGCAAGAAAAATTACTACAATTTGATGTGTAATTTCATAATACATTTCAATTCATGTGGTCATATCATAAAACATTCCTTATAATTCAACCTTATGAACTATGGTGTGGACTATATAATCAATCAAATATTACAATGTAGCCTTTGGTTTTACAATGTAGTTTTTAGACTCCAGATAAATTCTCTTCAGCATTTTTCAAATTCTTTCTATCCTTCATGTATTTATCAATAAATCCAACAAATATAGAAATAAAATACATTTTTAAACAAATTAAATCAACAAATATTGTCAACAAATCACTTTGTTCCATTATCAAGTTATTTTTTCAACAAATCAAAAAATAACTCAAATATTTCCAACAATAGACCCCTTTTTATTTTTTTGAGAATATAATCTCTTCCCACCCACTAGTATTAAAATTCAAAGGGTATAATTCATCCTAAATATCCTTCAACTTTTCTCCCCCATAGTGTTTGATTTTATGGGATAAAATTCCAAATTTCTATGGGTGAACCCTTACCCTTTATTATCCCCCTTTTAAAATGATTTATTTGATCTCCTTAATTGTGAAAATAATTGGGTTTAAAAATGTGATTTTAATCCCCCTTTGAGGATAGGAAAAAGTCCTACTATTTTGTCCCCCTTTTAAGGAACTTAATATTTTAGCTTTAACTATTTATTGGTTGACCAAATGATCTTCATAATAATGTCTTTTACATCTTTATAGTTACTTATCCCAACAATATAAAATATCCAAGAATTTTTTCATGAAAGACTTATTAGCTCAAAGAAATCTAGTGAATGAATTTACCACATAACATTTGGACTATCAAAAAAATATTATAAGACTATTAATCATGGTATCAATATAGGAAAAAAAGTTTACTTAAACCTAAAAAAATTCCATTTCACCCATGGATACCAATAAACTCAATGAAAATCCAATGAGAGACACTCAACATGTGATCCCAATCATATCTTCAACCAAACCATTAATAGATAATATATAAATCACAAAGTGTGAGAAAATACCACATAATGTATCAATTTTTAGAACTTGTTAAATTTTAAGGAGTGATGTTCTTTAAACTTCTTATATTTCAAAAAAACATCACAATCTCATTAAATCATATATTATTCCTAAAGTCCATTAATATTTCATCATTAAGTCACCCTGAGTCTTTGTATCTTAATACAAGTAATTGTTTCTAAAATTGGGGATACCATTTATTAGGGATAAAACCCCCTAAATAGTATCATATAGTATCTAGAAAAATTATAATTTACTACTAATTGTTAGAAAACATAAATAAATAGACAATATATTCAGCCATATAGCCACTTACAATTAGTCTTATTTTTAGTGGTTTTATTCCACTAACTCCTTGGCCTGATTTTACTAGTTATACACCAGATGTAGCCTAATTCCACTAGATTATTTAGTCTGGATTTGACACTTTTTCTTCCAATATTTAATCCCTTCTCTATGTAGTTTTATGCACGGAAAATCTCCTATGAAAATATCTTACAACAATTTTATTTATGACTTCTTGACACTACTTTCCCCATGCACAACCATCTCAACAATAGATCAAATTTCATGCCACTTACATTTGCTTTAAGAGTATATATATCCCATGAATCTTGTATCCCACTTAATTATTCACCACATAAAATAATTAGAAACTTTTAATTCATTTGGGGAGAGGGATACTTAGGATTTACTTTGGATGAGGAATTGGGCTGGTGAGATAGAACAAACCCTTTATCTCAAACTTTTCATTCTTTCTTTTTCAGATTTAAGCAAAGTAAAATCCTAACTTATTAAAGCACTTCTCCATCTTAAATATATTTTGTATCTAGTCTCTCCAACCCTTTTCCAATGAATATTGTTTATGTGAAGAAACATACACCCATTTATTCATGAATGAGACAACTAATATCTTTCCTTGGATTAGTATTTTTAATAATTGTGAGATATATTATAATTCTGAAAGCATCCTCTTGTTTTATAACTTTAGAGAATCTTCTATATGGATTCATTCTCCACTAGAGGACACTATCATCAGTTTTCCTATCATAACATAGAGTGTATTTTGTGATACATATAATGTATTCTTATTCAATTATAGAAATAGATATTTTCTCATATTTCCCCTTTCATAGTGGATTCTTTTTTACATGTTCATCTGTTTTTATTACAATCAGAGTAGTATCTTTTTTATTCCGAATTTCTTATTTTAATTATTTCCAAGAGTACTACTAGGATTAACCACATTTTGGTGTTGCATAAACCCTCTATTGATCTCCACGTTATTATTCTAAAAAATGAACATATTTTCTATCATAGCATGTTTCATTCTAGGATAAACTCTCTGTGTATCATGGGAGTAGAGGATCTCCTTAATAATTTTCTCCCTTAATACTATTTCAATTCCTTTCTAAATTTCTAATATTATCAAATATCAAACTTATAACATTATAATCATACCTTATATGGTATTCTCTTGATTGATATGTTGTTATAATAGGTTTTCTTCCATGTTTGGGAATTTGGACTTCGAAACACGTTTTCATAATATTCCCAAGTCTTTTGAAAAATGAGAACTTATTAACTAGATTCTTTTATGGGTATTTCCTTTAATATTTTTCATGGAAATTATTCTTTTCTCTAGATTCCAAATCTAAAATCCTTTCCTTGTTTCCAATTTTCATATTTGGATTCTTTCTTTTTGTTTATATTGGGGTTTCTATAAAAGGGTCTTTATTTATTTCAATAAATGATTTCATATTATCCTTAATCCCATTGATTTCAAAATTCTTATAATTTAATTTTATAGCCATCTCTTTTGCACTTGAAAAAACATCCATTCCATAATATATTTTTTCTTCAAGACATGTTATAAGTTTAATTATTTTTTAATTCAATTTATTATCCATGTTCATTTACTTTATAATATTTTGGTAAATTTATTCTATCATATCTCTCTATTTCTTTATTTTAGATCTCATTTTCTTCATGTAAAAATTATGGTCCACCTCCTCTCTTTATAACCTCATGTTTTATAAGGCTAAATCTTATACAAAAAAAATAAACTTTATATATAAGACCCCTTTGATAAACCTCTAATTATAGGTCTTGAAAATATTCTTGGTGGCTACATGAACACTCCATATATTGGAAACCTGGTGTGGTTTCCACTTCTTCACCAAAGTCACATAGCATTTTCAACTCTATAAGAGAGGTTGTGTTTTCTAATTCACATGTTTCCTCCCAAACAAGGATAAAATAAAAAATAGAAAGATATTTATAATTAGTTACCTAAACTGGAGATTCCATCCTATTATTGGTCATCTTCTTCCTCTTACCTTTTAACATAATTGAATTTTCATCTGGAATATATTTTCTTAATGAATTTTTCAGTTCCAACCATATATCATTGTAAAAGTTTTAGTGAGAAACCATATTAAACATTTCATATTCTCTTAGAGAATCGTTCAACTTTGTCATTGCATAGGAATCAATATCCAAAATTTTTTATCTATCTAAAAGTTGAATTAATATTACCTTAAAAAACAATTCCATCTAACAATACTTCATGAGAAATTTAAATTTGTTCCTCTAAGTATGAAATGAACAATTTATTTCATCTTTGGAAATGATTACCAATGGAGCTTTAATTTTGGATCACATTCATTTCAAAAAATATATATGGATTCATAGAAAAAGAAAATACAACTGAGAATAAACCTTTGCTTTAATACTAAATATAGTTTCTTCAAGGGGATTTGGTGAGAGATAACCTAAGGGTCTCATTTTTTGATATTTTGTATTTAATGTTGATTTGATTACTTGGATGGAATTTATTAAATATAATAAATGGTTTCATTACCCACTTTATTATTTTGTGTTATAAATAATATAAACATGCAAGACAAGGAACACACTAATTTTTAATTGGTTCACCACTTTGGGATAAACCAAGAAGCATGAAATCAACAATGTGTCGATGTGCTGAATAACTAAATATCACTACATGGGGTTATTATAAGTCACTAAAATAATGTTTTACTTCCCTTATAATGGCATAAGGTATATTTATTTTCTCCCTGTGATCACTTCCCCCGTTGTTTTTTCTTTCTATGCTCACTCCTACAAGAAAGAAAAATGTGTTAGATCATAGGATAAAAACAATATCACCTATTATTTGTAGATGAAATAGAATGTGGATATGATTTCATTTATATCCTACTTATCCCTAATAACATTCTATGAATATCACCTTGATCATCATCTACTTTCCATTACATTTTAAGGAACCACCTTTCTTCACTTTCTAAAACAGATATGATATTCCCCTTCTTTACTAGATTTTAGTACTCAATTATTCTTATTAATTCAATATTTATTATATTAGTTCCAAACTATATCTATACTGGTTTCATAATATTTATTAACTTTACTATCTAATAATAATATCTTCAATATGATCTTTGTTCTATCCTCTATTCTACTCTCTTAGAACTACAATAGTCAGTTTTATAATCCGGACATGGTTTAAATTAGTCTACCTTCCCCATATCTTATTTATATTTCTCCATGTATACCACACATTTAGTGTGTCAATTTAGTCACATTAAATCTAAATTAAGGTCCCAAAACAAAGATCAAAAATTCCCTAATCAAAACTTCATCTCCACTATAACTGATTGACTACGGTGTGATCCCTACTCTATATCATAATAACTATCCTTCATGCTTTCATCCAATCATATCACATTCCATCATGATGTAGAAATTGATCCCAATAAAATATTTTATCTTGGACTTATCCCATAGAATATAGCATATAGATGACTAGATCCACAAATATTCCACAAAATAAATTCATCATACCTCACCCACGATCACAACATAATCAACCTGAAAATTATTCGATCACTAAACTAACTAAAGCATAATTCATTTTATCTTTGGATTAATATCCTATAGTCATGTAAAAAAATCATTTACTTTTCCAGAATAAAACCCACCACAACCCATTTAGTTTCTATTGAATGGACAATTCCTCTACAATATGAATGTTGTGTAACCATATATTTGTGAAATATATCTCTATATTGAGAGAGAAACTAGCATTTGAAAAAATATTTATTCACCTTTAAATTTGATAACTTGGTGCTAAATGATAATTATGAAAATAATCATTTACCACGATACAAGTCAGGATTTACCCTTATGTGAAGACCCTCACCAAAATCTTATGTGATATCCCACTACTCTATGGAATAATCTATTATCTGCATCCATTTACCTTGATGCAGATTCTAGATGAATATTATGTATCTATAGGTAAACATTGTTGTACCATGTACAATTTCCAAATTGACTTTATGTTACATACAGATATTCCAAATTACTAATGCGCATTTGTTTTACCCTTATGGCAGCCGTAGACCCATACACCTAGATCTGATTTTAAAACATAGTCTGTATATACAAGCATTAATACCACTTTATGAGAACCAATTTTAACCATAAATAATAAAAATATCAATTACTAATATTGAGTCACTTACATACCCAATACATTTTAGTTTTAATCTTGTAGAGAGTTAAGAAAAACAATTTATGTAATAAAACCCATGTCTCCCTCCCAAAATGTCCATTTTCCCTATCATGCCTAGATTTTTATGTTCCATAAGTAAACTTAAAAATCTCCCAAAACTCTTACACACATGATACCCTTATAGACCAATCTTACATAATATAATTCTCTATATCCTAGGGAAATTAAAATATAATAAAGGGTGAACTTAGAATCTCAGTGAGGGTAAACATAGAAGATATAAATAGATGATCATATGTAAGCATAATATATGCCTAAGGGTATGAGAAAATAATCCAAGTGTATGAGAAAAAAACATAATTGAATTCATACCCACCAAAACATAGATCATAACACATAAATCATTGTATAAACCTTTAATATAAGACAAGAGTAATATGAGTCAACAATCATACACCATATGAAATAAATCTTCGTTAGAGGAATAATTAAAAATAATAATATGCATAAGGAAACCATGTTTGTATCTTTTGGAATTTTAATTTCATCATAGAATTACCTAAATTGGATAATTCAACAATTCTATTAGGATTAACTTCCATCCAGATAACTCTATTGTCTCTTAGGAGTTACTTACATTCAAGAAATTTTTTCATCTCTTAGGAGTAACTTCATCTAGTTAACTCTTTCACATTACCTAATTCATTGGAGATATATATTAGGCTCACCAATAATTATGAACAATATCAGGATCACCTTACATTGTGAGTTATATTGGGACTGCACATCATCATCAAAAATGTCAAAGAACAATGAAATAAATTAAATATATAGAACATTCATTTAATCATAAAACCCATAAAAGAAACCATAATTCCTTTCATAACATGATCATACCATGTAAAATAAATGGGTTTCATAATGATTTCTAATAATTAAATTAACATGTGGAAAAGAAATGGTTTTCATAAAAATATCAATATCACATTATCATAATCCACCCAGAGAAATGAATTGGATGGAATCATAATAGAATTCATTATCTTATCATGGCTAATTAACCTGTGGAAAGTAATATGTTTCATGAAATCATCATAAGATCATCATGATCATAAGTCATCTAGAAAAGTTGATGGAATCATAAGAGTGTGTCTCTATTGAAACATATTAATACTTAAAGGATATTAAGATAGATGAAAATATATTTTATAAAACCATTGAAAATATTATTTGAAAATAATTTGAAATCATTCTTTTTATTTTCATAACTTTTAAAAAATATATTCCCATAATATTGAGTAAAATATTTTCATTGAAAATAATCATGGAAACTCTTAAAGGAATATTCACAGAAAATAATAGTAATAATGGTTGGAAAATTCATTCATGTGGTAAATGTTAAAACAAATACTTTATCACACTCTTAGTTAAACTGTTAAAAAATTTAGAATATTCTATGGTCGTGGTCTAAAACACTCATTAAAAATAAATACAAGTTTTAGGATGATTTTTAGGCCTTAAATCATAGTTCTAAACATATTTTTCTCAGTTTACCCTTACTATGAGGAAAACATTTTTACCAAAGTTACTATTCATAATGACCAAAAAACCCATTTACCAAATTTTAATATCCTAATTTGAAATATGGAATCAATTTTTCAATATTCAATTTCTATAAGTGTAATAATTTAATTTTAATATAAATTTGTAAAATGAAATAAAAAATAGTTTTTCAAAAATGTATTTTTAAGACTAAAAAATATCTCATTCAAAAATTTAATATGATGCTAATTATTTTTAAATTAATTAGATAAATTATAATAAATATATAATTCTGTTAATTTAATATAAAACATAATAGTAATTTTAAATTACTTGATTAAAATAAAATAAATGATAGTTTTTTTTCAAAAATCAGTATTTTTTCCTTTCACTTAAAATCAATCATTTAAAAAAAATAAAAAAATGAAACATAATATTATTATAAAAATTATGATTTTAGGAATAATATCAATGATGTAAAATTAAATTTATAAAAAAATTATAATTAATTATAATATATGTAATGAATCAATTCGGTTCAACCCAACACATCACCTGAGTTGGCCCACCACATGATTTGAAGTGTGTTCACGATCACTGTGGATTGACGAATTAAAACTGGGAATAATACACTAACACCTGGGAATAGTCTCAACACTCATAAACTGGCATGAAACATATATAAAATTGTATGGCTACAATATAACCTCAGATTCAATAGTATAAGGTAAAAATATATCACAAATAATGACAAGCATCAAAAAAAGGGGAGACATAACTAAACATATACATGGTATCATGAAATAAATCCAAAAACTCAAAATAATGGGAATAAATCCAAACAAGTCCTAAACAACATCCCAATAGACATAAAATACCAAAAAACACTCAACATAAGCCAAATCCTAAAATACAATGTCTCCTCTACAAAACTATGGATGGAAGTAATCAAGAAGTTCCACCATAGAACACACATCCCTTAACATGACGTGTTTCTTGAAAAATGAAATTTAAAAATGCCCAAAATTTCCCAAGTAGGGTGTGAGGCATGAATCCCATTAGGATTCCATAGTGAATATATTAAAATATTTTATCCATGCATTCGAATAAACTATTTTGAAAAAAAATTAAAAAATAAACCACTTTGAAAACTTAACATTTACAGATAACATTGAAATCCCATTGGCTTTCCCTTTTAAACAAAAATTGTTTTCCAATCAATTTTTCAAACATGGATAAAATAAATAAACAAGTAAATAATGCATAGCATGATCAATATAAAAAATAAATCATATCAAAGGGTGAACATAGAAACAATATAAGTAACCAAATAAATGAAAATGATGGAAATTGTGAATAACATATCATTATAACAAAATGGAACTAAATAAATACATAAATAATATAAACCAATTCATAATGAGTAATGTGAACATGAGTATATAACTATTAGGCCTATCATGAGTGAGTAAATAAGTATACTAGATAGCCAAGAAAAAGGAATCTCACATGGTCTCCCCTGGGCCCAACATAGATCCTCACATGATCTTCCTACCAAAAGGCTCTCATAGTCCCTTAGTAACTAAGTTGGAGGCTCGCACGGTCCTCTATCTGATGGATCACACAACCACTCAGACAAAACAAATGGAACTCCCATGGTCTTCCCTCAAAAGACTCACATGTTCCCTCAAACAAAACCATCTTTCATGGCCCTGTTAACCCATGTCGTACTCCATTCTTACATGATCACAAACAAGTTTCCATGTAAAATAAGATTTAACATAAACCATTTCACAAAAAAACTTTTCTATCTTTTCAAATAAACCTCTTCCATGGTAAAAACATTCCTAAAACCACTTTTGAATCATTTTAAATCCATAAAATCTCTTTGATCCATTTTAACAATCACTTGGTCGGAATGAAGGCCACACCCATTTGTAAAACATTATTTAAATGCCCAAATTCCCAAAACAATCCCTCAAAAACGTTTAACATGGAATACACACCAAGAATAAATAATTTCAATGGAAATTAAACTAATACAACCCAAATGTGATTAAAAATTTAAATTTATTCAATGGAAAACCCATTAAAAAAGACACTTACATCATATTTGGAAAAAAACTCATCTTCATTGATGATTACAACCCAGAAGATGTAGAACAATTCCTTACACACCTAAATCCACAACGAAACTATCCAAAATCACCATTATATACCATATATTCGTCAAACACCCCCAACAGGGTTCCACACATCTCTAAAAAAGGAAGAACATGGATTGATATGGGGGAAAGAAGAATAAATCATGAATAAATCAACATACCTCAAGACAAAACACCAATATTTACAGGAGAAAATCACTAATAAGGAGGGGGAGATCTTAATGGACAAATAAAAGATGCTACATACATGGGGGAAGGAAAATGAACCCCTAAATATTAATAAATCAATATGGTAAAGGGTAAAATCCACTTTTTAAGTGACCTTGATAGGCTGCACGGTTTAGACACACAGTTAAGAAAACTGTGAACCAACCGAGCAGGTACTACTATCCAACCAAAATAGGATATGTGATTTTCCTTGGGGTTTCACATGGTTTGAAAAATTTTACTCAAACTGTGAAAAATTCCATTATTAATAACTGTAGTACCCCTGTACTGTTAGCCACATGATTAGACAAATTGTATGCTAACAATGTGCCATGTCCTATTTCCCCAAAAACATCATGTTTTGACCCATGTTACTTGGTAAATCCATCAATGAAGTCAATAAAAAATAAAAATAAAAATTATTTGTACTAATGACCTGGAAGCTGTCATAAACTCCCCACCATTCCGTATTCTCGCCCATAAATTTTGAAAGCTTCAATAGAAGAAAATAGGTGTGCCCACTACTCCCTCGTGCAACCTTTCCACTCCCATTTATCATTGATATATCCACTATGATACTAGGTAATACATAAAAATGGTATTGATATACCATGGAGTACTATATTCTAGTGATCTACGATATGAATAGGCTACTCTGCCACGGTGGTATCAAGTTTAATCACCAAATCATCACACTTTAGCACATGAGATGGGTCAGATTGGTATCATTCAAATTGGGAAACATTAAATATGTCATGAATCGAGGTCAAATAAGGTGAATATACAATTGGTAGTCCACCTTCCTCATACGCTCCATAATATTAAACCGACTCAAATAACACATGGCCAACTTCCCCTATTTTTCCAAATAGACATGCCCCATCCAAAGTGATTCTTGAAGAAACACCTAATCAGCAACAAATAACTCCGACATATGATTATAATGGTTAGAATATGAATTTTAGGAACTCTCAGATTTTACTAACCATTTATGAATCAAACATCATATCTCTGTCAACTCTAGGATGAGGCTCAGTTCAACCAAGAAATGATTGCTAGCCTTTTCCCTATATAATGGGGATTTACAAGGATAAACCTAAAGAACCTTTAATAGGGACATCCTGATTGAGTCCTTATAACTATATTTCAAATAAAAATCATCCAACAGAAGTTTCCTTTCCCAAAAAACACCAAAATCAATCACACACACCCGCAACATATCCTCGAGACTCTGGATGGCCCACTCAGATTGGTCATCCATCTGTGGGTAATATGTGGTGCTCAACTTTAAGAGGGTTCCCAAAGCCTCCAAGAGTACCTTATATAAATTTTATATTAAATGGTAATCATCATATGAAACTATCATAAAGGGTATTCATTAATTTTAACAACCTATCAAACATATAGGCATCTGAGGACCTCTACCTTCATCGACTCTCTAATGGGCACAAAGTAGGATGATTTCATAAGATAATTAACAATCAACCATATAACATATTTTACACTATGATTAAAATGTTTTCTGATCAAAAATAACTAGATATATCATACCACCTCCACACAGACATGCTAAGTGTATGAAACAACGCATCTGGTCTCTAATTCTCTACTTTGATCCTCTGGTATGTCAAAACCTAGAAACGAAATTTTTTGTTGCACGTCTCATCCTAGGACACCAATACTACCCTCTCAAGGTATAGAAAATCTTGTTCAAACTAGGATGAATAGCCTTACTATAATTATATTCCACATGCATCACTATTTTCATTAAGCTCAAATTAATAACTAGCCACTTCGGGAACAGAGGATGACAATTAGGTGACCAAGATCATTCATCAGAGGTCTCCCCCTATTTAAGGCACTACTAATCTATTGGAACATTGAGTTATATACCAGATCAATCCCTACCTAATCAATGAGATATGGAGTAACCTTGACAATGTTCATGAACACCTTTCCTCCATCCTCCTACACGTCCATCCTCAGATCATCAAAAAAAATATCAGACATCAGTCATCGATTGATTATTCAATGGCATGTACTAGAAAATTCCTTCTTAAAGCATCGAAAATCACATTTAAAATTACAAGAATTTATGAAATATAAAAATAAAAAGTCTAAAGGTTTTCCACCCAACATCATTGTCTAAATTTCAAGTCCCTCTTGTTGAAAATTTACATCAATATCTTATGAAAATAATAAACCATAAAATATTCCCTCAAGAGATAGTATTGTCGGGTCTTTATCACATACATAATAGATATGAATTCATAGTCATGGGTGGGATAATTACACTCATGTGGGCATAGATTCCATGATACATAGGACACCATGTGGTTATCTTACATCAACAAACACCCTAAACCTACACCATGAGTGTAAGTCCCCAGGTTTTACATTGAGGTGTTAATCCTCGAATGTTTCCTTAATTCCTTGGTTTTTACCTAATTTAAGTTCCTAATGTGGTCATAGGAGTTTTGGGGGTGTCTGAGGATTTTTCATAACATGGAAACTCAATATTTGGAAGAATACGATGGGCCTCGTGGTTGGTATAAACTGTGACCTTGAGGCCACATGGTTACTCCTAACTGTGATGGGTGGTTTGTGGATCTATCTTAGGCCACAAATATTCATTAAACCATGCATCTAGGATCACACTCCAATGAAAACCACCTAAAATTTTTATCAAAGGAAATATACACAATTTTTTCATGGTTTCTCAAACCATGTGCATGAACCGTGTGGGGTCCCTACTTGGATAGTGAAGGGCTCACGGTTGGCACACAGTTTGTCCAACCATGAACCCAAACCATGCGACCCCTAAATTTTGGGTAAAATTAACTTTTTTCCCTTGAAATTTTAATAAGATAAATATGTTTTCCCTTTTAATCTAGTAGATAGTTCCTTCACCACTTTAGGGCTTCTTTAACCCCTTGAGATAGGATTTGGGGTTGTTTCATCATCTGAACTCTAATTTGAGAGCCGATCATCACGTTGGATATCAATAGGTCAGTGATTCACTCATTATGATCATTTATTAATACTTCATTCTATTGACAGCATTATTTTGGTGAAGTATAATATGCCATATTTCCATTATATTCTCTCATTATTACATTTTATTTCTATCTAGTTTGAGTTAGGATTTTATTTCAAATGAGTGTTCTACCACGGGAATAAGGTAGGTGGTTTATACTTTTCTCCCAAAAAATTCTATTTTTTTTATAGATAGTTATTCTTGTACCTCACCATGGACCTTCTAACATTGCTCCTAAAATTTATTGAAGGACTTATTTAAGTTATTAAAACCTCGATAGGTTGCCCACATAGCACCATGTGATGGTTGGAGGTTTTCAACCACAACCTAGACTACCCATTATGTGTGTTTTTGTATCTTCCCCATATTTTCCCACACCATTGATTTTATGTAATCTCAACATCTTAGTGGGAGACTTAATGAATTGAATAAGATATTAAGAGAGGTATTATTCATTATTTTCCATGAGATTACAAGTTAATAAAATGGTTAAATGGTTTAAATGGAAAATGTGGAATGGGTTGGATGAATGCATGGAATGTATATGATTATGAATTGGGTTAATGAAATGTTTATGATTATATTGGATTATATGGATATTACTACTCCATGGATCCTAATTACATTGTATTCAATGGAAATTTCTACTCCATGGATCCAGGAATTATTTGGATTTTTTGGACATATCTACTCCCAGGATTTGGCTTACTTGGACCACTTTTGACATGCTCCGAGGACATGTTCTTTGGGCTACACCCAAGTCATTACTATGTTTTCTATGGAGATAATACATATAATTGATTAGGATACCTTTATCAGTTTATAACTTGGATATGGCCCATGTAATCTTGACACTTGATTACAAGGCATGGACCATTGAGGATTACTTGAACATTTCTACTCCTTGGATCCAACCCACATAGGCCTAACACTAGATTACTCAGCCTTGGGAACATCGGATGTTTTACCATGTTTTACAGATAGACTTTTTCATTACTGCATGTTTTCACTGATCCTTGGTAGGCTGGGAAGTATTAAATTTACATGTATCACTCCTTCTTATTCATTCATATTACTATAATATATTGCACACTACTCAACATATATAGATAGACTAGATCTTTTTTAGACACCATTGGTGGTGGCCTACTAAGTGTTATCTCACACCCTATTCAGGCCACCATTGGGTACCCTGATAGAATTAATGGATGCAGGTAGGGACAAGGGAAAGCACCCGATTTATGATGCTTGATTGATTATACATAGGAGAAGGGGGAATATGATTGATTTATGGCTCATGATGCTATATAGATATATTCATTTTGTTCTTTTTGTACTTTGATACATGTATTATACTAGATTATTATTTCCATGTATTGAATACCAATTTTTATAGAGACATGACATACTCTTTTTATATATGATACTATCTCAGATTCATTATTATTATTATTATTATTATAGTCTTTTGGTTCTCTATCCTCTATTTCTAGTTATTTGATATGCTTATACTATTGATTTTCATGATTACACCTCTTTACTAAACTATAATTATGAGTGTATAGTCTCCCCACTATACCACTATAGATCCTCACTACTAGTCAGAAGCCTTTGAATATGTGCAGGCGCTCTTGAGGCCATGTGACCCACTGGCTCGGGGCATCGTTTAGTGGAACCAGGGTCAAGATGTTACAAAGTTGTATCATAGCTTTTTTCCCTTTCTTTTATTTTTATACCTCACTATTTGTAATGGTAAAAGGGGAAATAGTATTGTGTTGGAATCTGGTAATGAGATATGCCTAAGAGTAGCTAACCAATATTCTAGGAAAATATAAATTTCATAGGATGGGGTGTAATTTGTTGATTTGTGTATGTTATGGTTGATTTGACATTATCATTGGGTGGGGAACATGATATGTGGATTCCTTATTTTTATGATTGATGATTTAATTTTATCCTTATCCTTATATGTAAAGTGATTATGGATCCTAAATCTCTTTTGGAACCTTATAGGATTCACATGCCTTGCATATTATATGGAATATATGATGTATTTCTTGACTACATGACATTTATTTTTTGTGAATTATGTAATATAATTTTTATCGACTAGAGTTTCTTGCAAAAGATTGAGAAACATAATTTTTTACATAAAGTTATTTCCATAACCTCAATAGTTTTTTCTTACATAGGCTACTAAAGGGACCTTAAGCAATCAATTATGGAACATTGAATCCTGGACCATGTCGCATGGGCTGGAACATGTTATGGTTGGGATTAAATGGATGCCGACCTTAAATTTATAATATTCATGGGCCTTTAAAAATTGGAAATGGTAATAAATATAATTCAACCATTTAAATATAATTGTAAAATGAAAATATAAATTTAAATGATAATGAATTATGAAATGTAAGGGTCACCGTTAAATAGATTTTCTAACTACACTTGAGAGTCCATATACTAAGACCCATGTTGTGAAATAGAGAACATGACCTAGACCTGACCTTAGTAGAGAGCAGAAGGCAGTGTCGCTAGTGTTCCTCATGATTGTTCTTGTTACCCAGTCCTGGATTTGGGAGAAGGAATAGGGGTTTGTCTTAGTTAGAAGAAGTATTATGCATATCCTATATTTCAATCTATTACCTGGTTGTTACTGAACCTTTTCAAGGTGTGTTTTTGGTATTTGTAGAGATATTTTACAATGATAACCTCCATTCATGAACCCGGACAGTGGTGATGACTATGCTCTAGAGTTGGTCATCCGTGAGCTACTAGTAAGACCTACAACAGATCCATTTGTGACACCGCCAATTATTCTTGATGTGGGTGTTGATGCCCAGTTCTGAGAGGGTTTCATAAACATTATTTGGATCATTAAAGGATCCATGAATCCTTCCATGACTATGGTAAAGTTAACTCGTTTGTTCTAGAAATATCACCCACCCCTTTTTTGGGGGATGGTGGTCAAAAACTTGTTGAGTAGTGGCTGGAGACTATTTTTCTAATTTTTATGCATCTTGAGACACCTCCTTAATGAGAGTGAATCTCAATACACATATGATTCGGGAATCCACTAAGTGATAGTGAGGTATTCTGAACTTGGATGATAGGCTTCAAGATATGGTTTAGTGGGATTTCCAATCTATCTTTTATGATTACTTCTTTCCTAAGAATCTGAGATCTGAACACACTAGTGAGTTTATACATCTGATGTTGGGTGTGATGATTATTATGGATTATTTGGATCCATTTATAGATATTTATAACCTTGAACCTATCTATATTTTTTATGATACTTCTAGGATGAGACACTTTGTGGAAGGTCTAAATAAGTTTGTTCAATCATAGGTGAATGAGTTCCAGTTGACTATTATAACCGATATTGTGAATCGGATACTTATTACAGAATTTAACTTGAGAGATTTTTGGGGGCCCAGAGTAGGTTAGTGCAGCTTCTTGACCTAATGGTTTAGTGTTAGGTAGTTGGAAGTAAAATTTTGTGACTTATCATGAGGAGAATACCAATTAGGGTGTGTGTGTTTTTTTTCATCAGTGTGGAAGGTGGTGATATATGAGGATATGGTGTGATAGAGACTGAGTCAAGAATTTGTACGTGTGGGTCATATATATTGGTTTTACAAGATATTTCCTCCATTGGTCCATGAGAGGGGGTTGGCACTAACTCAAGGATTAGAAGTGGGATCCATAGCTCTGCATCAGGCTTAGAGCTGGAGTACTATTGGTCCTTTAGGATGAGAATGTGTTCATGGTTAGGGGAGTCATAAATAAGTTTCACCTCAATATCAGAGTGGTCCCACTCAGGGTAGTCAGGTTGTTTCTTAGGGTCGGGATTCAAGCTACATAGATTTAGTACAACCTATACTGGAGGAGCAGAACATGGGGCCATCTATAGTGAGAGGTATAATATTCATATATTCTACTCTAGTATATGCCCTTTTTATATAGGTGATTCACATTCATTCATATATGTACCTATTATGGAGATCCTTGGTCTCAATGTTTAGATTTCTAATGGTATTATGACACTATATTTTTTTGAGGATACAATCGGAGAATGTATGCAAGGAATTCCCCTTAAGATAGGTAGGAATCACTCCTTATGGTATCTCTTTATCCCAGTGATGATAGGGTTTGATATAATTATAAGAATGGATTTTTCAGTTTCTTATCATGCCCATGTTGATTTATATCATTAGAGTGTATCCTTAACATCACCAAAGGGAAGTAGGTATCACCATAGGGGTGAGTGGGATGTACAGGATTGTAGATCTAGACCAGAGCATCAGAGGCTGGGTGGCATGACAATATAGTTTTATAGCCTCTTTATGAATGATTAGGGAATACGATAGACTAAATTCCCTATAGTGGAATGTCATTTCATGGACGTCTTCCTGGACAAAATTTATAGTTGTCCTCCATAGCGAACATTTGAGTTCTCTATTGAGCTAGTTTTAGGAGATTCACCAGTATTCATTCCTCCTTATATGATGGCTACTACTAACCTTTAGGATCTCAAGAGATAACTATAGGACTTATAAACATAGGGTTTTATATGACCTGGTAATTCTCTCTGGGGTTCTATAGATCTTTTTGAAAAAAAAAACTAAAATGGATCTCTCTGGATATGTGTTAAATTTTGAACTAGTTTATGGTTAAGAATTGGTATCCTTTTTACCATATTAATGACCTCTTAAACCAACTCTGAGGAGATTTTTTTTTCAAAAAAAATATTTTAGGTCCGGTTATCACCAATTATGTGTCATCCTGATAGATATAACTTCTAAAACATTTTTTAGTAGGTATGGCCTTTATGAGTATCTAGTTATGTCGTTAGGTCTCACAAATGTGCCATTAGTTTTCATAGATTTGATTAATCACGTTTTCCACCCATATATGGACTCTTTTATGGTGGTTTTGTGGATGAAATATTTTTTTATTCTCATACTCAACAAAATCATTCCAAACACCTAAGAATCAATTTAAATAAACTAAAAGAGAATATTTTTTAATCCAAGATCTCGAAATTTTACTTCTGGATAGATAAATTTCACTTCTTGGGTCACATCATCATAGAGACAGGAGTATCTATGAACCTAGATAATGTGATTTTTATTCTTTATTATGATCATCCAAAGATTTTTTTTGATATTCAAAGTTTCTTGGGATTGGCCAGTTATTACAAGCACATTATCCAAGACTTTTTAGGTATAACTACATCATTTCTGGGATTCACCAATAAAGGGGAGAAATTTGTATGTCCTAAAGCATGTGAAATTTTTTTCCTAGAGATTAAAGGTAGGTTGACTTAAGAGCAAATCCTGATTCTATCAGAGCTTGGAAGATTTAATATAGTTTACTATGATGCCTCAATAATTAGGATATGATCTGACCTAATGTAGGGTTATAGATTCATGGTGTACAGGTCTCACTAGTTGAGACATCATGAGAGGGATTACCTGACACATGATCTCGAGTTAGAATTCATGGTTCACGCCTTACATTATTGGAGGCACTATTTGCTGGGAGAGCAGTTTTAGGTGTACACAGAACAAAAAATCCTTAAGTACATATTTATGTATCCAGACTTGAAACTTTATTAGAGAAGGTTGGTTGAGTGTCTTTAGTCCTTTGATTTTGAGCTAGCCTATATGCCTGGTAAAGGAAATGTTGTAGCAGATGCTCTGTGAAAGAGGACACAGAAACAGGTTGTTCAGGAGGCCATTATTAAAAGGAAGTTGATGGCCTTGTTTTTTGAGATTCACTTCAAGGTGAAAGATAGTCATAATTTTTTTTTCTATCATTAATATTGAAGGATTCCGCTTTTTTGGATAGGGTGAGGAAGAGATATTTGTCAAATTATGAGGGATTAGTTCTATGGGATACTGCGGAAGGTGAGGACCTACCTCTGAGTTGGACCATTTGGGTGGATGAAATTCTATGTATGTAAGGGAATTTCTGGGTTCTAGAAAACATTCGGGAGGATATGATGCTGGAATTTCATGCATCATCTTGGTCAATATATCTCAGCGTTACCAATATCTATCCTGACATACACCATCAATACTAGTAGTCATGGATGAAATAGGAAATATAAGGCTTTGTCACTAGGTGCTCCACCTATCAGTAGGTGAAGGCAGAACACCAGGGACCTGATGGAATCTTACAGAAATTACCCATTCCCAAGTGGAAATAGAATGGTGTTATGATGGGTTTCATAATCATTTTGTCGAGTTCACATTAAGGTATTGATATTATTTGGGTTGTTATGGATAGACTCAAAAAAGTTCATTCATTTCTTACCGATCATAGAGACCTTCTCAATAGATGATCTTGGGAGGCTTTGTATTAGTGAGATTATGTTCCCTCATAGATTTAATCATACCATTATATTGGATAGGGATGGCCAGTTTACATATTGGTTTTGGAAGAGTTTGAAGAGGGTTTTGGATATATAGGTGATTTTGAGAACGACATACCAGCCTCATACTAATTTCTGGTTAAATCACACAATACAAGTTCTAGAGGACATGCTTAGAGAATGAGTCCTCTATTTTGGGAGATCTTGGGAGATGTATCTACCCCTAGTTAAATTCTTCTACAAAAATAAAAATTAGAAAACTATACAGATGAGACCTTATGAGGTTTCAAATGGTAGGTCATGCTGGTCATTACTGTGCGGCTTAAAAGTATGAGAGGCAACTCTTCTTATACCATGTCTCATGTAAGATAATTCAAAGTAGGTGTAGTTGATCAAAAATTCGATGTCTACTACACAACCTAGATAGAAATCCTACTCTAACCACCTTCGATGACCTTTGGAGTTTGTGGTAAGGTATCAAGTCTGTTCACGTATCTCATCAAGGATGGGGAATGAAAGGATTTAGAGATAAGGTAAGTTTTCAGAATGACATGTCGGGCCTTTCAGGATTATTGAGTGATTCAGGATGGTATCATATTGGATACTTTTACCATACAGGTATTAATCTATGAATGAATTCTTCCATGTATCTCATATACTTCATTATCACTTAGTCCCATCTCATAATCTTTATCCAGATGAGGTTGAGTTATAGGTAGATGTGTCCTTCGAGGAGCATACTATATATATCATTGATCAGAGCATGAAAGATCTCTAATCCAAGTCAGTTACTTTAGTTTGGGTGTTAGGGAAGCACCTCCATGTGCAGGATGATAACTGGAAGATATATATATATATATACATGCTTTGTTTCCAGAATTATTTTTATGTTCTTTCCCATCATCAGAAGAGAAACTTGGGGATGATTTTTCTTAAGATGGGGATATTGTATGATCTCAGATTTTTCCTTGAGGTATGGATCATTTAATTACTTTTTAATTCCAATTTTACCTAATGTGACTATATAATGAGATCATGGGAGTTTTGTGGGTGTTTGGGTCTTGGTAAAATCATAGAGGCTTATTTTTTCAATGAAGAAGCTGGGTTTCATGGTTACTCTTAACTGTGCAGGTTGGTACAAGGCTCTTTCAAGGGCCACATAGTTTGATAAATCCATGCATCCAGGGTTGAACACCCTTTCAAACCACCTTCAAATTCTAGTAGAGTCAAATAATAGGGTTTTCACATGGTTTCCCAAATCTTACTCATGAACTGTGTGAGGTCCCACCTTGGATAGTGAAGGGCCCATGGTTGGTTGACATTTTGGACAATCATATAACTAAACCCTATAACCCCTTAATTTTAGGTAAAATAACATTTTCATCCTTAAAATCATAATAATGTAAATCTTGATTTCTTTTCTCCTCTGGTGGAAATTTCCTTCACCATTTGAGAGATTATTTAATCCCTTGAGGTAAGATTTGTTTTCATTTTAACATTTGACCTTGAATTTGAGAACTAATCCTCTTGTTGGATAGCTCTAAGTAAGTGGTTTACTCCTTAGTCTCATCTATTTATTCTTTTTTCTATCGATGGAACTATTTTGTTGTAAAATAATATGCCATATATATAGGGTATTCCTTCATTCTTTCATTTTCTTTTAATCTATTTTAAGTTAGGAGTCAATACTTTATGAGTGATCTACCATGGGCATGAGGTGGGTTTTTATACCTTTTCCCACAAATTATATCTATTTTATAGCTAGTTTTCATTATCCTACATTCCATAACTTTTACTGTTTCTCCTAAAATTGACTAAATGCATTTTTTTTTAAATTATAAAAACCCTTTTATGTTTCCCACTTAGCACCATATGTTCGTTATTGGTTTCCAACCTCAATTTAGACCACCTGTGTAGTGTTTTTTTGTGTCTCCCTTGTGATTTACCAGCTTTTTGGGTGTGTGGGATCTCTTTATCTTAATGGTATCCTTAATGAATTGAATTAGAAATTTGGAGAGGTAGTATGCATCATTTTATATATGATTACATGTTATTAAAATGGTTAAATGGTTTTCATGGAAAATGTGGAATGGGTTGGATGAACTAATGACTTTTATGTGATTATCAAATGGGTTAATAAAATGTTTATGGTTATATTGGATTCCATGGAAATTATTACTCCAGGTATCTTAATTACATTGGATACCATGGAAATTTATACTCTATGGATAGAGGATTTCTTTAGATGTTTGGGGAATTTCTACTCTAGTGATTTTGATTGATTGGACCACCTTGGATAGGCTCTGTGGACTTGTCCCTTGGGAAACACCCTAGTATGTTCTATGTTTTCTATGGAGATACTCTATGTAATCAATGAGGATTCCCCATTCATTTTATACCTTATATTCATCCCATGTTGGAGTGAAACATGATTACATGACATAAGACATTTTAGATTCCTTAACATTTCTACTTCTTGGATTCAACCAACATTGGCCTGATAATAGATTACTTGGCATAGGCCAAAGTGGATTTTTTACCATGTTTTACAGATGTCTTTATTCAGGATTTCATGTTTACAGTGAGCCTTAGTAGGCTATGATGTATTATATTTAAATGTATCATTCCTGCATGTTCATTAATATTATTGTAATATATTTCACATTACTCATCGTATATAAATAGAAAGGATTTTTTATAGAATAAATTTGTGGTGCCCTACTAAGTTTTATCTAACACCTTGTTCAGGCCATAGTTTGGTACTTAGACAGACTTCATGGATTTAGGTAGGGACCGAGGAAATTTCCTACTTTACAATTCTTGATTTATTATGCATAGGATTAGGGGAGCACAGAACTGAGCGATGTCTCATGATGCTATTTGGAGATAGTCATTTTGGACTTTTTTACTTTAATTTAATTATTCCACTGGATTCTTATTTCCATGTATATCATTAAATTTTTTATAGAGTCATGACATACTCTTTTTAAATATCATAATAACTTGTCATGGTTAATATTATTGTTGTAGTCTTCTGGATGTTTTATATTATACTTTCAGTTATTTTATATATTTATGTTATCGATTGATGTGATAAAACTTCTATATTACACTCTGATTATAAAGTTATAGTCGCCCCACTATACCACGATAGACCCTATCTACTATTTGCATAACTCTTTTGTATGAGGAGGAATTCTTGAGGCTATGTGACCCACTAAATCGTGGAACCATTTAGTGAATCCCAAGTTCATATGTTATAGGAATCATCACAATATATATCATAATCCCTCCGAGGATCTAGAAGAATCAGTATAGTTGTGGATGTGAAATGGGAACTTGGAAAAGTTGGAATATATGAAATTCTTTCTAAAATCACCTAAAAACCTTCAGATGGTCAGTATTATTCTCCTAAATCATGTAATACACCAAGATGTCATCTATGAAAAGAACTATGAAGCAGTCTAAAAAGCGATGGAATATCTAATTCATCAACACCATAAAGACTTCCAAAAAATTGGTAATCCCAAATGGCCTATCCAAATACTTGAAATGACTAACCATCTTTGAAAGGTGGTATTTAGAATATCCACTTCCCATTCCTGCAACTTGTGGTACCTTGATCACAAATCAGTCTTTGAAAACCAATGGGCCCCTTTGTGCTAATCAAACAGGTCATCAATTCTAGGCAATGGGTATCTATCCATTATTGTCACCTACTTAATATTATGATATTCTATAAATATTTAGAGGCTACCATCTATCTTATTCACAAATAGCCTTGGTGAATCCTACTGTGACATGATAGGATGGGTAAAACCCTTTCCATCATGATCCTCTTACTAAAATTTCATCTCCTTCATCTCATCTGGATCTATTTAATATGACATCAATAAGATCGAAATCATCTTGTGAAGTAGATAGATGGTAAACTCAATCTCTCACTGGGGTGGAATCTAGAAAAATAATATTTATTCACAACTGGTTACATATCCATGCCCACTATAATCTCTCCCACTATACACTTCTCAATATCCTCAAGAAACATCTTGTACAAATGGCATGAGATCTACCCCAACTCCAAATCAACTGACCTCATCCCTCCCTGAATGTGAATCCCACTCACCGTGAAGGATATGAGTTATCCCATCATGATTAAAGAAATGGATCTTATTATGATAATAGTGAATAAATCATTAAATTTCATTATCCAATTTATGCTAATAATGACGTTTAAAACATCCATCTCCAGAATAAGGAATTTGCAAACAACACCCACATCAGCTACCACAACACATCACTGAGGGAATTTAAAAAATGTATCCTTCTTCCAACCCAATGGGGTTAGAAAATCCATAAAATAAGGTATCAAATTATCCCACATAGCTTAAGTGGAATAATTGAATGGGATGTTCCAGTTTCAAATAAAAAATATATCATACAAGAAGCAATAAATATTGTACCTATAAGGGTGGCCATACCAGAATTTGAGTTCTCTAGTATAACCTCTAATGCATGGAGATTATGTGCCTTAGACCTGCCCTATGCCTTCTTTCTCTCATGAGAATCTCCCTTACCATGAATGTGAGATCCTCTACCCTTGTAAGCCTATGACTTCACCTCATAGACCATATAAAAGGTGGATCCCACATTGCTCCTTATACAATACAACTAACATAAATGTTGGACATGACCTAGAATTATAAACTTGTGGAACACCCTTGAAGTCTCTGAGAAACTGATCCTAGTGTGTCTAGACATTCCTCAATGATAACATACAATTGGTCTATGTACCATAGAAGCTATAGGATCTGAACATGAAGACTAATGGACACTCTTTCCACTTCCTCTCTAAGACTCATCCTACTTTGACTTCTAACCTGATGAAGAACTCTTCCCTCCATCCACTTAATGAATGAACTCTAAGTCATGTCTTTCCAGTAAAATATACCTCTTCCATATCTTCCTTATGAACCACTTCTAGATAGGTCTCTAGACAGAGAATAATGACCATATATATAATCTCCAACCTTAATCCCACCATAAAATGTTGATCCTTGAGGTAATAATTTGTGGAAAGATACAGTGAGGCATGAACCAATTCGGTAAATCTGGTTACATACTTTATCATAAAACAATCACACTACTCTAGATTCAATAACTCATGGGCCTTTTTCTCTCTCATAATCAATGAGTATAACTACCAATTGAATGCCTCTTTAAAAGTGGTCCATGGGAGATCCTCATGCATCTCCGAAATCACCATAGACTCCCACCTCTTCCTACCCATCCATTCCAACACATAAGTTGAAATTATGACATTATAGATCTTATAATTATACAAGAACTTGAAGATCCCCTTGATATAATCAAACCACTCCTTAGTCTCATTGGGTCCCTTGTCACTATAGAATACCAGTGTATTTTGCCTAAAAACTCTTAAGCATGGTCTACAGTATCTATCAGCTCATGACCACAAACTTGACCTATGGTTTGGATTAAATAAATCACTAAATCCAAGTAATCTGGATCAATATTAAGGTTATAATGATGACTACTCTCCATTGCACCCTCCCTATGTATGGATGAGGCCCTTCAAGGAGGAATTGTCAATAATACAAAAAAATGAACTTCATCAAGCACATTTCACCCCCAAACCACAGCAAAAAATCTAAAGGAAACACTCAACAAGGGTATCAATAATATACATAATCATCATAATCATCTAAAACAAAAATGGATCCAAAAAATCATAAAAAACCCCTTAACTAGGCACAAATGATAACCATTGTTCCCAGACCACCTATGGACACTCAAGTTTCAACATGAAGAAGGGTTGGCCAAGAAATCCCCCATCCATACCTCTCAAGATCAAATGCTCTAAGATCCCATCTCCAACTGACTCCCTATTAACAAAGGCTCTGATTCCATTTTGTATTAACCTAACCTGAGTCAACCCAATATGTCACTCTAGTCAGTCCCCCACATGGCCTGAATCACATTCTTGATCACCACGAGCTAGCAACAGGCATTAGGCATAATCAACAAACAACTGGTAATAGCTTTCCATTGGTTAACCATAATGAACCATCCATAAAATGGTATGTCCAAACCATAAAATCAGAGTTAACACAACAAGGTAATTAGATACCATAAGTGACAACATGTATCAAAACAAATCATTTCATAACTGAAAATATACATTGTATCATGAAATAAAACCCAAAACTGAAAAGAATGGGAATAAAGTCAAACAAGACCTAACCAACATCCCAATGGTTATAAAACAGAAAAATGAATCCACATGATCCAACTCTTTCTAGGCCACATATCTTCTACAAAACAGTGTATGACAGTAATCAAGAAGAGACACCCTGGAATATGGTACCTTTTCTTTTACCTTTGTATTGCAAAATGAAATCTAAAAACTCCCAAAAGGGCCCAAATAGGGTTTGAATCATGAATCCCATTAGGATATCATCATTAATCAATTTAAGGCCTTTATCCATAAAAAAATTTAAACTGGTTTAAAAAAAATCAAAACTAAACCACTTTAAAGACATACCATTTTCAAGTAACCTTTGAAATTAAAATTACATACAATGATAAATATGAATGTGTTTATATTGGAATGAATATAAAGGTAAAAACATTATTGATTTACCATGTATCACCTTATTCTAATGATCCATGATATGAACAGGCTTTTCCACTATGGTGGTATTAGGCTCAAGTTCCAACTCTTCCCACTCTAGCATGTGAGATGGGTTCGGATGGTACATATTCATATGGGAAATGTGAATGATTTCATGGATCAAGTTAAGCTATGGTGGAAACTCCAAATGATATTAAACCTTCTTGAGACAGTCCAAAACATGAAACATCCTAATAGAATGTAGTGACAACTTCCCTCGTTTTCCCAAATAGTGATTCCCTAGCTGAATTCATACACAAAGAAACACTAGATCACCAACCTAGATCCCAAAAAGATGATAATACTGGTTGGTATACTACTTATTGTGACTCTTATCTATCACTAACCATTTATAAATCATTAACACCATCTCTATCATCTCCTGGAAAAGTCTCGGTCCAACCAAGGAATACCCGCCTACCTCTACCCCACACAACAAGGATTGGAAAGACTACCTATAAAGAACCTCAAATGGGACTATCTTGGTTGAGGCTTGACAACTATTTTTATAAAAAACTCATAAAATTGTGGTTTTATTTCCCAATAACAACTATAATCAAGAACACACACCCACAACATATCCTTGAGAGTCTGGATGGTTTTCTTAGACTATTCATCGATCTGTAGGTGATACATGGTACCTAACTTCAACTAGATTCCCAAAGTCTCCTAGATTCCCTTCCAGAAATGAGATGTGAAATGGGAATCTTGATAAAAAAATATCACTGAGGGAACTCCATGAATCTGTATAACCTCTAAAATATACATCCTTCTGAGGTCCTCTACCTTCATTGACTCCCTGATGGGAAGAAAGTGGCATGATTTCATCACATGATCGACAATCACCCATATAATATATTTCCCACTCATTGTATATGGTATTCCAGTCATGAAATAAATTGAGATATCACCCACTTTTACATAGGCCTGGAAAGTGGTTGAAACAACCCATCTAGTCTCTGATGCGATGGTTTGATCCTCTATTAGTTCAAGAACCTAGAAATAAAGTCTTCTATTATATGTCTTATCCCAAGAAACCTATACTAGTCCCTCATGGTATAGAACATCATGGTCACCCTGGGGTGAATGAACCAACTATAATGATGAACATCATGCATCAATTTTTTCCTATGCATCAAAGGAAGAACAAGACACTTCCAAAAGAGAATATAACCATTGGGAGATCGAGACGAATCACCCAAGGTATCTGTTCTATTTAAACCACAATTAATCCGCGGAAACTCAAGGTTTGATACCTTCGGAATCCCCACCTAATCAATGAGATAAGGAATAACATATACACTATTCAAGAACACCTATCTTACATCCTCCTCCATTTCAATCCTTATATCTATAAACAAAATCATCAGACCCCATGCATCTACTGATTCCTAAATGGCCTATACTAGAATCTTCCTACTCAAAGCATCAGCAAACACATTTACCTTCCCAGGAATGTATGAAATATTGAAATCAAATTTCTCAAGGTATACCACCCAGTATATTCATCTCAATTTCAATTCCCTTTTGGTAAAAATTTACGTCAGGCACTTATGGTCTGAATACACTGGAAAATTATCCCAGAAGAGATAGTGTCTTCATATCTTTAGCATGTACATAATGGTTATCGATTCCAATTCTTATTTGGTGTAATTATGATCATGTGGTTGTAGTTTTTTTTATCCATAGGTCACCACATAGTCATCATGTATCATCACAAACCCCAAAACAACACCAAAATCATCCCAATAAATAGTATAATCCCTTCCAGGTTCTGAAAGAATCAAAATTGGTTCGAATGTAAAATGTGTATGCAATTTCTCAAAAGAAGTCTAGTACTTCCAATTATACTCCAACTTTTCCCCTTTCATGGTCAACATAATCAAGGGAGAATCTAGTCTATAGAAGTCCTGAAAAAAATTCTATAATACCCGACCAATCCTACAAAATTTTTTATCTCAAACACATTCTTTGGATGATCGCAAGACATGAATTCTCAAAACATCTATGGATCCACTAAAACTACTACCTCAAAAATTTCATTTCCCAAAATAATTGTTGTATACATATAAATTGTCACATGGAAAACTTTTCAAGTAGATGATTATCTCTAAAAACACCCAAAAACCTATAGATTGTCAGCATACTCTTTCATCTTGGAATACACCAATATTTCATCTACGAAAAGAACCATGAAGGGATCCAAAAAATGATGGAATGCCTTTTTAATCAATGTCATAAAGACTATTGGATCATTTTTATACACAAATATAATAACCAAATACTCTAAATGTTCATACTGGCTTTAAAAGGTGGTATTTGGAACATCCTCTTCCTAAACCCTTAGCTGGCGGTATCCTGATATCAGATCGAACTTTGAAAACCAACGGTCCCCTATAAACTGATCAAACAAATCATCAATTCTATATAATGGGTTTTAATTTTTTACTTTTAGCTGGTTATGCTTTTGATAGTCTATAAGGATTTAGAGGATATCATCCTCCTTCACAAATAGAACTATCAAATCCCACTATGACATGCTAGGATGGATAAAACCCTTTCCCTCATGATTCCTTAGATAATATTTCAACTCCTTCAACTCAACTAGAGTGATTTGATATAATGAAAAGGATATCAGACTCATCCTTTGAAGTTGACTGATAGTAAACTCAACCTCTCACTGGGGTGAAAATTCTAAAAAATCCTCTAGAAATTCATTGAGGTACATATCCACATACAATGGTATCTCTCCCAATGGATACTTCTCAATACCCTTGAGAAATAGCTTGTACAACTTGTATGATAACAACCCCAACTCCAAATAAACTAGTTTGGACCTCCCTTGAAATGGATCCGACTCACCCTAAAAGATATGATTGGTCCCATCAGGAGTAAGGAATTGGAACCTATGGTGATAACAATCAACCAATGAATTAAATTTAATGAACCAATAAATAACAATAATAAGGTTGATAATGTCCATGTCTAAATTAAAGAATTCCCAAATGACCCCCACACCAACTACCACAACATGAAACCCAGGGAACTTAAGACCTTCTACCTTCATAGAAAATGAGGTTATAAAATACATAACATAAGTCTTAAACTCATTACAGATACCCAAATCATCAATCATATTAATTGAAATAAATGAATTTGTTGTGATAATGTTAAATAAAACTAATGACATGGAAGAGGAAACAAACACCATACTCTAATGGTGGTCATCCTAGAATCTAAGTCCACAGGTATGACCTCTACTATATTGAGACCCCCTATATCAAACCCATCTTCTGCTTTACTTTCCTAGTGAGATTATTCCTTTCCATGAGGGAGAGATTCTCCACCCTGGGAAGCTTTTGACTACACCTAGGATCCTATAAAAAAGTATATCCAACACCACTCCCTTGGGAATCCAATTAACAAAAATGTTGGATATGACATAACCATCCACAATAGTGGAATTCCCACAGAGTCTTTGAGAAAGTGATTTGGTTTTGTCCAAAATTTCTATAATAATAATAAATAACTAGCCTAAAAATCATAGAATCCACATGAATTGAACCTGAAGACTGATGGATACTCTTTCCACTTCCTCTCGAAGACTCATCCTACTTCTGCGTCTATCTTGAAAAAGAACTTTGGCCTATTCCCACTGAGATGTGTCTTTATATTAAAGTCTACCACTGTCATAGATAACTTTTCAAACACCTCTAAATATGTTATTAGACAATTAATAATGATCATAGATATGATCTCTAACCTCAATTACATCGCAAAACATGTATCCTTGAGATAATCATCTTCAAGGTGATCAATAAAGACAATAACCAATTTGATATATATGGAATCATACTCAATGAAAAAACAATTACTCAACACCATATTGAAAAAATAATAGGACTTTTTTACTCTCAAGGTCTCCGAGTAAAACTAATTGTTGAACACCACATTAAAATTGAACCATGAGAGATCCTCATGCTTCTATGAAAGCAGCATAGACTCCCACCACTTACTACCTAGCCCTTCTAACACATAAGTGGAAAAGACCACTTTGGATGTCTTAGATATCTTCAAGAAAATAAAGGGTCACTCAATATGATCCAACCACTCCTCATACTAATTAGGTCCCTTGTTTCCCTGAAACTCTAGTGATTTTTCCTCATGAACCCCTAAGCATGGTCCACGGTATATGTTTTCTCACAACCACCCACTTGACCCAAGGATTAGATCACTGAATCCAACAAATATAGATGAATGAGAGGTTTCACCTTTATGGTACTCTCTATTACACCCCCTCTACACCTAGATGATATCATTATAGGATGTATTTTACACAAGAAACAAAACACGAGATTAATCAAGAACAATTCACCCATAAACCATAGAAAATGAGAAAAAGGAAACACTCAACATGGGTATCAACAAGAAATATAAGAATCACAAGTAACTCCAATTAAAATAGATTCAAAAAATCAGAAAAACAACCCATAACTTGGATCAAGACATAACAACAATTCCCATAACATTGATGAAAACTCGAGGTTTGACATGAAGAAGAGTTGGCTGGGAACTCCCTCATCCCTACCTCTTGAGTTTGAATAGTCCTAGCTCTCATGTACCACTAACTCCCAAATAAAAAAAGATATGATGATATTTTGTAACAAACCATCCTGATTCAAACCAAAATTCCACCTGAACTATCCATCTACACAACCCGAAGCATGTTCTCAATCTCCATGGGTTTGCTACAAGCATCAGGCATAATCAACTAACACTTGGGAATGGTTTTACCACTAGTAGAATAGCATGAGACTTCCATAAAATGGTATGACCATACCATAACATCATTTTCAATGGAACTAGGTAAGTAAATACCATAAAAAATACATACATTAAAACAAAGCATTCCATAATTGATCTTATACATGGCATCAAGAAATAAATCCCAAAACTAAAAATAATGGGAATAAATCGAAATAATCACTAAAGAACATCCCATTTGGTAGAAAATACCAAAATGAATCCACATGATCCCAATCCTATGAGATCATGCCTCCAAAAAATAGTGGATAGAAATAATTAAGAAGAGACACCATAGAACATGGTCCCCTTTCCCTTATTTGTGTCTCACAAAACGAAATCTACAAACACCTAAAAGGGCCCAAGAAGTGTGTGATGCATGGATCCCAATGGGATACCACCATGAATCTATTTAAGGATTTGATCCATGAAAACTAATAGATTTGTTTGAAAACAATTAAAAAATGAAACCACTTTGAAAAAAAAATCAATTAACCTTTAAAATACCTTAGGTTTTTCATTAAAAAAACGAGTTTCCAAAATAATTTTCTAAACATGGATCAAATAAATAAACAAGTCCATAATGTATAACATTCTTAATATAATAAGAAATAATAACCAAGGTGATCATAAAAAAATATAATAACTATATAAATGGAAATGAACGAAAATGGGAATAAAATATCATCACATAAAAATAGAAATAAAAAAATACATAAAACATATAAACCAATTTGGCATGAGTAATGTGAAATTATGGCTCTATACATCAGGTATATCAAGAGTGAATAAACAACTATGCTATCTAGATAATAAAAAGGAATCTCTCATGGTATTCCTTGGGCTCAGCATGGAAGCTCATTTGGTTTTCCTACCCAAAGGCTCTCATAGTCCCTTAGTAACCAAGTTTGAGGCTGTCATGATTCCCCCTATAGTGGCTCACATTACCACACAGACAAACCAAAAAGGAAGATCTTGTGATCCTCACTCTGAAATCTCACATAGTACCTCAAAAAAACCCTTGGTCACACCCTATTTAATCCATGTTCTACTCAATGCTAACATGATCATAGACAAGATCTCATGTCAAACAATATTTTACATATGACATTTCACAAAAACAACATGACAATATTATAAAATATCCCTCTTCTAAGGTGAAACAATTTCTAAAACCAATTTAGAATACTTCTAAATCCATAAAACCCATTGATCCATTTTAACAAACACTTAGTGGGAATGCAACCCATACCCATTTGGAAAACCCTCTTTAAAAACCCAACTTGCCAAAAAAATCCATTATATACATTAAAATAGAATACACACCATGAATAAATCATTAAAATGTAAATTTAATCAATGTAATCCAAATATAATTAAAATTTTAAAGGTAACACTAGTGGAAAATTGGTTAATGCCCACAGACCTATACCAACTATTTTCAAATAGCGTTGGTATAGGTGGTTATATTCCAACAATTCAACATAATCATTGGTATAGAAATTTTATATTAAGGATATCCCAGCAGTTTCAATAAACTTTTGGAATTGATATATATATATACCAACTATTTTAAAAAACCATTGGTATAGAGATGGTTATACCAATGGTTTTAAAAAATGTTGGCATATCCTTTTTACATCTATGCATCCTGCGCTAGCTCCCCTCATCCCATATCATTCACATATAAAATACAATAGTAGTATTGGGAATTCCATTTTCTTACCCACCCATAGAAATATCTCCTATGTTTCTTTTTTAATTTCATTATTCTTCAATATTTAATTGGTGACTTCCAAATCATTCATATCTTCTATCAAAGATCAATTTAATTTTTATCCTAGGCCTAAAACACTACTATAGGTTATTCTTTTTATCTGCATTTACTTTCTTTTGATATGTATAAATCTACTTGTGTGCTATTGAAACAAGGGTTGTACATACATATATTTAAGGGGAATTTGTTAATTTTCTATTTGTTCATTATTTAATTCTCTTGTTTTCTATATGGTCTACTATGATCTATATAATATTAATTTTTTAGTGCATTATTTTCACAGATCAAACCATCTAGGATACTTATTTAGTGATGGGTTTCTCACTATAATTATCATACTCACATTTATTATATGTGGAATATAATTTGACTCTCCTGGGTAGTTTATTCACTTATCATTTTTTTCTTTTAATTTTTTCACAAACATGTGAAATGTGAGAAAATAAATCTTTCAAATAATATAAATATTTTATTCTTGTGTAATAAATTGACAATTTGACCAATAGTTCACTATTGAATCAAAATACAGTAATTTTATGTGACAATATAGAATTGTGTTGGACTTTTAAAATCAGTAAAATTATTATTTCTACATGGTCTTTTTTTTTAAATAAAAAGTTTGGCTAGTTAGCGATTCTTTGATGACTCTTGATAGAGATCCCTACTAATTTAAAAGAGTCTCAGTTATCCTATAATAAAAACTTGTGTTTGGAAAAACATTTCCAGAAATCCAAATCAAATGTAACCACCTTAGAATAATTTTATTGATTTCAATAATGTTTTCATTACTGATTTTACTTTCTCACTATTTTATCCCATACATCCATTGATCACACTTTCTTGTTGTCTCCTAGGCTTTGCATCAAACATATTTTTTATTTAATTTTTCCACTATTTTTAACATTTTATCTATTTCATCACCCCCATCACACTTTAAATCACTATTTTACACACTTCCACCAATATTTTTTGTTTCCATACTTATCTTGAATCGCACTTCCACCTATAATTTTTCAATGTATGATATAGAGAAGCATACGATATTTCATAGAGGAACGTCATGGTTAAATGTTAGAATATTCAAACTAAAAAATACAAAGCCTAATGATTTCATAATATAATGAAGAAAAAATATTGAATCTACATATTCAAACTACATTTTAGTGTTATTGAACTATAAGATAAGTTTACATATAAAAAATAATTTTGTGCATAAATTGTTTGTTAAAAATACCATAGAACCATTGTAGATCATGGAAAAGGCTACTGAATTCAACATGAAGAAGATATATTCCAAATTCAATATATCCAAAACTACAGTCCTAGGACATGATTAGTAAATATTAGAAGGAATCACTTTAACATCCCTCAATATGAGAAAATAGAAATTATGGATTTATCTAACCTAAATTTTTAATTTATGTGTGTTGTAAAAGATTATTACCTAGAAATAGTAATATTTTATACATGAATTTATATAATAAGAATAAAATATGTTCAAATTTGAATATAATAAGAGAAAAAATAAAAAAACAATAATAAATACAATTTTTTTTAGTATTATGTATAGTTATTACTCATTGATATAATAAGATTAAAAATCATAGTTTTATATTTATATTAAAGGTGAGGTTGAACCCTTAGTTTATTTTTGGAATGGGATAAAATATAAAGAAAATCATGAAATATACAATACAGGGATGAACTCAGTAAGACTCGAACTCAAGACCCCACCAAGACCTATAAGGATAACAACCCACTAAGCTATACCCTAGGGGCTATATTTATATTATTTTGTTATATGTATAGAATTTTTTTGTCTTTTATATTATGATTATCACATAGACTACTATTTCAGTTATGGTTTTATATATAGTGAACAATTATCAGTTTCTTAAATATATTTTTGATTTAAATTTGATATTATTTTATTACTTTAATGAAATAATATATAACATTTTTTTACATAATGTATAAAAGTTGGATGTATGAAATTGATTAAATATCAAGGTATTTTCAAAACACATTGGAGGGATTTTTAGATTTTTCATTTAACAATTATGTAGAGAGTGGTAAAATACCCTACCTATGTTATATTTTTTTTAAGATCTTGTTTATGTTGTGAATAAGTTAGCTACCATATAACCAAATATGGTTTTTAAAAAAACTACTATGTCTGCTATCACAACGGGGAGAGAATACAATCTCAAAATTTTCATGATCTAAATGTGAGGACTGGATAATAGAGTTTATTATATAAAAAGTATCTTTTTATTCATCACCATGATAAAGAAATAATTCCCACCCAAGAAGAATTTTATATGAAAACAAATGATGCATGTCACTAAAATGATGATGTTGATAGGGTGAAAAAAACTAAATGATTCCTCCATGAATCCAGTATATCGGTAATGTGTTAAAATTAAAAATATGTAATTTTTAATCTGACTATTTCATGGGAAAAACATGTATGGTATTTATAATACTACCATCAATTATATTCCTAAATTTTTGAAGGAATTACTTCCAAATGATTCAAATATTCCTTCAAATCATTATATGGAATGGAAGTTAGTTAAAGAACTTGGATTTTCTAAAAAGAATTTTCATGATTTCCTAAAATATTAAAGCTTATTATAGGAAGAAATAGTTTAATGAAATGATTGTATAAAATATGAGACATCCTAATGGAATCCAAATTAGGATGGAACACCATCTCATGTTCCATAGAATGTAATGTGGAAATTTACATTTATTTAAATACTCAATAATCATTTCATGTATGATGAAATATAAATACATTTTTTATGGAATGATACTGAGATAATGAAGGATAATGATGAGTTTATTCATCCTATAGATGGATTATCATGGTGGACACTTGATTCTCGATATCATGATTTTTCCACTAGAATACGTAATGTGAGTTGGGGTATATCATGGGACGGTTTTAATTTTTTTGGCATATTATTACTTCATACAACACATGGTAAGTTTTTATACAAATTTATAACCTTCCTCTATGGACTTGTATAAAAAATCTTTCTCTTTAATGATTATACTTGTATCTAGACCTTCTGATCCTAGAAATGATATATATTTATACATGTAACCTTTGATAAAATAGATGAAATATTTTTGGGGTATGTGTGTGTGCACATAAGATGCATGTTTGAAAGACATATTTCATATGTGTGATGTTTTTATGTGGATGATAAATGATTTTCCTGATTATGAAATGATTTTTGGCTAGAAAATGTTGCAAAAACTTTCATGTCCTATTTTTATAAACAATACACAATCCAAATGACTTAGATATCATCATAGTTTTAGTTTTATGGGGCCTTGATGATTCTTTTCAATTGATCATCCACATAGGAATAAAAATTGAATTGTTTTCAATACCATGGAGACCAAAACCCACCTCATCATATGTTTAGAACTGATGTGATTAATGGATTATAAGTTGTCATTTTTTCATTCAATAAGGGTTGGATGAAATCAAGAAAAGGAAAAAAATTCCACTGAATCCAGTTATAATAGGAAGAATAAAATAATATTCTTTCAGTTTTATTATTGTTTAACCAATATGTAATGTCATTTTTTATATGTAATGAACATTTAAAAAAAATATTAAATATTTATTTTAATTATTCTAAATGTAAATGGAATTAAAAATATGATTTATGATCTCTCTATGACTTGTTGGATTGGGGTATCATACTATAATTGCATCCTTTATGTAATAGTGAAAATAAATGGAAAGCACTATGTGATTATTATGGGATGACACCTATAGAAAAAAAAATTCTAAAAGTACTAGGAATTATAGATGTTCCAAATGTTTATTTAAGAAATATAAAAAAAATTGGTCAATAGAAGAGATTTGAAGATGGAATATTTTAAGACTCGTGATTATCACCACCTTCTACATGTGTTGATTTCAATAGTGGTATTTCATCTAATCTCTAATATTTTAATGGTGGAAGTTATTTTGTTGTTCAATTTTATAGATTTTTTTTTTAAATTTGTTTAAGCCTTTATAGAAAAAAATATTGGAATATGGTACCCTTAAATTTTTTGAGTTAGAGAAAATGTTTCCTCCGTAATTTTACCATTGCATGCTAAATCTAACTATCTATCTTCCAACAAAAATTATTATTTGAGGACCTTTTTATTTTCATTGGATGTATCTAACTAAAATAATTGTATACACATTGAATTATTATTTCCAAATAATGAATCATCCTGAAGGTTCTATAGAGAAATTTTACTTTGATCAATAATGTATGGATTTATGTTCAATGTATTTGTATGATGTGACTAAAAGACAGAACATAGAAATGAAAAATTAGAAGGTGTAGTATAGAAAATGGAACCCATGTTTTTATAACCACCCCAAATAGGGGTAATTCCTATATTATATACATTTATTACATTAATACTTGAAGAGAAGGAGATGGCACATCACACAGTTTTTTTAAAAAATGATTTGTTTTATGACTAAATCATGTAAATTGAACATGTATATGTTATCTCAAATAATTTAATTATAAATATCTATTAAACTATTTATAATTTTTTCTATATGTAATATCAAAAAATTATAAATATAATCATCACTCTTTATCTTTGATAATGATAGAGACTTTTCATATAAAATATTTGTATGCTCAACTAAAATTGAAGGTAGAAGTATTAATGTAATAAATTAATAAAATTAATGTTTAGTTAGTTTTAATATTCATTTATATTTCATGTATTGATTTTTCCTACTAACTATATCTCTAAGGAAATAAGATCTTTTCCTTTTGGTCCTAATTCTTCAATTCATGAATTAAAATCAATTGTGTCAATGGGTACAATTTTATTATCATTGAATGAGAAATGAAAATTATCACACATATTTATGGTGTTATGTTTACTAAAACAATAGATTTTTGTGCTAGTTCATCAGATATTATACCTTGATCTGAAAAGGTATCTTATTTTGGAGTCATTGAGAAAATACTATTATTGGATTATTACTCTCATGGTCGAGTTTCTATAATGAAAAGCATTTGTTTTGATCCAATGATGAGACAAGGAACATTTATTGATGATTTTCAATTTCTAATTATTGAAATGACTAAAAATCATGATATGAATGATCCATATATATTGGCATCAAAGGCGAAAAGTTTTTTTATTTGAAATATCATTCAAGACCTGAATTTGGTGTCATTATTGAAGTAATCACAAGACATATTTTTGGTGATGGTAATAATGAAATTGAAAACATCATTGCCCACATTAAACCCAATCAATTTAATACCTATGATGACCCTGATAGTTTATTTTTAATAGTTGATTGTGAACCAGATTTTTTTATTGGAAAATATATTGTATCATCCATTTATTTTTCCAATTTTTTGTTTAGATCGATTGGGTTGTTTAGGTTTGTATGATTCAAATTTCATTACTGTTGAGAAAAAATATTTTTTATCCAACTTGACCTTCATGTTCATTTTCAATAAATGTAGGTTGCATTTTTCTTTGAGTTTCATCGTCTAATATTGAATTGAACTATATTAGAATCCCAAAAACCAAAAAAAATGAAATAATTCAATTATAACAGAAAACAATATGAATTGAACTAAAACATGTTAAACTAATTTAAATTAAAATCAAACCCAGTGAAAAGAATGACCTAGACAAAAAATTCAAAATTGAACTAACCCAAAAATATGAACCAAATGAACTAACCCAAAAAAATGAAAAAATGGCCTAATAAATTGACCAAAAATGAACCAAATGAGCTAACCAAAACTAAAATAGATTTAATTGAAATTATAAGATAAAAAATATATTATACCCATGCTAAACATGATTATTTGAACATGATTATTTTTATATGACACATATTTTATGATTTTATATTCTTACCACTAAAAATAATATGATTTTTTTAATGTCACTATATATCCTTTATTTTTTTTGATAATTGGTATTCTCTAATTAATTCATGTCATGTGTTCTTTATTTTTTGTCTTAAACAGTTGTTATGAATTTATAATTAAATTAGTTTTGTTAAATGTGTGAAACAAAAAACATTAATTAGGTACAAAATAAAATGATTTCAGACAATAATTGATGCATGAGAGAGTTTGGCATTCCCCATATAGTTCATGTAGTGAGTATTTTATTTCAAATATATATATCAAAAACATATAATTCCATGTGATTAATTTTTTAAAAAAAATTTAACAAAGATCCACCACCTATGAGATCATTATTCTTTGATGAACCTATTGGTAGTGGTTCTTAGACAAATGTTGTGAGGGGTGATACAAGAGCTACTCACACCACTCGTCATACTCAATCATGCCATTTCCCTTTATCATATATACCATATATCACAGTTTTTTAACTCACAGTGTCATTAGAGGTGCCCAGGATATTTAGGCCACCTATATTTTCACCACTATTTACATCTGATACTCCTTGTCATTATTTCCCTTATATGATGATGGCTCCTACTCCCTATTCATATTATACTATTCCACAAATGTTTATGACAGCTTCTTTTCTTTCTACTTACATATACATGAGATTAGGTATTTATTCCCCTTAAAATTCTACTCCAAAACATTTAGTGCCTCATAATAAAACATTGGATCCCGCTCCTACAATACAGGTTTATGCTCCTTCAGATCCTCAGGATCTAGTAGTACCCACTGATAATACTAGCTCTAGAATATTTATATAACCCTAGAAATTTTTTTTCACCATAATTTATTTTCATTATAAGATGTATTGATATAATATTTGTTTTTTTATTCCTTAGCTAGATCATCCACTAGGGAGCCTAGGATTACATGAATGTGTGAGGTTTGGAACTTCCTTACACAACTAATGATTTAGTAAAATGGGGAAAATTAAATTATTTGAATAATAGGGTGAGAATATGGAAGTTTTATGGATACACTTTTCAAATAATTTTACATCATTCCAATCAGGTCACTCTCCTAGAGACACCATCAAAATGAAGTAAAGGATAATTCTTTGGTGCAAGTATGGGTAAAAAAATTCATTGGATTTAATGTTATATTATAATTTTATTTATATGAATTAATATTTTGGTTCCAAATACATTATAATTTTCTCAATGGTGATGCTATGAGGACTGAATATATCGTGGAATTAGGTGAGTTGTGGAGATCATATAAGCATGAGTTGTATAGTGTCTAGGTTGCTAGAGTTGGTACGGATTTAGAGGCTATACTTATAATGAATTATTTTCTAGTAGCACATTATCAAGAAATGATTTCTCATTATAAGAGTACTAACATTAAGTTATTAATCAAATTTTAGGTTTCTGAATGAAAATTATGATGATCTACATTAATACTCTATTTTATATTATTGAAAATTATTTTTTAGTAAGCATAGTAAAGAAATAAGAAATAATGATTCTATGAAATACCTCCACACGTTGGCGTAGAATATGATGTCGAAACATTAGAGGAATAAATTATGACACTCTTTTATAATTTTTTATTTTAAATAAATTATGGAAATATAATTTAATCAATTATAAATTATATAAATTTATTCAAATTTTTTAATAACAACTATATAGATGTACTTGTGAATTTATGAACATTAAAATATATTTATGAGATAAAATATAGTAAATATTTTATTGATGACTTGACAAAGGAATTTGGATTAATATTAAAAAGTATTTAAAATATGGATTTTTCACACATAGAATCATAAACTAAATAAAATCGTTTCTCTAGAAAACCTTACTATGGAGGATCCAAAAATATAATCTATTCCTTTTGATGTTGAGGAAGGACCAACCTTTTCTAATGAAAGATTTGGTAGAACCTACCTATTTATTTTTTGTATGGTTATCATTGTCAAAAAGATAATTTTATTTGAATTATAACTAGTGTGTGAGACACATGACAAAACAATATACTGAAATAAAGTAGACTACAATGAATGAAGTTGAAAAATTAGACCCATCAATGATTTATAATTATTAATATCTAGAAATCCAATAATAGAAGTTTATAAATAATTAATATTTAAAAACATTATACCACAAAAGTGTTGTGTGATGATTTTTTTCCAGGACATTAATCTCTTTATTTAATCTCTATAATCACAAAACAACAACCACTTTGAAATTCCAATATTATAAATTTTTTGTATCATATCACAAATTACTAGTTATAACATATGATGGATAATCATACTTTAATCCTTGGTAAATATTTATATATGAAAACATAAACTTCTTATTAAAATTCTTTAACTTACAAATCTATATCATCTATAACTTGTACAAGTATAGGTTACTTCTCATCAACATGTGATCCATATAGACACTTCATATTCTTTTTTCACTCAAAAATATTCTCAATAATTTCTATAAAGAGTAATCACCATTTTTATTTTTCTATCACACATAAATCTAACAACATGAATTATTTAACAAAAAAATATATCAGAAACTAGAGGAAACGAATAAAATTTGAATTTAAATTTTAAATTAAAATAAAAATTTGACTAATATAATATTTTTTATCTATTTATAAACTTATTCTTATTTATACTTCTTATTATTATTTTCAAACACTATTACATGTATATAGAGTAGCATAATTTTTTACAATGTGGCTGAGAGTTACAATCTAACTAAACCTACTTCATTAAAATTAACTCATACACCTCTAGATCTAGAAAATTTTTAACATGGATTCAAATTACACAACATATAAAAAAACATATAGATTTAATCCGACCACTTATTTTAAATTATCTTCAAACACTCAATAAATATTTCAAGGAACATAATCTCAAATGGATATTCAAATATCACTTCATATTGAACATGATTTTTCTATTGACAACAAAATAAAACACTAGAATCACATCCATGTCAAAGTTCTCCAAAAAAATATTCTCTAGATAATTTCATCCCTTCAAGTTATTAAATCAAAAACATTATTTTTTTTAAAAAATAGGTAAACATTCACTTTATTTAGAAAATTTCTATTCACTTCATTACATTATTTAAATTTTATTTAACCCCACACAAAACACATATTTAATTCCAAGAAATTCATCATACTTTACACCCCACTACCTAGACACACCACTCTAGGACTCATCTCTTTAGGTTATTAATTAATAATTAAACAATCAATTTTAAACAATATAACTAGACCTTAACCATTATTAACTTCAATCAATCCCATTTCAATTATTTCTATAAACTCTCACAACTGTTAAAAAATAAATTTATAACTCAAATGTGGACTTAACACATTTTTAGAAGATTATAAGAAGAAATTCATTAAATTTCAATATTGAAAATTGAATAAATTTTCATATTAAACCCTTATTTAAACCACTTTGTATTCCCATTTAATAACTCATTGTATCCCATAAAACTTGTACATGATTTAGTCACATGTACCACCAATAATATCAAGTTTTAATTATATTCTAGTAGTGCACACAAGTTATTCAACCTAAGCATGAAATTACATCATGAAAAACAAATTTTACAGCTCAACATACCACATAATGATTTAAAAAAACATTTTAGATCATTAATTATCACTCACTATGAACAAAACTATTAAAAAAATTACAAAACATTAATATGATTTAGTTTTATTAATTCAACAATTGACACATTTATTTCCTTTAAACATTATTCTGTCAATTCACCCCTTTAAATCACATTGAATGATTATTAAATACTAGATAATCAAATTTTCATAGAATAAATTCAATAAAATAAAACATTTTATCCCACTTAATGTCTCTATTAAATCATAGAACTCATTTTATCCCATATCATACTTAATTACTAATTATATTCTAAGTTGAACCTAACATAATTTCATATGTGTTATCGTTATTAATATATAAAAAATATTATCACATCCCTTTTTTAATCATAATCCAATGTCATATCAAAAAATTAGAAAACAACTAAATTTAATTATCATATTAACCATAATACACTATATTAGTTATTTATAAACTCAAAGAAGTTCACAACCACTTACCGTAAGGTATGTCGTCATTCCTCACAAGGATTAGAATCCTAATTCCCAATCTAATTACCAAATATCAATAATCCACTAAGAACAAAAATAATAAATATAATTAAAACATAAAAAACTATAATTATTTTCTTTTTAACTAAACCATAAGGAAAATAATATGCACACCATCCTAGTTTCAACACGATAAATAGTTTGTTAATTTTCCTAGAACATAAATTTTGAATTTTATATACACCCATGATAACTAATAATTAACATTATTAACCCAAATATATAATAAATTCAATTATTTCTTGTTTACTTTTAACAAAAACAAACAATAATACCTTTTATCATCATTATCAAAACAAAAATTAAATATTTGATCATGTAAATAAAACTTTTAACACAAACCATTGTTCCCATTGTTACTTATTTATATATAATAAACATAAAATTATATACAAATAAATTTCATTTGATTCATTTCAATTTTTATTTAAAAATTCCTTAGACATCCATTAATCCCATAAATTGTAAAACTAATCATTTTTATACTATTTTTTACCTAAAACAATAAATGGAATTCACTTTAAATCAACTCAAAATACACACTTAAAATCCATATTGACTATACACTTTCATCAATATACATATAAAAAAAATTTAACTTTCTTTTCCCTATTTTGACAACTTATAAATTAAATTAAAAAAACAATCAACCAAATAGGATCACATATAGAATAAATTTCACCTTTTCATTTTACCATATTATCATGTATTTAATATTGAATATTTTTTTCAATAAATCCATTATATTTACATTATTATATAATTGCACTACCCTTATATCCCTAGAAATAATATATACGAACAATAATCATTAAATTACAATTTAAGTTCATTTATCAAATCATTATTTAAACATATTATCAACTTTCCCATTTTATTATATAAAATTTATTTTATCAGCAAACTCATATCATACTAGCACATGTTAATCAATAATTAAAAAAATCATATTTCATAATAGAGTATATCCATTTGATTTTGGTTATGAAATTAATTATTAATAACATAACATGAATAATGGTCTTCTACATTAAATGTCATTAAATATGGTGAATTAAAATATTGATGGACATGTTCCTTGAGAAAAAATAGTTTTTCTTGAGAAAAAAGAAGAAATATGGAAGATAGGTAAATAAAAGGACACAATAGTAGATTTTATTTTTTACATTGTTGATTTAAAATTTTAATATCTATTTTGTAACTAAATAGTTCATTTATATTTGTAATAGTGTGTTTTAGAGGCCCTTGATGAGCAAAAAGGTGAAAAATTAAGTCCAATTGATCATTTTGATATTTTATTTGGAGATAAAATCCATGGGATATTATGATGTACATTAGGGAAGAGTATTTTCCCCACTAGATATTGGACCAATTCAGGTTCCAGTTTTGGTATCATTTAGTTGAAATAGATCATGTATAGGCAATTCAAGATCATGCCGAAGAAGAATAGAAAAAAAATGGCCATGTAGGAGCATGAATGGAATCAAAAGGAAAATAATAAATTTAAGAAATTTATGGAATAATTATGTATATAACTTCCACCAAATACCACTACATATTGTGATACATATATATTGGTGATTTTTACATTATATGGTGCCTAGGTTGATGGTCCTAGTTGTGGTTGGGATGATGACAAGCCTAGTGATGGTGATAGAGATGGTGATGGTGAGGATGATGATGATGATAATGATTGTGATGATGGTGGTGGTGGAGGTGGTGATATTGGTTTTGATGATAGATATATTTATCCATTACATTTTAGAGTGATATTTATGACACATGATTATGGAGATTGGTTGTGAATGAATATATATGATTTTTTAAATTTCTATCATCAATGGTTGAATACACTGGTTAGTTTCTTGTGATGTCGTTATTTTTATATTGGTTGGTGATGTTTTATATAAATTTTTGGTGATTTTTATAGGTAATTGGCTATGTTTGGGGGTGGGGGGTTGCTACCTAGTAAGGTATATATGGTCTATACCAACAGTATCATAGAACCTTTGGTATAGCCTGAATCCAATAATGAATATTCCAACAGTTTATAAAAATTTGGCATATGGATTTAGCAGATTTTTTTCAAACCTTTGGTAATGATCTATACCAATGGTTTTATTATAAGCATTAATAAAATGAAATTCTATGAATCATATACCAATTTTTTACTCTAAACTATTCGTATAGGCCTATAACTATAGTATCATAACCAAATATTTTGAGAACCATTATTATAGGATATACAAATGGTTCTAAATCTTAAACCAATGGTTTTTAACCATTATTATATCCCCATTTTCCAATAGTGTAATCGATGGAAAATACCCTTAAATAGAGACACATACCTCATATTTGGTCCAAAACTCATCAACCATGATGATGACCACCCAAAAGAGGTAGAACAGGGCCTCACACACCTAATCCAGAAGAAAACAAATCAAAATCCCCATTATATACCCTATATTTTCTAACACTCCCACTAGAGTTCCACACTTCCACAAAAAATAGAATAATGAAGCTTAAGAATGGGAAAATAAGAAGAAATCACAAAGAGATTAACTTACCTCAAGAAAAAACACCAAGATTTATAAAAAAACAAAAAATAAGGGGGAAGATCCTGATGCCCAAGTAGGATGGGATTCATGCATGGGGGAATTAAAATAAGCATCTAAGCCTTAATATATAAATAGGGGAAATGGGTAAGATCCACTTTTTAATTGGCCTGGACAAGCCACAAGGTTTGGCCTCATGGTTAGGAAAACTATGTGCCAACTATGTAGGTTTCACTATCTACCCAAAACAGGGTCCATGGTTTTTCCTGGGGTGTTTTACATTTTAAAAATCCATTCTTAATCCATGAAAAACTCACTATTAAATACTACAACACCCTATCATGGTTATCTTCACAGTTAGACAAAATGTGTGATAACCATGTGCCCCAGCCTATCTCGCCAAAAAATCAGGGTTTCGACCCCTGGAACCGAGTAACTCAATGAACATAATAAAAGATAAATTAAAAGTAAAATCATATTCACTAGTGACCCGTAATATGTGACTATATCTTTTCACAAAATGTAATAAAATCATTATTTAAGAAGAAGTATTTTTGATGAAATTGTATTTTTGAATTATAAAATTACATTATTATCATTAATAGTATGATAAATATAATAAATTTAATGTTAATTAATTCAATTGGATATATAATCAATTTATTTATTTATATTCATTTATCAATAGTGATTAATTTAATTTATTAAGATAAAAATAAACTGCATATATATAAATGGTTTTATGAAAAATATCTCTATTACCTTCATAATATTTTCCATCATTTCTAACCAATTGGAAATCAATGTATGATTCATTATTCATTTAATTATCAAAAAAATCAATATATATTTCGTAATAAAGTTATTTATATTCATACCTGCCAAACCAATGGCTGGGTCATAACCATCGTATTTAAATAGTAATTTTTCTATAGTATATCTTGGCTGTTTAATATCAGTGTTGTGTGTATTTAAAAGCTATCAAACACCTAAAATATATTAAATATAAATATATTCTATAATATTATAGATTAACATTATAAACCCTTAAATAAATTTCTCCCTCGCAAATTATATACCATGTTTGATGAAAAGGGGTATAAAACATTTTCATAATCAATTCCAATGTGTGAAAAATAAATATACCTAAATGTAAAGGAATAACTTTTAATCTACAACGATTTAATTTCCTTTTTAAATGGTATTTAATTTATATGTTAATAAAATAAAACTTATCGTTTAATAAATATTTCTTAAACTGTGTACATATTTTAAAACTCATAATTATGAATAGGTTTTAAAAAGAATGCCTTTATAACTTAGCAATATTTTCCACATATGACTCAATAGATTCATCTTACTCTTTCATGAGTTTGAGGAATTATTTTACCATTGAGATAAATAATATGATGAAATATACTTTATTTATTTCTACAATTTCATCCTTCAATTATGTTTCTATAAGTGTTCCACCTCTTCTCCATGATAAATAACCATAATGAATTTTTCATGCCTAAGGCACTAAAATTAACTCTTAATGGATCATAAGATACACAAAATAATTAAAATTTATTAATCCTATCTCAAGATATCTTCCAAAATAATAATGGGTAAGATAATACGTGATATGAATAATCCTTTATATAAATAAATAATACACTAATTTTTAAAACCCTAATAATAACACCCAAAGTTTAAACAAAATAATTCTATAAATAACTAATCATAAAATCTTCAAAATATTTCTACATAGAATTGAAACCCAAAAATTAAAATTATTTTATCATGTATTTTTTCAATATCAAGTTGAAATTTATCCCAAAAAAACATTAATCACTCATAGAGTCATATATCAAAAATGTATATACCCAAATAATATATTCACCAAAATACACTAAACATTTCCCAAAACAACCTAAATCACTATAAAGTCACAATAAAACCATATATGATACTAAAATATTACTCAATATTTATTCCTAAAATAAATTGGTATACTAGCCTTAATTTTCAATTCACCTTAATAATATAATGTGCCTAATATAGTGAACTTCGTAAAAAATAAATTTGACCACATAGTCACCAAATCACTTTTAAATCTCATATATTCCCAAAATATGATAACCCCTTTATTCCTATTAAACATAAGTACCCATCATCAAAGAACATATTAACCTTAATGGTTATGTATTTATTTCAACTTATGTTCCCAATAACATTATTCCCAAGAACTTCATAATAAATCGCATTTTAAACCTAAGGTTTATATATACATCAATGATCTATTAAAATTTAATTAAAATTTACCAAAATATTATTGTTCAACATAAAATCACATGTCAAAAAACCTCAAAAGTGTATTTATACCTTTGATATTATGATAATCCTTAAACATATCAACCAATTATGGTTTCCTTAATTCTTAAATTATACTCATATAATAACCTTATAACCACTGAAATTATCCAAACTCTTCTAGGATACTAACTATGATTGCTCTTGAATCATATACCCCGATCTCATTCTAAAACATGATCCTTACATAGTGGATTTCATACCACTTGATATAGAAACCCAATAAATACATGACTTAAATATAACATTAATCATGTGATTTAAATAATAAATCCCACAACAGTCACAAAAAAATGTGGAATGAAAGGTTTAGTGTGTCGTGACCCATTCTATAAGGGCCCATGTCATGACTACCCCAATCCCACCTCTGATAGGCCAGGGGCAGGAAACTATCATCAAGTAAGCATATCCCACAATTGGATGAATTTTCCTATGTACATGTACACATGCACACAAATCTATGTCCAAAATGATGGAAAGTAAAAACACTAAGTAAAAAATGCATTCATACACTGATATTCCAACCATAGAGTATGATAGTAGGAAAATGGAAAGTATACAGGGCCAGAATATAAGCCCAATAAAATAAAGAGACTATCAAAGTGAATTCACAAGTTCCTAAAACTCGTCCATGGTAAACCCTACCAGAAGGGTAAGTGTAGGACAGTTGTCTGAAGCCATAGGAGAACACATCGTCTATCTGATCACTCTAAGCACCACCTATACCTGGTCCACCCAAAACTCTATATAGTCATCTATCATCTTAAAAATACATGACACGTGCATGAAAAGTCTGTGAAGGGGTGAGTAAAACAATAATCAGTAGGACACCCCAAACCAAAATTGAATACCACTAAGAAATATACGAAGTACATCAAAATAAAACACAAAAATTATAACATAATAAATAAATGAAGTATACCCAAAATAAATACAGGAATTTTACGACAAAGGAAACATAGTTAGCTCACATAGTTATTATTCAATTGAACAGAATGCAGGATTATCAGGCGTAGTCTGCAGAAAACCAAGTATCAATAAGACATGGAGTCTCGGTAAGACAAAGAGTCTTGGTAATACATCAAGTATCAGTAAGAAATAGATTCTTAGTAATACATGGTGTCTTGGTAATACACATAGTCTTGTTAAGTCACATATCCCCAGAGTCATGTAGTCTTTAAGTCACAGTTTCAAGATCATCGCCAGCCACAGGATTCCACTCATAACGTGCTTGTTTTAGGAGAAATTACTCCTCAAAACAATAATACATATTCCAACATCCAAAAATACATGATTATAGTATATCTAAAGGACCATCACACTGCAAGGTTCCCAATTCTGCAAATGGTTCATCAAACGGATACTCGGTTTGAAAGTTAATGGGGTTTTATAAAAAGGTCTGACCCGGGTCCAGTTTGGGTCCAACCCGACCCACCAGACCCAGCCTGAACCACCATCTGACCTAGTTCATAGGGATTATATATCATCTCGGCTCCCCTATCTAGACGGCGCTACAGGTCAGTTTGTTGTGCTACACAAAGTCTTCCCTAACCATGTCCCCCCCCGCTCGTGCTGACGTGATGTTGTGTCGCATTCCACGCGATCGGTCCCCCGCACTGCCTACCCCACAGCCTTGACATCATAGGTTCCTCCATCATGACACCTAGCTTCATCCCCAAGTCAACTTCATGGCCTCCTACTATGGCCCATGCCTTCCATACACATCATCTCCAATACCCCCCCTTCCTGCCGCACTTTGCCTCTGTCGGTGGCCTCACCCTCGCACTCCGACTGGACTGAACCCACTAGGATACATCCTACTACTATCACCGAACTCCCCTTTTTCCTACCCCCATGATCCACCCAGACTAAAAAACATTATGCATTCACTATCATGCCTCTATAGTGTCATAGGGGTGTCAGATCATCGGTCTCGGATTGATGCACCACGAAACAAAGGCACAACAATCATCTTCCCATAAAATCATAAAGAATGTGAATAACATGAAGAAAAATGGGGTAAAGGAGAATAAAAAACTCACACAAAGTATGGATCCTGGATATTATTCATGTCATCCTCAAATTTTCCTTTTTAAAGGGATCATGAAGAATAGAGTAGTCACACATATCTAACCCCCATTTAATTCCCACGAGATAACTCCCATCTTGCAAGAAATCAAACAGATGATCAACAAGTTCATGGGTTGTTCAACATTTGTCATAAAATTTAAGAATGGGGAATTAATCATAAAGAAATAACATCCAACCATGGTTTGGATCAGTTGTAGATGAAGGGTGCATTTGTATCTTCGCCGTTCGTCGATCTGTCGATCTTTTATCCAAGTCCTGATCTTTGATCCACTATTTCCATCATGATAACTTCCTTCTCCTAATTTCAAGGTAATTATAGGGTTTTGTTGATAACTCATAATTCCTAAAAAACTAAATAAATAAATAAAATATTTGATGGGTTGAAATAAAATATTTTTATTAAATAATTTATTTCCAACACGTACAGAACCTACTTTCAGCAGTTGACCTGTACCAGAATATGTTAGGTCTCAGCTAGGGTAAAATTGCTTTTATGAATGAAAACATGCCCTCAAATTTATAATATAGACACCTATTTAGAATTTATTTAGTTTTAAAGAAAAATAACTCATGTAATTTTATTAAAAACTAAAAACAATTCATCGATTTGTCTTAGGAATACCGGGCCTCATAATCACACGTCTTCTTGGTGACTGGTCTTGTAATTATCCAAAATAATTTATAAAAATAAAACTGGAGAAAATATGTGTCATTAAAGTCTCTCCAACTTAGGTATTTATGTCCCTAGAATCCAAAATAAGGGCTACTCAACGAAAATATGAGTGTACTGAGCATGAATCTAAGCCTTCCACTCCCCTGTGCTCTACTAAAGATTCTCGTTCAACCACCAAATGTGCACCAGAGGAATCAACCACCCAAAAAGGATCCTATCATGTATATCCTCTATCTTCACTGAGTACTCTGCAAAACATTCCCCATTTTCAATGTCCATCTCACCCCATTCAATGACTTGTGATGGATCATGAACATACCTCCTCAACTGCAACATGTGGAAGAAATCATCTACCCGATGCAACTGTGGGGGTAGATCTAGGAAGTACGCCACCTTGCTTGCTCTTTGTAGAATCTAAAAAGGGTCTATGTATCTCAGAGATAACTTGCCACCCTGGCCAAATCTCTATAATCCGTGTCAAGGGGAGACATGAAAGAACACATGGTCTCCTTCATTTAACTCTATAGGCCTCTAACTTCTATCTACATATGGCTACTATCATCTTTTTATAGTACTCATATTCTCCTGGATGATCTAAAAAAAGTTAGTGGTATCCCTAACCAACTCTGGACCAATGAGTGCTGACTCTCCTATGTCAGTCCATCAAAACGGTGACCTGTATTGTCACCCGTACAAGGCCTCAAATGGTGCCATACCAATGGTAGAGTGGTAGCTATTGTGGTATTCAAACTTCACTAGAGGTAGGTGATCCTCACAACTATGGCCAATGTTTAGGATTCAAGCACATAGCATGTCTTCCAGAAACTGAATGGTTCATTCAATTTGGTCATCCATTTGGGGATAAACCAGCGTCCTCAAGCATAACTGAGTCCTAAATGCCTCCTCCAATCCCTTCCAAAATCGAGATGTGAAATGAGCATCATGATCTGAAATGATCATCAATGGTACTCTATGAAGATGAATTATCCCATGCATGTAGAGGTGTCCCAATATCTCTACTAGACACTTCTCCCAGATCAGTAGGAAGTTGAACGACTTGGTGAGTTGGTCAACAATTACCTAGATGGTATTGTGTCCCCTAGACGTGCATGATAAACCTGTAATAAAGTATATAGATATACCATCCCACTTCAACTCTATCACCCCATGTAGTTGGATCAACCTTTCCAGAACTTGGTTCTCAGGCATCACTTTCTAACAAATGAGGAAACGAGAAATGAATAATGCCACCTCCTTCTTCATCCCCATCCACCAGAACTGATTACATAGGTCCAGGTAAATATTCGCCACACAATGTTGTACCACCAAATGGGATGTGTGGAACTCCCTCATAAACTCCTACGAAAACACCATAGGTACAACTGTGCACCCTATTAAAATAATAATGTGATCCCCACCTATCGAATATCCATCAAGTGCATGCCATGTGGATAACTGAGCACTTAGGGTCTCACAATCAGTATCTCCTAGTCGTACCTTCATAACTTGTTGTAAGAGTGGAGTGCTGAAAACCATTAATTTAAGGTAAGATGATCCATATCCATCCACAAAGGATAACTGCAATGAGTCCAACTACTCTAATTCCTCACTCAGCAACTGCAAGCTAGATCTCCTACTGAGAGCATCTTCTACTACATCCCCCTTCTCATGAGTAAAGAAAATATTAAATTCATAGTCCTAGAGTAAATATAAACATCCCCTATATATGATGTTTATATCCTTTTGAGAGAATATATTCTTGACACTCTTGTGATCAGAGTTGATGTTAAACCACTAACCCATCAGGTAGTGTCGCCACATCTCCAATTTGAAGACTATCATTGCAACCTCAAGACCATGGGTTGCATAGTTATGCTCATGTTGTCTCAACAAGAATGAACCATAATAAATCACCACTTTCCCCTATATGAGAACACAACCAAGAAAGATCATTTATGCATCACAGAACACTACATAACCTATTCCCTCCTCTGGTAGTCTCAAGATGGGAGTGCTTGTCAACCTCTGCCTCAACTCTTGAAAACACTACTAGCACTTCTTTGTCCACACAAGGACTTCCCATTCCATTTCAAAGTCTTAAAGGGTGATAATTCTCTAGAAAATTTAGGTAAAAAACTCTGATAGTACCCAATTAACCCAGGAAAGGTTTCACCTCGGTAACACTCTTGGGTGGATCCCAAGCAAGCACTGCCTCAATCCTCACCAGATCCACTATGACTCCAGCCTCTGAAATGAAGTGTCCTACAAAGTGGACCTCTTGAATCTAGAATAGACACTTTGAGATATTCCCATAAATTTGGTTCTCTCGGAGTGTGTTTAGGAACATCCTCAAGTGTATCGGGTGCTCAGCTTTTGTCGTCAAGTACACTAGGATGTCATCAATGAATACCACCACAAACTGGTCTATGTGTGGCTAGAAGATCTTGTACATGAGTCCCATGAATATTAATGGTGAATTTATCATTCCAAATGGAATCACCAAGTACTCATAGTTGATATACCAACATATGAAGGCTATTTCATTACATATTCATCTTGTACACAAAGCTGGTGGTAGCCAGATCTGAGGTCAATCTTTGAGAACCACCTCGCTCCATTCAACTGATCAAAGTGGTCTTCAATCCTGAGTAGGGGATACTTGTTCTTCATTGTCACCTGATTATGGGACCATAATTCCACACATAACCTCAAGCTCCCGTCTTCCTTCATTGAAAAAAAAATTGGGGCTACCCAAGGTGAAACACTGGGTCTCATGAAGCCCTTCTTCTATAAGTCCTCCAGTTGTACCCTCAACTTATGAAGCTCTATGAGATCTATCAGATATGAAGGTATAGATATAATTTTAAATCTAGGGTATATATTGGTGTTGATGTATAGCTCCCTATGGGGTGGTAATCAAGGTACGTCCTCAGGAAATGCATCCCCATACTCCACCACCACTTCAGGAAACTCAGGACTCCTGTCATCCACTACACTAAGGGTGAGACTAGACAATGGATGAGTAATCGAATGAAACCTCCTATTAGTAATTCCATCCTATGATTCATGCATTTATTTTCACCAACCAAAGGAAAACCTGGTCCCATTATTGTGGACACACTATACTCTACGCCTAAAATAGTCAATTTGAGCATCGAATGTAGATAACCAGTCTATACCAATAATGAAATAGTAAGGCCTCAATGCCACTACCAAGAGATCTCAACATAAACTATCACCTACAAGAGTAATTTCACAATATTGGCACCAGTGTGTAATCATTGAATCCCCTCCCATAGGAGTCTCTAAATATAAGGGTCGAGTCAATGGTTCTAGTGGAATCTTTGAGTCCCGAACAAAGGACATGGAAAGAAATGAATGACTGGAACCTATGTCTATAAAAACTAAATATATGGTGGAAAAGACACATATTGTACCTATAATAGTTCCTATAGCATCGAGGTCATAAGATTCTATCACCATCAGTTATACTCATCCATATCCACTAGCTCTGGGAGCCCATGGTGGAGCACCTTGAGGTGGTGGTGGTAATATGTCAAACATCTTACCATCTACTACTGCCCTACCTATTCCTCTACCACATAGACCACCCTATGGACCACCCTAATCATGAATCCTCCTCTTCTTTTTTTCCCTTGACCGTCTCCTGATCGTCCATACGGTGGGTCAATCAATCTCATGCCATATTTCTCTAACCGCCACACGAGTAACACAGCATGTCCTTATGTAGAATAACTCTGCCCTAGGAGCCCCCGAACCACTAATCATGTGTCATGGGGTTATCCACTAGAGTTCATGACCTGTTTGGGTACATACTAATACTATTGGATACCTAATTTTAAAAACACAACTACCTGATGCCTACTGGTACCTCCCACTGCTAGTGTCTGCATTGCCAGAAAGCTCTCCACTGGAAGAGCTCACTCCATTACCCCAACATATATAGGAATGCTAAGGGATATCATGGACTCCCTAATCTACCAGGGTAATCCTTGATCAAATTTCTAATCCCTTAAGAATGGGTCTCATACCATATCTATGGAGTAGCAAGAAAGATCAGTAAACCTCACCGAGTAATCCGACACAGTATGACTAACCTACTCCAGATATAGGATCTTATGGATGCACACTGAGCATAACATAGCTGGGAATAACTCCTCTTTGAATATTCCCTCGGTTTCTTCCCAAGAGAGAGTCTCCTCATCATGTGTCTAGGTTACTAAGCTCCACCATTTCCCCACTCAGTGTAATGCCCCGACCCCAGAAGCCCTGGATCCAGTGTGTTTAATAAAACATGGTGTTTAATTTTTTTATAAAAAAAATATGATAAAATACAAATCATGTTCCACTATAGAAGATCTTTACAATTTAGGTTCTGGAAAACCAGATACAAATATTACAATCCTTCACAATAGAATAGACAAGACTTTACAAAGAAGACACCACTCAGTGTAACTAAAATATAATAAACCTATAAAAATAAAATTAAAATGTAGGGTGATCATACAAATTCCTAGTAATGGGGTTTTAAAATAAAATAATATTAAATTAAAACCTTTTATAAACTTCCCTTTAAAAATGTTCATCAAATATTTACCTTAAAGAAAGATGAAATACCTGAAGCATAACATAATCGTCTTCCCAGAATTACCAGTGAACATTATAAGAAACATTAACAGGCTCTAAAAAAACACATTCCAATCATAATCATTCTTATAAAAAATATATGGTGTGCAACATATAGATCAAAAGTTATTCCAACTGTACTAAGTGTGACATGCGAAAGTGAAAGTACAGAATTTTCAAATATAAGTAATATATAATTAGAGTTGCGCATAAAATAATAACATTAATTTCTTTCCTTACTAACTGTTAATAATAAATTCGCAATATATTTTGGGAATTTGTATTAAAGTTCAGAAGATGAGTGCTGAATAAAACATTATTATATGGGTATTTACTTCTTCTGATACTCACAGGTACTGGCTCTTAACCAAATATATTATACTAGTCCAATATTCACTTGGTTAATTAAATAATATAAACATAATGAGGGAAGTTCATATGTCGGACATTCTATTACATTTCATCAAGGTCTCAGCCAAGACTTCTAAAAATTATTAAGGACTCTTCCCAAACCATATATCAAAATGGGAAAGGCCTCGTCCAATTCAACATCTATTTGTCTCATGATACCTACCGATGCATTGAGGGGATATAGTGGGCCCCACCCATCACATACTAAGTCCAATGCATTCTTCACATGTCTAAATGTATTTAAATCAAAGTTTCACATACCAATTTGATTTATTATATTCTTTCTTTTATTCAAAGTTTCCCACACCACTTTGAATAATTAAATTATGTCTCTTATTCAAGGTGTCACATACCACTTTGAATAATTAAATTCTTATTTCATAAATTTTCATATGTGATAAATAATAGATTTTTTTATTTATCACATAAAATAACAATTTTAGAAACCCTTCTTCCATGGTAGTAAACATTAAATGAATACGTGTTTATGACTTCATGATAGATATTATTAATCGTTATATCATGCACTGATAAATGGAAATGACAAATAGACTAAATCTTGAACTTAAATAAAAAAATCATATATAGTGACAAATTCGTCATGGATTGAAAACATAACCAGTTTAAGTGTAAAAATATTATTTCATGTGTGGAATTCAATGCATAATTTCCTAAAAACACTTTACTATGAATGTTTTTGAATAAACATTACACAAGGGTACTTACAACTTTTTAACCCAAAATTATAAATCGAAAAAAAACATGTAAAAAGAGTGTATAAGTCAACTTATACCTAAGCATGAAAACAATCACACAACTTACTAACATAGCTAACACCATTTAAAACTTATGAAAATAAGTGTGTCATACATATATGTATATTCATACCCACATATTTTTCATAATCAGAATAATCTTTAAAAAAATATGTGGTTATGAAAACACCCACTTTCTTAACATAAAGATAATTCTCCTTTAAAATATGGTTAGTATTCTGTTTATCCAAGACTCGTTTTTATCACTATAAATATATATAGGTGTGGAAAACCCCAAAATTATTACTCATAAATTCTTTATAAATATTATACGCATTAAAATCATCTAATAAATCAATATTTAGAAAACACAAAATTATCTAGGATTGAATGTTGTGTAATCTGTTAAAATACAAAAAGTGTATATAAAGGATTTCAATTTAAAATTGATTCTTGTAAGCCTTTCATACATCAAAAACATGTGTTGTTCATTATTATAATCCTTTGTAAAACCTAAATTAGATTTAGGATCAAATTATATATATATATACATATAACCGTATATACATAATGTATATAAGGGTTTTTCATTAGAAACCTAATGATACTTACATGATTTACATATATTAAGAACATTATTTAAACAATGGGTCATTAATTTCAAATCGTGATATAAAACAGAAAAGGTTTCTTTAACAAACAAATACATATATATGTTTTTGTATACATATATGCATTTATATTTATCAAACACAAAACATCACAAGCCCTTGCATGGTTTACAAGGAATTAAGAACATCATTTAGAACTAAAATTTACCATTCCAAAATCATAGAAGAAACTGGTAGGTTTTATGATCAACCATATGTGTGTGTGTGTGTGTATTTGTGTATGTAAAAAAATAGTAAAAAATCAAAGCAAGACAAAACTTAGGACCCTCACCTGATTCGAAGAAGAAGGAGAAGTCAAGCGGAGGTTCATGGAGGCACTGGATAGAGAAAACCCATGGGGTTCTTAGTGCAAGATGGTTATATATATAAACTATATATATCATATATTTTAAGGAAACTTTCATTGAATCTGAGGCACCTCGGTTTAAACAAATATCGAGTGTATTCGTTCTTGTGGAAAATGAGAAAGAGAAGGGGCCACAGGGTGTCACGGGAGTGGAAACAAATGAAGGAGAGGAGGTCAATCGTGACTATAACAGCGCGAAGAAGAAGACGACGTAGAAGAGGGTGTGGAAAATAATGGACGGTTGGGATTAATTTCACATTGATCCAATGGTTGTAGATATACTGCAAGTTTTTAAAAGGGTTGGATTGACAAGATTTGATCGCGTCCATGATCAGACGGTTGTGAGCAACGCAGTGGTCGATCATTTGGTTTAATAGAGTGGAAGTTCGAGATTAGATCATGGAGAGGATCAGACGGCTAAAGAAAAATGTGAGCGAAACCACAGTCATGTGGATTTTAAGGATAGAGAGATTGGATGGTCCAGATCCTATGCGGTGAGGTCAGGTGACTGAGACACAATCTCTGTTTAAAAATTATGTCCCACATCAAAACGAGAATAATTTTGGGCTGGATTTATAAGCCTAGAGCTCCCGTATTAGGCTCAGAAATCCATTTCCCCCTTTCGATACTGCCCTATACTAGTCTCTGCAGGTGCGCTTCTATGCCCACCCCTACTGTCGTGCCGCCCCACATGGTGGCGCGCTCTGGAAAACACAATTACACAAGCCTGTGCGAGCTTAGGGACTGATTATGCACACCTGCGTGTGAAACTTAGCACACACCATGCATGCACCACCCTGGGTCTTTGTACTAGGGGAAAATTATTGAGATTCCCACTAGACTTTGAGTGCCTTGTCCTTCTAGGTCTCCCTTAGTTGGGTGGGGTACCCACTTAATTGTTAGAAAAGTAGAATTCATTTTTTTATTAAACAAAAGAATAGGTTTATATATATAATGGTGTCTTAAAAATAGAGAATATAAATTCTCTATTATGGTTAAAAAAATACAAAAAACAAATATTTTAATTAGATAATATACCTTTAGTTTTAAAAACATCAAAGTTCAAAATCTAGAATCAAAGTTTAATATGTCATAAAATAAATCCCAAACTAGTATTATATTTAAAATCAAAAACAAATTTTCAATTAACACCTTGTTTTTATTCATCCAAGGATGAAAAAATCTAAAGGTAACCTTTTAAAACATTTTAAATAATTAAATACCTAATTCACTAAGTATATAGAAAATACTAAATACAACCATAGTCATCAATTTCATTTCCCCAAATTATGATTTCAAACTCAAAGACATATTTCTTTATACCAAAAACCAAGGAGTAACAAGTTTGTAATTATCTTGGTATTCTATTTAAAACACATGGGTTATGATTTCAAATCCATTTTAAACTTTAAAAATATATCCTTTCAAAATAAATATAAGAGTTAATTAAAAACATTTTTAAAGATATAACTTTAATGCATAGTTAAAACACTTGGAAATCTCAATATACTTAAATGCTTAAAATAAAATAACAAAAATATCCAACGGCTATAAGGTATTATAACCATTATAAATTCAATGGTCACCTGTAGAAGGAAACATTAAAATTAATTTTAAGGAATTATAAAAACATTATTTGTGTGTTCCAACTTCAAAAATTGAGGCAAATAAGATGATGCTCTTCATTCCTCTAATTCTTAGCACGGTTGTTGTGGTTCTGGATATACTTTTCTTCATCGTGACGGATCCAAAGGAAATGCACTATTTTCTTGTTCTTTTTGTTGTATTTTATGGTCTCCTGGTGATCTTGATAGGTCTCCTAGTAGGTATCCTAGGGTTGTAAGTTTATTTTTTTCTTGTTGTAATGTAATTGTTTCAGTGTTTAATTGAATAAAACATTCCTCGTTTTTATTTTGAAAACATTGTTTGGATATCATGAAAATTAAAAGAAGTAAAACCATACAATATTATTATTACACATGAAATAGGTTTAGGGTGTCACATTATCCCCCCCCCCCCCCCTTAAATAATTTCTCCCTCACAATTCTAAAACACTCGTACACTTCCGCCACCAAAACCAGGCAGAACAAAAACTCCCCACGTCCCTTCACAAAGTCAGCCATCAGGGATGATCCACTTTCTCCCACAGGTGGATTCCCAGATTAGTTTCTATTTCCTCAACCTCTTTGGTACATATACACCATAATTATAAAGTATTACCCATATGCATAAAGAATTCAGGTTTCCAGTGGCAGGCTTGAGTGGTGTGGAGATCATAGATTTGAGAGTTGACAAGTTCCCTATAAATCCCTCCAACTACATCGTGCATGAAAACATTGATGTAATAGAGAATACAATACATAGAAAAACTTAGGGATTGGAACAGATAGTTCACTCAAAGGTCACCCTCCAATACAGCTTCTCAAAACTTTCTCAAAGCTAGGTAGTTCTCGGATAAGGTGAAACATAGTAAGAGACCTTAGTGGTACTTCCCTCTCTGCCTATACTCTAAAAATTGTGCAGTTGTCATGCGGTGATAAACATAACGGTCTTCCTAATAGGTCCATAGGACATTAGGGTTAAGGGACACTTTATAGAGGTATTTCTAAAATAGGCGTAGGTTTGCAAAAGGGTTGTGGTCTTTTGAGCATAACTTGATGATTATAGACTCTATTAATTCTGTAGGGATGGATAAGTTGTTTGTTAGTAATCCCATGTCTTCCATGTTAAAATTTCAAGGGACATGTTTTACTCAGTAAGGAGTAACCATATTAAAATAGAGACATTATTTTGTAAAAGCATATTAAAATACCAAATCATAAAATATAACATTATTCATTGAAAAAAAATCATGAAACTAAATAGGGTGCTACATATTTATTCATTACCTATCATAATCTTATTTTCACAGACTTCCTAACATCCACCATGATGTCCCTTCATAAGTTCCACTAACGTCTACAATTTCCCTAGTTCCTGTTTAAGCAGATCCCTAAAGAGGTTTCAAACTCTTTGATATCTTTAGTCCCGATGCAACATGGGAAACTTTGATCAATAGGGTGTGGACATCTAAATTTCCAAGTGAAAAAATCATGAAATGTATGAAGTTGGGCGACATTAGTTAGAACATGATGTTTATAATGTAAATGGGTCGACTCATCCTCAATAATTTCAAAGTCCATAACTAGACCAGAAAGACCATAGGTCAAGATTTGACAAAGGTGCACTACTCAGAGTTCACCCTCATGTGCGGCCTCTTCGATGTCCTTTAGGGATGAAGAATTCCCAGCTAGGGTAAAGTATTTAAACAAACCCTCAAAATAATTTCCTTTAAGTGAATATAATGGAAATTGTGCATGCATCATAAAGAAGTAGTCAAGGCTAGATCCTCAGTGGAGTTGAAGTACATGAGGAGATTTGGATACACGGTAGGGGTGTTTACATGATAATCAAATGTTTTAAAATGTCTCATAGCATTCTAAACATGATTTGGCAGCTATACTCTCTAGTATTTCTATTGGAAGAGACGTAAGGCTTGTTTAGTCTCCCATCTAAAAATTTTAAGAAGGATTATGCTTAGTAAGACATAATAAAGTTTTTTTTAATGTTGTTCAAATTTTCTAGGGTTGTCTAAATAGATACTATGATACCAACTATCAGGTCCCAACCCCAGAATCCCCAGAGATGGTGCATTTAATAAAACATGTTGTGTAATTTTTTATAATAAAAAATCTGATAAATTACACATCGTGTTCCACTACAGGAGATCTTTACAGTTTAGATTCTAGAAAACCAAATACAAATATTAAAACCCTTAAAAACAAAACTGGAAATACTTCTCAAAGTATCCACCACTCAGTGTAACTCAAATCTTTAAACCTATAAAAATAAAATTAAAATGCTGGGTGATCATAATAATTATCAGAAAGGGAGTTTTAAAATAAAATAATAATCAATTAAAACCTTCTATAAACTTCCATTTAAAAATATTCATAAACATTTTCCTTAAATAAAGCTACATTACATGAAGCGTAACATAACCTCCTTCCCATAATTACCAATGAACGTTATAAGGAACGTTAACAGGCTAAAATAAAACACATTCTAATGATAAAAATTCTTATAAAAAATATATGGTGTGCAACATATAAATCACCCGTTATTCTAAATTTACAAAGTGTGACATGTGAAAGTGAAAATACCAAATTTTCAAATGAAAGTAATATATTATCAAATTTTCACATAAAATAATAGCATTAATTTCGTTCCTTACTAACAGTTAATCTTACATTGGTCGATATATTAATGGCAATTGTATTAAAGTTCAGAAGATGAGTACTGAATGAAACATTATTCTATGTGAATTTACTTCTTTTGATACTCACAAGTACTGGATCTTAACCAAGTATGTTCTCCTAGTCGAATATTCACTAGGTTAATTAAATAATATGAACATAATGAGGGAATTGAATATGCTGTAAATTCTAAAACATTTTGTAAAGTCCTTAGCCAAGACTTATAAAAATGATTAAGTCCTCGGCTAAAACCATATTTCAAAATGGGAAAGACCTCGACCAGTTCCACATCTATTTGTCTCATGAGATCTACCGATGCATTGAGGGGCTATAGCGAGCCTCACCCATCACATACTAAGTCCAATACATTCTTCATATGTCTAAATGTCTTTAAATCAAAGTGTCCTATATCACTTTGATTTATTAAATTCTTTCTTTTATTTAAAGTGTCATATAACACTTTGAATAATTAAATTATGTATCTTATTCGAGGGGTCCCATACCACTTTGAATAATTAAATTATTATTTTATAAATTATCATAAGTGATAAATAATATATTTTTTGATTTATCACATAAAATTATAATTTTAGAAACCCATGTTCTATGGTAGTAAAAAATAAAAACCTACAAGTTTATGACTTCAAGATAGATATTAGTAATGCTTATATCATGCACTGATAAATGGAAATGACAATTGGACTAAATTATGATCATAAATAATCAAAATCATACATAGTGAAAATTAATCATGGATTGAAAACTTAATCAGTTTAAATTTAAACAAATTATTTCATGTGAGCTGTTGAATGTATAATTTCCTAAACACACTTTACTATAAATGTTTGTGAATAAACATTACACAAGGGAACCTCCAACTTTTTAACCCAAAATTATAAATAAAAAATTTCTAAAAAGAGTGAATAATTCAACTTATACCTAAGCATGAAAACAATCACAAAACTTATAAACATAGTTAATACCATTTAAAACTTATGAAAATAATTGTGTCATACATATGTGTATATTCATACACACATATTTTTCATAATCAGATGAATCTTTAAATAAAATATGTGGGTAGGAAAACACTCACTTTATTAACATAAATTTAATTCTCCTTTAAAATAGGTTGAGTATTCTGTTTATGAAAACCTCATTTTTATCACTATAAATATATATAGGTGTGGAAAACCCAGAAATTATTACTCATAAATTCTCCATAAATACTATACACATTGAAGTAATATAATAAATCAATATTTTTAAAACCCAAAATTATCTAGGATTGTATGTCGTATAATACTTTTATACACAAAAAGTTTATATAAAGGATTGAATTTTTAAATTGATTCTTGTAAGCCTTTTATTATTCAAAAACATTTGTTATTCATTCTTTTCAAACTTTGTAAAACCTAAATTAGATTTAGGATCAAAGTATATATATATATATATATCCATATATACAAAATGTATATAAGGGTTTTTCATCAAAAACCTAATGACACTTACATGATTTACATATATTATGAACATTATTTAAACAAAGGTTCATTAAATTAAAATCATGATATAAAATAGAAAAGGTTTTTTTTATGAACAAATACATATATATTTTATGTGTGTATATATATATATATATCACACAAAACATCACAAGCACTTTCGTGGTTTATAAGGAATTAAGAACATAATTTAGAACTAAAATTCACCATTCCAAAATAATAGAAGAAACTGGTAGGTTTTATGATCAATCATGTATATATATATATGTATATATATATACAAACTATAAAAAAAATAAAAGAAAGACTAAACTTAGGACCCTCACCTGGTTTGAAGAAGAAGGAGAAGTCGAGTGGAGGTTGATGGAGGCGCTAGAAAGAGAAAACTTGTAGGGTTCTCGGTGCAAGATGGTTATATAAATAAACTATATATAGTATATATTTTAAGGAAAATTTCAAGGAATTTTATGCACCTCGGTTTAAACAAATACCGAGTGCATTCGGTCTTGTGTAAAACGAGAAAGAGAAGGGGCCACCAGGTGTCATGGGAGTGCAAAAAAATGAATGAGAGGATCCTGACCGTGCCTAGAATAGTGTGAGGAAGATGATGACATAGAAGAGGGTGTGGAAAAGAATGGATGGTTGGGATTAATCATTCCATGATCCAATGGCTGTAGAGAGACTGCGGGTTTTTTAAGGGGTTGGACAGACAGCATTCGATCGCGTCCATGATCGGATGGATGTGAGAGACATGGTGATTGATCATTCAGTTTAATAGAGTGGATAGTCAATATTAGTTCATGGAGAGGACTGGATTGCTGAAGAAAAATGTGAAGCAAACTACATCAGTGTGCATTCTAAGGATAGACCAATCGGATGGCCTAGATTTTACATGGTAAGATCGGACGACTGAGACACGATCTCCATTTAAAAAGTATGTCCCACGTCGAAATGGGAAGGATGTTGGGATGGATTTATAATCCTAGAGCTCCCGGGTTAGGCTCAAAAGTCTCCCTCCCCATCCCAGTGTCGCCCCATACTAGTCTCTGCAGGCATGATTCTATGCCCAACCCTACCATCGTGCCGCCTAGCACAGTGGCGCACTCTAGAAAACACCCTTGCACATGCCTGTGCACTCTTAGGGCCAAATTATTCACACATGCATGTGCAACTTATCATGCACAATGCATAAACCTCCCTAGGTCTTTGGCCTAGGGGAAACTGAGGGATATTCCCACCATACCTTGAGTGGCTTGGCCTTCTAGGTCTCCCTCATATGGGTGGAGTACTCACTTAATTTTTAGAAAAGAAGAAATCATTTTTATTAAAAAAAATAAGAGGTTTATATATATAAAGGTGTATTAAAAATATAGAATATAAATTCTCTATTATGGTTAAAGAAAATCCTAAAAATAAATATTTTCATTAGTTAATAAAAATTTGAGTTTTAAAAACATCAAAGTTAAAAATCTAAAATCAAAGTTTAATATGTCAAAAAAGAAATCCCATTCTAGTATTATATTTAAAATCTAAAACAAATTTTCAATTAAGAACTTGTTTTTATTCATCTAAGGAAGAAAACATCTAAAGGTAACTTTTTAAATATTTGAAATACTTAAATACCTAATTCACTAAGTATTGACAAAATACTAAATACAACCATAGTCATAAATTTCATTTTCCCAAAGTATGATTTCAAACTCAAAGACATATTTCTTTATACCAAAAACAAAAGAGTAACAAGTGTGTACTTATCTTGGTATTCTATTTAAAACACAAAGGTTATGATTTTAAATCCATTTTAAACTTTAAAACATTATTCTTTCAAAATATAAAGAAGATTTATTTAAAAACATGTTTAAAGATATAAATTTAATGCATACATAAAACACTTGGAAATATCAATATACTTAAATGCTTAAAATAAAATAACCAGAATACCTAATGGATATAAGGTCTTATAACTGTTATAGATTCAATGTTCACCTAAAGGAGGCAATTGTCGAATTAACTTTAAGGCCTTATAAAAACATTATTAGGGTGTTCCAACTTCAAAAACTAAGACAAGGAAGATGGTTCTCTTCATTCCTCTAATGTTGTGCATGGTTGTTGTGGTTCTAGCTATACTGTTCTTCATCATGATAGATCTGAAGGACATCCACTATTTTCTTAGTATTTTTGTTGTATTTGGTGGTCTCCCAGAGATCTTGATAGGTCTCCTAGTAGGTATCCTAGGGTTTTAAGGTTATTTTGGTATTGTTGTAATGTAATAATTTCATTGTTTAATTGAATAAAACATTCCTTGTTTTTATTTTTAAAACATTGTTTGGATAGCATGAGTATTAAATGAAGTAAAACCATAAAATATTATTATTACACATGAAATAGGTTCTGGTTGTCACACTGATCCCTAAAGAAGAATCGCGGCTAGGACTACCATCTGGTAGGGAGGTGTCCTCACAAGGAAAAGGGCTAGAGTAAATGCCTTCATCCAATCCTCAACTACATGGGGGTATGGTTTACCCCTAAACATGGGAATTCATTACATTTAGAACTCATGAAATGTGCTCAGTCATTAACTCAACTTTTCACCACATGAATATTTAGAAAACTCCAAATTTTAATTTTTAAATATTCATTTGAAAAATATTTTTCATTATATTCATAAATTACTTGTGAATATAATAAGTAAATAAATTTGATGGTTATTATTATAAACTTAAATAATATTAAATTTATTTATTTCTGTTATGAATATATAAACATGGACATTACTTGGAAACCAACATAGGGACCACTATATCCTGAACTCTAATTCACTATAATTGGATATGATTATTAATATATATTATGTGTGATCATCTAGGACCTTATATCCACAGTAGTGAGTAATACTCATAGGTCATGAGTTAATTATAACATCCTATCAAGGTACCTAATGATATAAGGTTTAGTTATAGAAATGAAAACCTCTTACGAACACACATCTTGTAATATAATCTCATTATCATAGGATATATCATAGATCATGATTCATTCTTCTTATCATTATCCTTTCTTCATTTATTTATTCATGACCTTACTATAGAGACTTACATTTAATCACTATGGCTAGGGATTTAATAAAGGTATTGTCATCCTTGTCAATTGGGCCCAAGAAATCTCTTTATTTCAGTAGTGATAAAAACATTCTTGAACATTTAACTAATGTCATACCATAAATGTCACACCCAAAAAAATATACCTAAATATAATATAAATGTTATGATTTTTGTATTGAATCGAAGTACAAGTTCAAATAGTAAACACTGATAATGATCTCTAGTCAAGAGACCAATACATGTTTTTTTCATATAGGAACTACCGATGACACCCAAAACATGAGTTGTTCTTATTGTTGGGTTATTACTCATAATATACTCTACTTATGATCACTATGTGTGAACTTCAAGAGAATAAGTCTCAATTTTTATGATCCCCCGTGACCTGATAGTCAGAAATCATCTATGTCCAGTCAATGTGATGTATCTAGACCATAGGACATATGTTTAAGATTAATATCATAGTAACTTGAGGTTCTAAATATAGTTGAGAACTGTAATAACCTCTTAATATAAAAAATAAAATAAGGAAATTACCATGTAAGTAGTGGGTATATAATTTTTAACACTATTATGGTAAGTATACATCAAGCATTAATCTTTGTATACATGATAAGGTAATCGGAAAGTACTTTTCTAGTTGGATCTAAAGAAACCACTTTTATAACACTCCCACTTTCCCTAAACCAAATTTATAATAATCAAAAAAAAACTCTCATGTTATAGTTCATTCTTCTATTGATTTGTGGATTTATTCATTGGTATTTCCACATTTTCCTATACAGATACTTTGTTTTCCATGACTTCACCTATTTTAATGAATCTTCTCAAGAGATGATATCATCGAGCATAATTTTTTTTCACAACTATAATATTAACATCTTGGATAGTACCTTTAGTATGATTTTAATAACTTGAACAAATTGTTATGTTTTTTATACTATTTCTTTAACTCCATCAAAATCCATAATAAACTCTGTATTTGTAGATATGGATTATATTAGCTTCCATAAGCTTATATTAATCATTAAATTATAATAAATATGATATTATATCATATTGATCCATGGTAAGACAAGTTTGTGTCCCCTTATAATAAGATTTCCTTCCTCTCCAAGTACCTTGTATATCTTGTTTGTACTTTCTCAAGTGAAATTGGATCATTTTGACTACTTCCCATGAAAATATCACAGATTTAACTAATATTTTCCTACCATAAAGTATATATTGATAATACCATATCTAGTATATATAATTTAATATGTGATAGATACATCCTTGATATATATGGAAGTGTAATAATCATTTTAATCTCCACCTATATCTCCAACATGTCTTCTTGGAGTGATTTATTCCATGTCACATTGACAACAATTCTATATCAAATTTTTTAAATACATTTTCAATATACTTTCACTGACTTGTTCTAATGAACTCTTAGATCCACCTCAGTAGTTCTCATTCCCTAAAACTTAGGTTTCTAATTTAAGTCAATATTTAGATATTTACTGTCATCCGAGTCTTAAATAATTATATCACTAATAATTGATTTCCATATGTTATCAACATATTTTACATGGAAAATTATAGAACTCCCAATAACCTCATAAAGTCACCTTGTATATTTTCATTCCAACTGAATATTATATGATCAAAATAGTTACATTAATCTATAACTAGATCTCTACAACCTTCATTACATATTATAATTCTATGGAGATGCTAACTCTTTTTGGATGCATCATATAGACGCCTTCCATGAAAGGAGTTCAGGACATATAATTCACAATATAATGATCATAGAGAGTTCCTATAACAAGAGGAATTAAAATGGATTTAATCATAATGGTTTGGTATAAACAATAAAACCTTATTGTTACCACACATGTACCACCCATGTGTAATTTATCTTTAATACCCACCAAACAGTTCTACATCAATTAAAGAAACTACCTAAATTCAAACTTTAATTTGGCACATAGAATCCATTTTTTAGAATTCATATGATCTTTTCAATCATGGATTATTTCCATTAACTACTTCATTATAGGATATATTATTCTTATCGAATAATATATTACCTTCCATAGTGAATATAAAACTACCTATATTGGTTTTATATTTTCTATGCAGTATGTGTTTATGGAACATTCCTTTTCCATGAGATCTTATAGAACTTGTTCTGATGCCAATTGATTTTTCATATCCATCCTTGAATTAACCAATGTTAATCTTACTTCCACTATCTAAAATATAAATTTTCACCATTTAATAGAAATATAGTATATCACTTGAATATAAGTTTTCTATCATAGGTATTTATATAATATCTTATATGAACATTAGGATAATAAAATATATTCATTTTGTTTTTTTCTTGATGCAAGTTTTTTTAGTGACTTGGTCTTGACAAACTCTTTGAATTTAAACACATGATGAATGATATTTTGGATTTAATTCATATTATAACTTTTATTGTATCAATTTTTCATAATAATTGGTATATGGATATGGGTTAATACTGATATTTGTGAATCATTCCTTGAAAATATTTATGAAGACTTTTCAAGTCATCCAAGATATGTCATTGATCCTCCTTTTACAAACATCATGACTTTAGTGTTTATAAGGAAATGTATGTTTATTAATTACTCCATGCTAAATTTTCATTGATCAATGTATACATGTAAGGATCGTCATTGATCCAATTTTTTACTAAAATTATATCTCTGATGTGTATAGGGAAATGTGAGTTTATGAATAAATCCACTCTATATTTATAATGATTGATGAATACATGGTTGGGATATTATTTAGCTCATGAGTTTGAAGTAACTCATATCTTATAACAATTCATAGTCATTAATTCACATTCATATTCCTTAAAAATCTTAAATAAGTCTCATGAAGTATGAGTATTTACCTATAGCTTCTCCTTGGTATAGTTCTTGATCTCTAGCTGAACTAATTCGAAAATATTTGGGGCTTACCTTTATTTATAAAGGTTTATTTGTTTAAAACTAAATAAGTATATGTGTTTATAATACCTAAGTATTTTAGCTCCAAATTTTATAAAGACCATAGTGGTTATATCCTTGAAAACTAATTTTAGTTTTATAAAACAAATAATCATCTTCCCACAACTGGGTATTTAAGACTTAAATTTTATATTCATCATATATTTCCAATGATACATGTATTGAAAAACTATTAGTTGGGTATGAAGTAACACAAAAAAATAATTCCAAAATAGAATATTGTCTTCATGTGTCCAGTGAAAACATGAGATAAGGTTTTTGGTAATACTCAATAAAATTTTAACTAGAATCATTAAACTTGGAAATTAAAAGTACTAAAGTTCTCACCGCTAACTTAGAAATCACCCTTTCTCAACTTCTTGGAGAAATCCTCTTACTTATTATAAATTTTATATACTTAATTGGTTATATTATTTGGATAAAAATTTGTGACACAAATTTAGTACCTAACACCAAAAAATTAAAATAAAAACATAACAAACAATGATGAATATATACTAAGTTGAAGTTTCTACTTGAGTCTACTTCAAATCATTGAATTTTATCTTTTTTAGATTTATCTAATGACATAAGAATAATATAACTTATTGTATGATATCTTTAATATTTTATTTTAAGGATTTTGTGAAGGATCATTTGGTATCACACTTTAAATTTTCCTTTTATCTTTTTATTTCAACTCTTTCACCATAAGATATAAAGATTAATATTTATTTTTTTTCCTATATTCTTGGTGACACTCACCTAAAAGTTAATGAATCATTTCCTCAATGTTGGTAATTTTATATAATCCTAAATGAAACTATAGTAACTTGCTGATAAGGATATTATAAATGGATGTATCAAAATAACATGATGCATCTTTGAATTTACCCATGTCTATTGTAATCATCATCTCATTAATTTGTCACTTAAAACTATCCTTACAAACTTCTCAGGGATGAGACAACATGCAAATCCATCCATCTCCTAATATTGTTCCCATATTTTATTGGACATTGATGATATAATTATGATGTAAAAATCAAGTTCATCAATCATGTGTCACCTATAAGCTTCCTTTTCACCCTCTCTTCCTAAGGTGGCTCAAATGGTAGTGGGAACATTAGTACATGGAATTTCTTTTCATATCATAGTACTCTTCTCAATAACCTATTCTAAAATTTCATATTTGTGTTGGTTAGGAGAGGTTATTTAACCAAAATTTATTGTAGTGAACTTATGAAATTACTATCAATTATTCTACAAAATAAAACATAAATGGATTAATAATTTTATATTTATTTCCAATTATTATAAATTATAGATTTTATTATCTTAAATTTCTCCCAATATTTTATCAAATCCTAGTATCCCTCAACTAATAGAGTCATAATACTCATTCACTTAAGTATGCTAGTGGAAAAGATCCTTAAAACCTCCCCTCATTGTCCAAGTTATGTATGCTCTACTAGTTATAGAGTATCAAGGTAGTTTTTTAGATTTCTAACCACATTAACTCATGGCTTCTTAATCTGTTGAGAGGATTCACATCTCCTATAAAGGACAACCTTTCATTTCTCAACACTTTGCCTCTAAAGTTAAAACATGCTAGCTATGGATACTTATTTATTTCCAAATTTAGTTATGTTTTACCACCCCTAAAATAATAACTCCCTAGTAGTGGGATTCACCCTCAATATGATTTTATGAGCACCTCATACAATTAGTTTTGTTCAAAATTAAGTGATGGAAAACATTATGACTAAATATTTATTTTATGGTTTTTATTATTCTCAGTGGATGTAATCATTTTCTATTTACACTTTCTTATTCTATGTGACCAAACTCACATATTTACAATTCTATAAATTGATAAACATTCACCATGCTGGTTCATTTTATCTACATGTTCTTGCTTATTATTTTATGTGATCACACATAAAAACTACAAATACATAAAATAATAAACTATGAATAAATAAAATTAAATGATGTGATCAAGAGATGATACTAATGGATGATCCTATGAGAGAATAATGGATCAACATAGACCCTAGGGGTAACCCCTTGAGTCATGATGCATGTGACTTGAGTTTTAGTGCTCAACCATACAATGTGTCAAACTTATGTCTGCTACATCACCAAATCTCGATGCATACCGTGTCACTTTTTAAAATTATTATTATATAACAATACTCACAAGTAGATGAGGAGATATAGAAAATTTTGAATATAGATAAATAATTTTTATTTGGGTGTGAAATCCCTTATACATATAATGACACAAAATATGATACACAATTTTCCATTTATTAAATAATTATTAAAAATCATATAGTGAAATAATTTAATAAATAAGAAAATACAATAAATTCATTGGATGGTAAAAGACTCATGATCATTTGTTATACATTAAACTCATGTAAATAAATTAAAATTTCAATAAATTCCTCTTAAGGGAATTTTTATGGGTTAAAAAAATTAAATTTACCTTTAATACATAAAAAATTATCACAGGGTCTCAAAAATTATCAAATTAAATTCAAAATATTCTTAAATATTTTTGAAATTTTTCCTATAATTATTCATGTTGCTAGGATTTTTTTAAATATCCCTTTCGGGGTTTGGTTTCCAGGGGAAAATCCCATAAGGGACTAATGTGTTAGAAATAACCTATCTCAGCCTACCAGATAGGGTGTCAGGTTGGTGGGATGCACCCACCCACTCAACTTGTATATGAGGGGGGGAGGCACCCCTCATGGGGAACCATATAAAAATTTGTTTTTTATTAATTCTATAGTGCCTTAGGTAATTCCACTCCCCCCCCCAAATGGGGGGTTAAGCTTCCTCTAAAAACACCCTTTTTATAAAAGTGATGCCTAAGGCGCCTTTCTCCCCACCCCCCCTCCAAAAAAGGGGTGATTCCTTCTTCCATGTATCTTCCCCCTTAGACTCCCCATTGAAAACATTTTAAAGACATAGTTGGTGATATTCTCTTAAAGAAACCAAACCTACAACCCTCTATATAATCTATGTGCATTCTAGAATCTTGAAAATCAATGATCTTCATGATTTGGGTGTTATATTAGAGTAAAAGAGATCTATTCAACATGGAAATGATCATAACATCACCATATCTTTGATCTAGAGATGTGATCTTGGATTGGGGTGTTTCGAACCTCCCTTTCTCCCTCTATAACTTGTGATATAAGGGAGAGAATATATTAAATTAAAGGGAATGAATTGTCCCCTAAATTTGGGCTTATTTGGGTATTTATACATAGGTTTAGACTTCTTAAAATTTCACTTAATCCATTTAATAATATATCCCTTCATTTAATGCCCAAAATAAGACTTATAACCTTGAAAACTTGTCTCAATGATCATATGTAATTTATCACTTGTAATAATAAAACTATGTTACATGATAAATCTGGATTCATTTACTCAACCCGCTACCCTATAAATATTTAATAAAATCTAAATGCTAAATATTTAATATTCATTCAAAAAATATTTTTTATTATTTTCACTAAATAACTTATGATATTGTAAGTAAATATATTGGGTTCTTATTATTCTAAAATTGAGTAATATTGAATTTATTTATTTATTTTGTGATCATATAAACTTGGATGGTACATGGACACCACCATGGGGCCCACCATTTTCTAAACTCCAATTTACTAGAATTGTCCAAGATTCTAAATTCACTTTGTGTGTGACCCTCTAGAACCTTATCTCTATATTAGTGGGTGATCCTCACAGACCAGAACTATATACTAGCTACCCGTCAAGGCCCCTAAGAAGATATGGTTTTTTCATAGCAATTATAATCTTCTGTAAACACACATCATGAAATATAATATCTTTTTCCTATGATATCTCATAAAGAAGCACACACACTTTATGACATCATCATTTTTAACTTTATTTATTGGTTATCTTACTAGATAGAATTACCTTTAATCGCTATGGTCATGGATTTAATATAGGTATTTTCATCTTGGTCAATGAGGTCTGATACATATCTTCCTTTCAGAAGAAAAAATACTTTCTTTCACATTCAAACAATGTCATGCCATCAATACTACACCAATCGGAAGCTATCTCGCTATAACATAAATGTTCTGGATTTCATCTTGAATCAAAGTACATGATAAAATAGTACACACTGATAATGATCTCAATTTAATAGAACAATATATGTTTTTATAGATAGAAACTATCAATGACACCCAAAACTTGTGATATTCCTATTGGTGGGTTAGTATTCATGATCTCCTCTTCTTGAGATCACCAATTGCAGACTTCATGAGAATAATTATTAATGCTTAAGATCCCCTAGTACCTAATAGTTAGAAATCATTTATGTCCAATCAGTATGATGTACCTAAACCATAGGACATCTGTTTAATATTAATATCAAAGTAACTCAAGGTTCTCATTATAGCTTAGAACTATTATAACCTATTAATATGACAAATAATATGAGGGAATTATCATGTAAATAATGGATGCAGAAGTATCAACACTATTATGGTATGTATACGTAATGGATAACTCTCTATATACATGATTTGGTAATCGAAAATTAATTATCAACTTGGGTCTAGGGAACCTACTTTTACAACACCATGACCACTTCATCAAGATGATTCCCTACACAGTAGACCTCTGCATTCACACACTTGCCAATGATAAACCACACTAGCAATCACTTGCACTCTCTTATGACTAAATTTTGGGATATCATTGAGATTGGATGGATACCTCTATAGTGGATATCTTATTGGATGGATCTGTCCTTTGATTAACCACTTTTCATTCATCCAATATCTTTTTCGACATAACTAACAATATTGTAGAATGAATGGTAATTTATTAATACTTTTCAAGTTATATGATCACCTCATGAAACCTTCCTTATAGAGTATCCTTGAGAATTATTGCATGGATAGTTCTATGACTAATACACAGTAGGGTACCCAATGGTTCTATGGCATAGGTTCAATCCTTTAGACAGATTCTCTTCAATAGCTTTTAGAATTTTCCATGCTCCATCACATTGTTAAAAAATCCAACCACTATAAAGTGGAACTCTAGTTTTTAATAAATCCAATCAATGAATATTGTAAAAAAATCATCATAGGACATTATCTAGAAATATTTTCAATAAATAAAACACTGAATTATATAGATCAAATATTTTTTATTATTAAAAAGGGTAAGTATGAATCATGATACAAGATTAATACCACAACTCAATTAAGGTTGTGGTTGGAATAACCATGGTATAGTAAATTCCCTCATGTCATTTGATCATATAGTTTCATGGAAATATAATTGTTGTCATGTTGGAATATGAGACACCTCCACATCACAGTGTATAGGCCACATCGCCAAGCCTTGTAATATTAAAAATTTCACAAACTGTTGCACTAGAGTATGATGCACATCCATTCCATAATAAAGGTGTAACTGAGGAGTGGTTTTGATGGTTAAAATGCCAAAATATTGATCTAAGTTATGGAATAATATATAAATACACACCACAAGGGTTTGAAACCTATTTAAACACATCAAAACCACTAATTTTGCATTAAATTCCTCTTCCAAGTTAGTTCTCATGCTCCCTACTCCCACCCTATATAATTCCACTCTTGGTGACTTTTTCATGATATCCACCAGGTAAATCATGAATTTTCTTTTCTATTGGATTCATTACCAATGTACCTTTTGAATCAAACCCCCAACACGCATAATTACACCCTTAAATAAGTTTTCCCCTTATTTTCTAGTCATTTGACCATTTATCACCAATCATACTTGCACCATTCATAATCCCCACCCCACATTCTTAACATATTTCTAATCTCTCTCACTATGATGGTTAATTCAAAGCAAATACACTCTCACTCTCCTGCTTCCACAAACCCATCCAACTTTGAATAAAACACCACACCAAATTCTTCTTCTTCTATCCATACCACCACATCATCAGCATCCTTTGATCAGTCACCCACTCGTCCTCCACAAACTAAAACAAAGAAAACTCACCCCAATCCTTCCAAAACCACCACCTAACCCACCAAATAAAAATACAAACAACCTAAAACCTCCAAATTTAAACCCCCTTTTCTAACCAAACCATCCCTTAATCACAAGGTAACACTAACAAAGATATCTAACTCTTGTCAAAGAAAGGACTTTATTCCTGAACCTACCCCGAAACCCACCCCCTCTCCATCAGCATCTAGGCCTCCAGCCACAACACCACCTTAACCAACCACCCATACTCCCAACCTCTAACAACCTAGTTACATTACCCACATCCAGTATCATCCTTGACTCTTCTTTTGTGATGATACAGATATGTTAGGCTAGATCATCTTTAAGAAATTCCCCTTCACACCAACATGAAATTGGATTTGGGATTAATGAGGAATATAGCGGTGGAGATCAATGTTAGGGAGTCATTGGGTGTTATAAAATTGAAAACTAATTTCACAATATGGTATGTATACTATCCCAAATTATTTCTTGAATTTTTTGTGACACTAAGTTAGGTGTTGAATTCATTACCTTTTGTATGATAATCCTTATCATTAATATGCTTTATTTATGGTTTTTTTACGTAAAAAATCACTTAATAAAACCTAAAAGATTGATATGATAATTTTATTTGAGATATTAGGTACATAACATAATTTCATAAAGAAGTGATACAACAATTATATTTAAAACAAACTTAATATGATATTAAAATTCATCATTCCTCTAAAATAGAATAAAATATCATGGGGACATACTTAAGAAATGGATGAGATATAAAGCTTTGTAAGGGAATTAACAGATCATGTCAAAGGGTAAAGAAATAAATGTGATCTAAGGAATAACAATGTAAAATAATAGTTGAGAATAATAATCAAGAACAATGAAGCATGATATAAAATGATAGTATAAAGTCAATATGGAAATGTGACAACAACTTAAAACATGGAATCATAAGAATAAGTCAGTGTTAACCACCAGGAAATAACAATATAGTGTGATTATAATAAACTCTCATTCACCTTACATGTAATCTCGTAGGATTAAAACATTACTTAATGCATTGGAGCACTGATTGGGTGCACCCATCATAATCATATCATGTACATACATAAGTTTTCCACATAGATCATATAATGTGAGAATTTATTTAATATTAATTAAACTCATGATTGAGGAGTGTGGGTTAAGTAAATTTAATTCCCCAATAAAAGAATTGTAATTATATATAGTTTAATACCCTTGAGTGTAAATGGTTATAGGAATTCACTTCACAATCGTTTGGCATGAAAATTTGAAGTGAAATTTTGGCTGCATAATGGTAGTAATTAAATAATCCTAAAATGGTTTAATAAGAGAGAAAGTGGTATCTCATCATTTGTACATCAAAATATCCATAAATTAGAAATCGTAAAAAAATCATAAAATAAATAAGTTTCTTTAATAAATAGAAGAATGATAAGATCCCTTACATAGAATGATGTCTCCACATTCTCTTGGTTCTCTCACCGATACCTCTTTTCCCCCTTCCTTATAGGGTTTTTTTGGTTCCATTAAGTAGAGATAGAGCTACTTACTTCACTTTTATTTTATTTATATTTCATTTCTTGTTTGATCTTTCCATTTTTTGATTGTTTATTTTCACTGGTGGGATAGCATATACCGCTAACCATCCCACTTTTTTCCTTACCATGCACATCGAACCTCCATTATGGGCCTATGTTCTAGTTATTTGAATGGTTTGGGTTGAAATTGGTTTTGTTTTTCGGTTTTATTCTTCTCTACTACCCTTTCTGTCCAACTCATCAGGCTCAACCCCTTTTTGGTCAGGCTCACTGAGGGTTTTGGGACAACTTGGGATAGTGTTAGAGGGGGTTAATAGTGGTCTCAGTTCTTATTCTTCACTGGGATTGGTTTATTTCTCATCTATTTGGTTCTTTTTATTCTTCATCTAATTTTTAGTTTTTTTGTGGTGTGTTATATTTTTCTTTTGCTTTATTTTTATGATTATATAGTTTTTTGGGATGGATTTTCTAAAGAAATATGGTTGGATTTGGTCGATGTGTTTTTGGGATCATTCTTGGAAAAGGTCACGAATCTCTGTGGAGGCCTTAAACCACTTCAACTCTGCCCTATTTTCATATCCCATCACTCATCCCTAGGTAGGTCTAGTGTAGTGGTTCTCAATAAATATTTGGTATTATTTTTTTAGTGGATTAAAGTGTTATTGGAGCTATTAACTTCATTTCGTGGTGTATTTTGATGGTCAATGGTGGTTCTGATGAAGTGTCTCTAGATTTTAGTTTCTAACTGAAATGATATCTATTATTCATTTGTACTTGAAATGATGAAGACAATGTGCGGTCTTGTGATGGGTGAAACTATGAGTGATTAAGATGTGGTGTCAAGGTGAGAGACCACCAATAGCATATCTGGTCAGTTTATGTTTTTTTCAAGGTGATTTTATCATTAGGTGGTGATTCCTAAGGAAGGTTCCGAATAAAGTTTGTGGTTCTCTATTATGGAAACCACTACCACATTGGTATGTTCGTGTTGTCACATGATTACATTGATGGTGAAATAAAAAATGAAGGGTTTTAAGGTGTCTTTGGTGATTTTGGTTTGAATATAAGGTGGTACATTGGCTGGTGGGTTCACTCTAATGAATTGGATATAAAAAAGGTGAGATCAACTATTTAGGGGCATGACTAAAGGTGGCACAACACTCAATTTTTCGGGACCCGATGTAATTTTATGGTTGTGGGATCGATGCGTGGATCTTTTGGAATTTAAAATTTTGGATATGTTGTTTTTATTTATTTCTCTCTTTAATTTTAATTTTGAAATCTAGTTTTTCTAATATTCTCTAATGTGAGGTCACCACTTAAACATAAAGTCTATTTTTAAATAATAACAAAAAATGGATTTGGGGTAGGAGGATCCCTTACCTTGAGAGGGTGATTTAAAATGATTGGGGGAGCTTCATGAGATCTTGGGGCACCTTGGGAGATACATATCAATGAATTTTCAAAGTAATTTCATTATCAATGCTTTTTAAGTGAATAGAAATGAGAGATTATGTGGTTTTGTAAATTAAGAGTGAGGGGAGTTATTTATTATTTCTTAAAATTAAGTTTTAGTCTCTATAAAATGAAGTAATCAAAACCACAAACCTTGTCATGGTTTTTCCCATGATTTCTACCAAATAGAAATTATTTTAATTATTTTATAAGTCCAATAACTTATATCAAAAAAATATTATCCATAGTGATTTGTAAGTGATCCATGCTCTTAAATAAATTATTTTAAAACCAAAATATATAGTATAGGTTTTAGAGGATTCATAAATGCTTTATAAAATTAATTAAATAACCTCATAAACACATTATTTTAAATTTTTTATATATATTTGGTCATGTATAACTTTTATGTAATATATTAAATCACTTTTGGGTCATTACAATGTCATAATACATACTGTATATTTATATCGTATTTAATTTTTACCCGAAAATTCGAATGTCTCAGAAAATTAAGAAAAACTTATCGTTGGGTAATTTTTATATGTTTAATTAAACAATAATATTTATTTCATAAAAATAAATATATAAATATAATAAATCATATTTTAAAATCAAAATCTCTATTTATTGAAAAAATACAGTTTTCTTATAATAATAGTTTTTTTACCCTTATAAAAATTATTTTTTGACTTCATAAAATAATATTATAAAATATAATTAATAAATAATATTTAATAATTATATTTTATTAAAATATTATTTTTTTCAAAATTTATTAATTGTTTAAAATGAATGTCTTAATTGAAATTTCTTATTACCCAAAAATACAATTCAAGTTTTGTCGTATTGAAATCTAATTTTTATCAAACTCTTTATATAATAATTTATAAAGTAAAATAAATAAGAAATAAATTTAATAATTATTTAATAGAAATTAAAATATACATATTCATTTTTTTAGGTTTGAGATACATATTTGTTTATTACACCAGCGAATTCTCTAAGAATAAGGTGTGCGATGGTGAGATTTTCTTGGGGTGCTTTGATGAACATGGTTTGGTGCATAATCATTATGATATTGAAATTATCCCATAAATGGATTCTCTTATGCTTTAGTTTTTTAATATCAGTATGGTATTTGTAAGGGTAAATCCTAGAGATGTTATCTCCCTTAGAAGCTCTGATAAATGAGCTTTATAGGGTACGATCCGACTGGATGAGGTCATCTCTTCTTTCGTTTGTATAAATAGAATTTATCATAAACCTGTATATATACTAATATTATGATCACTTTTTAATGTATACATTATTAATTCTTATGTTTCTAAATTGTCTTTTAAACTTTATAGAGTGTAATATTCTAAAATAAACAAAGTGGTGCATGTGTTCTCTATAACTTCATTAATTAATGATTCATTTGTTAATTCGGAGAGAATGAATTTCATTTATAAAAATTCAGGTCATTACATGATTCCCCCATTGTAAATTTCACCCTCAAAATTCTCATTTTGTATAACAAAATAAATGATGGTACTTATGTTTCATCGCCTCTTATGTTTCCCAAACCACTTCCTCAAACTGGTGGTTTTTTCACAACACTTTGACCATGATAGTTGTCTTGTTTCGTATAAATTTTTATCTATGATCCAAGATCTTTACTAGATTATCCTTGTATTAAAGATCATTCTCCAATGGTACCACATCTATATTTAGTACATTTGATGGGTCTAGTGTTTACTTTCTCAAGAGGGATACACGAAACACATCAAGTACTTGAGAAAGGTTTAGTGAGAGTGCTAGTTGATACGCCACCATTCTGAGGCGATTGAGGATCTAAAAGGGGTCGATTTATCTTGGAATAATTTTTCCATTCATTCTGTACCTAATGACTTTCTTCCATGGTGATATAATATGTAACAATTTATAACCAACCTCAAACTCCATGTCTCGTCGGTTATTTTCTTTATATATTTTTTATTGACTTTGTATAGATTTTATGTAATGTTGAATGGTTGGAAACTTCTCTATAGTATCTTAGATAAAATAATTTTCCATAATCTTCCACTCTCTAAATTTATCCCAGCATGTCAAATTCCTAGACCTCTTCCCATATAGAGCCTCGTATGGTGTCATTTTAATTCATGAAATGATGTTTTTTCATAGGATAACTCAATTAGGTGAAGGTATTGATCCCAATATACTTGTAAATCCATTGAACATGATATTAGTATATCATTTAGAGTTTGAATAGTACTTTTAGAATGAAAATCTATCTGAGGGTGGTAAGTTATAAGGACTCAGCCTTAAAAATTACATATTCAAGGGGATTTTAACTATAATTCATATTATATCATTCCCAAAGATCTTTTAGGTTTAGAGTTTTAGAGAAGAAGGGCAAACTTTCACAGATTAAATCTATATATTATAATTTGAAACTTCTATGAAGTATCCATTTTTTTCATAAAACAAGGATCTTTAAGATAAATCATTATTTATTTTCCTAAAAAATATTCACAACATTAATCTTGGATTCTTATTTTATCTAACTTGTACTTAAACCCTATAAAAAAATTTTAAAACATGGGATGAACATAAAAAACTCACTAATGTGCATAAAAAAGGAAACAAATTTTTAGTACATTTATACTTACCAACACATGAAATAATTTTAAAAACATTACACTTCTCACCCTTAAAAGTAATATAAACTTTCCCCAATAACTTACTTTGCATAAAAATGAGATTTCCGTAAAACAAAGAAAGAATAAATAAAGCATTTAGGTAAATTGGGGCATCATTTTGTTATCATACTTACTTATGACTTAACCCATATGGCTACTATATAATTTTTAACCCTCACAACTACCATAAAATAACTCATATGGTTATACTTGGATGTAACAATCATATTTACACTTGGAATTACCATCATTGTAAAATTCCAACATATCTGATGAATTGTAAGGATATCATAGACCCACCCATATTTTATTCATAACATAACCACCCATCATCATTAACAATTCCCAATAACCAAAACATGATCATAAAACATGAATACGTGCATCATAAAAACATTCCTTGAGGAAAATCACTTATTTTACAAGAATAATGAGCAAATATAAAGGAAAATATTTTCCTTAAAAATAACCATGTAATCTTGTAAAGGATGCTTAAAAACAGTAAGGAATCATGAAAGTGGGAAATTTATCTCATTCTGTATAAGATAAAAAACATTCTTTTTCAATTTTGTAAAAAGATACATTAAAGTGGACTTTTAAAGGAAATTCTCTTACCTTATGTCTGAATGCATTCTTCACTTGTACTTAATGTTAGGTATAATCAAATTATATTCATTAAATACTTAATTCATAACCGTTGACACATATATTTTATTTATTATAGTTTTAATAACTTTATTTATGACCATTTTAATGAGTTATAATGATAAAAATCTTCGTTTCAGGAGCATTTGTTTCATGGTTTCATGCTTGGTTAAATTGTTTATATTTAGTGATGTTCTTATCAAACGGTAATATTACTCTAGAAGTGATATTATTTGGTATTAATTAACCTCCATAAGTTTAAATTTTCACATATATAATTTTTATTTCTAACATGAGGATGATTCATTTGATAAAATTTTAATGATAATTGTTTAGTTTATTTTGGCTGTCTTTCCAACTATCATAAATTTGTTTCATTTAATTTAATAACATATTTATATATTAATAATATAATGATAAATAAGTTATAATATACTTATTTAAATATTAATTAACCATAAAAATAGTTTTATTACCATCCTTTATGGCGGTAATAGGAAACAAAAACTCATTATCCATGGAGATGGTAAACCACCATAATTTGGATGACGGTTTTGTTTCTTTAAATAAGAGGAGATGAGAAATAGTGTAGACAGAAGTTATTCCATTATAAATGTAAAATTATAGTATACACATGATACTAGAGTTATTATTCCTTTATTGATTAATGAGTATAGGAGAAGATAGAATAAGAAAATAAATTAAAAAAAAGTACTTTGAGAATGTTACCTCTTGAATATCACCTCATTGAAATATCTCTTTAGGAACATGGAATCGGTCTTTTTATAAGACCATAACATCTAAAATGTGGATAGAGAATTGTAGAATATAATTTTTCATAGTATGGTCAATCTATAAGGATCAAGGTGGTGAGATTAAGTGAAGGGGTGCCCTTTTATAACTGAGGTGATGGGAACTTTATGAATTTCTCAAAAGATTAAATTAAAATAAATTCATTTTCTATCCAAATACAACCAAAAGGATATGGATTAGAATAAAATATAATATAAGGTTTTAATATCATCAAACAATAGATTTTAGACAATTTTTTGTCTTATTTTAAACCTTGTATTTTTGATTAACCCATAGTTAACCTATTTTAATTTTAACTATGATAAAAAATATTTTAATATTAAAAGTTTGTAATTTTTACTTATATGGTGTCAATTGGACCAAAACTGACCAATTTATAAAATACAAGACCATATCATAATCAATTTTTATTTTTTAAATATTTTTATGATTTATTAAATTATTTAATGAAATATTATTTTCATAAAATATCAGTAGTGTCAATTTTGACAATATTTATTACTTTGACTTTAAGAAAATCAAGAAAACAATATATCTTAAAAAAATAATTTAACATAAAAATAATATATAATAATAATTTATAATGTTTCTGGAGTACCTTAATTAAGTAAAATTATATTTCTTTTAATATTTTTAATATCATTTATTTGATTTTTCATTTTATTTAATAATTACTCAATCAGCGTTGTGTAAGAATTTAGGGTAGTTATTTAATTTATAAAAATTATAAATAAATTAACATTATGAAGATAAATCTTTTATATTTTAAAATAATACTTATAGTCTAGTATATCTTCTATTTAACCCCATATTAAAAATATTATACTTATTAAAAATAAGAGTCTGACATTTTGTCACTTTCTATGATTTTAATAATATCTAGGTCATTTCTTGGACAAGTGTCCATTAAATATCTCAATTTCAAACATTAGGTTTTAAGGTTTGATTTAAATTCATTCAATAACAATTATATTGAAAATTTATGGCCTTATTATATATTTTTAATCCTAATTAACACATTTTACCCTTTACAACGGTAATAAATTTTACAATAATCACTATTTATATTAACCAAAAATAAAATGGAATTAATTAACAAATTTGAACTTCATAAATTTAAATATTTATTTTATTTTATATAATTCAAAACATATAATATTCATAATTTTATTGAAAATTAAACTATCAAAATGGAATTAAAAATAGTTTTTTAGAAAAATGCCCTTTTTAATATAAAATGTTTTTATACTAAATTCAAGTATAAAATCCATATAAAAAAATTATAATTGGGTTAAAAAAAATTGAAATTAAACTAATTAAAAATGAAAACTAATCTAGAAAATAATTTCACGTTTAAAATAAAACACATTTTAAAAAAATGGAATTTTTCACTATTCACTGAAAAGTCAATATTTTCACAAAATTCTAAAAATATCATTGTAAGATTATTTTTACTTTATGAATTAAAAAATGGAATTAATTTTTTCAAATTAAAATTTTATAATTATAAAATAAGAAATTAGTTTAATAAAACTAGTTTAATAAAAAAAAGTTCATTTTTTATTTTAAGAATTACTTAATGTATTTATAATGAATTTAACTATTTAACTCCAAAATGAAAACAAATTATTCTATAAGTACCATGGTTGTTAAATTATCTGTACAAATCCCTCTTTTTAAAGTGAATCATCACTATTTTATTTGCTTATTAAATAAGTTAGGATACCTTTCCCTCATAGCATTTTCCGATTCCTATGTTGTTTCCTTAACCATATGATTTCTCTAGAAAACCTTAAATTGGTGAATCTTTTTCCATAAAAATTGATATCTACGATCAATAATCTGAATAGTCTAATGATCATAATAAATGTTCTCTTCTAACTGAACTACCTCAGGGATAAATATATGAGATGAATTTGGTGCATATTTCCTTAACATCGAAACATGAAATACAGTGTGTACCTGAGATAAACTCGGAGACAAGGAGACTCTATATGTGACTGATAAAACTTTCTCTAGGATTTCATATTATCCAATGAACCATTTACTTTTATTTCCATTCATACTAAAATAGATAACACTTTTCAATGGAGATATTTTTAGAAAACAAGATCACCTACCTCGAATGAAAGGCATTTCCTTATGTTATCTGGATAACTTTTCTACCTTCTTTGAATTGTCCTTATATATTGTTGGATTATCTTTACTTTCTCAGCAACTTTATCTACTAATTCTGGTCCCATCATCTTCTATTAACCTAATTCATCATAAATTGTTGGAGTTTGACACCACTTTACATAAATTCCTCAAAAGGTTTCATCTATCTACTGAAATTAAAATTTTTTATTATAAAAAAACTAAAATAAAGAATGATATTGATCAAAAATCCCAAGATAATCCATTGAAGAGGCTCCAAGTATATCCTATAATGACTGAATTGTTCACCCGGTCTATCCATTTGATCAAGGATGAAAAGTAGTTCTGAAATTAAATTCAGTACCTAATAACTTCTAAAGGCCTTTCCAAAAATAAGAATTGAACCTCGGATCAAGGTCTGATGTAATAGAGATAGGAAATCCATGTAACCGGACTATCTATTTTAGGTAAAATCAAAAAAATATGATCTGAATACATAGTATCTCAAAAAGAAGGAAATTTTTAGATTTAGTTATTCAGTCAACAATAAACCAAATTGTATTGTTACCTCAAGAAGTCTTTGGTAGTCCCACTACAAAATAAGTAGATATATTTTTCCATTTCCACTCTAGAAATGATAAAGGATGAAGCATCCCCTTCAGTAATTTTTGTAATTATTTAACCTTTTGAAAAGTCAAACATTTCATGGTGAAGTCATAAATATCTCTTATCATTCAATCCCACTAGTAATACTCCCAAATATCTCTATACATATTAGTACTACCAAGTTGAATCGAAAACAGAGAACTATGAGATTCAAATAACAATTCCCTCTTTATCTATAAATTACAAGGCACACATAACCAATTTACAAATCTCAAGACATATTCTTTGTCAACATTAAATTTTGTAAACTTACCCTTCTTAACCAATTGTACATTTTTATATAACTCGTAGTATTCCTTCTAGGCTTTCTTAATTCTCTTGGATAAAGATGATTTCACTAACATAAGAAACCAAACAGAGGAATTTCTTGCACCCATAACTTCCAAACTAAAATTCGTGAAATCATTAATCAACTGGCCATGTTCTACAAAAAACATGGTTAATAAAGTATAAATTTTTTAACTCAAGGAATCTGACCCTTGTTTTTCTTTTCCAGGATAGTAATTGATTGTGTGATTATAATCCTTTATCTATTACAACCATACTCTCATCCTCATGTTAAATTATTTCAGAGTTAATATATACTTCAAACCTTTATTATCAAAACATATTTCACAGTTTTCTCTATATAGGTGATTCCTTAAAATTTTTAAAGAAAAAACCACAGTAGTTAATTCCAAATCATGTGTAGGATAACTTAACTCATAAATTTTTATTTGTCTTGAAGCATAAGAAATTACCTGACCATTCTACATTAGAAAACAACCAATTACCTTCAAGGAAGAATCACTGTAGATAATAAACCCACTATTTCTTGAGGGTAGTTCCACAACTAGAGCGTTCACCAATCTCATTTTGAATTCCTGAAAACAATCATCACATAATTTTTTATAGATAAATTTAACCCTTTTGTGTTAACCTGTTTAGTGGGATAGATAAACGTGCAAAGTTTTCAATAAACCATCAGTTATATCCTATCAATCCAAGAAAAAATCAAATCTTTTCTTGGATATTTCTTCTATGGGAAACCATTCTAAACAGACATAATTTAGATGAAGAAACACGATAATCTTTAAATTATATATCAATTAAATGTAAACATAAAGTAAAATATTTTAGTGGTATACTATTAACATTATCCTAACCTTTAAAGTTATCTAATCCCTGCTCTGATACCAACTATAAGGACCCAGTGTTAAACATTATATATTTTAGTGAATTTTAACTATAATTCATATTCTATCATCCCCAAATATATTTTATGTTTAGAGTTTTAGAGAATTAGGAAAACATTCACAAATTAAATCCATACATTACAATTTGAAACTTCTACACAATGTCTATTTATATTATAAAACAAATATATATAAAATAAAACATGAATTATTTTCAGGAAAAATATTCATAACATTTATCTTGGATTATTATTTTCTTTTACCCATCCTTAAACCCTATGAAAGAAAATCTAAAACAGGGGATAACCACAAAAATATTATAAAGGGAATGAAAAAATAAGTAAATAAACAGTTATTCCATGAATACTTATAAACACATCAAATCATTTTCACAAATTTATAATTATCACTATTAAAAGTAACATAAACTTTCCTTGATAAATTACTTTATGAAAACAAGAGATTTCCATAAAAAACATGAATAAATAAACCGTTTAGGTAAATTAAGGTATAATTTTCTTATCATACTTAATTATGAAGTCACCCTCACAGCTACCATATTATTTTTAACCCTAACAGCTACCATAAAATAACTCTTATAGTTGTACTTGGATGTAATCATCAATGTTACACTTGGAATAACCATCACGGTCAACTCCCAACATACCCAATTTATTAGAAGTATATCATAGACCCACCCATATTTGGTTTATAATAGAACCACCCATAATCATAAATAATACCCAATAACAAAAATATAATCCAAAAACATGAATACTTACATCATAAAAACATTCATTTAGTAAAATCACTTATTTTAAAAGAATACAGCATAGGAAACAATTATTTGAAAAAAATAATTTAATCTTTTAAAATATAATTCAAAATAATGAGGTTTATTAAAAACATACAAATCCACTCATTCCTTATAAGTTAAAAATTATTTTTGAATTTTGAAAAAAGATACATTAAAGATTTTTTTAAGGAAAGTCTTTTATCTTATGTATGAATGTGCTCTGATCATGTTATTAATATTCTGAAAAATAAAATTAGATTCATTAATTACCTAATTAATAAACAATTACACATATATTTTATTTATTATAACTTTTTTATGTATTTTTATAGCCATTTCAATGAGTTATTGAGACCAAAGTCATCGTTTTAGGAGCATTCATTTCATGGTTTCATGGTTGGTTAACTTGTTTATATTTGTGGATATTCTTTTAAAATGGGAATAGTAAACTAAAAGTGATATTAAATGGTATTCATGCACATACATATGTTTAAATATTACCATATATCATTCTTATTTCTAACAAGAGGATGATTCATTTGATAAAACATTAATATTAATTGTTTAGTTTATTTTGGTTATTTTTTGGATCAACAAAAATTTGTTTCATTTTATTTAATATATTATCTATATATTAGTTACAAAATATGAAATAGGTTAAAATATAATTATTTAAATCTTATTTAACCGTAATAATATTTTTATGACCATACTTAATGGAAATAGTGGAAAATGAAAACTTATTATCCATGGAGACGGTAAACCGCCATAATTTGGACAATAGTTTCATTTCTGTGAATAATAGGAGATGAGAAAAAGTATGGATATAATAATTAACATTATAAATATGAAATTAAAATATATACATGATACTATATTTACTATTCCTTTATGGGTGAATTATGTGAGGAGAAGATATAAGAATAAAAAAAATTAAAAAAAATAGTTTGAGAATGTTACCTCTTGAATATTACTTCCTTGAAGAATTCCTTTAGGAACTTAGAATTGGTATTTTTGTGAGATTGTTACCTCAAAAAGGTGTATATGTAAGTTTATAAGAGAATTTGGAAAATTATAGTCAAGAGAGAAGGCATGAGGTGGTGAAATGAAGTGAAGGAAGGGGTGCCCTTTTATAATTGAGGTGAGGGGCACTTTAAAAAATTCAAAACATATTAAATTATAATAAATTCATTTTCTACCCAAATAACACCAAAAAAACATGGATTTTAAGATAATATAATATAAGTTTCTAATATTATCAACCAATATATTTTAGAAAAATATTTATCTTATTTTAAACCTTATCATTTTGATTAACCCATAGATAACATATTTTAATTTTAATTGTGGTAATAAATATTTTAATATTAAAAATGTTATAATTTTTACTTATATTGTCTCAATTAGATCATAAATGACCAATTTATAAATTTTTCAACAATATCATAATCAATTTTTATTTTTTAAATATTTTTATGATTTATTAAATAATTTAATAAAATATAATTTTCTTAAAATATCATTAGTGTTAGTTTTTACACTATTCATTACTTTGACTTTAATAAAATCAAGACAACAAGATATATTCAAAAATATAATTTAATACACTCCTAATATGTCATAATTATCTATAAAATTCTGGGAGTTCCTTAATTACTTCTAATTATAGATCTTTTAACATTTTTAATATCATTTATATTATTTTTAATTTAATTGATTAATTACTACATCAGAGTTGTGTAAGAGTTTAGGGTAATTATTTAATTTATAAATATAATAAATAAATTAAAATTAATAATATAAATATTTTATATTTCAAATTAATATTTATAGTCAAGCATATATTCTGATTAACCCCATATTATAAATATTATACTTACTAAAAATAAGAGTGTGAGATTCTGTTATAATCTTTGATTATAAAAATATTTAAAACATTTTCACATATGAGTGTCCATTAAATAACTCAATTTTAAACCTTATGTGTTAAGATATAATTAAGTTCATCCAATAATGATTATTATAAAAAATTATGGCCATGTTATTTATTTTTATTCTAGATTAACACATTTTATCCTTTACTTAGGAAATAAATTTTACCATAGTCACTATTCATGTTAACCAAAAATAAAAGGGAATTAATTAACAAATTTTAACTTAATGAATATAAATATTTAATTAATTTTATATAATTTAAAATAAATAAGTTTCAGAATTTAATTTAAAATTAAACTAGAAAATCTCAATGAAAAATTGTTTCTCGGAAAAATGGCCTTTTAAAAATATAAAATATTTTTATTCTAAATTCAAGTATAAAATCCTTTATAAAAATCATAATTGAATTAATATAATTGAAATTGAACTAATGAAAATTTAAAACTAATCCAAAACATAATTTCACGTTTAAAATGAAATACAAATTTGAATAATCAATATTTTTCGTTATTCACTGAAAATCAATATTTTCAAAAAATTATCAAAAAATAATTATAAGATTATTTTTACTTATTGAATTAAAAATGGAATTAATTTATTCAAATTAAAAATTCTATAATTTGAAAATAATAAATTATTTTAATAAAACTATTTCCACTTTTATTTTAATAATTACTTAATATATTTGTAATGAATTTAACTATTTAATTCTAGAATAAAAACAAATTATTCTATAAGTACCAAGGTTGTTACATAAGAAATATTGAAATTCATTTCTGTATTCAATGCTTTCTGAAGGATTCTCCAAAACCTTGAGGTAAAACTCAAATCTCAATCAGATACAATAGAGAGTGTCACTTCATGCAGTCTTACCACTTATCTTATATATATCTTATCGAGTTGGTCAAGAGATAAATATTCCTTGATGGAAATGAAATGTGTTGATTTTGTAAGATGATTTACTACCACCCAGATGAATTTATTTTCATATGGTGTCCTGGGGAGTCCTACAATAAAAATCATGGTTATGTTTTCTCATTTCCATACTGGTATGGGAAATGGTTTTATCAAACCTTTATAATTTTATCATTCCTCTTTGACTTATCGGCATACCAAGCATCGAGATGAAAGCTTTGAAATATCTCTCTTAATGTTATCCCATCAAAAAAATTTCTTCAAATCTCTTTACATCTTATTGATTCAGGGATTAATAGAGAAGTGTGAGCTATGAACATCATCCATAAGTTCTCTATTCATTCTTGGTTTTTATGGGACACTTTTCCAAGTTCCAAACCATATAACCCCATCTTTAGTAAGGTTGAAGTCTGGAATATTCCTTACCTTATTCTATAGAATATTATCATCTTCTTTAGCCTCTTTTATCATCACAATAATGGATGTTTGGACAATAATTTGATAAATTTAGGATAATTATCCTTTGATTATTTCCATATCAATCCTTTGCAAGTCTAAGAATATTGGATCCATTGAAATCCTCATCATGGATAGAGTTTCAAGATACTTTCTACTAAGAGCATCTTCCACTTTGTTTACTTTCCAAGGATGGTAATGGATTGAGAAATCATAATACTTGATTAGATCTAACAAAATGTTTTGTCACATATTAAGATACTTTTGTGTGAATATATACTACGAATTTTATGTTCTGTATATATATCACAATTCTCCCTATAGATATAATTCTTCTAAATTTTTAACACAAAGATCTCTGCATATAATTTTATATCATGAGTTGGGTATCTCTTCTCATGGATCTTTAGTTTGTGGGAGGCATATTTTGGATCATAATATTTTATAATGGCTACAAGAGGATGGTGAATTGTAGTTTAAAAAATTAAACTAATACAAAACCAAAAAACTACCTTAATTAAAAATATCAAACTCAATAATCATCTGATGATCAGTCTGTTTGTATTAGATTAAAAGATCATCTAATAAAATAGATTTTTTAATCAGGATTATAGATAGTATGAAAAAATAAATATTAGAAAAATTATTAAAACAAACATTCCAATGTAAATTTCATAGTGGAATATAAAACTTTTTGAATCAATTAATATAAAATCTTATTACAAAGTAAGAATGACTTACAAACTTTATAAAAATAATTCTACTCTTTAAACTTTAGAGTTAAGGATGTCAAAAATCATGATTTAAGATATAAAAAACTTTGAACCTAACTTTAAAGGTCTATCTTTACAAATCAAGAAATACCTTGATAAGAATATCAAAATAACTATGACTTCTAAAAAAATGGAATCCCTTGATATGATAATAAGTGTTTGAAGTGCCCAGATCAGTGTGAATCACTGAGAGGGGGAGGGGGTGAATCAGTGATCCTTTAAAACTTTTTACTAATTGATTCTTTATCAATTAAACCTCTATGGCTTGTTAAGGCCTCGATCCACTCTTCTTGTATCTCTCAGCCTTTCCTCGAGTGATGCAGTAAATGTAAAGGCACATGACACAAGGATTTACAAGGTTCGGAACCAAAGGCCTACGTCCTTGCCATGTTGGTTATACGCCCCAACATGGTATCTCCATTATAATCTATTAGTATTACAATGGTCGATACAGAGTCCCATTGTATCTCTCCTGAGTCCCACAGGAGGGTCTTTATACTGCGTCCCAAAGTGTTACCAGAGTCCCACTGGCCTGCTCCAGAATCCCACTGAAGACTTCTTCCACCCTGAGTCTCACAGGGGGATTCTTCTGGCTCCTCGAGTCACATGAGTAGCTCTTCTTCTCTTTAAGTTCTTCAAGTATCCTCAACAGCCTGGGATAAAGGCTGTTGGCCTTGCTCTCTTCTTCTGCTCACTTATGGTGAACAGGGCTTCTCTTCTTGCTCAGGGATTATCTCCTTCTTCTTAGGATGACCTAGCCACTCTCTTTAAGAATCTTTAACAGCCTCCGATAAGGTCTGTTGGTCATGCTCAAGACTTCTGATCACTTCTGTTGATCAGGCACTTCTCAATCACTGAAAACTCAGCCAAATAATGTCTTTCACTTTAGCTTGGCTTCAGTCTCACTTCAACACAACTTCATGCACTGAGTGCATGGCATCTCTTCATCCTCATGCACTGATATCATGGATTCTCAATAATCTTCAAGAACTTCCGGTCTTGGTCAACTCAAATGCACACAACCAGATTTGATCTTGTTCACATGTGCATGTGCATGCATGCAAGCATGCACTCCCCTTATTCTTCTCTTGGTGCAATAAACCCAAAAAGGGTGTAACACTATTTATCACACACCTTCTTACTTCCTTCACACACTTTGTTCTTTTTTTCACACACTTAAAAGTGTGGTATAGTTTAGTGTGAGAGTCTTTCACTTCTTCTTTTAAGTGTGAACACTTCATTTTGCACAAACACTAAGGTTCGGCCTATTTGCCACTTTTTCACACACTTCTTTAACTTTTTCACACACATGAGCTTGGCCTATTCTTTGTTTCTTAAACACGCACAAAGTGTCGTCTTCCACTCCTCCTTGCACACAACCCGTAGGTGTGCACTCACTTGGCTAGGGTGTATTATCCTTAAGCACAAACACACCCAAGTTGTGTAATTCACATCACCCAAACCTCATGCCAATATGAAGGCGTGCAAGGTGTGTGGCCTATCTTCCTCAACACTGCCGCGCAGGGTACCAAGTCGCGCAAGTGTGCAATGTGAAACACCGCGGGCGCACAAGTGCAACACCGCGGGGCGCACAGGTGCTACTGCTGCGGGCACAAGAAGGGCGTGCAAGTGCGCTGCCCAACTTCTTCTGTCGCACAAGGGGTAGCGCGTAGGGGCCTCTCCCTTTCTCTTCTTTCATGAAAGAGGTGTGAAAAGGAACACACGAAGCCAGGAATGGCTTTGGGATGCTTCGTCGCGCAAGTGGGTTGCGCAGAGATTCTTACCTCACTGGGCACAGAGGCTTTGCGGGACTTCTCTCTTCGGAGGATCAGCAAGCATTTCAAGCACCTCGGGTGCTCCTTTTATAGGCGAGGAAAGCCTCGGCCCATCCGCGTGATACAACTTTGAATCCCTGAGATTTTTGGGCGTTCAATATTTTCAAAATCTTTATTTTTATCCTCTGTTTCATGCGGGTCTTCATTTATGCCCTTTACTCGTCATGCATGTGCATTTGAACATTTTCATGGCCTCATGCAAAGAATCAACATCACATCGGCACGTCCGGTTGCTTCATCCTTCTTCGCAATTATCCATAAATTTCATGCACACCCATTTTTAGGCATGGATGTGTTCGTTGTGGCCTAACAATCATCAAGGACACCTCACTTCGATCAATGGAGGTCGGGAACTTGAAACCATCTCACGGGAGGGCCTCTGGTACATGGCGAGGCAGCGGGGAGGACACGGTGTGCCTTCATCTGGCTAGAGGTAGACGATGACTCTTCCGCCATTGGATCCTGCGAATAAATGACCCCCAATGGTCTGGATTAGATCGTGGAGCACGAGATTAGATGAGCGGCTCGGATTAGACGTGGGATCGCTTGGACGACTCAGATCTGTTCCGCGGTGAAATTTTTCGTCCCACATTGAAATGGGCCACGGAATTCTCGCGTTTATCAAACTCCGCGTCCCTGCCACAGCTCAATTGAACTCCTCCCCTCTCGGTGCCGCCCCGCACCGAGTTCTTCTTGCGGGTGTGCCACTGGCGCCCATCATGCTTCCTTCGGGCGCGCTCCTGCGCCCACGCTGTGCAGGCCTAACCCTTGCGTGGCCTAGGGCTTATACACGGCCCTTCCTCTCGGGATGGCCCCATGGGATCCCCCTTGGGCGTGGCGACCTTGAGTCCCCACATGTTCCTTGGGGTTGAACCCTTGGTGGCTTTCTTTTTGCTTGAATAAACACTAAGTATACAAGTACTCCGTGTAAAATACCAAATGCCACAACTCTTCTTCTTCGTTTCTTCCCTTCTCTTATTCATTAGAATTCCACAAATCTCCTCAACATATATTCATTACTTAGGAGGAAAATTCTTGAAGGTTCATCATCAACTGAACTCCTTAATCAAACATAGTCTTCAATGTTCTTCATTGATCTAATCAGAGATCAAGTTGGATCTTCTTCAGATTCACATGCACTAAGTGATAGTGCATGGACTTCATTAATCCACCTCATCCACTTAGAACTTGTGGATGGATCTTCTTTAACTCCTCGTGAATTGTCAATACAATGCATGGTCTTCTAACATTGTGATGGAATTGTATCCAGTTGATACAAGTTCTTTGAACTTAAAGATCAGCTCATCAATCGTCTGATGTAATGATGCTCCTTCATCATTCATTCTTCAAGTGTTTTCACTTAGTATCACCTTGATACAAGTATTGAAACATTAAGAACAGCTCTACAATCGTCTGATATCACTAGAGAATGTTTCAACCATCATCTCCTATGTCACTTAGTGAAGCTCCTAAGTGACATGCCTCTAAGTTCCATGGCCATTCTCCATTCCTCACCAATACCATCACATACTTTGTCATTCACATATTGAAACTCCTTGACTTCCATTTATTCCATGACAACAACATACCTCATTGACAACAAATGCAACACAGTGCACTTCAATCTCCCCCTTTGTATTTGTTATCAATACACTTCTTCAGCACATATGAATGGGTCAATATGTGTGCCAATCTTTTCTCCCCCTTATTGGTAATCAAATGCAAAGATGTGGTGTGGTTCACTTTCAAAAATCTCTTCCTCCCTTAGAAAATCATTTTCTTCAAAATCACTAAGAGAGGCATGATGTCACATGTTCTCTTTAGAAAAGAACCTTTAGTAGATCAACTCTAAGTCTACGTGGGCTAACCCGGTGTAGAAAACAAGAGTGATGTAACCAAGGAACTCAATGTTGTCCAAAATTCACTGTACATGTGAGATCATGCTTCAAGGGGTTTGAAATTTTTCAGACATATCAATGAATTTCTAAATCCTGCACATACTTCATAAAACTCATTAGAAAGTTCAGGTGCAAAGATAAAGCTTCCCCTTTCAACCATTTGTCTTCAATCAATACTCCCCCTTAATTGTCATGATGAATAAAATTAAGAAACAAGGGATGAAAGTATGATTGGAATACCTTAACTTTTCTCAAGATGGTATTAAATCTCAGAATCCCATATTCTACAGATTGGCTCCCCCTCAAGGGGTGCACTCCATTCTGTCCAAACCACTCTTCTGATGAGAATGATCATCATCTTCAATTCCGTGAAATGTTAGCACATGTAAATACAGGTGGTTAGGGAATAAGATGGAACCTCCTTGGTTCATCAATGTGAACAACAAGGTTGAGAAGATTCTCTCAACCGAGATGTCCCATTTTCACCATTCTTCATACTTGCACATTTGATCTTCAAAGATGTTTGTGATGGTGTGGATCTCAACACCTCTTTAACTTCTTTGTGTGTGACTCCTCTATTTCTAGGTGCCTTCTAAGCACTAGAGTCTCCTGGTGCAATCTTCATTCTTTTGAAGAATCCCTTCTGAGCTGGAATGTATATCATGCATTTATCACTAGTATGTCCTGCTTGATTGCACCTCACACACAAAACTTGATCTTCATGTGAAATATTTTTCTTTCCTTTTGCCTTAGCTATTGCCAGTGCTTTATCTTCAGCTCTCTGCAGCTCTCTGGAAAGTTGCAACTGATTAGGACATATGACTAACAAGTCAGTTGGAAGTGAGGCCTCAGTTTTGGAAATTCCACATGGTTCTTTTGATGCTGTTAAGCTACCTTCTTTAGGCAACATATTTTCAATCAATCCCTTCTGCTTCTTCTGGATTGATTGTCTTTTTGAGTCCAGTTTTCTTCTATTCAGTTCCATGGCTTGTTCACAAAGATCCATGGTGTGTCCTTTCTTTCCACAGTAGAAGCATGTTTTCTTGGTGGTCCTTCTAGATGTATCACCCTTCTTGGATTTAGACTCCAAGTACTTCTTGTCCTTTTTCAAAACCTTCTTGGGAGTATCTTCAACTTTCTTCTTACTTCCCAAGGATTCCATTTTAGCTAGGTTCAGTGATCTTGTCTTCTTTTTAGCTCTGGATACAATTGGAGATTGACATGTATCTTTTTGACCACTTTTGCAAACATCCCAGATGTTGTCAATTAATCCAAATCTATTTGCAGTAAATAGATGTCTTTGGACCTGTGGATGCTGCTTCTTTCCTTCTGGCTTGCTCCCCCTTGGCATGGACTTCCTTTGTGCTTTCACATTGAGAGGATTGTACCAACAATCATTTTCACAATGCCCATACTTGTTATAACACCAACATTGACCCACAAATCTTGACTTTTTGATTCCTTCTGGTTGTTGGGTACTTTTCTTGACTTGTTGTGTTGTTTCAGGAGAGATCTCTTTCTCCATTGTCTTCATCCATACTTGTTTGGAGTTATTCTTCCATCCTGCACTTTTTGTGGAAACATATTTAGAAACATGAGTACAAGATAGGATGGATGGTACCTTATTTTTAGAATTTTTTGCCCTTTTATTAGAGGATGTCTTTCTTTTAGAATCATCCTGCTCAATGCATACTTGAGTAGCAACATTTCTTCTTTCAGCTGACTGGGAGGCTTTGGCTTTGGGTGATTTCTGATTTTTCAATATCACCTCCAGTTCTAAGCATTTCATATTGAGGGAGTTCTTCTCATCCTCAATAGTTCTTAGCCTTCCTTCCCAACTTTCTACCAGCTGTTTCATCTGGACTTCATGCACTTTCTTCATTTCTTGCAATGAATTTTCCAGCTCCTACACCCTTTTGACTTTCTCTTCTAGTTGAGCATCTTTGACAACCATTGAAACTCTATGCAATTTTTCCAGTGCATGGAAAACTTCTTTGATCATTGTCTTAAATAATTATTTCTCAGAAAGGCTTCTTTGCAATTCTTCACATGTATCTTCATATCTTTCATTGAAAAGAGAAACTATTTCATCCTTAGCCTTCACCAGCTTTCTGAGAGTGTTGGTTATGCTAACCCTTTTTGCCAATTGATCTTCCATAGAATTGGATTCTTCTTCTAGATGTAATTTTTCTTCTTGAAGAACAAGGATGCCTGTAGTAATACACATTGCCACTTCCTTGGGGACTGTCTTCTGAAGATATTTGAGTGCATTTTGAAGATCATTCATTTTTTCAACTTCATCACAGCTAGGAAAGGCTTTCTTCATCTTCTTTGCATGTTTCTTCTTCCTGTTTTTCAGAGTCTTGGCAGATATCTCCATTTGAGGGTATTCACTCACTTTCTCAAATATTCACTTCATAAAGACTCCCTTGGATCTTTTAGAGGTAACCTCCCTCTAATACCAATTGAAGTGCCCAGATCAGTGTGAATCCCTAAGAGGGGGAGGGGGTGAATCAGTGATCCTTTAAAACTTTTTACTAATTGATTCTTTATCAATTAAACCTCTATGGCTTGTTAAGGCCTCAATACACTCTTCTTGTATCTCTCAGCCTTTCCTCGAGTGATGCAGTAAATGTAAAGGCACATGACACAAGGATTTACAGGGTTTGGCACCAAAGGCCTACATCCTTGCCATGTTGGTTATACTCCCCAAATGGTTTCTCCATTATAATCTGTTAGTATTACAATGGTTGATACAGAGTCTCACTGTATCTCTACTGAGTCCCACAAGAGGGTCTTTATACTGCATCCCACAGTGTTACCAGAGTCCCACTAGCCTGCTCTAGAATCCCACTGAAGACTTCTTCCACCCTGAGTCTCACAGGGGGCTTCTTCTGGATCCTCGAGTCACATGAGTAGCTCTTCTTCTCTTTAAGTTCTTCATGTATCCTCAACATCCTGGGATAAAGTTTGCTGGCCTTGCTCTCTTCTTCTGCTCACTTTTGGTGAACAAGGATTCTCTTCTTGCTCAGGGATTATCTCTTTCTTCTTAGGATGACCTGGCCTCTCTTTTTAGGAATCTTCAACAGCCTCTGATATGGTCTGTTGGTTGTGCTCAAGACATCTGATCACTTCTGTTGATCAGGCTCTTCGCAATCAATGAAAACTCAGCCAAATAATTTCTTCCACTTCAGCTTGGCTTCATCCTCACTTCAACACAACTTCATGCACTGAGTGCATGGCATCTCTTCATCCTCATGCACTGACAGCATGGATTCTCAATAATCTTCAAGAACTTCCGGTCTTGGTCAACTCAGATGCACACAACCATATTTGAGCTTATTCACATGTGCACGTGCATGCATGCAATCATGCACTCCCCTTCTTCTTCTCTTGGTGCAATAAACCCACAAAGGGTGTAACACTATTTAGCACACACCTTCTTACTTCCTTCACACACTTTGTTCTTTTTTTTTCACACACTTAAAAGTGTGGTATACTTTAGTGTGAGAGTCTTCCACTTCTTCTTCTTAGTGTGAATACTTCATTTTGCACAAACACTAAGGTTCGGACTATTTGTCACTTTTTCACACACTTCTTTCACTTTTTCACACACATGAGCTTGGCCTCTTCTTTGTTTCTTAAACACCCACAAAGTGTCGTCTTCCACTCCTCCTTGCACACAACCCGTAGGTGTGCACTCACTTGGCTATGGTGTATTATCCTTAAGCACACACACACCCAAGTTGTGTAATTCACATCACCCGAACCTCCTGCCAATATGAAGGCGTGCAAGGTGTGCGGCCTATCTTCCTCAACACTGTCGCGCAGGGTACCAAGTCGCGCAAGTGTGCAATGTGAAACACCGCGGGCGCGCAAGTGAAACACTGTGGGGCGTGCAGGTGCTACTGCCGCGGGCACAAGACGGGCGCGCAAGTGCGCTGCCCAACTTCTTCTGTCGCACAAGGGGTAGCGCGCAGGGGCCTCTCCCTTTCTCTTCTTTCGCGCAAGAGGTGCGCAGAGGAACACACGAAGCCAGGAATGGCTTCGGGCTGCTTCGTCGTGCAAGTGGGTTGTGCAGAGATTCTTACTTCGCTGGGCACAGAGGCTTAATGGGACTTGTCTCTTCGGAGGATCAGCAAGCATTTCAAGCACCTAGGGTGCTCCTTTTATAGGTGCGGAAAGCCTCGGCCCATCCGCGTGATACAACTTTGAATCCCTGAGATTTTTGGGCGTTCAATATTTTCCAAATCTTTATTTTTATCCTCTGTTTCACGCCGGTCTTCATTTATTCCCTTTACTCTTCGTGCATGTGCATTCGAACATTTTCATGGCCTCATGCAAAGCATCAACGTCGCCTCGGCACGTCTGGTTGCTTCAGCCTTCTTCACAATTCTCCATACATTGCATGCACACCCATTTGTAGGCATGGATGTGTTCGTTGTGGCCTAACAATCATCAAGGACACCTCACTTCGATCAATGGAGGTTGGGAACTCAAAACCATCTCACGGGAGGGCCTCTGGTACACAGCGAGGCAGCGGGGAGGACATGGCGTGCCTTCAGCCGGCTAGAGGTAGACGACGACTCGTTCGCTGTTGGATCCGGCGAATAAATGACCCCCAAAGGTATGGATTAGATCGCGGAGCGCGAGATTAGATGAGCGGCTCGGATTAGACGTGGGATCTCTTGGACGGCTCAGATCTGTCCCGCGGCGAAATGTTTCGTCCCACATCGAAATGGGCCGCGGAATTCTCGCGGTTTATCAAACTCCGCCTCCCTGCCACAGCTCAATTGAACTCCTCCCCTCTCGGTGTCGCCCCGCACTGAGTTCTTCTTGCGGGCGCGCCACTGGCGCCCATCATGCTTCCTTCAGGCGCGCTCCTGTGCCCACGCTGCGCAGGCCTAACCCCTGCATGGCCCGGGGCTTATACACGGCCCTGCCTCTCAGGCTGGCCCCATGGGATCCCCCTTGGGCGTGGCGACCTTGAGTCCCCACATGTGCCTTGGGGTTGAACCCTTGGTGGATTTCTTTTTTCTTGAATAAACACTAAGTATAAAAGTACTCCGTGTAAAATGCCAAATGCCACAACTCTTCTTCTTCGTTTCTTCCCTTCTCTTCTTCATTAGAATTCCACAAATCTCCTCAACATATATTCATTACTTAGGAGGAAAATTCTTCAAGGTTCATCATCAACTGAACTCCTTAATCAAACATAGTCTTCAATGTTCTTCATTGATCTAATCAGAGATCAAGTTGGATCTTCTTCAGATTCACATGCACTAAGTGATAATGCATGGACTTCATTAATCCACCTCATCCACTTAGAACTTGTGGATGGATCTTCTTTATCTCCTCATGCATTGTCAATACAATTCATGGTCTTCTAACATTGTGATGACATTGTATCCAGTTGATACAAGTTCTTTGAACTTAAAGATAAGCTCATCAATCATCTGATGTAATGATTCTCCATCATCATTCATTCTTCAAGTGTTTTCACTTATTATCACCTTGATACAAGTATTGAAACATTAAAAACAGCTCTACAATCGTCTGATATCACTAGAGAATGTTTCAACCATCATCTCCTATGTCACTTAGTGAAGCTCCTAAGTGACATGCCTCTAAGTTCCATAGCCATTCTCCATTCCTCACCAACACCATCACATACTTTTTCATTCACATATTGAAACTCCTTGACTTCCATTTATTCCATGACAACAACATACCTCATTGACAACAAATGCAACACAGTTCACTTCAATCTCCCCCTTTGTATTTGTTGTCAATACACTTCTTCAGCACATATGAATGGGTAATTATGTGTGCCAATATTTTCTCCCCCTTATTGGAAATCAAATGCAAAGATGTGGTGTGGTTCACTTTAAAAAATCTCTTCCTCCCTTAGAAAATCATTTTCTTTAAAATCACTAAGAGAGGGATGATGTCACATGTTCTCTTTAGCAAAGAACCTTTAGTAGATAAACTCTAAGTCTACGTGGGCTAACCCGGTGTAGAAAACAATAGTGATGTAACCAAGGAACTCAATGCTGTCCAAAATTCACTGTACATGTGAGATCATGCTTCAAGGGGTTTGAAATTTTTCAGATATATCAATTAATTGCTAAATCCTTCACATACTTCATAAAACTCATTAGAAAGTTCAGGTGCAAAGATAAATCTTCCCCTTTCAACCATTTTTCTTCAATCAATACTCCCCCTTAATTGTCATGATGAATACAATTAAGAAACAAGGGATGAAAGTATCATTGGAATACCTTCACTTTTCTCAAGATGGTATTAAATCTTAGAATCCCATCTTCTACAGATTGGCTCCCCCTCAAGGGGTGCACTCTATTCTGTCCAAACCACTCTCCAGATGAGAATGATCATCATTTTCAATTCCCTGAAATGTTAGCACATGTAAATACAAGTGGTTAGGGAATAAGATGGAACCTCCTTGGTTCATCAATGTGAACAACAAGGTTGAGAAGATTCTCTCAACCGAGATGTCCCATTTTCACCATTCTTCACACTTGCACATTTGATCTTCAATGATGTTTGTGCTGGTGTGGATCTCAACACCTCTTTAACTTCTTTGTGTGTGACTCCTCTATTTCTAGGTGCCTTCTGAGCACTAGAGTCTCCTGGTCCAATCTTCATTCTTTTGAAGAATCCCTTCTGAGTTGGAATGAATATCATGCATTTATCACTAGTATGTCCAGCTTGATTGCACCTCACACACAAAACTAGATCTTCATGTGAAATCTTTTTCTTTCCTTTTGCCTTAGATATTGCCAGTGCTTTATCTTCAGCTCTCTGCAGCTCTCTGTCAAGTTGCAACTGATTGGGCCATATGACTAACAAGTCATTTGGAAGTGAGGCCTCAGTTTTGGAAATTCCACATGGTTCTTTTGATGCTGTTAAGCTACCTTTATTAGGAAACTTATTTTCAATCAATCCCTTATGCTTATTCTGGATTGATTGTCTTTTTGAGTCCAGTCTGCTTCTATTCAGTTCCATGGCTTGTTCACAAAGATCCATGGTGTGTCCTTTCTTTCCATAGTAGAAGCATGTTTTCTTGGTGGTCCTTCTGGATGCATCACCCTTCTTGGATTTATACTCCAAGGAATTCTTTTCCTTTTTCAAAACCTTCTTGGGAGCATCTTCAACTTTCTTCTTGCTTACCAAGGATTCCATTTTAGCCAGGTTCAGTGATCTTCTCTTCTTTTTAGCTCTGGATACAGTTGGATATTGACATGTATCTTTATGACCACTTTTGAAAACATCCCAATTGTTGTCAAGTAATCCAAATCTATTTGCAGTAAATAGATGTCTTTCAACCTGTGGATGCTGATTCTTTCCTTCTGGCTTGCTCCCCCTTGGCATGGACTTACTTTGTGCTTTCACGTTGAGAGGATTGTACCAACAATCATTTGCACAATTACCATACTTGTTACAACACCAACATTGACCCACAAATATTGACTTTTTGAGTCCTTATGGTTGTTGGGTACTTTTCTTGACTTGTTGTGTTGTTTCAGGAGAGCTCTCTTTCTTCATTGTCTTCATCCATACTTGTTTGGAGTTATTCTTCCATCCTTCACTTTTTGTGGAAACACATTTAGAAACATGAGTACAAGATGGGATGGATGGTACCTTCTTTTTAGAAGTTGTTGCCCTTTTATTAGAGGATGTCTTTCTTTTAGAATCATCCTGCTCAATGCATACTTGAGTAGCAACATTTCTCCTTTCAGCTGACTGGGAGGCTTTGGCTTTGGGTGATTGTTGATCTTTCAATATCACCTCCAGTTCTAAGCATTTCATATTGAGGGAGTTCTTCTCATACTCAATAGTTCTCAGCCTTCCTTCCCAATTTTCTACCAGCTGTTTTATCTGGTATTCATGCACTTTCTTCATTTCTTGCAATGAATTGTCCATCTCCTTCACCCTTTTGACTTTCTCTTCTAGTTGAGCATCTTTGACAACCATTGAAACTTTGTGCAATTTTTCCAGTGCATGGAAAACTTCTTTAACCATTGTCTTAAAGAATTCTTTCTCAGAAAGGATTCGTTTAAATTCTTCACAAGTATCTTCATATCTTTCATTTCAAAGAGAAACTGTTTCATCCTTAGCCTTTACCAGCTTTCTGAGAGTGTTGGTTATGCCAACCCTTTTTGCCAATTGATCTTCCATAGAATTGGGTTCTTCTTCTAGCTGTAATTTTTCTTCTTGAAGATCAAGGATGCCTGTAGTAATACACATTTCCACTTCCTTGGGGACTGTATTATGAAGATATTTGAGTGCATTTTGAAGATCATTCATTGTTCCAACTTCATCACAGCTAGGACAGGCTTTCTTCATCTTCTTTTCCTGTTTCTTCTTCCTCTTTTTCAGAGTCTTGGCAGATATCTCCATTTGAGGGTATTCACTCACTTCCTCAAATCTGCACTTCATAAATACTCCCTTGGATCTTTTAGAGGTAACCTACCTCTGATACCAATTGAAGTTCCCAGATCAGTGTGAATCACTAAGAGGGGGAGGGGGTGAATCAGTGATCCTTTAAAACTTTTTACGAATTGATTCTTTATCAATTAAACCTCTATGGCTTGTTAATGCCTCGATCTACTCTTCTTGTATCTCTGGGCCTTTCCTCGAGTGATGCAGTAAATGTAAAGTCACAGGACACAAGGATTTACAAGGTTCAGCACCAAAGGCCTACGTCCTTACCATGTTGGTTATATGCCCCAACATGGTTTCTCCATTATAATCTGTTAGTATTACAATGGTCGATACAGAGTCCAACTGTATCTCTCCTGAGTCCCATAGGAGGGTCTTTATACTGCGTCCCACAGTGTTACCAGAGTCCCACTGGCCTACTCCAGAATCCCACTGAAGACTTCTTCCACCCTGAGAAACACAGGAGGCTTCTTCTGGCTCCTCGAGTCACACGAGTAGCTCTTCTTCTCTTTAAGTTATTCAAGTATCCTCAACAGCCTGGGATAAAGGCTGCTGGCCTTGCTCTCTTCTTCTGTTCACTTTTGGTGAATAGGGCTTCTCTTCTTGCTCAGGGATTATCTCCTTCTTCTTAGGATGACCTGGTCTCTCTCTTCAAGAATCTTCAACAGCCTCTGATAAGGTCTGTTGGTCGTGCTCAAGACTTCTGATCACTTCTGTTGATAAGGCTCTTCTCAATCACTGAAAACTCAGCCAAATAATGTCTTTCACTTCATCTTGGCTTCATTCTCACTTCAACACAACTTCATGCACTGAGTTCATGTCATCTCTTCATCCTCATGCACTGACAGCATGGATTATCAATAATCTTCAAGAACTTCTGGTCTTGGTCAACTCAGATGCACACAACCAGATTTGAGCTTGTTCACGTGTGCACGTGCATGCATGAAAGCATGCACTCCCCTTCCTCTTCTCTTGGTGCAATAAACCCACAAAGGTTGTAACACTATTTAGCACACACCTTCTTACTTCCTTCACACACTTTGTTCTTTTTTTTCACACACTTAAAAGTGTGGTATACTTTAGTGTGAGAGTCTTCCACTTCTTCTTCTTAATGTGAACACTTCATTTTTCACAAACACTAAGGTTCGGCCTATTTTTCACTTTTTCACACACTTCATTCACTTTTGCACACACATGAGCTTGGCCTCTTCTTTGTTTCTTAAACACAAACAAAGTGTCGTCTTCCACTCCTCCTTGCACACAACCCGTAGGTGTGCACTCACTTGGCTAGGGTGTATTATCCTTAAGCACACACACACCCAAGTTGTGTAATTCACATCACCCGAACCTCCTGCAAATATGAAGGCGCGCAAGGTGTGCGGCCTATCTTCCTCAAAACTGCCGCGTAGGGTACCAAGTCGTGCAAGTGTGCAATGTGCAACACTGCGGGCGCGCAAGTGCAACACCGCGGGGCACGCAGGTGCTACTGCCGCGGGCACAAGAAGGGTGCGCAAGTGCACTGCCCAACTTCTTATTTCGCACAAGGGGTAGTGTGCAGGGCCCTCTACCTTTCTCTTCTTTCGCGCAAGAGGTGCGCAAAGGAACACACGAAGCCAGGAATGGCTTCGGGCTGCTTCGTCACGCAATTGGGTTGCGCGGAGCTTCTTACTTTGCTGGGCACAGAGGGTTTGCGGGACTTGTCTCTTCAGAGGATCAGCAAGCATTTCAAGCACCTCGGGTGCTCCTTTTATAAGCGAGGAAAGCCTCGGCCCATCCGCGTGATACAACTTTGAATCCCCGAGATTTTCGGGCGTTCAATATTTTCCAAATCTTTATTTTTATCCTCTCTTTCACGCGGGTCTTCATTTATTCCCTTTACTCTTCGTGCATGTGCATTAGAACATTTTCATGGCCTCATGCAAAGCATCAACATTGCCTCGGAACATCTGGTTGCTTCGGCCTTCTTCGCAATTCTCCATACATTTCATGCACACCCATTTTTAGGCATGGATGTGTTCGTTTTGGCCTAACGATCATCAAGGACACCTCACTTCGATCAATGGAGGCCGGGAACTCGAAACCATCTCACGGGAGGGCCTCTGGTACATGGCGAGGCAGCGGGGAGGACACGGAATGCCTTCATTTGGCTATAGGTAGACAACGACTCATCCGCCATTGGATCTGGCAAATAAATGACCCCCAACGGTCTGGATTAGATCGCGGAGTGCGAGATTAGATGAGCGGCTCGGATTAGACGCGGGATCGCTTGGACATCTCAGATCTGTTCCGCGGTGAAATTTTTCGTCGCACATCGAAATGGGCCACGGAATTCTCGTGGTTTATCAAACTCTGCATCCCTGCCACAGCTCAATTGAACTCCTCCCCTCTCGGTGCCGCCCCGCACCAAGTTCTTCTTGCGGGCGCGCCACTGGTGCCCATCATGCTTCCTTCGGGCGTGCTCCTACGCCCACGTTGTGCAGGCCTAACCCCTGCGTGGCCCGGGGCTTATACACGGCCCTACCTCTCGGGCTGGCCCCATGGGATCCCCCTTGGGCGTGGCGACCATGAGTCCCCACATGTGCCTTGGGTTTGAACCCTTGGTGGCTTTCTTTTTTCTTGAATAAACACTAAGTATACAAGTACTCCGTGTAAAATGCCAAATGCCACAACTCTTCTTCTTCGTTTCTTCCCTTCTCTTCTTCATTAGAATTCCACAAATCTCCTCAACATATATTCATTACTTAGGAGGAAAATTCTTGAAGGTTCATCATCAACTGAACTCCTTAATCAAACATAGTCTTCAATGTTCTTTATTGATCTAATCAGAGATCAAGTTGGATCTTCCTCAGATTCACATGCACTAAGTGATAGTGCATGGACTTCATTAATCCACCTCATCCACTTAGAACTTGTGGATGGATCTTCTTTATCTCCTCATGAATTGTCAATACAATGCATGGTCTTCTAACATTGTGATGACATTGTATCCAGTTGATACAAGTTCTTTGAACTTAAATATCAGCTCATCAATCATCTGATGTAATGATGCTCCATCATCATTCATTCTTCAAGTGTTGTCACTTAGTATCACCTTGATACAAGTATTGAAACATTAAGAACAGCTCTACAATCGTCTGATATCACTAGAGAATGTTTCAACCATCATCTCCTATGTCACTTAGTAAAGCTCCTAAGTGACATGCCTCTAAGTTCCATAGCCATTCTCCATTCCTCACCAACACCATCACATACTTTTTCATTCACATATTGAAACTCCTTGACTTCCATTTATTCCATGACAACAACATACCTCATTGACAACAAATGCAACACAGTTCACTTCAGTGTTATCTATCTACCTATCTTTGAAATCCCTCAATCCGCTAGATCATAATCACCTATCTTCATATCCCCACTATCCCTAGATCTAAACCTTGATCAGAAAAAGAAAATACAAAAGAAAAATGTCATAAGGAATTTACAACCCTTTCATAGATTCGTTAAAACTAAAACTCCCTAAAAAATCACAATGCATAAGAACAATATTTTCATAAAGAGAAAAATCTCAGACATGTTGAGTTAAAAATGTATCAACCCCCATCTCCTCGAATTCACTCTTATTTATAGGAATCCCTCCAAAGACAATATTTCTATGAACCTTAAATTTTGTTGAAACATAATTATATTTTCTTCACTTGAAATCTCAGCAAAACATCCTCATATGATGTCATATTGATAGAATCATTACAATAATGTAATGAATTTTGTCTAATATAAATAATTCCAATTACTCTGATTATAAAATTTTCAATTTCTAATGGACTATAATATTGTTTTTCAATCTGATGAACTGAACTGTGTTCAGTCCGATGGATCTGAACTATTATCATTTTGATGGTTATTCTCTAGATCAATTTTATGGAAAAAACACTTAGTCAAACCACTGGAAAAATCATTATTCAGTTCAATGGACCAGAATCTAAGTTTATCTGAATAATTGGATTAAGGAATAAAATTTTTATAATTGTTTACTTAGAAATAATTTTTTTAATTTGATATAAAATTATTTTTTATACAAAAAACATTCTAACACACTTGGGAAATATAAATTTTGTAAAATTAGGTTTTTAAGAAACTGTTATGATTTTTAAAACTTTGGAAAGGAAAAGTAGAAATTATACCTTCAACTCAACAATCTCCCACTTTTTGGAAAGCACAAAACATAACACTTAAAATTAAAAACTATTAAATTTGAAAAACTTACAACCCTTTGTAAGTTTATGAAATTAAAAGGAATTCTTCCTAGAAAATATCTTATCATAACTTATCTTAACTCCCCATGTATTGACAATATATTTTTGTTCATAATACTTGATCTGATAGAAAATATTATTACTTCATATTCTCCCAGTCAATATAATTTCTTCCATAGATAATTTCTCCCCTTTAGATTATTTCTCCCCCTGTAACTATTTATTCCCCTTGGGATTATTTATTCTATTTTTAATTTTCAAAAATATGAATAATGAAAGTAATATATTCTCCTGTAATGTTAGAAAACATAATACAAAACAATTTTTTTTATAAATTTTCATCCAAGATATAAAATAAATAAAAATCATCAAATTACAATCGGAAAATATTCAAATATAATTTATTTATAGAATAAGTATTTAAAACTTGATTTCATTCAAAAAAATGTTTGAAATACATCAAGAGTTCAAAGGAAAAAATTAATTCTTTGTTATACAACTTCTTGAAAATTTATTTCATCTTCTTTATATCCTCTTGATTAATTTTGAATTCGCCTACTGAAGAATCAAGATTTATTATATTCTCTTCCATGAATGAGAGCCTTTGATTCTCTGTAATCAAAATTGCAAAAAAATCTTCAAGAACATTGAATTTCTTATTTTCATCCTTCAGCCTCATAAACTCATCTTAAAAATACCAAAACCTAATATTTTATTATTTTATCTTTTGAATCAATTCTTTCAATTTTAATATTTCAATATTTTGACAGTATAAAATGTCTTTTAATTGCTCCACAAACTATATCATATCAGAAACATCTGAAGATAACTTCTCAAATGAATCTACAATTTCAAACAATACTTTCTTGACTTCCTAAATATAATCACCATGTTCCTTTAATTCATCATCAACTTTTCTTGACCATTTCACCATCTAATTTAATCTTATATTGTGAGCCTTAGATTTGTCATTGAAACTTTTAATCATAGCTTCATCCTAAATTTCTGACTCTGTCAACAAATTTAATGATTATAAATTCTCATTAAAATTATTCTAAATCTTTTTACATATAAATTAAATATTAAAAATATATGGCATTAAATTAGTAATCTATTTTAGGTATTGAGAAATATAATCAACACTTTTCTAAGATTTATTGGTTAATGAATCTAATTAATCTGATGATGCGTCTGAAATATTTTGGTAATAAGGACCAACATCAACCTTTCCTTTTCCTTCAACATTTTCTTCCTCTAAAACTTTTCCAACGTCAAGTTTTATATCTATATCAGCCTTGTACAGTAATTTAGAGTGAGAATATTGATAATCCTCTTGTTATTTTGATGATGATTTTACTTCCATAAAAACATATAACATCATGTTCTTATCAGACTAAGTTGAAAATTAACTGGATGAAGAAGATTATTTTAAGTAACTTTTTTCTACTTATCCTTATTCCTATTATTATTATTTTACTTCTTCAAGTTCTTTTTATAAATACCTTATAGTTATTAAAAATCTCTTTACAACATTTATAAAAAAAATCTTAATCTACACTAATTTATTAACAATTTTTGGTACTGATACTTGATCTATTTTTTCAACCTGAATTTTAAGTTGTTTTCCTTTTCCCTTTTCACCAAAAACTATGAGAATAAAATAGGTTTAAAAAAATCCAAAAACATCTACAACTAATGGATACAGAATAGTTTGATTAGTATCAAAAAACATTCTAAATCCTATAAAAGGTTTATCTACAAATAAATAAGATACTGATATAGGTTGATCAGCATATGATCATTCAATACCTTTTAAAAAAATTCATTATCATAGCCTCATATATCCTTTCTTATGTTAATTCTTCTTCTCGACTTCTTTAATCTCATCATCTATTCTGATCTTTCTAGAGAAAGCTTCATATTTTTATAGTCTAAAGGATGGATCCCCTAGATTATTATGATCCTTATGATCCATAATCTTCTTAAAATATTTATCATAAATTTCTTTTTGATTATTTTTAACTTTAGGAGGCTAGGATTCAGCCTACCTATTATCTTAAACTAATTCTTTTTCTTTCAATTTTCTGCATTGGACACATATTTTTATAATTTTTCGACAAACGTTTTCAACTTTAGATTGAAAAAAAACTTCATACTCACAATTTTTTACTCACCAAAAATAGAAACCTTTTCTCTAAGTGCATACGACTAATTATTAATTTAGAAAACATCCATACAGATAACCAAGATCGTTTTTATAAATAAATAAAACATTATAATTCTTGACTTCATAGATGGATTCTTAATTTATTCAATATAAATAAATACAAACTTTTCTAAATTAATATGACTCATATTTACAATAAAATTTAATATAAATATATCTATGACTTTGAGAGTATCTCTATTTCCTTTCCTCATAATCAAGTAGACTTGCATCTATAGAATTACCAATCTCACATTTGGATTTATGTGAAATACTTTCTACCTTTTTCATGAGAAGAAAATAAAGATGATTCATCCTTTACTTCTAAAAACTTACAAGATTATCTAGATTCTTATGATATGGTATATATTCCTCACCTTATAAAGTTAATTTAATAAGATCAAAAACTTTTTGAATCACTGTCTTACCACTGTCAACAAACAAGTAGAAAATAATTAATTTTACATCATCTTCCATTTTGAATTCAAATGTAGAATAAAATTCTATAATGATTTATATATAGTTTAAATAAAAATTATCCTTTTCTACACATATATTATCCTAAATATTAAATGTAACAACTATTTTTAATAAAGAATCACACTTTTCATATTAATACTTCTTAATCTACCTTTCCTTTAATACTACTATCTTCATGAAATATTCAATTGAATCCATCTGAATAAACTGATGTTGAAACTCAGACTAAATAGGTGAAAAAGATGAATCCAAAAATTTTGGATATAATAATAAATGGTGTTCCTAGGGTTGAGAGAAAAATCTTGAAAATTGATGTGGTATAATGGTAACCTATGCCTTATATATAGGCTTGGGGTGACCCTTCGTATTCTATAAATATAACATCTCAAATTGATAACCATTTTCTATTATAATGTTCAATATTAGTCCTCAAATGTTTATTTAACATATTATAAACTATTAAGGTCTTTTTTTAAGAAAACTATAAATCAAAGTAAAGAAATGATCGATTACATATAAATTTTTATTTTTTAAAAAAATAAAGGTTTGTAAAAAGTAACAAATATGTAAAATGACATAAAAAAGTAATGGATAATTTAAAAACTAAAAGATTAAAATAATACCTATCAGAGAAAAAATTACCTTTTGAATGAAATTTTTATCAAGTAACATGTTCTTATTAGTTTTTGTAAAAGAAATTGAATTTGGTAATCTTTATAACAAAAATTTTGTTTGGAAAAATTTTAGTAAAAATTTTGTGTTTGGAAAACTCTTAGTAAACATTTTGATTTAGAAAAACTTTTTTTAATTATTTTGAATCCCAAAATCTAAAAAAACTTAGAAACAAATTTTTTATAAAATTAAAAGGTTTAGAAAATTAAAAAATTAAAAAAGAGATGTTTTTAGAAAATTAAAACATATGTACTCTCCCTTTGAGGTGGGGTTCATTAATATAAAGAGATTAGTAAACATGAAATAGATATGAATGATAATTTGATATTGATCATTTATATATTCTTCTTAATATATTCAAATATATCAGATTTAAGTGGTTTAGTAAATATGTATGCAAGTTTATCTTACATTCTGATGAATTATAAAATGATATCTCATTTATGTGTGTGATCCCAGAGAAAATGGTGTATTATATTTATGTTATTTTCTCATGAGTGATGTGATGGATTTTAAATTAATTCAATGGAACTTGTGTTATCACATAATATTTATGTTTTACTACAGTTAATGCCATAGTTAGTGAGTTTTTATTTTATCCACGATACTTGAGCACAATAACTTCCATCTTCTGCATTCATCTTCAACATTGGAAATTGATATTGAGTGTTGTTTCTTATAATACCAAGAAACTATAAATTATACTATGAAATTAACAGTTTTTTAAGAACTTTTCCAACCTAATATATATCCCCCAAAATCAGCATATGAAAAAAATAACTCACAATTATTTCTAGAAGAGTAAAATAAACCTAAATCCATAGTTCCCTTAAGATAACAAAAATTAATTTTAAAGCTTTAATATGGGACTCTTTTTTATTTTATTTATATTTAGAACATAGTTAAATACAAAACATCAAACCCAAATTACTAGATATTATGAAAAGTAATCCTCCAATCATACCTCCAAAAATATTTTGATCAACTAGTTTCCCAACTTCATCATTATCTAAAGTATTTGAGGTTCTGATAGGAGTGCTCATACTTTTAGTATTTTCATATCTAAATTTCTTAAGAATACTTTTTATATACTTATACTGAGATATATAAGTTCCTTCTTATTTTTTTGAAATTTTAAAACCTATAAAATATATAAGTTCTCCCATCATGCTCATTTCAAACTCATATTTCATAAGACCCACAAAGGAATCTGTTAAATATTTTAGAGTTGATACAAATATAATGTCATAAACATAAATTTGAGCAATTATTATGTCTTTAGAGACATATTTTATTAAAATATTTGGATATATATCTCCCTTACCAAAATTATTTTTAACAATAATCTGGTTAATCTATCATACCATGATCTAGGGAATTGTTTAAGTTTTTAAAATGCCTTGGTAAGTTTAAAAACATTTTATAGTTGATTTTTATTTTCAAAAAAACGGTTTTTTCTAAATATAATTCCTCTTGAACATATCCATTAAGAAATGAACACTTTACATTCAATTGAAATTGTTTTGAAATTTAATAATGCTGCATAAGATAGAAGTATACGAATAGATTCAAGTCTAGCTAACATATCATATGTTTCTCCATAATATATGCCCTCTTATTGATTATATCCCTTATAAACAAGTATTGATTTATTTCAAACTATTACTTCATTTTCATCACATTTTATCTAAAAAATCCATTTTACTATAATTACAGAAGCATATTTTGGTCATTTGATCAAGGTCCAAACCTGATTCCTCTCAAATTCATTAAGTTTATATTTCATGTATTTTATCCAATACTTATCACCTAAAGACTCATCTAGATTCTTAGATTTGAGTTGAGATAAAAAATAAAAAATGTTCAATTTCATTTCTTAATGAACTTCTAGTTCTAATAGGTTGATCTGCATCACCAATGATGTTATCACCAGGATGATTCCTAATAAACAACTAATTTCTTAGATTTAAAAAACTCTATTCTTCAAAAACATGTTGAAAATATTCTTGAGTTATAACTTAAGAAATATATTATTTAGTTTTTCTCTCATGATAAGAACATTACAACATGGTTTAAAATCATTTTCTGAAATAACATCTCAAGATGTAGGTCGAGGTTGTTTGAAAACAAAAGGATCAGTTTCATTAAACTTTACATGTACTATTTTTTCAATAGTACTTATATTTTTATTAAAAAATATATATTCTTTACTAGTTTTATTATTACCTAAAAATTTTCCTCCATTTTATTTTGGTTAAAATTTAAGTAAGTTATATTTAGTATTCAAAATTAATACTTTTCATCCAAAAACATTGAAGTAAAAAAGTTTTGGATTTCTTCCAATCCACAACTAATAAAAAGTTTTATTAGTAAAAGGTCTTATTAAAAATCGATTTGTAGTATAATAGGTAGTAAGAACTTATTTAGGCCACAAATATTTATCAACTGAGTATTCACTCAATATAGTTCTAGTAATCTCTTATTGAATTCTATTTCTTCTTTCAACTATAGCATTTTGTTATGGAGTTCTAAGAGCTAAAAAGTTATATATCAAACCTTTTGTAATTAAAAAGGTTTCAAAATTATAATTTAAAAATTCTCTACTATGATCACTATGAATAATTATTATGGATAGGTTTTTCTCATTTTTATATCTGGATACAAAAGTATTAAAATAGAAAATGGATTCATACTTTTCTAGAAAACGGACCCAATTATATCTAGTGTAATCCTAAACTAAAACATATACATAATATTTTCCATTGACACTTCCAGTTTTTTGTAGGATCAAATAAGTTTGTGTGAACTAATTGTAAATAATAATAAGTTGATACTTCACTAAAATGTTTAAAACATGACTTATTTTTATTTTTAAATTGACAAAGATCACAAACATTATAAGTATGAGACCTAAGTTCTTGTATATCCTTAACCAGTCCTTTCATAGTGATCTTAGATAAATTTATAATATTAGAGTGTCCCAATATTATATGTCATAACCAAGATTAGTCATCTATTTCACTAAGAAAATTTAGAACAAGGATCCTAAGGTCTTCTAAGTTTAGTTTGTAAACATTATCATGCCAATTGGAAGAAAGAATAAATTCATATTTATAACATCAAAAAATACATTTATCAATCTTTAATTTCACAAGATAACCCTCTTCACATAGTTTTATTTTTCTAATAAGGTTTTCCTTAAGTCCAACAAAAAAATAATACATTTTAAATTAATTTTTCTTCCGGAAGAATAATGTTACCTATACCAATAATTTATCCTTTAAAATTATTTCCTAAAGTGGATTTAATGCATTTCAACTTTATAATATTCTTAAAGAATTATTTTTTTCCATTCATTTTTATAGAGAAACAAATATATATGTACAAAATATTTTTTTTCTAATACATTCCTTAATTTCCTAAAAAAATATTAGCATTTCAGAACCCATAACTTCTTGGATCTGATATTATCAGAAAGTAAAATTTTAGGAATCCACTTTGGTCTAAATTTATTATTTTGTGAAAATTTCAATTATTTTGAAAAATATTCTTAATGAAAATATAGATATTGAAATATTTTTAAAGAAAATTTGTTCTTCCAATGACCACCACTTTGACACTTAGTGCAAAATGGGTCACTTTTCAAAACAAATTGGTTATTATTAAAAATATTTTTTATATTTATAAACCCATTATGGAAATATATATATGAGGAATAATTTTATTATATATTTTATAAAAGTTTTAGTTTAAAGCAGTAACCAATAGAAAAATTTTATTCAAACTAGATATTTCATAATTTAGTTTTACAACTAAATTTTTATCTTCAATAGAATTTGTATTTGTACTGATTTTTAAAATATCATTTTGTAAAAAAGTTTTCTCAAAATTATATTTTTCAATTTCTTTCAAAATATCATATTTATCAAAATTACATTTATCTAAATATTTATAAATATCTGATATTTTAGTAGTTGATGTAGAAAGTTTTAGTTATTCTTTCAAAAGTTTTGTTTTAGAAAATTCATTTTTTTTAGAAATAATATAATTTTCATTTTCAAGTAATTTTTAAAAATCATGAAACTTTATCAAAACTTGTTGAAGAATCATTTTCTTCATTATATTATGAAGATTATTTTTTAGAATATATAGAATAATTAACATCATTACAATATATATAATTATAATTTAAGGTAATATGTGTAAGAGATTCAGATGTTTCCTTAGACATGAATCATTTTTTAAACTTTAGTATTTCTATATAGAACCCAATATTCTTATTTCCTAGACTTTCATTGTCTGATGAATTCTCAAAAGAACTATATCCTCCACTTGAACTCTATATATCTGAAGCTTTTAGTATTTTCTAGTTCTTGTGCTTATAATACTATATGAAATTCCTATCAAAATTTATTTCCATTTTATCCTTTCTATTTAGCTTAGAAAAATGTGGTCTGATAGGTCCATCCTTCTTACATTCATAACATATCACTTTTGTAAAATCCTTCTTATCACATTTAACCTTGGGAATTTTCTTGTATCTATACTAAAAATCCTTCTTCCCAACTATTTTATCCCTTCTTTTTACAAGATTATCTATTTTATTTCCTAACTATTATAATAAAATACTATCTAACTCAATAACAAATTTCTTCTTTTTAAAATACTTCACAACTTTATCAGTAGATTGAACTTTACTAAGAACATTTTATATAGTTGAAAAAGAAACTCCTCTATTATTATTTTTCATTTTTTCAGCATATATTTTTATTATTCCCTCATAATTCATAAGGTTTACAATGATATCATTAAGAGTAAGATTACTAATACTAATCGTGTTATCAAAATTATTTCTTTTAGATTATCATTCACTAGGAATTATTTAAAAAATATTTTCTACTAAGATTCCATCTGTATGATCTTTCTCTCTTAATGACTTTAAACTATTAACAATAGTCACAAACCTTTGTTTAATTTTAAAAATTTCTTCTATAGCTAGAAAATAAAAATCTTGATAATAATCTTTAAGAATATATCTTCTTGTCTCAATGAATTTAGTAGTTCTAAAAAATTTACCTCCAGCTTCTTCAAAATATTATTTTCTTCTTCGTGCGAATATATCTAACTATAGATGCTTCTAGTCGTAGAACTTAATAGTGTATTACTTACTCTATAATTAAATTAATACTAAAAATTTTCATGATTAGTAAATTTTTACCATCTCTATCTAGAATTATATAGTTACCAGTCAACATGAAAAAATTGTCAACTCCAGTGTTCATAAAAAAATTATTCTAACTCTCTAGTGTTCATAATTATTTCCATTGAAGATAGGTGGTGAACTAGGATTCAAATTTTCAAGTGTGCCAAAATTTAATAATGTCATATAATAGAAAATAGAAAATCTTTGTACAATAAACATTAGTGTAAAAACATTTTATAAAAAAGCATAATAACTTCTAGTAGATAACAAAATTAAAAACCCAGCAAAAAAAAGAAGTAGAACCTCCTCTGATACTAATTATTGGATCATAATAGTTTATAATGGCTACAAGAGGGGGGTAAATTTTAGTTTAAAAAATTAAACTAACACAAAACCTAGAACATATTTAGTTAAAAATAACAGACATATAAATTTTTTGATGATCATAGTGTTTATATTGGATTCCAAGATTGTCCAATAAAATAGATTTTTTAATTAGGCTCATAGATAGTTCTGTAAAACAGCTACTAGAAATATTATTAAATCAAACTCTCTAATGTAAACTACATAGTGGAATTTAAAACTTTTAGAAACAAGTAATATGAAAAATTATAAGAATTTAAGAATGACTTAAAAGATTTATAAAATTATTTATACTCTTTAACATTAAGACTTAAGGAATTAAAAAAATACTAAATTAAGATACCCATGGTTTTCAACCTAATTATAAAGGTATATATTTCACACTGGGAAATACATTAACAATAATATCATAATAATTATATCTTCTAAAACCCTAGAATCCATTGATATGATGGTCTGTGTTAGCTATTTTCCTATACCAATATTCCCTCAATCCACTGGATCGAAATCACCTATCTTCTTATCCTTGTAAGCCCTTGATTTAAACCTTGATCAGAACAATAAAATAAAAAATAAAAAATACATATAGAATTTACAACCATCACATGGATTCCATAGAACTAAAACACTATGAAAAGGTAAAACACATAAGAATGAGATTTTTAGGAAGAGAAAAATCTTAGACCTGTTGAGTTGAAAATACATCAACCCCCAACTCCTTGAATTCATTCATATTTATAGTAATACCTCCAATGGAAATATTTATATGAATCTTAGACTTGGTTTCAATGGAATCAAATGTTATTCACTTTAAATCATAGAAAAAGGGATCATATGATTTTATATTCATATCACTATTATAGTGCTATAATGAATTTCATCCAATATAAATAATTCAAATTACTCTTATCATAAACATTTCACAGTTTGATGGACTATAATATTTTTTATCAATCTGATGAATTGTACTATGGTCATTTCAATGGATATGAACTATTTCCAGTCCTATGGTTATGAATTTGATAATTCTGGTTGATAGAAAACATATTCAAACTGATGGACGGAATCCTATTCAGTCTGATGAACCAAACTCTAAATATGTCCAATGAATCGGATTAAAGAATAAAAAATTTATATTCATTTACATAGAAACTATTTCTTCATTTGATAGAAAAGGTTTTTTTCTACAAAAGTACATTCTAAAACACTTGGGATATATAAAATTAGTAAAATAATATTTTTCAGAAATTTTTTATGATTTTCAAAACTAAGGAATGAAAAATTAAAAAAAAAGGTATACTTTCGACTCAACAGTATAGGCTATCACTTTTTCATTTTTCATGTGTACAAAACTCAAAACCTTTTTAGATGAATCATTATAGAACAATAATCCTTCCCCACTAGTGGGTAATGTGATCACAGGTCCAGTGATTATCCTCATATTCATCTCTTTAAAACTTTTCTCATATTCATCATTCTAGAAAAACAAGAGTCCTTCCCATGTTATCTTGGTTTGTGGGATTGAAAATCATGATAAGTTTATCACAAATCAAATATAATACTCATATAAATTAAGGAAACTATGGATTCCCATTACAAAGTTTGTTCTAGGATATCCTTCAATTTTATCCATTTTTAAAGGATCCACATATATCCCTTTGTTGGTGATGGCATGCCCTAGGAAAGTTACTTGCTCCAAAAAAACTCACATTTACTTTACTTTGCATACATATTTTATTTCCAAATGGTCCTTAGTACAGTATTCAAATAATCCTCTTAAATCTATGTAATAGTATATTTGTTCTTTATCGTGAAACTTTTTATCTCATGATAATCAATGAAGAGTCACAATGACCCATATTTCTTCTTTATAAAGAGGATTGGTATACCCCACGGTGAATAAATCGGGTGTATGAACCATTTATATAGATTTTCATATATTTGTTTCTTTAGTTACTATACTTATACAATATCCATTCTATTTAGAGTCTTGGATATTGGAAAAGCTCTAGGAATAATCTTGGTTAAAAATTCAACCTCTCTACTAGGTGGAAGACAAGGAAATTATTTGGGGAAGCCATCAGCATAGTCCCTCACAATGGTCTTGTCTTCAAGGATTATCTTTTCTTTAGCCTTATTCATTTGGTCAAGATGTGCTTTTTCATAGGGAAATAATATCCATTCTTGTGATGATAGTGCCAAATAATATTCATCCACCTCCTTTCACTTGTATATAATCAGAGGGTGCTTCATGATATAGAGGGTGATTCCCTTATCTTGGTAATTTATGTAAGATATATATAAGGAAGGACAATATATGCATAGGATTTCATCTAATTCCACTAAACACTACTACAAAACTAGTTTTATACAGCATTATGATTTTATTAGTTCCAACTAAAAGCATTGTTAAATACCCCCTTTATTAGCACTAAAAAGGCTATTAATATAAGGACTCGGCCTTATTACATACATAATATTTAATTTACTCAAAAAAACACTTTCTTTTACATTGAGGATCTTTTAAAGTTTAGATATTTAGAGAATTAAGACAATACATTCATAACATTTCACATTATTACAGAGTGGATACCATAAAATTAGTTTCCATTTTTTTCAAAATATAAAACATTAAAACTTAAACCTGACTCCTTGACAATTCTTAAACATTTAACATGGATTCATTCTTTGTCTTACACATCCACTAACCTATGAAAATCATTTGAAAACTTGGGATGATCACAAAAGCTCAGTAAGGGATGGAAATGAAGGAAATATCACATTAGTCCATGAATACTCATAATGTATGAAATCATTTACAAAAGACATGTTTTTCACCCATATATACTTACTTTGTGTAACATGATATTTACACAAGATCCACACAAAACATTAGAACATAAATATAATTATAAAGGTATTTTGGGGCATTACTTACATAATCTCGTAACGCTCTCGGCTACCATATAATTTGTAACCCTCACAGCTACCTTACAATTTGTGTAACCATAGTAGTTACACTTGGAGTAACCATGCGGCCAACCTCCAACATGCATATACACAATGCATTGGAAAGAGATATAGGACCCACCATTCATCGTAAATAATTCCCAAGAACCAAAACATAATCATACAACATTAATAATTCCATAAAAATATTGCTTTGGAATTTCGTAAAACCGAATTTAAAAAGAGGATTTTTTTAAAGAAAAGCCCCTTATAAATATCATACAATTGAAGAGAGACTTAATAGAGTGGATTGAGTATGTATATATACTGTAAATACACATAATAAAACAAAATATAAACAGAACCCATCCCACAAAAAATGTAAATAGCGCACAAATAATGAATTAGAAGGTTAACCCAAATAATGGAAATCAGGTTAAGAATTCCCTTACCTTGGGTTTGTCTTACTTAAAACTTTTTTAAACTTCCTTTATAAAGGTTAAAAGAGTGTTATTAGTATTTTAAATAAACATTTTCATGTTTATAACATCTTATATTATCATTTCAAAACATCATTTTACCCTTTAATTGTTAGTATTTTTCTCCTTGCACTATTTTTGGGTGAGTTCTTTACAAGATTTCCATGATTGGTTCATGGTGGATGTTCTTGTCGATTGGAAGTGAAACTCCATAATTGGAATGGAGTAGTATTTAAATATATCTAGTAACATAAATTATAACATTTATAATTTATAATTCTTACATGAGGATGATTCGTAAGTTAAAACATTAATTATGTTCGTTTAGATCATTTTAGTGGTTCTTTGATAATAACGACCTCATTTCGTTTTATAAATTAAAACCATGTGTTAAAAAGAATTCCAAAACCATGGATGTGATATAATAAATATATTATAACTCGGTTCAACCATAAAAATGGTTTCATAACCATAATTTAAATAGTTAATGAAAATTGAAATCACATCATCCATGATGTCGGTAGTTCGACACATCACGGACAATGTTTATATTCCTTGAATAACTGGGAGAGGAGAAAAATAATGATGATGAATTTTCCATGAACATGAGAAAATCCATAATATACATTATTTCTGGATATTTCATTTCTATTGGGTAAGAATATATGAAGAAAGAATAATAAAATAATGGAACTCAAAATAAAATAATAATTGAGAAATCCCTTACAAAACTTTTCCAGCCTAACGGCTATGCAACATGTTATTAGAAAATATTAAAAAGAGATGGGACAAGGGTCACCCATATATAAATGAATAATAATACATATTAGATCGATAATAAGAAGGAAATAAGAACATGGTATGGAAACATGAAATTTATACCATATAAAATAGAACTTGAATGAAAAAAAGAAAGAAATTGAGAATTTTCTTACCTTGTAGAGTAACCCTTAGAACTTGAATGTTGAGACCTTAGAGGCATGAGGAAACCTTGGGAGGACTACTAGGAAGGTACGGAGTCCAGATCTTAATTGAGGAGGAATTTGGAATGAATTTACTAAAGGAATGGGTTGGTATTTATAGGAAAAGTAAGGGAATACTTTGATAATTTCCAAGGGACACCTCATGAGTCGTATTTGAAAAACCATGGGCTTGACCATGGTATTTTCCCATGGTATAAGCCACTTGGGACACCTCACATATTATTTAACTATACAAAAGTCTACCTGATTTATAACATCATTATTATATCATTAATGATGTCATTAACACATCGAAACTAAAAACTATATTTTTTACTATTCACCAAAACATCAACTATTTTAGAAAAATTCCCAAAATTCACCCAAACCATTTAACTACGTGTAGAATTAAAACATGAAGTCCATTTTTTGAATATAATTTTCTAAATATTTTTAATTTAATTTTTAAATAAAATAATACTTAATTAAAAAATTAATTATTTAAAAACTATAACTGGTTTTATATCACGATGAAAAATTAACCAATATATTATTATCTTAGTGCCATAAGAAAATAAAATAATAGTAAAATTTACTATTCATTAGGGTCATATTACTATTCATAAGTGTGTGTTACTATTCACTAAAAAAACAAGTTGGTTCCAATAGACTCTAAATAACATAATGAACACAATTGTAAAAGACCATTTTTCAAAATTCAAAACATATAAGAAATAAAAGTATGTTTAAAGGCTATTTATAAATATCTACTTTAAAACAAAGTTTCAGGCATTTCTATTTATTTTTAAAAAAACTTAGGGTGTTACAATTAAAGGGGGATTTAGTGGTGCTTTTTTTAGTAATATTAAAGGGGGTATTTAATAGTTCAAGAAAAAAGAACTATTAAAGGGGGACCTTTATTAGTGCTTGTAAAAAAGTGTTGATAAATCCCTCCACTCCATTAATAGTGCTAGTAAAAAAGTTCGGATTAATGGATCCATTTTCAGAAAATGGATTATATATTAATTAAAAAATATTTTCAGTTAATAATTTACTAATTATTATTGAGTAATATTCATTTAATAACAATTCAAAGATAAAAAACAATAAAACATCTAAAATAAGTAGAAAAAATAATTCAAACTTTAAACGGCCGTAACTTTTGATCAATGTGTCCATTTGGGCTTTAACACTTATCAAATCGAAACCTATGATGATCTCTATCTCCTAAAGACATAGGGGAACATCTTTCTAATTTTTTAATCCCAAAAAAGGCCCAGAAGACCTTTATAACTGAGTTTCTATTCAGAGTACCCAATTATTTAACATTCAATGGAATTTTAGCCTCATTTAAGGGTGTCTTTTTGCCAATTTCTAGTGGGGGATAAATTTATTCCTAGGGATTACATTCATATTATTATTATGGTTTTTAAATTTTATTATTTTTCATTATGTAGTTTTATTTATAATTAAATATATTCATAATTGTTTATATTTACTTATATTAAATCACTTGTAAAAATACATATATCAACATATTTATGTGGAAATGTATTTTTAAATATATAAAATAAATATTTATTATTCATTTTATATAAATTAAAAAATTATCCATTTTATTTAACTTATAAAATGTATTCATATTTATATATATACATATACAATTATTATTTATATATAAACATGTGTGTGTCAATAATTAACAGATATATATGTATGTGTATATTCTAATATATGTAAATAAATACATATTCTAAAAATTTATTTAAAATAATATTTAACCATTTTTTACATTATAAAAATATATATGTATGTATGAATTAATAAACCGATATGTATTTATAATATATTATAGTATATGTAAATAAATATAATATATAATATATTATCATAAATATAAGTATATATATTACACATAGAGAGAGATATATTTTATAAATGCATTTAAAAATAATTTTATACATATATGACTAAAAAATATATTTGTAAATATGTATAAATAAATAGAAATATCATTAAACAAAAAAAAACAACATGGTGCGGTGGTAAAGGCATTCCTTCTTCAAAGGATGGGTGTAGGGTTCAAATCCAGGTGGTAGAGGAGGCTGAAAATTCAAAAAACATTGATAAATGGGTGGTGGGGTGAAAAGCACTAATAAAGGGTGGGGGTCATGGAGCGATGATAAAGGGTTCATGGAAGTGCTGACAAAGGGGTCGGGCTCATAGATTTCATATGGAAAAGTTAATTAATTTTACCCCCTTTTACAATGCTAAAAAGCATTATTAAAAGGGTCATTTACCAGCATTAAAAAATTACTGATAAAGGAAAGACTTATTAGTTATTTTTTATAATGGATAAAATACCCATTTATTAGTGATTTCCTAGAACTAATAAAATCCTAGGGCTTTTAACCACACTTTAGTAGTCATGGATTCTTTATCTCGGATAATGTCATTTTCTAGCACTGTTAAAGGCCTCTTTTGTAGTTGTGTAAATTATTTATGACAAGGATTAATGCGAAGTTCATCCCACATATGTTGACAAGGTAGGAGTTATATACTTGGGACGAAATAATTTCGTTATTTCCCATTTTCACCAATATCTATACTTTTATGATTTTTTGTGGTGTTTGAATAGTTCTACTAAACTAACAAAATATGAAAGAATGTGCAGAACCAAAATCAAAAAGTATGTTCACTATTCTTGAATTAATAACTAGCATATCTATCACCACTTCATTGTTAGGATCCACATATAATATTGTGATATAATATTCTCACCCTTACTACCTTGAAGGTTGTTGACGTTGATTGTCTCTGAAAACACTTGGCTTAAGATAGTGGTTCACATAGTATCCTTGTTATTTTCAGTTGAAACATTGTAAAATAAGATGAGGTTTTATTGTAGATTCCCTCTCATTCATCACAATGGTGGGATTCTCCCATCATAAAACTCTATCAAGGTTCCCTTCCTTTCTACACCTAAAACATTTCCCCATCCCCTTCAAGCAATTTTTAGGGTTATTATTCTTACACTTTCGATAAGTGGGTTATTGGAATTTCTTTCCACCATTACATTTATCCATAACATTGTCATAATTAAACTCTATTTCTATCTTATTATCCTTATGATATCCTTGAGAATATTTGATCTCCATTTTGACTTTGAGGGAATATCAGATAATTTCCTCATAATTGTCCAATTTATGAATTTCTAAGCCTTTTAAGACTCAACCTCAATAAAACAAAGAAACATTCAACTTTACATTTAGGGGTAATGAAAAATCCAAAGGAATATCATGAATGTCTTGTGGATTTTGTCTCATATGCCCTGTTAGATGCATCATCCTTTTACTTTAGGCTAAGGAAGTCTGTCTCCATTTTTAGTCAGAGAGTGTAAGGAAAATATTTATCAAAAAATATTTTATGGAATTCCTTATAATCTATCACATCAATCTCATTCTAGATATTTGTATTCTTTACCAATGTCCACCATTGATCACCTTATCCTTTCATATGATAAATATCTAGTATGACCTTCTCTTACTTAGAACATTGAAGGATGAAGAAGATCTTTTCAATGAATCTCATCCATTATACCACAATTAAGGGAAAAAATATCCACTAAAATTTGGAGTCATTTATCCTTTTAAGGTCCCAATCGCAACTTTCTCTTTAATAGGTGGATTTGGGGGTTCCTCCTAATTAAGTATTTGGATCAAAACTTGAGTCATTTTAGAAATTATTGTCATGAAGCCTATGATTCCTAAACCCATCAGGTTGGGCATCTTGATTAGGAACCCATCACATTTCTCCTCACATTATTTTATTACTCGGTTCATCCTATTTCCAACCATTGAATAAAATAAAGGAAAAATTAGGGATGATAATTTTTAAATTATTAAACACATAAAAGGGAAACTAGGAATGTTAAAGGGATAAATCATAAATAAAATATTCTACTTAACCTATGAATTTATAATCTTCAATCTATGTGATCCATTATCTATTTCCTAACATAAAATATTATATGCATATTTGTGTTCCCTTAATAATGGTTTATAATGAGATTTTGAATTTACTCAACCATATCCCCTAGGATTTTGAAACTAGATGTGTAGAACGGCTCATTTTCCTGCACCAATTCCTGATCAAGTCTAACACAATATGGTGATTTCAGGGGTAGTTACCCCGAGGTATATCTGTGTCAGATTCACATTCACATGTAGTATCCAGATAGGGATTTATTTTCTTGAAAACTACTTAAACAATACTTTACCAAAATTTAGGGATGTTTTTGTATGTTTATTATTATCCTTTATACTTTTGTTAGAGTTTTAAAATTCTAATCTCAAGAATAACTAAACTTTTCTTTGATACCAACTATGACAACCCTTATCTTTAAAACAAATTAAGTCATGATATATCACATAAAAACACATTTAGTTCAACACAAATATTGAGAGTAATAGTTTCTTTGGAAGATTAGGTACATAATAAAACATCATAAAAAGGATATATAAACTTTATTGAAACATTCCTTAACATTCTCTTAAAACCCATAATTCCTCTAAAATTATACGAGACAACCTGGGGATGTATATTAGAAAGGGGTGAGATATAAAGCTTAGTATGGGAATGAAAAAAGCATAGAATATGGTAAAGTAATATGTTTGATCCAAGAGTCATAAAAATATAATATAATATGTGAGAATCATAATCATAAACAATGAGTCATGGTATAACATGATAGCATAATGGAAATGTGGAAATGTGGCAATAAATTAAAACATGGAATCTTAAGAATAAGTAAAGGTTAACCACCAAGACATCATAACATAGTTTGATTAGGATAAACTCATGTTCACCTTACATGTAATCTCATGATATTAGAACATCAACCAATGAATTGGAGAGCTATCTGGGCACACCCATCATAATCATATCACGTACATGCATAAATGTGCCACATATATCATATAACATAAGAATTTATTTCATATATATTAACCCCATTATTGAGGTGTGTGGATTACATACATGTAATTACCTATTCAAATAAGTATAGGTACATATAGGTGAACACCCTTGAGTGGAAATGGGTACTGAAATTCACTTCAAATTATTTGGCATGAAAAACTATAGTGAAATTTTGGCATCGTAACGGCAGTACTTAAAGATTCATAAAATGGTTTAATGAGAGATAAAGGGTTATCTCATCATTTGGAAACAAAAAGGAAAATATTATATATTTTTAAAAACAAATCCCAACATTAGTAATTGTAAATCAAAAGGAATAAAATAAATAAGGTGGTTAAATAAGGAGGAGAATGAGAGGATCCCTTACCTTAAGTGCGTGTTTCCAAAATCTTGGGAGGAGTTTCTTGAGATCTTGGGGAACCTCGGTAGGGATATATAGAGTAATTTTTAAATTAATTTCGTGATACAAGGTTTTTTTAATTGAAATGGTATCTTTTGTGGGTTTATATAGGAAAAGAGAGGGGAGCTCTTTATTATTTCATAAAATTAAGTTTTTGAATCTGTACAATGAAGTAATAAAAACCAAAAACATTCCCATGGCTTTTTCCCATGGTTTCTATAAAATTGGAATTTTTTTCATTCTTTTATAATTCTAAGAACATAAATTAGAAAAATATTACCCTTGGTGATGTAGAAGTGAGTCATTCTCTTAAATAAATAATTTTAAAAACTTAATATATAGTATAGGTTTTGGAGGATTCATAAAGGATTTAAAAAAATAATAAAATAACCTCAAAATGAAATTATATTAAAGGATAAATATATATTTGGTCATAAATACCTTATATGTCATATATTAAGTCACTTTTGGGTTGTTATGATGTCATAATACAAACCATATATTTATATTGTATTTAATTTTTACCAGAAAATTCGACCATCTCAAAAAATTATGAGAAATTAACTATTAGATAATTTAGACATCATAAATCCAAAAATATTATTTATTTTATCCAAATAACTATATAAATATTAGAATTTAAATTTTTAAATAAAAATCCCCATTTATTTAAAAATGTGGGTTTTTTTTAACAATAACAGTTTTCCAACCCTTATAAAAATTATTTTTTTTACTTTGTAAAATTATATTATAAAATATAGTTAATAAATATTATTTAATAATAATAATTTATTAAAATATCATTTATTTTGAAAATTCATGAATTCATCAAAAGGAATTTCATAATTAAAATTACTTATTACCCAAAAATACAATTTGAGTTTTTTCGTATTGAAATATTATTATTATAAAATTTGTTATTCAATCATTTATAAAGTAAAATAAATATGGAATAAATATAATTATTATTTAATAGAAAATAAAATACACATATTCATGTTTTTGGGGTCAAGATACATAGCCCTATATTAGACCAGTGAATTCCCTAAGGGTAATGTGTGTAAAGGTAGAATTTTCTTGGGGTGGTCTGGAGAACATGGTTTGGCTTTTGATCTCGATGATCTTGAACTTCTTCCTTAAATGGTTCCACCCATGCTTTAGTTATTTAATATATACATGGGATTTGTCATGGTAAAATACCATAGATTTTATATCCCTTTTAAAATATGATAAATTATCTTTATAGGGTATGATCCTACTAGTTGAGGCCATCACTTATTTTTTCTATATCAATGGACTTTATCATAATACTATTTATATTTTATTCATATGATCAGTTTATAATAGTTATATTATAATAGTTATGTTGTTTAATGGTCTTTAAAATCTTATAGAAATAATATTCTAGACTAACCAAAGTAGTTCACGTGTTTTCTATAAATATATTAATTAGTGATGCATTTATTCATTCTAAGGGAATGAATTTCGTTTATAAAATTTCAGTTCATTGCATTTTGGTTGGGTGAAAATAATGGAAGCTAATGCTGGTAGAATTTAGGTTCACTCTTGGGATTTATAGTGTAAACTTTGTTTCCACCCTAGAGTATTCTTTTTTCTAGTTTTATAGTCGGAGTCATTCAATATATGAGGACATTATTGGTGGTTTATCCCAATGTCCACCATGATGTGTCTAAAACTAAGATCACCCAACTAAAGATGACACTCCTACAGATTATTCATCAAGTGATAACTCATTCCAAGTTTTACAAGGGGGACTAAAAATGCTCTATCTACTAGTTGGGTGTGTTAATTATTTATTATAACTATGGGACGAGTAAGATACGCATGAATAAAAAAATATGCTGTTACTATGAAGGTCAGAAGAATGAACATAAAGTCACTTTGATGGAAGAGAATTTTATTACCCATTTGAATAAAAATTTAAAATTTTTGGAACTCTACCCTACCCTTGACTACTCTAGGTAAGATAAAGTTTATTAACCATCCATTATTGTCCAATATGGGCCTCTTGTGAAAGTATGAGGATAAGTATAATTGGGATGTTGAGTATTCCATTAGCTATACCGTAGATAAGGGTGAGGACAACCATTCTTAGTCCAATTCTTGACTAAGGGATCATATTTCCATATTTTCCCATGATTTGGCACCACCATCGACCTTGAATGTCTTTCAAAGGGAGTAGGTCCAACTTCTTTGTGAGGAATTTCAATTTATCTTTACTATGTTGAGATTTATTTTTCCTACATAGGGATTGATGATGTTGAACCACCAATTACACCACATTCATTCAATATAGTACCCCTGTATCCCTCTATCACAATTCCCCCACCAGTCTCAGCTTATAATATACTAATCAAATCATTCATTCATACCCCTAGTTATGATTCCACCCAATCCTCATCCCAAGATACCTAAAGGAGTCCAGCTATATAATTTTAGCTCACATACCAAGAGACACTTCTTTTTCCCCCTATCTACACCACATAGAGTTACCAATCAATCCTTATATTCAACAGCGGTTATATATTGATTCCCAATGGAAGGAAAATAGAAAGTTTAAGAGGAAACCCAATTATTTCATTCGTTTATCATGTTTTCTATTACTTAAACCCTTTCAAAATCATAAGGCACCCTAGCCTTTATATATTGAGTATTATATTGTGACCCCAACTATTGTGGTTGATGTTGAGACCAATCCAAGTATCACTCTGATGATGTTCACTTCTATTACTCCTCCATAATCCTCACTAGTTTATAATTTAGTAGAGAAGGATAAACCTAGTAGGTAGACAATTATATGCATGTAAGAGTCTTTAGATACCTATCCCCCTATTTTTTCTCTCCCTCTGTATTTTTTGTGATTTTTTCAATGTATATTTTGAATCCCTTGTATATCTTATTAGTTGATCATTATAATATAACACAGCATATTTGTTGAACTACACTAATTTTATTATAATTACCTTACATTATTCTATTTTCACTCATAATGATTTAAGTGAATCCTTGAGTATTTATTTTAGAAATATTAGCAGCAATGTCGAAACATTTCAGGGTGATATATTTTAATTTCTCCTCTAATGTTTCTTTTCATTTTTTCAACTACCTCTCTCTCTACTATCTTATATTACACATTGAGTAAAATATATCATTTAAGTCTTTAGGAGGCCATGATAGCCCCATTTTTATTTTTCCCTTTAGTGGCCTAGGGTAAATAGTTGACTCAGAGAAATATTTCAGCATATGGGATCATTTGTTTCATCATAATGATAAATAATGGGGATATTGGATGACATAGTAATAATCACATAATTGTTTAAATTTTAAAGTCACTTGAACATGATTTATTATTTGAATTATTTTTTTATATTAATTCTCATAAACATTAATTTAGGAAATTAATTGTTATTATAAGTGCCATTTTTTATTTTCCAATTAATATATTCTCATTCCTGAGAGGATTATTGAAAAAAATTTACCTACTCTTTTTATTTGGATTTCTTGAGAGATACTCAATCATGTGATCCTTCTATAACTTTAATTGAATATTTTCAAATTTATGAAAGTAAAAGTATACATTAACATGATTGTGGAATTTTTATTAATGATCCCTTATACCCTTTAGACTCACCTTTACATTTGCATCCTTCTTTAAGTCTATAGAATCCAGGAATGACCTTATTAGGGAGGTAATGAATTATAAGCCAATTATATCCTTTTTACCCATAATTTTTTTTCATGATGATCAATAATTTAAGTGTGGGGAGAGGTTTCCCATGGTGGATGGATATTTAATTAATTAAGGAGAATATGTGAGGTGTTTTCATGGAATATTGGAAAGAAGGTTAATGATTTTTTCATCTGTTTAGTTCATTTTTTCCCTTTGAAAATAAAAAAAATATTAATTAGATAGAGAGAAAGAAATAAAAAATGGTTTATGTCTTGGGAAAGTAAAAAAATCATCCCTTAAACAAACATATGATTTTGTTATAACTATTCCAATTAGTATCATGAGGAAAATAAATATAGTTTGATTGGGAATTTCACATTTTATTCCCAATGAAAATATTAAAAAATGTAATGAAAAAAAATAGATAGAAAATAAAGATTTATTTTTCATTATAGTAATTATCATATTTATTTGAGGGGGTAGTCTAGTGAGAGATAGTAGGGGTTTATTGATTCTAGGATTCAGTTCCTTTTATGGACCAGGTAATTTTATTTGTGTGAAGGAAATATCCATTAACATTGGTTTTATATTTTATAGGCTTTACATTAATTAGATTGTGGAAGTATAATCATATTTCACTATGTTGGTTGAGTTTCTTCAAGGACATGATAATTCACCATGGTAGTTGGATTACTTCATCGGGTAATGCATAATTTTTTCTAGCTAGCTTATTTGTGTTTGTCATAATTGGAGGGAAGTTAATTTTTTGGATGATGTTTTATCTAGTAAAGGGAGTCTAGAAGAGAGTGTGATTTTATAAACCTATTTAGGGTCATTACCTAATGAATGTAAGTTCATTGTTAAGGCTGATTCCCTTGGTCTTCATCATTTCCATCCCCTATGAGTTGGAGAAACTTTTGTATTACTGTATGTTTTCTCATTAATAAAAAGTTAATTTTTATTCATTATTACCTACCAACCCTAAACCATAAATTTTTTTCAACCTAAATTTGAATTCCTCGTGATTGATTGTGATTCTTATCTTTACAGGGTGTATATTTTAGATCCTTTAAAAACATATGGTTAAGATCATGTACTTAATGTATGAGAATAAATATAGAATAATTGTACCTTGAGTTATGTGGGTAAATAAATCTATTGAGGTAGAAAATTAATGAAATGGTTGTTAATGAGAGATTGAATTATGTGAGTGTAAAAGAATGAATTTATTGAATTAGGATTAAACATGAAACATTATTTGGTACTTTTAAATTGAATTTCTTGTAAATTATTGAGATCTTCAGTTATCAAATAATGATTATGAATATGATAATTTTAATGTCCCCCTTATTAGAATGTGAATTATTGTTTCTCTGTGTTGATATTTTCTTAGGGATAAGTGAAGATTCAACTATGTGGGTGTTTGATGAGTCTCAATTATTCATACCATTTGGACATCATTATAATACCTTTTATGAATCAAATTAGTAATTATCGATGATTTTTTCATTAATTTGTGTTCAAATTGTGGGTATATAGTGTTTTAATAGCTGTTTGAGATTTTTGTGAAAATTGACTCAAACTATGCTACAACCAATTCCTTGTGTCACAGTCCCGTTAATCCTGGAAATCATTAAAGAAAAATACAATGTGGTTGGGAGATTTAAACTATAGAATCATTCTATATGATTATTGGAGAACTTTATAGAAAACCATGCACCAGATCTAGAGCAATACACTATAGAAACATTTAGAATATGGGGAGGGGTGCTTGAGGATATGTGGTTCCACCATCCTAGCCACGGTTTGGGCCAGCCTAGGTCGAGGTAATAAAAAAGTTAGATCTTTTCATATGGTTGGATTTTTATGGATCATAAATGAAATGTAACCAAATTTAAAAAAAATATTTAAATAAATTTTTTTTTAATTCTCTATCATGTATATTAATATTGGTTATCAAAGATGATAAAAAATTTTATTCGATGAATCAAAAGAATGTAGTGCTTTTTATGTTATGTAGAAAAAGTTGTATCATTATAAAATTGAATCCTAAGATTATATGTATGTAACATCACATATTGATAAAAACTCAAGGGGATCATACTCAATTTTGTATTGTGTGGATGGGAACAAGTGTACTAGGGATGAAGGTGTAGAAAATAGATTATTTTTATAGATCATTGTTATAATATATTTTATATTTTTTTAGTTATATTTCAGATGATGATATTGTCATCTAAGTATGAAAAATTAAACTATAAAGTGACTTGTTCAAAATTATGTTTTATCTATTTATTTTATGTATCCCTTGGATAGGAAATCTGGGTTTAATTTTTTCTTATTAGTGAGTTTTTCATAGTTACATGTGTATTTGGTTGTATTTTCGTTGTTTAATCCTTGTTTTTTATTAATCTGTATGATCATGCATATTTTTCCTTTGATGATATCCTTGTTTGAAGTTATATTTTTTATAATATTATTATTATTATTATCACTGTCATCATCAATATTATTAGTCAAGATATTCTTTCAACAGGTACACTATGTGTTTCATAAGCTCATCCTAGAAACAAAACAAGGAAAATCATTGACTTGGGACTAGTGTGATATAAATGAATAGTTTTATGCCAAACTTGAGTGTGTGGGGTGAATATGAATAGTGGTATGGTTTTTTTCAATTCAATTCCATTTTTTGGTATTTGTTGCTAGCCTACGGTTCTCAAGAAGTATCTCGCAAGTTGATAACTAGAATTTCATGGAGTAATACCATGAGATTAATGAGATTTAGAAAGTTTATATCATAATCCTTCTTATTTTTTGGAGTAATATAGAAATATGGGGTAAAATACATTTTAAAAAATTAATATAGAAAATGGAAGTGAAAATCAATTGGGTAATAAAATTAAATAATCAATGTAATTTTAATCGAATGATAAGCATTTCGAAATTCAAACATAATATCATAGAAGAAAAAAATATTGATAAAGAGGGAGATTTATTTTAAGATATTAAGTGATTGATGGAATAAATAATTTATTTATTTATTAAATCAAAGAGAATAATAAACAAAATATATGAAAAGAAAATAAGGTATGATATTTATTAAGGAAGCTTAGAAATAGCTCAATAAGAGCCCCTATATGTCACACCTCAATGGTTTGAGGGTTTTTTAATAAATATTGACCATTTATTAGTATCTAAGAAAACATATAGAACACAAATCCTTGTTTTTAACAGTTACCAAGAAACCCAGAAAGAGAGAACTTGGTTTTAATAGTTTTCCAAGAACCTAAATAGAAATTCCTTGGTTTTGGTGGTTTACCAAGGATACAAAGAGAGCAAAAAAAAATATTTTATTAGGAAAATATTCTATGAAGAAAAACTCTCAATTCTATAGGAATATATATAAGATAAAATTTTGATAATGAGAGATATAAATATTGGAGATTAAAGAATTAGAATAAGGAATTACAATGAGATCTCAAGATAAAATACAAAAGTATTTGATACTCATTATTGATTTATTTCGATCAATGTAGTTCATAATTTTTTATTATAACTTTACAATAATCCTTTGGGTTGTTTTTATAGCCTATGGGGGAACAAAGGTCTGGGTGGAGGTGTTAATTGGTCAAGGTCTCCGTGAAGACTATAATAAATTTTCATTTTGACTAGCTGAAATAGCACCACCGGATCGCCACCTGATTCCATATTCTAGACAATAAGCATGCTAAAAGCTTACTCACTACTTATGCCTCCCCTAAGTAGCCACTATCTACCATTGGTTAGTTGGTGAGCAACTTGGAAGTCTTCTTCTTTTGTATAATTCCATTGGTTGACTAGTGGCTCCCCACTAGGTAGTTGGTGGTGACTAACTTTAGAAGTTTCTCCCTTAGTCTTATTCATCTATTTATAGTCCTTCATTTGGCCCAATGTAAATCTACCTTCATTATCAAACATAAATACTAAAAAATAATCAATTGAAAATGTTAGAAAATTAAAAGGGTTTTTGTGAGCATTAAAATAATCTAAGAGAATGAGATACAGTAATCTTCTTCTTTTTGATGATTATAAACACTTAGAATAAACCAAAGACCGTTTCAAAAAGAATTTAAATATTTCATAATTTAATTCAAATAGATGATAAAAACATTTTCAATAAGATATTAAAAAACAATGGGATTTTAAATGGTTTAAACACAATAAAAGTTCAAAACAATTTCTATTTAATTTATTTTAAAATAATAAATTTAATTTTAAAACCAAAAAGTCTTTATAAAGTCTCCATTTCTCCTCAAAATTAAAAGGAGATTAAAACAATTAATCACTCCCCATTTGTGGTTATCAAAAAAACCTAAAAATAGGGTTATATAAAAATAAAAAATAAAAATAAATTATGTTACTTATTATTAATTACCCTTAAAAATAATCAAAAATGGATTTTTTAAAAAATTTAATAGATTTTCTAAAATTAAAATCTTATTTTAAGAAATGAAAAACCATGTTATTGAACATTATAAGGATAACTATGTTCTAAAAGGGAAATTCCACGCTAGGAAAGTGATCGATTATATCCATGGTATAAGAATATCATCTTAGTTGGAAACTAAAGGAAAATCAAAATATAGAGAATGAAAAACTATTAAAGAGATAAGGGGTGTGGGACCATGATATGGCCAGGTCATCCTCAGTTATGGAAGGTATTGGAAGATTTTGAAAATATAGGAGCCATAAAATTACCCATTCAAGTATACCCCAATAATAAAATGAATACCTATTAATGGTATCCACCAAGGGGTGGATCTAATAAAAGTGATCCACATAAGATATATTCAAGAGAGTCACATGGATTTGGTGAAATCTATAGAGGGTATTGTGATCTTGGGTATTTTTTCATATCATTGTGTAATCTTAGGGATTAAAGTGATTTTAGGAAATGGTGGAATATGATATTTATTGGTGAAGGGGTTGAATGGCATGTGTCAAGTTGTCATAGAAACCAAGGTTAGTGCCTCTCACTCCCAAGGGGGAGGGATTAGAGTGGTTTCCATGGTGCCTACTTTAACCCATCAAGTCACTGAGCTTTCTCCTATTTAAAATATTTCAAATTTTACAAAATAGAAAAATTTGAACAAACTTTAAGGTCAATATTGAAATAAAACTTTGAATTATAATATTTTATAAAAAATAATTTCAACATTGAAATAAAATCTTGAAGTGTAAAATTTGATAAAAATAAACTCAAGATTGAAATAAAACCTTGAAGTGTAAACTTTTGTAAAAATAAGGAAAAAATTGAAAAATGTTGTACCTTATAGGAACATTTTAGTATTAACAATATAATTCCCCCTCAATTGATCCATTAAAAACATAAGGATCCATAAAATAGTGAAATTAAAGAGATAAACGAAAAACAAGACATTTTAATATGAAGAAAATGTTTCCAATCCACAATTATGGTTTGTAAAGGTTGTATTAATATCCCAAAAATATTCCCTAGGAGTTTCAAACCATGTGTGTAGTAAAATCCCACTACTTATGGCCAGGGTGAATATCGAATTAAAAAACCAACAATCCCTTTTCAATGTTAAAACCTCTTAGTGAATCTATGCTAGAATGACATCAACTTATTTATATGTAGAAAAAAAAAATTCTAGGAATATTACACTCACTTTAATTTACCAAAATTAATGTTTTATAATTTTTGAATATATTATTATTTTGAAAAGGAAAATTTTAAAAGTGATTAAAATATTTAAAATATTTTAAACAACTCAAGATTTCTGAAGTTAAATAATAATTGTGATAAAAAATAATATACCTAAATCGCCCTTAATAAAATAAAATTGATTATGTGTAGAGTTTTTTGTAAATATATCATTCAATTAAAGATTGGTGTTATTGAACTCAAGTAAGATATCAACTTTTTGGAAGTTATTTCTCAAAAAGTGGTGTCTAAAATCATTTTGCTTAGTGGGAGAGTGTTCAAATGGATTTATAGAAATACTAATGGAGATAGTAGTTTTATAATTAATAGGAATATTATTTCAATTTAGACTATAATCTGAGAATGTGTGTTTCATCCAAATAATTAGGGCACAAAAATCCTAGTGGCTATATATTCTACTCCGGGTGTAGAAAGATAAAAATCATTTTACTTCAAACTACTCCAAAAGATAAGTGATTTTACACATAGGTGACAAGTCCCACTTGTATTTTTCAAATCTATTTGTCATTCTCCAAAATCAGTATTAGAAAAACAAGTATGTTCAAATGATGAGTCTTTGAGATAAAATAGACAAAAAAAATTATAACCTTTTCAATATTTAAAAATTATTTTAAGATATTTCAAATGTTATTCTTTAGGATTTTATTAAAAATGGTCATAAAGGAATACACTAAAAATGATGTACATTTTGGTCACAATAATGTAAAGAATACTTCCAATCATACCTCTATAAAGCTTATTTTCAACCATTTTATTAGTTTTATCCAACATTATTTTACAATAAGTACTCATGGGTGTACTTGTTTCCTTTAATTTTAATCCATGATAAAATTATTTAAATGTTCATTATTGTATATTATTTGACTAGGAAAAATCTCATCTTTATTTTGATAAATTTAAAAACCAAGAAAAAACTTCAGTTCTCCCATAATACCCATTTAAAATTATTTTCTCATTAAATCTTAAAAATCATTAAAAATAGATTCTTTAGTTGAACTGAAAATAATATCAATGACATAAAATTAAACAATTGATAAATCATTTGAAATAAATTTTAAAAACAAATTTTAATAGTATTTCCCAATTTTAAAATCATTTTTTTAAATAAAATTAATTAACCACCCATACCAAGCCTAATGGGATTGTTCAAAACCATAGAGAGATTTGGTTAACATAAAAACATGATTTTGAAATTTCGAATCTTCAAATATAGATTTAGTTAATCAAAAATATTTTCATAAATAAAAACATTAAACAAATAACTTTTAACATCCATTTGAAAAAAAATTAAAATTTAAATATGTGGTGAATACTAATAAGATTCTAAAAAATTCAATCCTAGTGATGGAGGAAAAGTTATCACCATAATTAATTCCTTCTTCTTGATTAATTCATTTGGAAATGAGTATAACTTTATTATGGTTTATGTTAACTTACTTATCCATTTTATTTCTAAAAACTAATTTTGTACCAATAATTGAATGATCAATGGGTCTTTCAATAAGATTCCAAATGTTATTCCTTTGGAATTGGTTTAATTCCTCTTGTATTGTATAAGATCTTATTTTTTTGTAAGAGGTATAGAACCTTATTATTCTAATCTAAATCTTTTCTTACTCTAATAAAAGTTACAAAAGGATTAAGGAAGGCTTCAGGAGTGTTCGGTCTTGTTCAAATCCAATAGTTCTAGTTTTTAAAAGGAGAGGGATGGGTCACATTGTTGGTACATAATTAATTATAACTATTTGGCTCAAACAAATGTCCTAGAGATCGGGGAGCATAGAGTTTAAAACTATGAAATAGATTTTTTATGTCCATATGGAACCTGGAATAAAATGTAGAGGTACCACACACTATTTTTCTAACCATGTGCCTCAAACATGAAGGGTGTGGGCTTGATACATTGTAAAATTATTGTTTTTCATATTGTTTTTCTAACCATGGACATGAACCATGTGAGTGGTGTGCACCTAGATAGTAGGTGCACATAGTTTTCACACAGTTTGAAAAATTGTGTTGTCAAACCATGCACACCTTTAAAAATGGGTATTTCACCATTTTGGCCCTCTATCCATTAGCATTTTCTCCTCGCTTTTATCCTCCCTAATTCACATAGTATCTACCATGTGCAAGAGCTCTCTTCTCCTCCTCTCTTAGGATTTTTTATATCCTCTACATCTGATCTCTATTTCAATTGCTTTCAATTTTTTTGGATCACCCTCTATAAGTATATCATTTCTCTTGATTCCCTTCTCTGCTTTCTTCATCGCCTTGGATATTATTTCCATGCAATATTATATTCCATATTTTCATGGTGGTTGTCTAGTTTCTCTATTTCCTCTCATTCCATCACAAATATGAGGCTAATACTGGATGATAATTCTATTGTTGTGTTAAGGTAGGTGGTCAATTACTTTTCCCTAAATTCATGCATGTTTATGATTTTTCTGCATTGTACTACATTCTAGAATTTCTACGGGTTGCTCCTAAAATGAGTAATACCTTAAAATAATTTATTTGACCATAACCTTGATGTTATTTCTCCATAATGACATTTTTATAGGTTGATGACTTCAACCTAAACCACCCCTACGGGTGGTTTTGATTAAATGATATAAAATATCGTTTATACCTAATGACTAAACCACCCATTGGGTGTGTTGAGCTTTCCACTTGTTAGAGGAATCCATAAATGAATCAAATGAATTTTTTATTAGAAAGGACATAAAACTGGTCACTTTTTATCACTTTTAAGTGAAACAACTAATGAGTTAAATAATTTGTTAAATGGTGTGAATACCTTTCTTGTCCATGTGTCATTTATAAATGAAAATGTTAATGGAATGGATGAAATGGAAATTGTGAGATGAGATGGATAATTATCTTAGTCTATGTTTGTTTATTAAATGAAAAATGACTACTGTTATAGATATTTTTCTTATTTAAAGGATGGACTTACTTAGGCCATCCTTAGATTTGTGAGGGAATGCCTTGAGCACTCACCAGATTCCACCCCAATTCATTGATATGATCTCTAAGTGAGATACCACATTAGTGTCTGGTCAATGTCTTATATTAGTGAATTCCTCAGCATATCATCGACAATTCACTTTTATCTTTGGAAAATAGAATGTCATGATTATCTCCTTGAATTCTTCTTGGTTTCCTCAGATATGAAATTCCACGGATTGTCTACTTTGTCTCCAAATCAAGTATAGAATGTGATTACCTTGTATATTTTCCTTTGACTCAATTAGAAACGTTTAGAGTGGAATGTCAGGGGTTTATCCCTTAGATTATACTTAGACCCCTATATCCAAGATACATTATTTTTCATTATGAGTTGGATCGTCCTTCTAAGGTTAAGGATGCCTCAGTTCTCCTTGTATCCCAAATGACTAAATTTCATGGGCTTCTTGAATATGCTCATTGATTATCCAGATGAACTAATATTCTCTTATGTTCAAAGAATTCTGGCTTAGACCAAAGCATGTATGGTCAGCTAGGTTCCCCATAAGAACCCTGAGCTCGATGTGTTTGCTGTTTATTCACTAATTGTATATTCTACCTACACACTATTATAATATATACTCACATACTATATTTTATTATACAGCCTTGGTGCTAGCCTACTGAGTTTACTCATAGATTATTCAGGACACCGATTGGTACCTGGAAAGACTTCATGGATTTAATTAGGGATAAAGGGAATTACCCAGTTATGGACATTTGATTTTCATTCTAGGTTAGAGTATGGGAGAAGAGGACTGAGCCAGTTCTCAGGATTCCTGTATAGCATGTATTGTTTTATGTCTTCTCTCAGTGTTGTAACACCAGGACATTATCATTTTTGTATATGATATTGTTTATTATTTATGCCTATGATTGATTGTTTGGTTTTTTATTATTATTATTTTTCCTTTCTATTTTCATTATTATGATTATAATTTTACCACTGCATATCACTCTAATAAATAGGGTATAGTCTCTTCATCATACCATCATAGACCCTTGCTTCTAGTTAGAAACCTCTAGTATATGGGAAGGAATGCTTTAGGCTATGTGGCTAACTAGGATTGGTTACTTATGATTGAACCAAGTTCGAGACATCATAAAGGGTTATTATAGGGAAAATTTCTTTTATGTTATTATTTTTGTTTGGTATATAGTAGATTTTACATGTTGAAACTTGGTAATAAGTCAATCCTAGGATTAGTTAACCCATATATGGGGGGAACTAAGTTTCCTATGATGGGAATTGTTTTGGTATTTTTCATATTACAATTGTACTATTTACATCAATGGGTGATGTATTTTATTTACGGTGTTTTTATATCATGGATTTTTACCCTTGGTTCAGTACGAAAGGGGAACAGTGCCTCAGGAATCATTGTAGGCACTTAGGCATTTATATTTCATGCATGTTTCATGGAATGTTTATTTTTTTCCTACATTTCTTGTTGCATATCATATGTGCCTTGATTTATATGGTTGTAATTACACTAATGTTTCTTAAAGAAGCAATTAAGGGGGGAATTGGTTACTTGATGTTTTTTCATCAACCTAAATGGTTTTTTCTTTCTTTTCATGATTGTGGAACCTTAATTAACCAATTATGACATGCTTAAGCCATGGAATGTTTGTTACATGGGTGTAAACATTTGTTGGTTGTGACTAAATGTATTTAAATTTTAATTTATAAAGTTGTACCTCTATAAATTGAGAATTGAGATCCATATAGTAAAATTATTTTTAAGGGATTGTTACATCCTAACATGGGATTTAGATTTCTGGTTGTAGTTACATGAAGTGATGATTATAAATTATAAAACTCGGGTCTTTATAACTTGGGAATGCTAACTCATCTAACTAAATCATTGTATAAAGAAGAAATCTTTGTTAAATTTTAAACTCTTTTTGGAAATGGTTTATGTTTAATGGGGATACCAATTTAAACTTAAAGGGTATTTTCCACTATAACATTCAATTAATATGACATATAGTGGAGCCACTATAATTAAACTTGGGATCTTACCAATTCCTAACCATATATTTGGGTAGTTGGGTTAGTATATAATGTGTGGTGAGCCCTTATAAATGTATTTTTATCCAAACTAAATCAATTTTATCATGTTTTTATGTTCTAAGGGATGTTCTTGCACTTGTAGATATATGCCCCACAACATCCTCAAGTTAAGAATTGGGATAGGGAGGATGCACATGCTCCTAAGGTGGTGGTACCTGACTTGCTTATAGTTCCACTATCGTCACCTATGGTACCACCACCTGGTATACATAGACTAGGCATTAATGATCAGCTTTTAGAGGGTTCATTATGGTTAGTGTAGTCTATTGAGGGAGATCTATAAACTAAATAACTATGTTGGAGTTGAAAAGGAAATTTCTACAGCAACACCCACCTACATTCTATGGGGGACGGTGTCCCCCCGAATGCTAAGACATGGATAGAGTCCATTATATCGATCTTTGAGAATCTGGATACACTTCTATAAAGGATGGTCAATATCTTGACTTACATGCTTTGTGGATCTAGAAAATGTTAGTGGGATGTTCTAAACAAGCATATCAGTACTGAAGCATGATTTTGAAGGATCTCCAATATACTTTAAATCATTAATTCATTTCATATTCACTATGATTCGATTGATCTAGAGAATTAATTCACTTGGAGTAGGGAACTATGACTATCATGGATTACTCATCTAGCTTCACTAAGCTCTGGTGCTTTCCCTACAACAAAACACACTTTTAACATTGATAATAAAGGGCCTTTATCAGCGCTTAGAAAGTGATGACTGCCAAAGTGAGGTTAAGATACGACCTTTATTAGTGATTTTATTTAGTGATGATAAAGTCCCTCTTTATCAATTCTTTTTTAGTGCTAATAAAGGGTTCTTTATCATAACTTTTTTCTAGCGATGATAAAAATTGAAAAAAAAATACCCTTTATTATCACTTGATACCCCCTTTCTCAGCACTCAACCTAACCTCCCCTACACCCACCCCCTTCCTCAGTGCTCACGACCCCCCTTCCTTAGTGATAGACAACTGCTCACCCACCTATGTGTGCCTAGATTTGATCCTACAGCTTCTATGTGCAAATCGAACCTCTTTACCACTTCCCTACCTTATTTTATTGTGTGTTATAATATAATTTCTATTTATTTATATATATATACATAGATATTTATTATTAATATATATATATATATAATTATTTTTAAATACATTAATAAAATATATGTTTGTGTGAGTGAAAATGTGTGTATGATATATATATATATATATATTTAAATTTATTAAAATATATTGTATATTAATATAAATTTACATATATTAGAATATATATATATTTGTGTGTGTGTGTTCATCAATACACATGTATATATATAAACATTATATATATATATATATATATATATATATATATTTGTATAGTTTTACTATAAATTTATTTATATACTATATTTAATGATAATGATATACTTATATAAAAATATGTTTATATATGATATATACACACAATATTAATACACAAACATACACATATTTACTCACACAAGTACACATTTATATTTCTCACATACACACACAAATATTTAAATAAATATTTATTTATTTACATATATTATAATATACACAAAAATTTATATTTCTTTATTGAAAAACACATGTTTATATATAAATATTACTTATATAAGTATATATATACATATTAATGAAATTTTATAAGGTAGATAAAATGGATAATTATTTATTTTAAATGAAATGAATAATAAATATTTGTTTCCATATGGTTTATATATTTAAAAATACAAATCTATGTAAATATGTAGTTATAAAATTGATTTATTATAAGTAAATATAAGAAAATATGAATATATTTATTTATAAATAAAACTAAATTATGATAAACGATAAAAATTTAAAATCTTAGTTTAAATATGAATGTAATCCCTATAAATAAATTTACTCTCAACCAAAAAAAAATACAATAAGACCCCCTTAAATGAGGCTGAAATTCCATTGAATATTAAAAACTTGGGATACCCCGACTAAAAACCCATTTTTGGAATCCTTATGGGCCTTTTTTTACATGAAAAACAAAAAGTTATCAGGCTTCTACTAAGTTACTAAGGCATATATCTCTTCCCAGGATTGGATTTAATATGTGGTAAAGCCCAAATAGACACCCGGATCAAATATTATGGTTATTTCAAGTGCAAGTAGTGTTTCCAACTTATCTTAAATCATTCATTAATTATTTTAATTTTTAAGACATCCAATTGTTATTAAATGACTATTACTCAATAATAATTATCAAATTATTAATAAATAATATTTTTTAACTATTTTATAATCTATTTTCTCTAAATATATTATATATTAAGTGTAAATTCATATTTAGACTTATCTAAAACATATTTAAAAATATATATTATATTTATAACAATATAAATATATTTATATATTTATATATTATTTTTAATGTAATGTAATGTTTTTATGAAATATACACTTTATCAGCATTGGAAAAAATAATAAATGGGGGATTTATCAAAGCTAGTAAAAAAATGTTGATAAAGCACCCCACCCTCTATCTATGATTTTTTAGTAGCTCTAATAAAGGTCCCCCTTTATCGGCATTTTTTTAGTAGCACAGATAAATGGTCCCCCTTTATAAGTGATTTTTTATTAGCATAAATAAGGTTAAAACTTTATCAGCACTTTTTTAACGCTGATAAAGACCCCCAATATCAGTACTAAAAAGCATTGATAGAGCCCTAGCACTAGATAAACCAAAATTTGTGGTAGTGTTTTCACCCACCTATATTGGTAATGAGCTTTCCGACGAAATAGATTTTGAGGATTGGATCAGGTATTCCATTCGATCTTAGGTGATTGTATTCTTACTAGATATCATCTCTAAGATTGTGAACAAATCCCTTATCTCTGAGCATGACTTGAGAGAAGCTGAATGCATAGGGCATAGTGGTTCAGCACTGAATATAGTGGTGGATCATCCAGTGTTAGGAATCATCACATTGATACTTTTCATAAGGGAAGTTTCAATCAAATTATGGGAATGAGTTGTAATATAGTATACCATCATTGTAGAAGGCTGGGTCACATGAAGCATCAGTATGAAATAAAACCCAATAGATTGTATAGCCTACAAATAAATGATCCATATTCAAAGATTTTGAAGGACCTTCCCACCAGATTCCAATGGGAGAGGAACCACACCAACTCCGCTTTCTAGAGAAGGATTAGTTACTTCACGACTAGCCAGAAGATGTAGTGCCATAGACCATACAAATCAAGGAGGAGGATGAGGTCAATGAAGATAGACTTATAATGTGAAGCACCAGCAGATTGGACCTACTCAAGGAGGTTAGGTTGTAGCTCAGGGTTGAGTATTTGGATAATAACATGCATTACAACCTATACCTGAGGAGTAGAGTGATGGGATGTCTATAGTATGAGATAAAATCTTTGTTTCCAATAGTATCTTATTTTTTAACATAGGTGCTTCATACTCATTCATATCAGCAGCTATCATAGAAAACCTTGGGAATGGAATTGAGTAATTTTGTGGAGTGATGAATATTGATACCCCTTTGGGGATACATTCATAAAGAGTACACCGATGTAATAAGTTTTCCCACAATATTGACGGTTACTTTTTCTTATGGAACCTTTTCATCCTTGAGATGATGAGCTTTGACATAGTTTAAGGGATGGACTAGTTAGTATATTTTCAAGCCCATATTGATTGTAAACATTGGAGGGTTTCTTTCATATCTCCTTATGGTAGTAACTATGTTCATAAAGGATAATGGGATGTCTAGGAAACTTGAGATGGACTTGAGCATCTTAGGATGGGAGGAATATTAGCTAAAATTGTTAACCTTTATCTTGATGATCTAGGAGTGGGGCAATGTACTGCCTCATTACCTTTCTTTCATGTATGTCCAAATTATTTATTTTAGTTTCTTTTATCATTGAGTTTGTATTTTCTATCTTGAATTGAGAGGAATTCTGTAATGGTGAAGTTAGGGACTTATTGGATTTTCAGCATGAACATGTAGTTTTTCTATTTTTTAGGTAGTTACAAGATGTGTAATGGGATTAAATGATGTGTATTGGTATTTAGACACATCCTATAAACTGAATACATGTTGTGAGATTTTACACCTCATGTAATGTGAAAATAATTTTTTTAATTAAAAAATTGAAATGTTTTTTTAACTTAAAATTAAAGGATTTCACAATGTGTAAAATATTATATGCCATGTAATTCTCTGAGATATAGATTTTAGGGTTTCATTCAGGTGTTTGAGTCTTCATTCACTTTTTTAGCCTTCTCCCCTTGGTCAGGGCTCTTTTCTTGAGTGTTTTTGGATGACTCTTTTCCCTCTAGATCACTCTATTCAGTGATTGATCAGAAGGTCTATGTTATTTTTCTCTTCTAGTAAGACTTTCCTCTCGGTTTCTCTCTAATTTGTGGTTACGGTAACATCTATGGTAGGAATGAGTAATCAGATTCTATTTTCTATCAATCTTTTTTTGTATCTTGTCATTCCTTGTCTTTTGAAGGTATAGTTTGTGGTTTTATATCCCCATTGTCTAAGGTGGTTTACTTTTCTATGTACTTGAGGTAGGTGGATCTATTCAATTGTTCTAATTTCTTGATTTTTTTTAAATTTATTTCTTTATATTTGAAAGTGGATTACATATTTTAAAATTGAAAAGGGATTGGGTTCATGTTTTAGAGGTTATTTTTCCTTAAAAATTGAATTTTCTTTATTTTAAATAAAAAATAGATTTTCAAACCATAAATAAGATTTTCCTAGCTTTGAAATGGTTTTATAAAAATGTGATCATGTTTTTTAATATATTAATTGAAAAACATTGCATAGTAGGAACCTTAGGTACATCGGGAAAGATACATGAGTAGTCTTAGTGTGTATGACACCATTAAGAGGTAACCTCTTGTATGTCAATGGTCTATGGAAGGCCTCAATGTTAGTTAGATCCAACCTTATTACTTGTTTGTATTGTAATTTTCTAGTACATATTATCACGTAGGCAATAGCCTAAATGGAAGGTGCATTGTTGTTTTTGGTTGTTTATTGCATTATAGATTATTTCATGGATGTTGGCTCACATGTATATTTTTATTTAGTATATTTAGCTAATTTGTTCTTGTATTTAGAAGATATTACATGAAATTTGTGAAAACTCAAGTATTATTTGAAAATGGTTTTCAAATTGTTTTATCCATAAAAATTATTGTAAAATGGTTTTGTTTTAAATCTTGTAATTGAGAATTTTTTTTATTATAACTTGTATATATTTCTGGTGGTATCCAACTTGGCTATGTTCCTCACACCCTACTTATTCCATCAGGTAGCTGTATACATTTTTTTTGGATACAGGTAATGGGAAGGGCATTATGTAGCATGTTGGATTCTCTTTTCATCATTTTTTTTTGTACGTGATGGTTTGTCACATGGACACTTGTATGTCTAGAATCATCATACTTTCTAGTTTAGTCTATTCCACTCAATTGTATCTCCATTTTTTCACTTTGTACTATGGTTGTATGTCTTGATTCCCTTATATACGAGACTTGTTTTGTTATCTTTGTTTTACCTTACCCCGTAATGGGATTACTTGAGTGAGTGGTCTAGTTGACCTAGGTTTATTTGTTACAATTTAGTATTAGAGGAGTTACTAATCTGGATTTGTGTTATCACTACCTGAGTTGGTTTTGTTACATGGGTATACAAGAGTAGGATCATCAGAATTTGGATAGTAGGTACAGAAAAAGGCCCTAGTCAACTCACTCCTATGACCAAATCCAAGTTTCCATGGGTGGTCAGGAAATGATTAGTAATCCCAATACTTATTATTTAGGTTAATTTGAATAAATTATATGGGAATTTTTTTTAAATTAACCTACATATAAAGTCTAGGGAATTGGTGTGTGTAAGGTCATTTGAATAAATTAAGTGGGGAGTTTTTTTAGATGGATTTGTTCCTTTCAAAAGGTGTTTCCTTGTGTGGTAGAATCCATAACTATTTTAAATTCTTATTGTTTTAAATAATTTTTTTTGGATTCCTTTTTTTGTACTTGGTTTTGAAATTTTCTTATGAATAATTGGTCATTATCATGTGTTTAATAGACAATTCCTCCTAGAAGAGCTCTTTCAAATATGAGAGGGGGAGATGTGAGGTAGGTTATGTAGATGGATCCTCTAGTGGACCCTTCTTTAGTTGAATCAATGATTCATACCATTCATAATTTGTGGTTAGTAGGTGAAGTGAACCTAGGATTAGTATTGGATCATGGCTCAAAATTTACCAAGCATCATCCACCCATCATCCATGGTGATAAAAGACCACAAGAGTTAGAGGATTTTCTTGAATAGATTGATAGGATCTTCAAATTATTAAATACTCTTAAATATTGTCATGTTTGTTTTCCAAGTAAATTCTTAAGGGTCTAGGAAGGTGATGGTGGGACTCTATAGTGAAATCTAAGTTGCAAAAAGGTCTTACCTAGGTTTCTTTAGAGAATATAATTAATCAGTAATTTTATCCTAAGACATTACATGTTGAAAATAACATGGATTTTATGACCTTGGAGAAAGGGGAGAATATCATTATAAAGTACTCCACCTGCTTTTTTGAGTTACTGCATCTAGAACCAGTGCCTATCACCAATGACTACCTAAAAGCTCAAAGGTTCGAGATTGGCTTAGGTATGATGTTCGATCAATGCAAGTTATTTTTTCCTTCCAAAATTTGTGGAGGTAGTGGATAAATTAGCTTTGGATAAGGTAGAAATAGCTATGAGGATAGGGTTGGGCAAAGCTTTAGTGGGTGCAATAGTTAGCTAGGGTGTTGCTTCTAGTTAGAAAAGGAAGCACAAGGGTGGTTAGTTTTCTGTAGGACTAGTTTCAAGGGATTATTCAAGGCATAAACAAGTTATTTTATACCAGTGTGGTACACATGGTCATACCAAGCCTCAGTGTATGGATACTCCTCAGACTTTTCATCTTTATGGGTGATTTGGTCTTCTGAATTGTTTTAGTGATAATATGTCCCAAGGAAGTAAAGTGAGATCCACTTTCACCATGGGGTCACAGGTTCACATTGATGCTTCCATGAGTGGTGGGTCTCATTCTCAGGTAAAGAGGGATGTCCAGGTGGCTAATTTTGAATGTATTTATGGGATAGAGTGTGTGCAAGAGGAATCTGAAGTAGGTATATCTACTTTTAGAGGTATGATGTTCATTTAATATTCTATAGTGATATTTTTTTTGATACGGGTTCTACAAATTATTTTATATCATCATAGTTGGTTGATTTTTTGGGATTGTGTTTGGATCCTATGTTTTTCTTTTTGGATCTTTCCACACCTTTGGGAAAGATGTATGAATAATGTTTCAAGTTTCTCTCATGTCGGGTGGTGATAGGAGACTTTGAGTAGGTTTAGGACTTCTTAGTTCTTGATATTTACATATTTGACTTGATTTTCAGCATGGATTGTATTATTAGTGTGAATTGTTAGATATATTTTTATCATCATTGGGTATAGTTCTTATCTACCGATGTGGTCACTCATGTTTTTCAATGTGAGTGGGACTCTAGATCAGGAAGGTAATGGCCTATTGTTCTTTATTCCGGTATAATATCATGCCAGTTGTCATAAATGTTTCTTAATGAAATTAACCCTTTCTTGTGTGGGCAGCTGCCTATTGTTGTGTGTGCATACCCTAAGGTATTTCCATATGATTTTTCTGGTTTACCACTATAGATATAGGTTGAGTTTATGATATACCTACTCCCTATACTGATGCTCATTTCTATGTCATACTATCGAATGGTGCCTCCTGAGTTGGTGGAACTTAAAGTTCAACTTGATGTCCTGGAGGTGAAAGGATTTGATTTTTCTAGTGTCTTTCCATGGGCTTCACCTATACTCTTTTCTAACAAGGCATACTAGAGGCTTTGGATTTTTATTGACTATCAAAATATGAATTGGGTGACCCTCAATAGCAAGTATCATTTACCCAGAATTGATAATATCTTTGATCAACTTAGAGGGGCTCATTGGTTTTCTAAGATTATCCCTTATTTGGGGTACCACTAGTTGAGTGTCTGAGATGATGATATAACTAAGATAGTATTTTGGATTCGATATGGGAATTTTGAGTTTTTAGTTATTTTATTCTATCTCACTGATGCTACTATAGTATTTATAGATTTGATAAACCAAATATTTCATCAGTTTAATGGATCATTTGTTATTGTTTTCATAGATTATATCTTGTGCTACTCCATGTTAGAGGAGGAGCACAGAGACCATTTATATAACATTATTCTAACCATGGGGGAAAATAATTTTTATGTTAAGATTTATAAGTGTGATTTCTATATTTGAGAGGTAAATATTATAGGGTATGTGATATTTGAGATGGAAATCTTAGTATACCCTGAAAAGGTGTAGGTGGTTATGTCTTGGGAGTATCCCAAAAATATTTTTGAGATTCGGAGCTTCTTGGGTTTATCTAGTTACTATAGATGGTTTGTTCATAATTTCTCCAAGATCACGTATTTGATGGTAGATTTAACCCATAAGGGTGTAAATTTTTAATGGAATGACAAGTACATAAGATATTTTGAGGAGCTGAAGATGAGGTTGACTTCAGCACCATTTTTAATTTTTTCGGAACCAGGATTGGGTTATGATGTTTTATGTTATGATTTTTTGTATGTGTCTTGGATGTGTCTTGATGTAGGGTAAACAAGTTGTGTCTTATGGATCTCGCTAGTTATACTCTCATTATAATAACTACCCTACCCATGATCTAGTGTTGGAATCTATTATACATACACTCAAAATGTAGCATCATTGTCTCTTTGGGGAATAGTTTATGGTATATTCTGATCATAAGAGACTAAAATATATTTTTAGTCAAAGAAATATGAATTTATGATAGATACATTGGGTTGAGTATCTTTAGACTTTCGATTTTGATATCTTATATACCCCTAGGAAAGGAAATTTGGTTATTAGTGCATTGAGTAGAAAATCACTGACAAAAGCCATGAAGGAATCAGTTGAGTAGTGGTATCTGATTAGTTTGTTTGTCAAGATGGCCTTGGGAGTGAAATAGGATGGTGTTTAGGTTTTATTGTCTTTGAAAAAGTTTGAAACATCTTTTGATGAGTAAGTTTGTCTTGAGCGGATGAATGACACTGAGATCCTACTCTTAGGATAAATACTAAATGGGGGAGACCATGTGCGAGTTGTCTCGGTCTCCTAGTGGAGGTTTGTGATTCTATAGCAGGTTTATTTTTTATTTTTCCTTGAGATGGGAGTTACTATAAAGTGGGAACTGGTCACGTTGGTTAATTCACCCTGGGGATACAAAGATGTTCCACAATTTTAGACATCATTATTCGTACTTAGGAATGAGGTGGTCAGTTTCGAACATTGTATCACGGTGTATCAATTTCCAAAGAGTAAAGGTAGAACACTAGAGACCTGTTGGTTTGTTTCATCCTTTACTCATTACATTGTGAAAGTGGGATAATATTTCCATGGATTTTACCATTGGTTTACCATGGAATCCTAGTGTGAAGGATGCAATTTTGGGTGACTATTGACAAACTCACTAAATCAATGAATTTCATACCAATAAAGGAAATCATGAAAGTGGAAGAGGTTGGAGACTTATATTTCTGGTATATTTTTAGACTTCATGGGTGTTCCCTATGTAGTTTTTTTTATAGGGACTCTATGTTCACATTTAGATTCTAGAAAGGTTTGTAGAAGGAAATGGTTTACGAGTTGAAATTGACCATGGATTATCATCAATAGATTGATGGGTGGACAGAGAGGGCTATCCAGGTTATTTATGATATTCTCTAGGCTTGTGTACTTGATTTTGGTGGAACTTGGGATAGAAATTTTCCTTTGTTTGAGTTTTCCTATAATTATAGTTATCAATTTGTGATTAGGATGGCGCCTTTGAGGATTTTTATGGGCAGTCATGTTAATCTCCCTTGTGTTGGAAAGAGTTGGGAGAGTGGTCATTGGTTGGGAGGAGTGGTATTCAGGAGACAAAAAAAGAAGGTGTGGTTATCCAGAGGCATTTGATGACGACACAGAGTCATCAGAAATATTATGTAGACCATTTTTGTTGGTCTTTGGAGTTTGAGGTTGGTGATCGGGTCATTCTCATAGTTTCACCTCACTTGGGAAATCATTGATTGAGTAATAAGGGTATATTGGCACTGAGGTTTGTGGGGCCATTTTATATCATTGAGTGACTATGGAGGGTCTCCTATTAGTTGCTTTTACCATATAGCTTGAATTTTATACAAGACATGTTTCATGTTTCCCACTTAAGAAGGTATATACCATATCCTTCCCATGTGATTAGATGGGAGGATGTTGATATTGACCTCAATACCTCTTTAGTTGAGCATATAGTTCAAATTATGGATCACCATGATAAGGTATTTCATGATAAAATGATCCCCCCAATTCAGGTACTGTGACAGTGTAGACTGGATCTCTGTGAGATAGGGGAGTGGAAGTCATTAATGAGGTAGCAATGGCCTTCTCTTTTTTGTGGATCCAATAACTTGAACTCTTTTGGGGGACAGAAATATTTTATGGTGGGAATATTGTTACTCCCTATTATCTTTCTATCAAGTATGTTAAAATATTTTCTTTTGGTTTCCTTTCTCATCATGTGTGTATTTTTGACCTTGAATTTGGATGATATCGATAATGGTGAAGTCGTGATTTTTTTGGATTTTCAACATGAACCTACAGTTTTTTTTTTGGGGAAGTTAAATGACATGTAATGGGATTACACGATGTGTATTGGTAGTTAGATGCATCCCATTAACTGAATACACAGTGTGAGATTCTATATGTCGTGTAAGGGTTACATGTTATGTAATGTGAAAATATGGTTTTTAATTAAAAAAGTGATGCATTTTTTAGCATAACTTAAAATGAAAGGATTTCATGACATGTAAAATATTGCATTCCATGTAATACCCCAAGTTACAAATTTTAGGTTTTCGTGTAGTTGTTTGAGTCTTCAATCTATTTTTCAGCTTTCTCCTCTCGACCAGAGATCTTTCCCTTTTTATTTTTGGGTGACTCCCTTCCCTCTGGATCACTTCATTCAGTAATTGATCAGTAAGGATAAGTGTTTCATATCTTCAGGTAGGACTTTCCCATCAATTTATCTCTCATTTGTGGTTGTAGAAATTTCTACAGTAGATATGGGTAATTGAAGTATATTTTCTATAAATCTTGTTCAGTCTCTATTCATGCCTTGTCTTTCAAAGGCATATTTTGTGGTTTCTTATCCCCATTGTCTAAGTCAGTACGGTTTTCTACTTATTTGAGGTAGGTGGATCTATTAAATTGTTATAATTTCATTAATTTCCTATTATTAATATTGATTTCTTGATATTTCAAATGGGATTGAAAGTGTTGAAATTGAAAAGGGCATGGGTTCATGTTTTAATGGGGGTTTTTCCTTAAAAACTGAATTGCCTTGATTTAAAAATGAAAATAGTATTTCAAATCATGAAGCATATTGTCTTGGATTGTAAACAGTTTTATAAAAATGTGAGTGTGTTTTTTAAAACAAAAAATAATAAACATCACATAATGGGAACCTTGGGTACATTGGGAAGGAGACGTAGGTAGTATTAGTGTGTGTGATGATATTAAGAGGTAACCTCTTGTATGTCGATTATCTAAGTAAATCCTTGATGTTAATTGGATACAACCTTATGCCTTTTTTTACTTGTGAGTGTCTATTACATATTATACTATAGGATAGAGCCCAACTAGAAGGTTCATTTTTTTATGGTTGTTTATTTCACAATAGATTATTTCATAGTTTTTGGATCACATATATATTTTTATCCAATATCTTAACCTATTTCACTCCTAGATTTAGAAGATATGACTTGAATTTGTAAAAACTCAAGGATTATTTGAAAAAAAAAACTATTTGTAAAAATGCTTATAAATCTATTTTCTTTTAAGCATTAGACTTTCTCATTCTTGTTATTATAACTTGTATGGATTTATTGGTGGTATCCTATTGGGATTTGTTTCTTAGACCCCACTTCTACCTTTGGGAGGATATAGACCTTGTTTTTCAATATTCAGGTAAAGGGAAGGTCATTTTGCTTCATTTTGGATTCTTTTTTCATTTTTTTGTATTGGAGGTGATGGTTGGTCACATGGAGACTTGTATATCCAGACTCATTGTACATTCTGGTTTAACCTATTTGTATCAGTTGTATCTCCCATTGTTTTTTCTTTATACTCTTGTTGTATGTTTCCTTTCCCTTATATATGAGATTTTTTTTGTTAAAAAAATTACCTCAACTCATAATGGGTTGACTTGGGTTATTGGTCTAGTTGACCTGGGTTGTTCTACTATAGGAAATTTTTCTTTCCTCCAGTGGTGGAATGATTCACTGATGTTTTACCTCAAGATTTTTATGGGCTACAACTAGAGATAGAGGAAGATTTTACAATCAAACATGTTCTAGGATCAACATCAATATATATTCTTCCTTACAGTTTGGATCCTACTAATCCTTAGTAACTCAAGAGATAATTGGAGGACCAGGGAGATAAAGGGTTTAAACATCCCAGTACTTCTCCTTGGGGTTCACCCATGTTCTTGGGATACTCCTATGAAACTATGAATCTCACCTTATTGGGATCCATAGATGCCCTTAATTATGATATTATATGACCTAGGAAGTGAATTTTTTTCAATCTAGAAGTGGAATTTTGTGATCTTGGCATAGATACTATGCTCTCTTAATATACTCAGTATTATGTCAAGGTTTTTTTATGATCGTAACGAGTCCAAGAAAGGTGTTAAGTTCACTTGGCCTAAAACTTGTGAGGAAGCCTTTCAAGAGTTAAAATTAAGGTAGATCTCAACACCAATCCTAATTTTTTCTAAGCCTAAAAGGCGATACATGGTGTTTTATGATGTATTAGGAATCAGGATGGTAGTATTTTGGATGCAAGGGGAAATATTCGTAGCGTGCAGGTCTCGCCAGTTGAGACCTCACTAGAATAATTACCCAAGAATATTTTTGATATATAGAGTTTCTTAGTGATATCCAGTTACAATCAATGTTTCGATAGTTAAAAGTAAGTATTTGGATGATGTCTTAGTGTATTCTTGGACTCGATGCAATCATGAAAACACCTTGAAATCATACTGAATACATTAAGATAGAATAGTCTCTATTCTAAGATCACAAAATTCCACTTCTATATTGAAAATTTTCACTTCTTGGGCCACATTATATCATAATTAGGGGTATTTATGGATCCCGATATAGTTAGATTCATAGTTTATTGGGAGTATCCCAAGAAAATTTTTGATATATAGAGTTTCTTGGGGATGTCTGGTTACTATCATAGTTTCATTTAGAACTTTTCGCACCTTAAAGTACCACTTACAAACTTTACCAAGAAATGTGTTAAGTTCACATGGTCTAAAGATTTTGAGAAATTCTTTGAATAGTTAAAATGATGGTTGTGGATGATGTCTTAGTGTATTCTTGAACTCAATGTGATCATGAAAAACACCTTGAAGTTATACTTATTTCATTAAGAGATCATATTCTTTATGCCAAGATCGCAAAATGCCACTTCTAGATTAAAAATGTTCACTTCAAGGGTCACATTATATCAAAATTAGGGGTATTTATATGTCCCAAGAAGTTGAGAGTCATAATTTCTTGGGAGTATCTCAAGAATAGTTTTGATATATAGAGTTTATTTTGGATATTTGGTTACTATCAGAGTTTCATTTAAAACTTTTCAAACCATACAATACCTCTTAGACACTTGACCATGAAAGGTGTTAAGTTCACTTGGTCTAAAGCTTGAGAGGAAGCCTTTTAAGAGTTAAAATGAAGGTTGACCTCTACACAAATCATAATTTTTTCTAAGCCTAAAAGGGGATATATAGTGTTTTAGGATGCATTAGTCATCTAGATGGGAGTCATTTTGATGCAAGGGGAAAGATTCATAGCATACGGGTCTCACCGGTTGAGAACTCACTAGCGTAATTACCCAACACATGAACTTGATCTAGAATCTATAGTTCACGCTTTAGGTTAATGGAGACATTACTTATTAGGGGAATGGTTTTCTTATACATTGACCATAAAATCCTCAAATACATATTCTATCAGTGTGATTTGAACCACCAGTAGTGAATATGGGTTGAATATCTATAGTTTTTTGAAATTCATCTTTCTTATATGACAAGGAAAGTTAATGAAGTTGTTGATGCTCTATACTGAAAAAATTATATGCAGCTAGTTTAGGAAGATAGTGGAGAATTCTAGTTGAGGAATATTCATTTTAGAGATGTATCTGGGAGTTTAAGAGTGTCATGGGCCTTAGTAGTGACCTTATCACTTCTAGATATTATAAATAATAGATAACTTTCTGATCCTAAAGGTTTATTCCTGAGGAAAAGTATTTTTGGTGAGAACCCATTGCCTGGATGGGTTTCTAATGAGGATGAGAAATAGAATATCCATGAGCGTGTCTAGGTACCAACATACATTCAATAGGAGTTGATGTGAGAATCGTATGCTTCCAAATAAGTAGTACATCCTAGACTCACCAACATATACAATGAATTATGCCACTGGTATTGGTGTCATGGAATGAAAAAGTAGATTATAGGCTTTATTACTCAGTGTTCCACCTATCAACAGGTAAAGGGGTAACACCATAAGACCTCTTGCATGTTATAGCCATTACCCATCCTAGAGTGGAAATGGGATGACGTCACCATAGATTTGGTGACAGACTTACTAAAATCACCTTCAGTTAATGAAATTTTAAAGACCTTATTTTTTCTTTACAATAATTTTAAATATTTATAAATATATTTTTAGGAGTCAACCATAGATACGGAGTGTCATTCTATGTCCCAGTGTTCCCAAAATTAATTTTATAAAAATATTAAATATGCTTTATATTACACGTGCACCATTTCTTAAAAATGATAAATCTTAAACATAATCTTAGATCAGAAATATGAGACCATGGTTGAGTTTAGAACACTATGTTTACCCTAGGAGTGACCTAAAATAGGTTGATGTAGGACATTCGGATAAAAGAGATCCTGGGAGGGTTCATTGAGTTAAATAAATAATTAAATTTATTTATTTAATTTAATTAACCTAAATAGATTTTATTATTAATACACAATTGTGGAAGGATCACCAAGGTTATCCACAAAAACTTAGGATCATTGGGTGACCATATTCCTCTTATCCTTTGGTGGATCAAAACCAGGAGACAACGAGACTCCAGATCGAGCCATATCGACACACAGCGAATGAAACAATTCCTCATCTTCATTAGTGAGCACCTTATTCAACAATGAATGATACAAACCATGTAGGCCTCATAAATATGTTTTTTATGACCCTATTGATTAAATTTATTAAGAAGAATCAAAATGATTCTTTGAATTGTCTTTGAATTGATCCATTTCATGCGCTCAAGTACTAGTTTAATTTTTTTATTAACTTTTCACACCTTTACACCCAAAATATGTATTTTTTAGACAATAATTGTTGTCCAACAATAATTTCTAATCTATTACTTGTGACCCCCCCCCCCCAATATTCTTCTCATTAGTCATCGTTGGACCACATGGTTGTGATTCAACATTTCTAGATAGGACCAAGCGTGATCAGACCCCCGAATTTGCGGTGAATTCATGTGAGAAAAACTAAGGATGGAATATGATGATTTTTGGTTTGAGGGGGTTCATTCTTTGTTCTGAAATTTATTCTGAAGTATTTCCATCATGGGATATGTATAGGTTCATATGATAGATATGTGCAGTGCATTCGGGTTTCAAAAAAAACTAGTAAAGATTCATTTTCTAGCCAACAGACGACCAGAAATAACGAATCAAGGTCTTACCCTTTGATTTTGGGTCACATGGATGTGATATCTAAATCATAAAACTTAGATATACACACGAGGTTAGAGATCTAACTTTATGGAAAAATCATGACTACACAGCGTGTATATGGATGAAAACATGTTGTGTGACACCTTGGTTGCAGCAGCTAGGGTTGTGGGTGAGAGAAGTATCACACACCATGTGGGACCCCCACATGTTATGTGACCCTTGTTATGAAAACCCAGTGTGTAATCCATGAGTACATGGTCATGATCACTTCTAGGAACATGTCGTATACCACAGTACATGGACACATGCAAGCTTATACAAACATGACCAGGAGCACTGGTAGGGACCCCGGGTGGCTAACTCACATCGTTTGGTGCTACATGCTTAATGAATCTTGTATCGTCAAGGAAACAGCATAGAAATGGAGTGATACAACACACTTTTCAGGTCCCCTTACACTCTATTCACCCTTACTTTCCTCCTAAGGAAACTTCATCCCCCCATATCTCCTTCATTTGGAATCATATTTTAGCTTCTGAGTAACCTATCGTAAGTGTTTTTTCACATAGAAAATGGAATTGGACTTCATGGTGGATTTTGAGATACAATGCAATATGTTCAAGGCATAATTATTATCTTGGTGACACTCGATGATGGAAGTGATATGGAATGATTGCTAAGGGATTTAGAGTGGCACCCTCCAGTTGGGTTGGGCTTGGGTCCTCTACCAATCTATAGAGTGGCACCCTCCTATGGGACAGGTCATGGATCCTCTATATAATTTTATATTGGAACCCTCTAATTGGGATAGGGCATGGGTCCTCTTCCTATCCACTTAGTGGAACCCTGCTACAGATTCAGGTTATGGGTCCTCAACTACGAGAGTGGAACCCTTTTGCTGGGAAGGGCATGGGTCCCCTATCTTTTATCAGAGTGGAACCCTCCTATTGTATCAAGGTATGAGTCCTCAAATACTAGAGTGGAACCCTCTAGGTGGTCTAGGAATGGGTCCTCTACCAACCACTAGAGTGGAAACCTCTAGCTGGGCTGGGTATGGGTCCTCTACTGACCACTATAGTGGCATCCTCGAATTGGGTTGGGCATGGGTCCTCTACCATTTAATTGAGTTGAACCCTACTTTTGAGAAATGGAGTGGGTCATGTAGCTATATATAGAGTGGTATCCTCCTATTATACCAGCGCATGGGTCCTATACCTATAGATTGTGGCCCCTCAATTGTACGGCACAGTGGTGATGTGTGTCTTGACATGGGTGTTTTCTTTTGGACAAATGTGAGAGATGTTGGGAATCATTGATGGAATTATGGAATTGATGGAACTCTTTTCCTGGGTTGGTCTATAAAATATATTTCCCCTTCTCTCTCATTTGGGATTATTTGGTTCAATAATATATATATTTGTATTCATGTTGTTATATTTGTACTCCCTTACTTTGGGTTGAGTTTTCTACTGTCTTTATATTCCTATTTTGTCTCTTACTACCCCCCCCCCCCCTTCAACTTTTGGGGTGTCCTAATGGGTGTGTATATACTTAATCCTACATGATATTTTAACACACATGTCTTGTCTTATAAAAATGACAAACAAATTGGCAGTGACTACAGAGAAGCTTAGCGATACTTGGTTAATTGGACCGTGTACGATGGTCGGATCTTGGATATCAGGATTTGGGCACTCTTAGAACTTTTAATTTCTATTTTTGTTAGTTTGGGACATCTTTCAAGATGGGTGTGTATTTTTTCCCTTTAAATTCATGTTTCAATATCATACTCTTGTACACCCTAGAGTCTTTTCATATGCATGGTCACATTCTAGATATTTAATTCTTTTATTATTAATCTTATGCACTTCTGTATTGAGATGATTGTGTGTGTGCATACAGTTACATTAGGAAAAGGCCTCCCAATTAGATATTCCTTTAGGTGATTTTTTCTCTAGATCTTGGCCTATGGAGGTGGTCTTTATGTAGTTGTGACTTGATCCCCATTATGTCAGGTCATGATAGATTGGTATCATAGGTGGTTTCATCCTTAGGATGCTGTCTATAGTATTACCCTTACAAACATTTGGTTGGGATTTAGGGAAATAGTTTCAAAGTGTCTCGAGTGCGGATCTCAGGCTAGGGAACCTATTGTTGGTGTGTTAGTCGATGTAACCATTCACTAAGACCCTGAATACCTTCTTGTTGACTTTGTACACCAAGACACTAGTTACAGGGATCAATAGTACATGTATTCAATAGGATTGAGTCCTTTTAATGTCCTTTTTGAGTCATCTACCTGTTGTATATATATATACATATATATGCTCATCATACCATGGTACATCTTGATTAAATTTTCAAGATGCCTCTATAACAACAACCATCTAGGTTACCAGTTATAGATCATGAAGATGATCTGATGATCTATGAGGCTTTAGTTTAGGGCATATCCCACAAGATCATTCCTCCAGGTGGACATGTAGTAGCACCCCCACCTGTAAATAATAAGATCATACCAGTAGAGAAGAATGAGAATATGAACAAGCTTAGAAAACTCCAAAAGTTCAAGTTGTAGAGGCTACTTAGGTTCTATGGAGAGAAAGAACCCTAGGAAGTGGAGGATTGGATATAGTCATTGGGTAGTGTTTTTAGGACTATACAGAAATTGATTAATCAAACGGTTGTTCTAGTAGCTATCTTTTTTCAAGGAATACATGGAAACTAGTGAATTCTTGTTATACAGATGCACAATGAGTCAAAAATCATCTATACCGACTTCCAAAATCTTTTTCTTGATGAGTACTACCCCTACTTCTTGCACTCAGTTCAAATTCATGAGCTTATGAGGCTATAGAAAAGAGGGATTAGAGTGGATGAGTGTGTTGTGAGGTTCATAGACCATATGTGGTACTCCCTTGATATGATCTGGGGTGGCTATTTCTGAGCATGGAAGTTTGAGCAGGGAATCTGTAGATATATTCATATCAGTGTAGTACCCTTGTGCATTCCCACCTATGTTGAGGTTTAGAAATAGGCATTGGTGATGAAGAGCTTCCTACCAGAGCGACTCCAAGAATCTAGAGCTAGTAGTGGGTGTCACAAGGCTGATTTATCTACAGAATCTTGTAGATATAGGTTGATAGGATCTTGACATAGGATATCTTCCCATTATTAGGGTTGGGTACGTGGTTAGGGGTAGTACAGAGGTATAGGGTAGCCTATAGAGGGGAATTTCTATGCATGTGATGGGTGAGGTCACATGGTGCATGATGACCCAACCCAAAGTGTTGAGGAGTATAGGAAGATATATGACAAATATCCACAGTAGAGGCAGCGCCATGATTAGGGATCTCCCAAGAAAGGTAAGGGTGGCCCCCAAGGGGGAGGAGCTAGAAGAGGAGAAGGTGGAGCTCCTGGATCAAGAGATTTGGCTGGTGGAAGACTCTATAATATCCTTCCACCACCACCACCAGGCAGCCCACATCAATCTCAGGGAGTTGGCGGTCGAGGCCGCAGACAAGTACAGGCTATGGAGGCATACAACCCAGCAGCACACGAGATGATTAGAGATATGATTTATGTTTATTATAATCTTTATTTAGTATAATTATACATGGGCGGTAGTCATTCCTTCATATATTTACTTCTGGTTCAAGAGTTAGAGATCCCATTTGAGGCGCAAGCCCAATAGCTTTGTCTACAAGTTCCTATGGGAAATGAATCTTGTATATCCTTTATCTATTGGGTGTGAGAGATATTGATTTGGGGATAATGGTTATCATAGGACCTTTTGTCCATCAATATGGAACCCTATGAATTCATCCTGGGTATATATTGGTTTTCCATATTCTGAGTCCAAATTGACGGTTACTACAAACAATTCAGATGCCTTTTCACTGATGGGACGAGATTCTTTTTTATGTGTGAGAGATATATCATGGTGGGACGAGTGGATTTTTTAAGTATGGGTTGAAACCCATCACCCATCAGTTTTTGAGTATGGAACTTGTAGTAGTAGGCTCTTTAGGAATCTGGATTCCTTTAGCCATGGAGGATTTTATGTATGTCTTCCATGAGGATGTTATGGGACTACCTAGAAGATGAGAGATGGAGTTTTGTATCAACTTGCATCCAAGGACTATTTTGATATCTTGTTTGGCATATCAGAAGGCCCCTTCTGAGCTCTGAGAGCTATGGTTGTAGTTGTATGACCTTTAAGATAAGGGTTTTATCAAAAACAGTGTGTCCCCCTAGGCAGCACTAGTGTTGTTCATGAAAAAGGTGGATGGGAGCTTGAAAATTTGAATGCATTATCATCACCTGAACCAGACCACAATAAAGAACATGTAACCCTTGAGAAGGATTGATGAAATCTTTGACCAGTTGTGAGATGTTATATGGTTCTCAAAGATTGAGCTCTTATCTATTTACAACTAGTTGAGAGTTATCAAGGATAATATTCTAAAGTTTAAATTCTAATGTTTCTATACACACTATGAGTTCCTATTGATTCCCTTTAGTGTGACTAATTCCCCTACCTTGTTTATGGCTTTGATTAATTGGATATTTTGGTTATACATTTACTAGTTTGTCATTGTCTTCATTGAAGACATACTCATATACTCTATGATAGAGGAGGAGCATGAAAATCACTTGAGGATGGTCCTAGATTTTTTTCAAGGGCACTAATTTTTGGTATGATCTTGAATTTCTAGTTCTATATTAATGAGTTTCACTATCTGAGGCATGTAATTTTTTAACATGGATTAGCTGAGGACTTGGAAAAGATCGATGCAGTGCTTTATTGGGATCCACCCAAGAGTTTGTTAGAGGTGTTGAGTTTTCTTAGCTTTTGGGGTAATATAGGAGGCTTGTGGAATACTTATCCAAGATTGAAACCCATTTGACCACCCTGACATGGAAAGGGAATTCATTTACCTAGATTGAGAAGTATCAGAGATCCTTCAAGGAGTTGAGGATGAGTATAATGAGGGATACTTTTTTTAGACAACCAAAGGAGGGCGTAGAGTACATAGTGTATTGTGATGCCTTTGGATATAGTAATTGATTCATGTTGATACAAATATAGGAAGTTATATCATATGGGTTGAGGTATTTAAGACCATGTTATTAGAACTATGTGAATCAAGACCTAGAGCTGGCAGTGATAGTATTCACCCTAAAAATGTGGAGACACTATCTTCTGGGAGAGTGCTTTGTTGTTTACTCAGATCATTAGAGTCTTAGGTAGGTCTTAACATAAAGAGACTTGAACCTGAGACCAAGTCACTGGTTGGAGTTCCTTCAATTCTATGGCTTCAAGATAGTTTATACTCCATGGAAGGGAAACATGGTGGTAGATTCCATTAGTAGGAAGTCTGAGTCTCATTTGGTGCAGGAGGCATCTGAGTAGTTATCTTCCTTACAGCTCACCTGAGTTCAGCAGGAGGGTTCATATTTTCTTCAGTCAATGGTGTTGAATCCTCTGCTTCTCCACTGTGTGATAGAGCCCCAGTTGGGAGACATTTACTTTAAGGTATTTCATGACCATATATCCTTATAAGATTCACTTGATGGATTTTCTAATGGAGGTAATCATTTCATCCTTTTTCAAGGACAGACAGTGGTCCCAATCATGATGTGGGAGGAGGTTATGAGAGAGTTCCACGCATCTCCTTTTTTTACATCTTGGTGTGAGGAAGATGTACAGAGGCCTTTAGTAGTAGTTTTGGTGGGCCAAAATAAGACATATTGTGGTTGAGTTAATTTTATGGTTCCTCACCTATCAGTATGTGAAGGATGAGCACTAGGTTTAGGTAGGTTTGTTGCATCCTGTTGAGATCATGTAGTGGAAATGTGACGCCATATCCATAGACTTTGTGAGAGGTTTATATGGACAATGAAGGTCCATGACACTATTTAAATGATATTTGACCAACACATGAAGTTAGAACACATCATTTCTATTAGGGAGAAGTGTTTGGTGGGGATTTTGGGGTAGTTTTACATACTATAGATTGTTTTCCTTCATGGGGTTCCCATTATGATTGTCTCCGATCATGGTGTGTAGTTCACATCATGATTATGGCGAGGCTTGTAGGAGGCATTCAGTACCTAGATGGGGATGAGTATAGAATTTTACCCCTAGACATATGGGAAGAACGAGAAAACTATCTAGGTGTTGGAAGATATTTTGATGGCTTGGGTGTTAGACTTTGGTCGGAGCTGGTAGGATCACTTTCCCTTTGTAGAGTTTGTGTACAAAAATATATATCACTCTACTATCAGCATGGAACCTTTTGAGGACTTCTACAGGAGACCCTGCAGTCCATCCTTGTGTTAGATAGAGATCATTGAGGCATATCTTATGGGTCTAGAGATGGTGTAAGAGACTACAGAAAAGGTCCAAGTCATCCATGAGCCGATGAAGGTAGCCCAGAGCAGGCATAAATCTTATGCAGATTGATGTCATCGCCACTTGGATTTTGAGTAGGGAGACCACATTTTTCGGAGAGCCTCCCCATGATGATTATTGTGTAGATTTGGTTGGGGAGGTAATTTATCTCTGAGTTTCATTGGGCTGCTTGAGATCTTGTAGAGGGTTGTTGAGGTTTCTTACTGCCTTGCCTTACCCCCATAGATGGAGTGGGTGCACAATGTCTTCCACATGTCATAGATGAGGAGATACATGCATGAACCTATTCATGTTATTAAATGTTTCATGATGGGAATTGAGGATGGAGAAACATATATGGAGCACCCAGTGGTGATCGAGGATCAATAAGAGAGGACTATGAGTGGATGGGTCATCCCATTGGTTCATGTGATGTGGCAGCACAAGAGCTTATAAGATAGCTCTTGAGAGCGGGAGAGCTAGATGTGGGCTCAGTAACTCGTGTTTTTTGTTTAGTTTTTATTTTTTTCATATGAAATGAATGAAGGGGTTAATTATATAGATATGCTTTTCTATTTTAATACTTTTAAATATTTATAGATATATATTCGATGATAGTCACTAAGGAGACGTGCGATTTCGAGACCTAGTGTACCCAAAATTAATTTTATAAAAATATTAAAAATATTTTATATTATGTATGAATCATTCCTTAAATAAAATGGGATAGCTCTTAAACAGAATATCAAATCATTAATAAAATACAACTTTTGAGTTTTGAATGTGATGTTTACCCTATACAAGACCTAAAATATATTGACATGGGGCATTCAGATTAAAGTAATCGTGGGAGGGTGCATTGAGTTGAATAAATAATTAAATTTATTTATTTAATTTAATTAACCTAAATTGGATTTCTTATTAATACATGATTATAGAAGGATTTATAGGGTTATCTATATAACCCTATGATCATTGGCATAAATTATTACTCTCCTCCATTGGAGAATTGAAATCAGGTGATGATAAGACTCTAGGTCGAGGTAGATTGAGACGCAGCGAACGTAATGATTCCTCTTCTTCATTAGTGAGTGATTTATTTGATGAAGAATGATCCAAAATAGTTAGGACTCATAAATCCATGTTTTATTCTCCTATTTATTCAATTTATTATGGACAATAAAATTTATTCTTTGATCTATGTTTGAATTGAGCCATTGTATGCACCCAAGTACCAGATTACTTTTTGTATTTTGTTTTCTCACCATAAAACCCCAAATATATATATCATTGAACGTCTTTTTATTAGTCCTTCCCTCATATTCTTCTCATTAGACATCATTAGACCATGGGGTCACGATTCTACATTTTCAGGCGACACCGAGTGTTCTCGGACCCCCAGATCTATGGTGGACTCACATGAAATGAATGGAACGATGAACCAAGGATGGAATATGATGATTTTCAGGTTGTATTAGATTGATTTTTTGTTCCAAAAACTATATTGTATGAGGATACACACCACGAGATACATGTAGGTTCATACGAGAGATATGTATGATGTGTTTCGATTTTGAGTGAACTACCATAGATTAATTTTACAGCTGACAGACCACTAGAAATGATAAATATGGGAATTACCCTTTGATTTAGGGTGTATTGGAGGTGATATATGAATAATCAGACTCAGATCTAGATGCAAAGGAACATATCTATCTTTTTAAAAAAATCTCGACTACACGACATTTATATGGATGAAACCATGTCGTGTGACCCCTTGTCTACAGTGGATAGGGTTTTAGGAAATAAAAGTATCACACACCATGTGGGACCCCACATGTCATATAACCCTTGTGTTAGTGACACAACATGTAATTTGGGAGTACAAAGTCATGGTCATAGGAACATCTAGACACACGTCATGTACCGTAGTACACAGACATGAGAAATCTTACACAGACACGGCCAAGATCATGGGTAGGGGAACTGGGTGGCTAAGGCATGTCGTGTAGTCCACCTACATGCCTTGTAGTGCTACATTATTTGTGAAATTTGTACCTTTAAGGACATTTCCAAGAAATGGAGTGGGATCACATGTCGTGTGGGTCCCCTTACATGTCATGTACCCCTACTTTCCTTCTGAGGAAACTTCAACCTCTCATATCTCCTTTATTTGGACTCGTATTTTTGGACCACGAGTAATATATCCTGAATGTTTTTTTCATATAGAATGTGATGGTGGCCTCCATGGTATATTTTTAGATATAATGTGAGATATTCTGATAATGGTGTTTATTTTTGAAATGCACGATGATGACAGTGATAGGGAAGGATAGTTATAGGATTTAGAGTGGCACCCTCCATCAAGGATGGGCTTGGGTCATATACATATCTATAGATTGGAAATATACTATGGGATAGGTAATGGGTACTTTATCTAATTTCATAGTGAAACCCTCCAACTAGTATTGAGAATGGGTCCTCTACCTATCCACTGAGTGGCACCCTCCTATGAAGTCAAGGTATGGGTCCTAAACTACGAGAGTGGAAACCTATTCTAGGAAGAGCACAGGTCCTCTATATGATATTTGAGTGGAACCCTCATATTATATCAAGGAATGTTTCCTAGACTACTAGAGTGGTACCCTCCAGATGATATGGGCATGGGTCCTCTACCGACCACTAGAGTGACACCCTCTAGCTGGGCTAGGTGCGTCCTCTACCGAACACTAAAGTGGCACCCTATAGTTAGGATGGGCATGGGCCCACTATTGTTTACTTGAGTGGTACCCTCCTATTGGGATAGGTCATGGTTACTCTAGGTATTTACTTATTATTACCCTTAGGTTTCACCAAGGCATGGCTTATATACCTAGAGATTGTGGCCCCTCAACTATGCAGCATAGTGGTGAGGTTTTTCTTGACTTTGATGTTTTATGTTGGGCAGATGTATGAGATACTAGTAATCATTTATGGACTTCTAGAACAGATGGCACTCATTTATTAGGATAGGCTATGAGATATAGATCCCCTTCCCTCTCACTTGGGTTTCTATGGTCTACCCGTATATATATATATATATATCTGTGTGTGGGTGTGTGTGTGTGTGTCCATGTTGTTGGATTTTTACTTTATTGCATCGGGTTGAGCTATCTATTGTCTTTCCATTCCTATCTTATCTCTTAATGCTCCCTCTTTATCTTTTGGGTGTTCTACTAGGTATGTATATACTCACCTGTTTATGAGATTTTCCCGCACATGTTGTGTCGTATGTAGATAATGGAAAGGTAGGCGATGACTATATAGGAGCTTAGGGACACCTGGTGTATTGGAAAATATACAGTGGTCAAATCCTGTAGATCAAGAGCTAGTCTCCCTCATCACTTTTACTTTCTAGTTTTGTTAGTTTGGGATATCTTTCTAGTTGGGAATGAATTTTTCCCCTTTACTTTCATGTTTCACTATCGTACTCTTATACCGCCTATATGTTTTTCATATAAATGGTTATATTCTAGGTATTTCACCTTTTTATTATTATTCTTCTTCACTTATACTTTAAGATGTTCGGGTGCATGTGTACAGGTACATTAGGCAAAGGGTTCCCATGTTAGATATTCCTTTAGGTGATTTTTATTAGACTATAGAGGAGGTATTGGGGTAGTTGAAGCTCAAGCCCCATTGGGACAGGTCATGACAGACGTTGTATCAGTGATCATGGATAAGCTGATGAAGTTCACTCACTTATTACCTATCAAGGAGACCTTATCAGTGGATGATCTTGGAAAGATTTTTGTCTAAGAGATTATATGTCTACATGGTGTTCCATGTACTAAATTATAATACATGGATGCCCAATTTACTTCTCATTTATGGAAAGGGTTTCATAGATCACTTGTCTCATAGGTAATTATGATTACATCATATGACTCTCAAACTAATGGTTAGTCTAATCATATTATACAAGTATTGGAGGACATTCTTTGTGCATGGGTTCTTAATTTCAAAGGTTCTTGGGAAATTCATTTACCTCTTGCTAATTTTTCTTACAATAATAGCTTCCAAGTGACTATTCAGATGGCTCTTGATAAGGTGCTTTACGGTAGGTCATATCATTCATCCTTGTTCTGGTTAGAGGTAGGAGAAGTCGTACTACTAAAACCTCATATCATTTAGGTGACATTGAAGTAGATACAACTAATCAAGAAACGTATGGATACATCTTTGTATACAAAGAAGTCTTTTGTCGATCTTCACTATAGACCTATATAGTTTGATGTGGGAGATCAAGTATTCTTTCATATTTACCGTATATTGGTCCCTCAATGGATTCTATGGAAAGGTAAGTTATCTCCTATATTCATTAGACCTTTTGAGATTTTGGAGAGAGTCTGGTTTGTGGCATATCAGATAGCTCTTCCATATCGATATAGGGATATGCACAATGTCTTTCATGTTTCTCAGGTTCATCATTATTACTCTGACCCATATCATGCTTTTGATCCTGAGGATGTTGAGTTGGAGTTTGATTCTTCTTTTGAGGAGTATCCAGTTCATATTGTTGATCATATCATGAAGGATCTTGGAGGAAAGTTAATTCTTATGGTTTAGGTGTTATGGTAGCATGGTCATATTCGGGAGGAGAACTAGGAGAGATATTCAGATATATATGCTCAGTGGCTAGAGTTATTAATGGATGCAAATCATACACTCCACAACAACTCGGGGATTTTTTTTAAAGAGGGTAGGTTGTAAGATCCCAGTTTGTTCATAGGTGGTATGGATCCTTTTTATTATAGTCTAAATACCTTGTTTTACTCTAATAAAATTTACAAAGGGATTAAGGAGGTATTAAAGTGTGTTTGGTCTTTCTCAGTGCCCAGAGTTATTTTTTTTAAAGAAGAAAGGTGAGGCACACAGTTAGTTCTAACTTTGTGGCTCAATTGTTTGGACAAGAGACAGGGGAGAACATTTTTTCAAACCATGCAATAAAGGACCCATGGTCATGTGGAACCTATAATAAAATGAATAGGTACCATGCATAATTTTTTCATGGTTTTTCAAACCATTCACCTAGACTATGTGGGGTGTGGTACTTGAGATAGTTCCAAACACATGGTTTGCATACTATTTTTTCAAACTGTGTGCATGAACCATGTGAGGGTTCAACACCTAGATATTAGGTGTGCACAGTTGTCACATGTTTGGAAACTGGGAACCCCTTTAAAAAGGGTGATTTTACCATTTTCCCCCTCTTTCCTTTAACCTTTTCTCCTCCCTCATTTGCACAGTAGTTCCCACATGTGAGAGATCCCTTCTTCTCCTCTCCTAGGCTTTGAGATATCTTTTTCACCTGAGCTCCATTTCAATCATCGTCGATTGTATTGGATCACCCTTAGTAAGTTTATCATTCCTCTTTCTTCCCTTGTTTGTTTTCTTCACCATCTTTAATGTTATTTCCAAGTGATCTTATATAGACTATTTTCTAGGTGTTTGTTTAGTTTCTATATTTCCTATAATTCCAGCCTAAATATAAGGTTGATACTAGATGAAGAGTCTAATACCATGTTAAGATAGGTGGTATATTACTTTTAACTAAAGTCTCACATGTTTGAGATTTTTAATCCTTGTCTAGTATTCCATACTTCCCACACATTGCTCCTAAAATGATTAATACCTTAAATTAATTGATTTGACCATAACTTTGATGTTCTTTATCCCCTATGACCTAGTTGGATGAATACCTCAACCCGAACCACCCACTTAGGGTAGGTTTGATTAAATATTAGAAACTACCATTTATTCCTTATGATTAAACCACCCCTTGGGTGTGTTGAGCTATCCACTTACTATTGGAAGCCGTGAATGAATTAAATAAATTATTAAATGCAAACAACATAACACTTGTTCCTTTTTATCACTTATAAGTGAAATGACTAATGAGTTGAATTATTTTTAAAATGGTGTGAATACCTCTCTTAGACTTATGGAATTTATAAATGAAAAGTTAATAAAATAGATAAAATTGAAATTGTGAGATGATATGGATAATTCTCTCATTCTATATTTGTTTATTAAATGAAAAATGCCTACTATTATGGATCATATTCTTATTTAAATGATTGTATTGACTTAATCTAACCTTGGATTATTCAGGGGATTCCTTGAGAAATTAAAGGATGCCACCCCAATTTATTAATGTGACTTCTATTTGAGATAGCACGCTAGGGTTTGGTCAATTTCTTATATTATTCCTCAGCATATCCCCAAAGATTCACCTTCATATCAGAAAAATATAATTCCATGATTATCTCCTTGGATATGAATTGATGTCCTAAAACTTGTGATGCCATAGATTATCACCTTAGGATCCAAATCAATTCTAGCATGTTATTTTCTTATATTTCTTCCTTAGACTCGGTTAGAAACTTTTATAGTTTGATTCTAAGGGTTTATCCCTTGGATTACACTCAAACCCCTATAGACAAGCTACATGATTTTTCATTATGAGTTGGATTAACCTCTTAAGGTAAATGATGCCTTGGTTATTATTAAATACCACATGATTATATTACATGGACATCTTGATTATGATACTTGATTATCAGGATAAACTAAAATGGTCTTATGTTTAGAAACATTCATCTTAAGGTGAACCAAGTATGGTCAGCCAAGTGCACCACGAGGACCCTAAGATCGACATGTTCACTATTTATTCAGTGATTTTTTTATTATACCTATACTCTATTACATTTTATACTCATATATACTAGATTGAATTAGACACCATTGTTGTTGGAATACTTAGTTTTACTCACGCCTTATTCGGGCTATTAGTTGGTACTTGGATAGAATTCATGGATGTGTGTAGGGATAAAGAAAATCTCCAAATTTGGGATTCTTTATTTTCAATCTAGATTGAAGTATGGGATCAGTGGACTAAGATGGTGCTCAAAATTCTCATGGAGATAACTATTTACCTTTTTATGTATTTGTATAGCATGTATTGCTGTATTTCTTCTCCCAGTATTGTAACACCATGACATCATATTTTTTTGTATATGATAGTATTTATTATTTATTTCTGTGATTGATTTTCTAGTTGGTTTATTATTTTAACTACCTTACTATTTCCATTTTTCTGATTATTATTTCACCATTGCGCCTCACTCTGAGAATGAGGGTATAGTCTTCTCACTATACAATCATAGAACTTCACTGAAAGTTAGTAGCCTCTATCATATGGGGATAGATGCTTGAGTCCTTGTGGAAAATTGATTTTGATTGCTTATGAGTGAATTGATTTTGGTATATTGCACATTACAAGTAACCAAATTTTATCATTAATGTATTCATCAATATTTAAGGTTTTTATGTGTGAAACAAAATCATGGTGTTCAACCTCAATTAAAAATTTCCTTCTTGTATGAGTACTAGCTTATAAATCACAAATAACATTTTTTAAGGTATGGTCTTCAAATTTTACCCATGCCTTGGGTAAAAGACTAGATAGTGTTTCTTCCACAAATTTATTTTATTTAGAAGTGGGTGGATTATTTAATGTTAAATTTTCTAGTTTAACCTTAATGTTATAAATATAGGGATGAGGTTTAGGAAAATTCCCATCATATATGATGTGAATTTATCCTTCTAATATCATGTTCCTTTTAATAAGGACTTAGTATGTTTTACTTGAGTTAGAGTACCCAATAAAAATACCTTCATCAAATTTGGGGGGGGGGATTTCCTTTGTGGTATTTAGTGTTATTAAAAAATAATTTACATCCAAACACTTTAAAAAATAAAACTTTAGGAATTTTATTTTTCCAAAGTTCATAGGGTGAATTTTTAAGGAAGGGTCTTATGAATACACATTTCAATGTATAAAAGTCAATATTAACTACCTCATCCCAAAAAATATTGAGGAAGGTTAAATTAATTTAAGAGAGTTCTAGAAATTTCTTTAAGAGTTTGATTTTGTCTCTCAACAACCCCATTTTTGATCGATTCCTTAGAATGAAAAAAGAATGACTATAATCTTATGATGTATAAAGTTCATCAAAATAGTTATTATCAGACTCCCCACTATGATCACTCTAAATAGATATGACCATATAGCCCTTTTCATTTTTAACATATTTGGAGTATTTAATAAATACTTTACATGCCACATTTTTATGATATGGGATGTAAACTCATTTAAATATTGTATAATCATCAAAAATTACAAGATTTTAAGATTTACCTTTTATACATGCAACTGAGGTTGATCCAAATGATCAATATGAATAAGGACAAGGGCCTTAAAGGAGAACACATACTTTCTAGATTTGAAGGAAGTTTTTTCTTACTTTACAAGTTAGAAAGGTTCAAAAACAATATAATGACCTATTTTTCATACATTGACATTATGTCATTTTTTTGGAACATTTCATACATTATACAAACACACACCCAAATACCATATTAGTTTAGTGCATTTGGAAAATTGGAAACATAATCAACTAGTTCATAACACATCTACTTATTCTTCTTCATATTTCTTCATAAATAGAACACTTTTTATATATAAGACTTAATACCTTTCTTCATATCCATTTGAAAAGAAACATAATAAAGGGTGAGATCATATGATCAGTAAGGATAAATAAGGTACATATGTAAGTATATCATGAACATAAGGGTGGGATGATATGATCGTGAAAATAGAAGATCATACCCTACATATCAAAGATCATATAAATGATTCATGGAATAAATATAGGAATTTCATAAGACATGAATCATAAGGAAATCAATATCATAATCCATGAAATCATAATATAAGAATATGACATGGAATTTGTGGCAGACAAATAAACATGTAATATCACTTCTTATAAGTCAAGGTGTATTTCCAAAACTTAATAGGGAACTTAATGGGGATTACACCTAATGGTTGGGACACAACCATCCTTATTCATAGTCCTTTCCTTGTAAGGGGTCAGGTTTCCCCATCTTCCCATAGTGAATCGGGTTTCCCCATCTTCCCATAGTGGATCAATCCTGTCAACTTGTTTCCATAATTATCTCATGAGACATAAATCTTTATCGAATGAATTGGAGGGAGATATAGGTCTCACCAATCACATAATTAAAACCATAAAAATGTGTGAGACAATTACATAAAATCAATCATCATATTAGAACCCATGGAATGAAATAGGTTTCATAAACATAATTCAAACATAACATAACTCATAGAAAAGAAATGGGTTTCAGAAATATCAATCCATCATAAAAATTAATAATTATTAGAAATAATAAGAATGGTATAATTGAAAAATATACCCAATAAAACATAATTAACATAAAATAACTTTATCTTATATGGAAAATAATTTTGAGTGATCACTTGAAAATAATTCTCGAGGAAAATATCCTTTCTACTTTGAATATTTTTTCTTTTATTAAAATTTCACACGATTTTAAAAGAAAACAATTTATTTTAAAATAAACTTTTAAGATTTTAAATTAATCTTCAAATAATTAATCCATAATTATGGAGTAAATTATGTTCATTTCATATATGTTAAAAATAAATATTACTTTCTTACTTTTTCTGGAAAAATCACCATGTACCTCATTGGGAAAATGACAAAAAATATTCCTTTAAAACTGTGTATTAAAAAGTAAAAAATGGTTAAAATGAATTTAAAAACATAGGATAATAGTAAAAAAAATTAAAACACTTTTAGAAAAGATATAAATGGAATATAAATATTCCCAAATGAAGTCTTAAAACAAAATAATCCCAAATATTAATGAGATCTTGAAATAAATACTCATCACTTTGTAATCATTAGAATTGTATTTCCCATAAAATAAATAAAGTTATATGGATATAAACATATCATAATATTTTATGTAACACTCATAAAATAATTTTTTGGGTAGTATATACACCACATATAAGAAATAAGTAGTGTATAAGGCATGTGTCCCACAGAAATAAAAGTGAGACATAAATCCCTTTCTACTAGAGTAACTTTTGGATCATGATCACCATGAAATAATAACATAAATTAAGGCTTTTAATATCATTAAATAAAAAAAATTAATGATATAACATGTCATATTTCAGTATATACACCACACAAAATAAACAAGTGGTGAATATGTCTTGTATATCACGGAAATAAATTGTACGATGAAATTACCTTATCTTTTGCCTTGACTCTCATCATACTCATGAAAAAATCCTATATAATATATATATTTTTATTATAAATCTATTAAATAACCATATTAATATATATAATACCATATATGACTTACTTATAACTTTATATTACCCTCTTATTAACAATTCTAAGTTTAAGTTATGTTTCGGATAATAATTGCTTTGTTTCTCATGCATGTTTTGATTTATTATTCTTGGTCCTCATACACAGATCATGATTTAATTATATAAAAAATATCATATATATTCATTATACATGTATTTATGGTTATCTATAAAAAATATAAATAGAAAATTAAATACACTGTTCACGGAGACGGTAGGTCATACGTAGGCTTGAACGCTGCTTTTGTTTTCTTTTCATATTAATAGAAAGAAAATTATATGAAATATATTAATTACTGAATAATTATCATGTTATATAAATTATATATATTCATAAAATTAATCCTCATTTCCATCCATGTGAAATATATATTAAAAACGAATCACATCGCATTATGGAGATGGTAAGTCATACTTATGCATGAGCGACTTTATCATTTCCCGAAAGAGTAGGTGGTAAAAATTTAGATATGATATTATCATTAAAGAAGTATAATAATGTCATAAATAGAATATATATCATAAAAAACATTTTTTTCATCATAATACCCACCGTGATAGGTGGTAAAGGAAAAAAAACGAACAATCATCATTTCGTGAGGTGGCAGTTCACCGTACACACGAACGATAAGTTTGTTACACATTAGATGGAAGTGTGGGAAAGTATAGGTATAACCCTTAATATAACAAAATATAATTATATTTATGATAATTATGTTATTATATAAATATGATATAAAAATAATTTAGGTGTTTCAAGGAAGAAATAAAATAAAAACATTTGTTAATGAATGTTACCTCTTCTTTGAGTATCCCCTTTTGATTCGCACAAAAAGAATTCTTTGGTTAGATTTATGAAAAAAAATATGGCCTATAGGATGAATATAAGTGTGTTTTTATGATAATTGGGAATAATTTGGTTGAGAAAAATGGCTTTATAGGTGTTAACAAAAGAGAATAATAGGTTCCTGTTTTTAAGAGAGGGGAGGGGCACTTTTGGAAAATCTCAAAACTATTAATTTATAATAAATTAAAAATCAATCCAAATACCTCAAAAATGACATATATCCAAATATAATATTTTATATGGTTTTAATGTAATCAAATAATTAACTTTAGTTAGGTTTTTATGTATCATTAAACCTTATCTTTTTTATTAACCCTTAATTAACCCATTTTAATTTTAACTATAGTAACCAATTTTTCTATACTAAGAGGGTGTAATTTTTACATATAAAGTGTAAATTAGACCATAAATGGCCTATTAATGTTATTTTAGGCCATATATCATCCATTTTTCCTTATTTAAAACTTTTATGATTTTTAAATATTTTAATAAAATATTATTTTCATAAAATATCATATGTGTCAATTTTGACACTATTTATAACTTTAACTTTAAGAAAATTCATAAAACAAGCAAACTTCAAACCAATTAACTTAAAACACCAAAACAATTATTGTATCACATTTATTAAGTCAAATTATATTTATTTTAATATTTATAATATCATTTAATTGATTTTTTCATTAATTGAGTAATTATTACATCATCATTTTTGTAATTATTTATGATAATTATCTCTACATTAAAAATTAAATTTAAAATTTGATGAAGCATCATTTTATCTTTATGAATAATATTTATAGTTGATCATATCTTCAATTTATCCCCCATATTAAAAATATTATTTAGATTAGAAGTAAGAGTGTGTCATTTTTCCACTCCCTTTGAGTTTAATAATACTTAAGTCATTTTCAGGGATAATTACTTATTAAATTATTCAATTTCAATACTTATATGTTTAGGGTCGAGTTATCTTAATCACATATCTTTTTTTAAAGATTTATGGTAGTTTTTTAAGTTTTATTATATTTTTTTTACCCTTAATTACCTGATTTACCCTTGACAATGGTATTAAAATTTACTAAAGTTACTATTCATATTGTCCAAAAAAGGGGCCCATTTACTAAATTTAGGCCTTCTGATTAAAAATATTGAATCAATTTTTCATAATTCAAAATAAATAATTTGAAAAAATTAATTTAAAATTAATCTCGTTGACAGAACGAGAAAATAGGTTTTTAAAGTAAAAACATCCAAAAAGATTGATATGTTTTTATATCCAAATTCAATGTGGAATTGATTCAAATTACCTACATTGGATTAAATGATAAAAATTAAATCTAATTATATTTTAAAACCAATCAAATATATAATTAAAAACAATAAATTAATTCATATAAAAAAGTTATTTTCAATTGAAATTCAGTACTTTTCACTATTCAAAAAAACATGAAACTTATCAGAAAAATACCAAAAATTCAAAAAAAAGTAAATTTTGAAATACCTTTTTAAAATAATGAGTTTATTTTTTCATATAAATAATTATAAAAGTGTAAAAAATTATATTTAAGATGGGTTCACCATTAAAAGGTGATAAAATTACCCTTTTGAAAAATATAGGGTTTTATGAATAAAATTGGGTTTATTCTAATCTTAGGCATATAAAATCTATTGGATAAAAATCAAAAATATTTTATTGAATATATAACATATTTATTTCATTAATATCATTCTCTAATTTCAATTAATTTAATTTATTAAGACAAACCAACTTTGGTGGCATAAAAATAAAACAATTTCCTTTATAATCAATTTGTATACATTTTAATTTATAATTAATTTGTAACCAATGAATTTATCTTATAAAACAAATATTTTCATAATTTAGTTAATAATATTCGTAACCACTAATTTAATAGCTAGTTTATATATTATTATATTAAATAATAATATTTTAATAATATACTATTATCTGGTAAAGCTTATTCTTGTGTGTAATGTAAGCAATCAAAAGAACTTGGCATTGTGTCTAACACAAGTCAAGCATAGTATGTATACCGCAAGATAATATAAGTGTTCCTTGTAGTTAACTCTTATCTTTGTGTTGTAATAAAAACATAGTTTTTTCATATAACAACAGCTGTAACGCCCCGACCCCAGCTACCCAGAGTCGGTGCATTACTTCGTAACATTGGCATGATCACAAGAAAGATCAAATCTCGAAAGACCGATTAGTTTAGTAGCCTTGGAAACACTAGATATAAACATAAAGTTTTACATTACATTTCAAAGTGAAAAGCTACAACAACAACAAAGTCTTCATATCCACACTATTAACCCCTCATAATATCCCTGCAAGTCAATCATAATTTACTTCTTCACTACCTGGGAAAAATAAAACATAGAAAAGGGGTGAGCTCAAATGCCCAGTAAGGATAACAATATAGCGGAACATTCAAAATAAGCGTAAACATTTAAGGCAATGAATTACTAAAACAAAAGCCTTTTAAACTTGAACTTCAACATAGTATGGCAAAAGTAAAATGAAATAGTGCCATTTACTTATTCACATGGATATTCCACTAATCGAATAATCGCATGCAAAAATCAATAACCACTTTCATAATGTTGGAATGCATAATGTCAAACATTAATTTCATTGTCTAGGCCTCATCCCAAGACCTAGGGGTTACTTCTAACCGGAACCCAACCCGGAGTGCCTCTAATAACCGGACACCAACCCGGAGTGCCTCTAATAACTGGACACCAACCCGGAGTGCCTCTAATAACCGGACACCAACCCGGAGGGCATACTTTTACCAGTCCCTAACCTGGAGGGCTTACTTTAACCAGTCCCCAACCTGGAGGGCTTACTTTTACCAGTCCCCAACCTGGAGGGCTTACTTTTACCGGTCCCCAACCCGGAACATACTTGTTTAGCACATTCATCTGAAGAAAAGTTTGAAATATAACATAAACATTCGGATTAAAACTAGCATACGAAATGTCAATAGTTTCACCATAAACTATGAATGGTATAAAATATCACATCCACAGTCAAAAATATCACAAAACCTTCAATACAATATAGAAGTTTTGTATTATAATAAATCAACTTCAAATAAGCATAAAATCCATTAAAGGATGTTGACATAGATGAAATCAAAACACTTTTTAGAGAAATATCTCTTTCTATTTTTGAAATCATTTAAGAGCCATATAAAATAAAACATTTCTTGAAAATATTCTTGTAAGCTTGTAAGGAAATCTTTGACAATTTTATAACGGCGTAAAATAACCGCACCCGCCGTATAAGTTAAAAAAACATTCTTACCTCAATTCTGTCGAAAAGGTTAAAAAGGACCTTGTTTTGAAAATGACGGAAAGATTCCTTTATAAACCACTTATAAAAGTCAAAAAGGCTATAAATGACTTTAACTCATATTTTAGTAAATAGTAAAAATGTTTTGAAATACATTTTTAAGAAACATGGATGTGGATGATAAAGAGATCCCAGTAGATTATTACATATAAACAACCTCGGATAATGAAGAGATTGTGAAATAACCCTTACCTTGTACTTTTACTTGGTTGGGGTAGGTTAACCTCCTATATAATGGTGAAATAATTGTTATTAAATTATACAAGAATCATATACATTAATATGATATCATATATGATCTTTTAATATTGATTTGATAATAAAATCTTAGTATTATCGTTGTTTCGAGTGTGAACTTACTTGTTTGCTTTTGTATGTTTTGTTATGTAAGACATGTTTGTAAAGGATAAGTTGTATATTATTCAAATCCAGAATGGTATCAAGTCCTTAAACATCATTTTTAAATCTTCAAATGATAATTATACTTGAATGGATACGATGGATAATGAATCTCATCGCGTTCGTGGAGACGGTAGTCCGTACGTACGCACGAACGCTACTTCCATTTAATTTTTATTTTAAAAGAATCAAATACAGATGATACATAGGTATATTACTATTCCAGTATAATATAATATTTTATACATGTTACTTAAGTTCATTAACACCATCCTTTATACGTTCCATGTGTGGTATGAACGAGTCATATCATTTTAAGGGGGCGGTAGTCCGCACTTCCTCAAATGAAATTATCGTATGTATATACAACATGAAACGAATAATGGTATGAAATAAAATGGAATTATAGAAGCTTATATATAAAATATATATCATTAATATCATATTTAATTACAGTTCCATCATAATGGCCACCATGAGAGGCGGTAAGATGTATTTGAACAATCATCGTTTCGTGAGGCGTTAGTTTGCCATCCACAGAAACATTATGTTCATCATCCATTAGATGGAGTTGTGTGTATGTGTAGTTTGAATCCTTCTTATAACAACATCCTAGTATATTGAGGATACTGGTGTTGTTACAAAAGAAAGGAAATAAAAGAGTTTTGGGGTTGGAGAAGCAAAATAAATGAAAATAATTTAAGAGAAATCGTTACCTTTAATTTAGGTAACTCACTTTGGTTGGAACCAAAGGACTTCTTGAAATGCTTTCTGCCTAAGGGGAAGCTTCAAGGAGGAGGATAGGGATGTGGGGAGCTTAGTTGGGCAGAGTTTGGACGAGCCAAGTGGCTTGAGAGGTGTGAGGAAAAGAGAAGGAGGAGTGCCCCTTTATAAGAGGGGTGAGGGGCACCTTTGGAAAAGCTAGAAATATTAATTTATAATAAATTCATATTCGGTTTCCAAAGGCTCCAAAGTTGACTATTCAAATGATGAGGTGGGGATAGGTCGAAAACAACTCATCCAATAGAATTTAGACAGGTTTGGGTACTTATATTAACCTTATCTTTAAGTATTAACTCTAAGTTAATTAGTTTCACTTTTTCAATGTCTCTTTGTATTTTTATATAATATGGTTAATAAACTTACTATATACATCCAAGAGACCCCCAAGTGGTACATTAATGATTAACCTATCATAATATAAGTCTTTTGGCCGAACCTTAGATTTTTAGGAATTTAATATCAATTAATAATATAATATTTGTTTTAAGAACTCTTTTATGTCAATTTTGACACTATTCAATAGTTGATTTTTGTGAAACTCATAACAGATTGATTACTTCGAACAAAGTCAATTAAATCAATCCTAATATATCATATTATCCTAGAAAATTAGTTTAATTCATTAAAAGATTCATATTATATTTATTTGGGTATTTATAATATCAATTATTTTAATTTTTCACTATTATAGTAATTACTGCATCATCATTGTGTCATAAATAAAATAAATTATTTAATGTCTAAAAATTATAAATAAAATATAATTATGTAGGAAATCTTTTTATATTTCTAATGAATATTTATAATCGAAAATCCAACATGTATAACCCTATGTAAAAATTGTTCTTCTAAAAGATGTAAGCTTATGCCATTTTTATTTTTATTTTAACTTTATTAATATAATGTGTCCCTACCACATACAAGTGGCTCCAAGGGGTCCCCAAATTGACCCAAGGATGCCCATGGTCGGGTATGTGTCCACCAATAAGGTTATGACACGTTTTAGGGTAATTTTGTATTATTATAATATTATTTTTTTAACCCTTATTTACCGGATTTACCCTTTAACCATGGTAAATAAAATATTTACCACAGTAACTATTCAAAATGTCTAAAAATAAAAGTTACCTATATACACAATTTGAACATCCTGATTCCAAATATGGAATCCATTTTCCCAAATTCAAAACACAGAAGTGGCAGAAATTAATTTAAAATTATTTCCTGCTGTCAAAACAAAAAGCGTGTTTTTAAGAGATAATAACTATCAAAAGATTGACACTTGTTTATGTTCGGTTTAATTGTAAAATTATGTCCAATGACCAAAATTATATTAAAATGTAAAAATATATTCTAAATATACTTTAAAACCACTCCAATTCCTAATTTATCACTATTAATTATTTTGATTAAAAAAGTTGTTTTTAATTAAAATTTAGTAATTTTCACTATTCATCAAAATATGAAAGTTATCCGAAATGTACCAAAATTTCACCCTAGGCTAATTTTGATATTCCGAATCCAAAAATGAATTCCATTTTGAAATATAGAATATTTATGATTTCAAAAAGTAGGTATTACTATTCACAACGGCTAGTTTTATTAGTTGTGGTGTGTGTTAGAACTCGAGGTTGCGTACAACACACGCTATCGCATTATTCGAAGGGAAACGTACCGTAGAAGCTTGGGATGTTTCATTTTAAATTTTTGATGTCCCCATTTAGACAAAAAGTTTAAAATATAGTATTTAAAAATGGTTCACTATTAAAATTTGATAAAAGTGCAATACTGAAAATGAATTTGTTCTTGCATTATATCTAAGAAACTCATAATATGGAATCTAAAATTATAAGGATTATATAAAGTTTACAATTTAGTCAATAATATTATTAACCTCTTTTGAATGGCTTTTTCCTTTGGTATGTCATGGTGTGATTGAACTCGGTGTTGCGTGTAGTGCAAGTTATTGAATTATTTTGAAGAAATAACACACTATGAAATCTTGGGGTGTTACATTCTCCCCTCCTTCAATAAATTGCGTCCTCGCAATTTGAAATTGTTCTTCGAAAATAAAAGGTTGAAAGTAGAAAATATATTTGTGGGAAAACCCACATCGGAAATTGGGTTACTAAAATTTAGTCTTAATATGAGGAAAAGAGAAATCAAAGGGTCACCACCAAATTATGATCTCGATTAGGAGATCATTGGTGGAAATTGGAGACATATAATCGGAGGAAAAAACGTAAATATTTATAGGTAGTGATTGAGGTCATCAATCACAAACAAGTATAAAATTGAGTTCCTTAAATTCATTAATCTATGATGAATTGAAATACCATCGGTTCAACAAAACATAGGGTATTAGGATAACACATTTTTGACGTTTCAAAATATCCTAGTTGAAATACCACATCGAAAAATGAATTAATGAGGCCTCTATTTAAACTAAAGAGTGGAAAGTATGAAGATTACCGAAAATAACACATACTAGGGATCCATGTAGGAAAATATGGATATGGAGGAGAAATCTAACCATCAATTATCTGATGGAGAGTGGTAGAGAACATGGCTATGAAAAGGCCAACAATCCCAAAGCCATAAATTAGTGATGATTTAAGGTACCATCTAGGGCAACATTTTTGTTCTAAGTTCCTTTTCTTAATGTTGTGGAATTTATTTATGAGATTGGCTAAGAACATAAGGAGGTATACATACTTTAGAGTTTTATCCATTAATAAATTTCTACCACAAACTCATCTTTCACTCTAAAACATAATAGAACGTAAAAAAAATTTTATTTACACTATTCGTATAGGGTTCCAAAATAATCGAATTTATAATTCATCTACAAGATCTTTTAATAAAAACTAAATTATTTAATCCAGGACATCTCGTGGGCCAGTGGTAGGTGATAAACCCTTGTCGCCCTTCGGTTGCGGGTTCAAGTCTCGCAGATTTGCCGGACGCGACGGGTTGCCGTCCGACCTCCGGGTTGTCCTTTTATGGTAGTCCAAAATTAATATCAAACTTAGAATTTATCCAAAATAATTCTTTCCAAACTCACAGTCCAACATTTATAAGGAAGGTAAACATAATGTAGATCCTTTTTACCCTATAATATAATATTAATACCTTCATCATGTATTCTTTTAAAACACTGAAACATCCTGATTTACCATAATCCTTATTGATTACATTCATGCTCCCTTATTCCATATAGAATGCTGGATATACTTCATCAATCCAAAAATGTTTTAAACCCCACAATGATGGAATATACAAATCATTAATCAACTTCAAGGTAGTCAAGAATATCCAATATAATTTATCCAAATCAATCATGTATTATTCTAAAATCACTACTTCGGTATCAGAACCATATTATGGTTTATCTTTCTCTCAACCAAATATTTTCCAAAAATTTAACCTTCTATTGAGTCACTTTTCTTTGTTCCACACAAACTCAAGTCCTTAATGAAATAGTACTGCAGTACAATCCTTATATACTCCATAATTATTATAACAAGTACATTGTTGATACAACACTCAATTAACATAATCAACATAAGAACTCTAATCATTCCTCTTCATCTGTGGTAGTATCATAACTTGATTATTATCCAATAGCATCATTTTCGGCATAGTCTGATGACTGGGACATAGGTTCGCGTAGTGTCCAAACTCCTTGCAAATGAAGCATTGTACATTTGAAACCATTTTCTTACCCTTGCAGTCATGTACTTTGTGCCCTTTTCCTCCACACTTATAACAAACTCCCATTCCTTTCAGGAAAGTTCCAGGGTGTTTCTTTCCACAGTTACTACATATGGGAAAATTCCTCTTTTCCCTTTTCCCTTTATCCATCTTTCTCTCTTCCATCCTTTTCATCTCTTGATTCCCTTCAAAGCCATAGGACTCAGTAAACTCTTTACTTATATTATCAACACATGATATTATTTCTTCATATGATGATAATACATGGGAGACTATTTCTCTTATAAATTCTAGCTTAAGACCATGAGTGATATGATCCTTCCTTCTCTTTGAATCATGTGCATTTCTGGAGTTATCATTCCTTCTACTGGGCGCCATTTCTAAACAATGTCATAAACTAGATTAGTTTATGAGTCAAAATACATAATCCCATACTTATAAAACACTTAACATAAATTGAACTTTTTATGGATATAATCCATAATCATAAAAATGTTTTCTTTGAGGAAGTATATACTCATAAACCCTTCATAATGGTTTGTAAAGAAAATGAGAATTATCCAAAGCATATCCCCCGGGAGTGTCGTAACCAAGAGTGCAGCAAGGCCCGTTGTCGTGCACCAGTTCCCGTTCGAGTCTAGCTCAAAGCGGTGTTTTCGGGTTTTACCCCTAGGTACATCTGTGCCAGAGCCGCCTCTACCTGCTCGTATCCAGACAGGGATGTATTGCTTGGAAAACTCACAAAATCTCTACAATACCAAAATTCTAGGAAGTTCTTCTACACTAATCCTCAAAGTTCATCTTAGGTCTACGTGCTCTAATCAGAGTTTATCTAAATCTAGATTCCAAGATTTGTACTAAACTTCCTCTGATACCAACTGTAACGCCCCGACCCCAGCTACCCAGAGTCGGTGCATTACTTCGTAACATTGGCATGATCACAAGAAAGATCAAATCTCGAAAGACCGATTAGTTTAGTAGCCTTGGAAACACTAGATATAAACATAAAGTTTTACATTACATTTCAAAGTGAAAAGCTACAACAACAACAAAGTCTTCATATCCACACTATTAACCCCTCATAATATCCCTTCAAGTCAATCATAATTTACTTCTTCACTACCTGGGAAAAATAAAACATAGAAAAGGGGTGAGCTCAAATGCCCAGTAAGGATAACAATATAGCGGAACATTCAAAATAAGCGTAAACATTTAAGGCAATGAATTACTAAAACAAAAGCCTTTTAAACTTGAACTTCAACATAGTATGGCAAAAGTAAAATGAAATAGTGCCATTTACTTATTCACATGGATATTCTACTAATCGAATAATCGCATGCAAAAATCAATAACCACTTTCATAATGTTGGAATACATAATGTCAAACATTAATTTCATTGTCTAGGCCTCATCCCAAGACCTAGGGGTTACTTCTAACCGGAACCCAACCCGGAGTGCCTCTAATAACCGGACACCAACCCGGAGTGCCTCTAATAACCGGACACCAACCCGGAGTGCCTCTAATAACCGGACACCAACCCGGAGGGCATACTTTTACCAGTCCCTAACCTGGAGGGCTTACTTTAACCAGTCCCCAACCTGGAGGGCTTACTTTTACCAGTCCCCAACCTGGAGGGCTTACTTTTACCGGTCCCCAACCCGGAACATACTTGTTTAGCACATTCATCTGAAGAAAAGTTTGAAATATAACATAAACATTCGGATTAAAACTAGCATACGAAATGTCAATAGTTTCACCATAAACTATGAATGGTATAAAATATCACATCCACAGTCAAAAATATCACAAAACCTTCAATACAATATAGAAGTTTTGTATTATAATAAATCAACTTCAAATAAGCGTAAAATCCATTAAAGGATGTTGACATAGATGAAATCAAAACACTTTTTAGAGAAATATCTCTTTCTATTTTTGAAATCATTTAAGAGCCATATAAAATAAAACATTTCTTGAAAATATTCTTGTAATCTTGTAAGGAAATCTTTGACAATTTTATAACGGCGTAAAATAACCGCACCCGCCGTATAAGTTAAAAAAAACATTCTTACCTCAATTCTGTCGAAAAGGTTAAAAAGGACCTTGTTTTGAAAATGACGGAAAGATTCCTTTATAAACCACTTATAAAAGTCAAAAAGGCTATAAATGACTTTAACTCATATTTTAGTAAATAGTAAAAATGTTTTGAAATACATTTTTAAGAAACATGGATGTGGATGATAAAGAGATCCCAGTAGATTATTACATATAAACAACCTCGGATAATGAAGAGATTGTGAAATAACCCTTACCTTGTACTTTTACTTGGTTGGGGTAGGTTAACCTCCTGTATAATGGTGAAATAATTGTTATTAAATTATACAAGAATCATATACATTAATATGATATCATATATGATCTTTTAATATTGATTTGATAATAAAATCTTAGTATTATCGTTGTTTCGAGTGTGAACTTACTTGTTTGCTTTTGTATGTTTTGTTATGTAAGACATGTTTGTAAAGGATAAGTTGTATATTATTCAAATCCAGAATGGTATCAAGTCCTTAAACATCATTTTTAAATCTTCAAATGATAATTATACTTGAATGGATACGATGGATAATGAATCTCATCGCGTTCGTGGAGACGGTAGTCCGTACGTACGCACGAACGCTACTTCCATTTAATTTTTATTTTAAAAGAATCAAATACAGATGATACATAGGTATATTACTATTCCAGTATAATATAATATTTTATACATGTTACTTAAGTTCATTAACACCATCCTTTATACGTTCCATGTGTGGTATGAACGAGTCATATCATTTTAAGGGGGCGGTAGTCCGCACTTCCTCAAATGAAATTATCGTATGTATATACAACATGAAACGAATAATGGTATGAAATAAAATGGAATTATAGAAGCTTATATATAAAATATATATCATTAATATCATATTTAATTACAGTGCCATCATAATGGCCACCATGAGAGGCGGTAAGATGTATTTGAACAATCATCGTTTCGTGAGGCGTTAGTTTTCCATCCACAGAAACATTATGTTCATCATCCATTAGATGGAGTTGTGTGTATGTGTAGTTTGAATCCTTCTTATAACAACATCCTAGTATATTGAGGATACTGGTGTTGTTACAAAAGAAAGGAAATAAAAGAGTTTTGGGGTTGGAGAAGCAAAATAAATGAAAATAATTTAAGAGAAATCGTTACCTTTAATTTAGGTAACTCACTTTGGTTGGAACCAAAGGACTTCTTGAAATGATTTCTGCCTAAGGGGAAGCTTCAAGGAGGAGGATAGGGATGTGGGGAGCTTAGTTGGGCAGAGTTTGGACGAGCCAAGTGGCTTGAGAGGTGTGAGGAAAAGAGAAGGAGGAGTGCCCCTTTATAAGAGGGGTGAGGGGCACCTTTGGAAAAGCTAGAAATATTAATTTATAATAAATTCATATTCGGTTTCCAAAGGCTCCAAAGTTGACTATTCAAATTATGAGGTGGGGATAGGTCTAAAACAACTCATCCAATAGAATTTAGACAGGTTTGGGTACTTATATTAACCTTATCTTTAAGTATTAACTCTAAGTTAATTAGTTTCACTTTTACAATGTCTCTTTGTATTTTTATATAATATGGTTAATAAACTTACTATATACATCCAAGCGACCCCCAAGTGGTACATTAATTATTAACCTATCATAATATAAGTCTTTTGGCCGAACCGTAGATTTTTAGGAATTTAATATCAATTAATAATATAATATTTGTTTTAAGAACTCTTTTATGTCAATTTTGACACTATTCAATAGTTGATTTTTGTGAAACTCATAACAGATTGATTACTTCGAAAAAAGTCAATTAAATCAATACTAATATATCATATTATCCTATAAAATTAGTTTAATTCATTAAAAGGTTCATATTATATTTATTTGGGTATTTATAATATCAATTATTTTAATTTTTCACTATTATAGTAATTACTGCATCATCATTGTGTCATAAATAAAATAAATTATTTAATGTCTAAAAATTATAAATAAAATATCATTATGTAGGAAATATTTTTATCTTTCTAATGAATATTTATAATCGAAAATCCAACATGTATAACCCTATGTAAAAATTGTTCTTCTAAAAGATGTAAGCTTATGCCATTTTTATTTTTATTTTAACTTTATTAATATAATGTGTCCCTACCACATACAAGTGGCTCCAAGGGGTCCCCAAATTGACCCAAGGATGCCCATGGTCGGGTATGTGTCCACCAATAAGGTTATGACACGTTTTAGGGTAATTTTTTATTATTATAATATTATTTTTTTAACCCTTATTTACCGGATTTACCCTTTAACCATGGTAAATAAAATATTTACCACAGTAACTATTCAAAATGTCTAAAAATAAAAGTTATCTATATACACAATTTGAACATCCTGATTCCAAATATGGAATCCATTTTCCCAAATTCAAAACACAGAAGTGGCAGAAATTAATTTAAAATTAATTCCTGCTGTCAAAACAAAAAGCGTGTTTTTAAGAGATAATAACTATCAAAAGATTGACACTTGTTTATGTTCGGTTTAATTGTAAAATTATGTCCAATGACCAAAATTATATTAAAATGTAAAAATATATTCTAAATATACTTTAAAACCACTCCAATTCCTAATTTATCACTATTAATTATTTTGATTAAAAAAGTTGTTTTTAATTAAAATTTAGTAATTTTCACTATTCATCAAAATATGAAAGTTATCCGAAATGTACCAAAATTTCACCCTAGGCTAATTTTGATATTCCGAATCCAAAAATGAAGTCCATTTTGAAATATAGAATATTTATGATTTCAAAAAGTAGGTATTACTATTCACAACGGCTAGTTTTATTAGTTGTGGTGTGTGTTAGAACTCGAGGTTGCGTACAACACACGCTATCGCATTATTCGAAGGGAAACGTACCGTAGAAGCTTGGGATGTTTCATTTTAAATTTTTGATGTCCCCATTTAGTCAAAAAGTTTAAAATATAGTATTTAAAAATGGTTCACTATTAAAATTTGATAAAAGTGCAATACTGAAAATGAATTTGTTCTTGCATTATATCTAAGAAACTCATAATATGGAATCTAAAATTATAAGGATTATATAAAGTTTAAAATTTAGTCAATAATATTATTAACCTCTTTTGAATGGCTTTTTCCTTTGGTATGTCATGGTGTGATTGAACTCGGTGTTGCGTGTAGTGCAAGTTATTGAATTATTTTGAAGAAATAACACACTATGAAATCTTGGGGTGTTACAACAGCTATATTCAATATTCTATGAAATGAAAAATATCAAAAAGAATAAATTAATTCGAAAAAAAAAATATTTCACAAAATATTGGGGTGTTACAAAAAATGTTATTTTTTAAATGAAATTTGGATAAATCTTACACTAAATGATTTTAGTAGATTTTTAAAAGTGTTTGTGTGTCCAACAATGACAAAGGCACATATTCCAAGGTCATGACTCACTATCTTGTGAACTTAAACATTTAACATTTCGACTTGAAAGATATTTTAAATCAATAACATAAAAATTTTGAAAACAAAAAGCTGAAAATAAGATTTTTCCTTTGGAATAAAAAAATTAATAAAAAATATTTTCAATGGAGTCTTTAAAACCATTATAATATAATTGCGTAATACATAGAGAATTATGTTTTAAACCTTTAACATATAAAACATCTTTAATAATAGAAAATTTTGAAACACCAATAGTACATATACCGATGATCTTACTCCTTGATTCATCACAAAAGTGGTGTGGCCTCCATTGATCTTTCCATGATGATTGAAATCAGATTAGTCACCTTACATGTGTCTCAAGCACCCATTATCTAAGTACCATGTAGATCCTTGAGTTTTTCTCTTGAGACACTTTTCCTACAGAATAATCAAGACACTAAAGATTTTGGTATCCAAAATTTTGGTCCAATCATGTTATCCCAAAGATATTGTTAAATCCATACTTGTTTAGCATATTATTTTCCATAATTCCTAAACGAAATATTAGAAGAGATATGGATTGACTTAAGTCTGTCATAACGAGCATTTTTACAATCATGTTCATAAATAAGATGTCAATTTTTTCTTTGATAATTGAAAAATTTATCTTATGAGCACTCTTTTACAAAAGTGGTATTATTTTTTGAGATTTTATCTTTATTTTTAAAACAAAAACTAAAAAAATCTACATAACATCGAGATCCAATAATTTTATTTAGATTTTACTCACTATAGGTAAATTTAGCATGATAATTATTGGGATCCTTAATAGTTGATTTAAGTTTCTCAACATTGGGTTGTTCTTTTAATTTCAATGATAAATCATTGTTCTTTTAGAAAGTTTACTCATTTCATAAATTACATGATTTTATTTATTTTTTTAGTTATTTTAATTTTTTAGTAATTTCAGAAAATTCATTCGTTAATTTTTCAAAATTTATTTGGCTTGAATAATAAAAATAGGTGTATAAGTTTTTTTATATGACCAAAAATAGGTAGGTTTAGGAATTAAAAGTGGTATAAGTGTGAAGATTAACTTCATCAAATACCTCAATTTAAACCATAAAACATTTGACACTTACATCACTTGAGTCGCAATAGGAAAGGGAATCATCACTTACTCTCCAAGTAGAAACATTAAAGTATTTCTTGCTTTTCCTTTTTTCCCTTTTTGAGCAATTGACTATCTGGATTAATGTGTCCCTTTTTTTAGAAATGATAAAAAGTTACATTGAATTCTTTCCGTTGATTCTCTTTTTTAATAGGGTGGAAATATCCATTTTTATTCATGAATTTCTTTAATTTCTTGGCAGGATGTGCCATATCGGTTTAAATTTTGAAAGATTCATTATCGATTGCTTTAAAATAAATTGTCTTCATTTCCTTCACATATTTTGTTTCTTTTCTATCTTGTCACTTACTGGTGATTTCATGGGTCATGATAGATCCATTGAGTTCTTCAACCGCTATGTTATTGATATCATTGGTTACAAGGATTGTCATTATCTTGGGTGTTCAATTACTTTTCAAGATCCCAACTATTTACTTCAAAAGGGTTTATGTAGTTAGAGTATCACCAAGAGACTTTATTCCATTTAATATGTTAATAAATCAGCTAAACATTTCTATAATATATTCATTTTTATGAATACTAAAACTTTAAAAATTTTGTCTATACATATCAAGTCTAATATCATTCACTTTATTATTTCCTTTATAGTAAATTTAATTAATTTCAAGATTTCATGAGCAATTTTTCAAGTAAAAAACATGATTAAATTAATTTATATCTAAACCATGGTTAATATCATTCCTCTCTTTACTATCAAGTTCAAAACCATCAATATCATTAGGGGTTTCATATTTTACTTTAATTCTTTAGTCGGTGTATAACCATGCAAAAAAATTATCAAAACAGGATATCCAATGATTCTAAGAAAAGTATACATACAAGTTTCCCAATAAATATATTTGGTTTTATCAAAGAAAGGGACATGACCCATTTAGTGTCCTTTAGGATCACCTTGGGTGTTTGTGGTTGAGGCCATTTTTTAAAGATCGTTCTTTCAAATCGATGAGGATTTAAAAAAATTAAAAAAAAAGCTCTCATATGATACCAATTGTTGGTCAGGGTAAAATGGAAAGAAGATTGGATAATTTACTTTTAAAATTTTTAAAGAAAAAAATGGAATCAATATGCAATTTACCAATAAAATAAAATATTCAAAGCCTAATCGAATAATAAGCATTTTGAAATTCAAATGTAAAAGCATAGTGAAAACAAAAAATGATAAAGAGTGAGATTTATTTTAAGATATTGGGTGATTAATTAATTAAATGATTTATTGACTAATTATATGAAGGTGTATAATAATCAAAAATTAAAAAAGTAAATAAGACACATAATTTGTTAAGGAAGTTCAAAAATAGATCAATAAAGTTCCATATGTCTCTCACCTCAATGGATTGAGGATTTGTGAATATATATAAACTTTGAATTCATTAGTGGCCAAGAAACCTAAAAATAACACAAACCATTAGTTTTAACGGTTACCAAGAATCCTAAAAATAGAGACCTTGGTTTTAATGGTTTTATAAAAACCTAAAGAAGAAATTCCTTGGTTTTGAAAATTTACCAAGAATATGAATTGAGGGATAAATGGATATTTGATAAGGTAAAAATCATTTGAAGAAAATTTTTCAATTACCTAGGAAGATAGAGAAGATGAAATTTATATGAGATATATATATATATTAGAGATCAAATAATTAGATGAAAGGATTATAAAAATATCTAAAGTGGAATCACAAAAATAGTTGATGCTCATTGTCATTTGTTTTGGATCGTAGTTAAAAATTGTTTAGTATTGCAGCTTTTGAAAGACTCTATATATATTTATAGATTTTGGGTTCCAAGGGTCGAGTGAGAGGTGTTAATGGGTCAAGGGATCCATTGAAGATGATAATAAATGTGTATTTTGACTTGTTAAATCTATATCACTTACTATATGCCTGGTTCCACCAGCTAGCTGGTGGGCATGTTTTAGACTTTCTTTTTGTTGTTGTCTCCACTGGGGTAGCCAGTGAGGTACATAGAAGCCTTCTTCTTCTGTCCAATTCCACTAGCTTGCTAGTAACATTCGACTGGGTAACTGATGTATTTTTAGTAGGCATCGTGCTTTAGTCAGTGCCACTGGGTGGCTGGTGGAACCCCACTAAATGGATGATGGTGGTAGAAAATAGAATATTTTCCATTGATATTATTTATACAATTTTATAATTTATTTTTACCCAATGTCAACTTATTTCTTCCCAAACATAAATATTGAAATGCACTCTATTGAAAATGTTATAACACCAGAAGAGTATTTGTGACCATTAAAACAATCTTTAAGAGTGAGATACAACACTCTATGATCATGCACTTTAATAGAGTGGTGGGGGAATGATAGTTCATAAAGTGTATTGTTTGTAGTTTTATTTGATATATTGTTGTTATTTTGAAGAGAGACCCACCATGAGTTTCATAAGCCCTACATAAATACAATCAAGCCAAATCTTAAACTTGGGCCTCATGTGAGACAAAGACATCACCTCATTCCCAACTTGAGCAAGGAGGGTTCGAAGTGATAGAAAAAATCACTTGAATGTAATTTCTTGTGTTCATCACTAATTGGGGTGGTTAGGAAGTGTTCCATGAACAACCATATTGGGTTGGGACCTTTAAATTACATATATATAACAAAACCCCATCATGACACTTCCCATGTGAACATATACTTGGATATGAAGGCTGATCCCATTGAAAACAAAAGTATAAAAATATGAGGATATTTTGAGAAACATAATCATCATCTACTCCATATGAAGATATGAATAAAATGTTCAAAAAAAGTGGTTATTAGAGTTTTTGGCCTTGGAAACAAGTACCTGATAAAAAACTAAATGATGAACTTATTATTACATTTTTACGTATATTATTATTATGGGGACATAGTTTTGATTGTTATTAAAATAATATCCTTTTGAATTGATTTATAATATTATCCATTTTCATTTTAATTAATAACAGTAAAGTAAATTAACTAAGAAAAAAAGACTTGTGCATTCAACAAACCAAATAAGATCAAATGAAACCATTTACATTGATCAATAAGCATATCATAAATTCTAGGTAGGAATCCCCTCATCCTAGGAAATGACACCCTCAACCAACAAAAACTGATCATGGGGGTTTTGGTCATCCCCAAGGAAGTAAGCATGAGTTCATCACTGGTCTGAAGTCCTAGAGGTACATCAAGTCCATTCCATATTTTTAGAGGATGAGCTTTTGAGAAGTTGTTTCATGATGTTGACCTGTTGGTCATGAATTTATTGGGGAAGCTACTTGTGATTAATCCAGTACTCATGCATTTCTCATCTGTGTGATATGAGAAAATCCATGGCTAATATATTGTCATTAGGGAACATCCTCTTGAAGCTCCTCCATTGAAAATATAGAATGGGATTGATGTACCTCCAGAAATTAAAATCAGTAATGAACTCCATGTCTAATTCCTTGGGGATTATCACTACCCCCATGGTCAGTTTGAGCTAGTTTAGGGTGTGGATTTCTGGTAAGAGGGATTCCTTCCCAAAATTTCAACAAGGATTCACCCCATATGTCAATGGGTTTTCCATAGTCACAGCAGCTGATAAGGAGATGTATATCATAGTACCATCATGTGACCACATATTCGGTCATGAATTCCCCCATCCTTGATGGTGTCTGATCCAACCCAAAGTCAAAATTTTAAGTTCACAGTCATAATTAACAAGTATATTGCTTGGATTGAGGTCTTGGTGATGCAAATTTACTACATGGACATGCCTCATCCCTTAAAGAAAGTGTATTATTTCAAACATAAAAGTGGGTTTGAGTCAATCTTAGGAATTTCGTAAAGATGAAATAATTAAACAGATTTTAAAATGAGATTTTATGATGTTGGGGTGTTTATTTTCATACAGGCCAAGGAATTAAATGTTAGTAGGCAGGATTCATCATTTAAAAAATGAATTCCTCGACAATGGTAGAAGCTAGAGACTCAAACCAAAATATGTCTATTGGAAACAACATGAAAATGGGAATGCCTTTAGGCTATAAGAAAAACAAATCCAATAGAGAAGGATTTAATTATTATAGAAGAAATAATCTATTTGGGACTACTGAATAACATTAGATTTTGATGAATGAATTAGAACCACCATAAATAAGGGAAATCCTCTAAACTCTAATTTGAAAGAAATAATCTAGTAGTGCAAGCTTGAAAAATGGTAGGAGGAGGAGAATAAAATAGAGGGGAATCAAATAGGAATTAGTGGTCTCTGATGTTTTAGTTTTAGATTCAAACTAATCAATTGGAAATAGTATAATAATGGTGGTCTTCAAAAATTCATCAGTGTTGGATTCAAAAAATGAAGTAGCAACAAGAATATAATAGCTAACAATTGATCCATGGTATATCATCATATTCCAAAAAGCATCAAAAATACAGAAGGAATAAGTGGACAAAGTGAGGATTCATCAAACCTCAAACATTAAATATTGGAAATGTTCAGCGGTGAGTGGATGGGAAGACTTGATAATGTTTTCTAAATCAGTATCCATGAAATCATAAACTAGATAAACATCATTGAAGCTTTACCTCTCACCAGGTACCATGGCGTCCCTCAGAGGATGTTCTCATGCTGAATATTCCTAAAAAGGGAAACCCCCTTAGGATTCTTTGGGAACTTAAATAGTTATCATACTAAGGGACCACAGTGATGCCTCTCTCTCTCTCCTCAAACATCATTCTCTACACAGCAACACAATGCTTCTTTGGGGTCTTGATGATTATCTTACAAGGCTACAACACAACTGTCATCTCTAATCCCCAACATAATAAATCCAAGTGGTCCTATCTCATTTATATATAAAATTTCATATTCAAGCGAGTTACAAATTGCATATTCGAGCGAGCTATGGAAAATAGAAAAAAAAAGTAGTGATTTAAGTTAATCGGAATAGAATGTAGAGATTAAACCAAGAATCAAAGGGTAACAAAGGGAGTGAATGAAAAAGAACGAACCATTGCAAAGAAAACATATAATGAGAGTCCTTCCCTGATCCCCAGAGCCTAATGATGCATAAAATCCAAGAAATCAATGGAAATCAGTGGATTGCACTATTACTTCATTTAAATATTGAAGGATATAAATCTTCAAGTTTTTTGCCAATCTTTATATGGGTTAGGGATTGAATATTTATGCCCAAATAAATTTATACTGCATTTGATCCAATCCCCAAAACTCTCACCCCACAAGGACTAGCATGTTAGGTGTTCTCAAGTCTCGTTTGATCTGTAATTATAAATAGTATTTCCAAAGGTTATGTTTGAAAAATAAAATTAATAATATAATAAGATAAGTTAACATGAGTGTGGGAAAAAATAATTCAAGTTTAATATGATCGTACATAAATTAGGGAGAATATAGTCTCATGTTGGATTTTGAACCTAACGGTCTGATTAGACATAGGAGGGATGACGTGTGTGTTTATTTGGAGCATGTAACTAGATTAATAAATGGGATTTATTTATTAGAATATTGATGTAATAATTATGAAAACAAATGTACAAGTTTACCTTTTTTCTAATAACCCTTTACTGGGATTTTGATTTATGTACTTTAATTTTATTATTATTATTATTTATATATTTATATTAATATATTTTTTATAGAGTTTTAAAATATAAAATAATATCTACATTTTTATTTTAAAATAGAAAATATGTTAGCATAAGTTTTTTATTTTTATAATTTTTGATAACATCATACAATTGAAAAAATATAACGTTCATTATTTCATGTTAAGAAAAAATATATATACTACTATGAGTTTTTAAAAGTATCTTAGAAAAAATTAATAAAGAGGATAAATAAAAATAATAAATAATAATAATAAATATATAATAATATTATTTATTAATATATTTTCATTTAAAATCTAAACGCGTATTTATTTTAAAATTTTGACAATCATGTCTCTAATAAAAATGTTCAGTGTAAAATTTATAAGAAAATTTTGAGTAAAAATTTACACTAATAATAGTAAAATAATAATGTATAGAAAATACAATTTGGTGATTTATATTAGATATTTAAATGGAAATTTGAATTATAGTTTTCCAATGGAAATTTACACTAAGAGTTTTCTATGTAAATTTTCAATGTAAATTTTTGATGAAATTTTTTATTTTTTATTTATGTATCAGTATATTTTTGTTATTTATTTTAAGTAGATGTTTCTAGTGGAAGTTTACAGTAAAAGATTCCAATGAAAATTTTAGATGTAATTATCCAATGAAAATTTTCATTTTTCATTTCTGTTTTGATGTATCTAAATTTTAATTTTAAGTGAAAATTTATACTATGGATTTCTAGTGGTAATTTTTACTGAGAATTTCCGATGATAATTTGCACTGAAAAATTCTATAGGAAATTTACATTTCAAATTTTCAATGCAAAGTTGCATTATTTATGTGTTAATAAATTTGATCTAAAAATCCAAGAATAAATTTATTTTATAATTTTGTTAATATAATTTTCTGTATAATTATAATAAAAATAAAATGAAAATTTTCACTAAAAATTTAAGTAGAAATTTGAACTAAACATTTCTTGTGAAAATTTGTACTAAAGTTTTTTCATGCAAATTTTCAATGACAATTTCTAGTTAAATTTTACATTTTTTATACATGTATTAATATATTTGAATTTTTTTTTATTTTTGAAAATTGATTTTTTTTATTTTTGTACTAATATATCTACATTGTAATTTTAAGTGAAAATTTGAATTGTAAATTTCTAGTGAAAATTTATAATGAAAATTTCATGCCAAAGTTTGTAGTGAAAATTTCCATAGAAAATTTACAGTTCAAATTTTTATTGCAAAATCAAATTATTTATTTATATGTAGATATTTTTAAACTAAAAATTTGAGCACGCGTTTATTTGAGATTTTTGTTAGTTAAATTTTCAGTATAATTATAATAAAAAACAAGTGAAATTTTACACTGTAAATTTAAGTGGATATTCAAATTAATTTTTCAATAGAAGCTTGGAGTAAAGGTTTTTCTATGCAAATTTGAATGAAAATTTTCAATAAAAAATTTCATTTTTATTTTTTTATTAATATATTTTAATTTTAATTTGAAGTGAAAATTTGAAGTTTAAATTTTCTGTTGAAATTTACACACAAAATTTTTAGTAGAAATTTGCATAGGAAATTTTCAGTGGAAATTTTCCTATGTATAGAAAATAAATAATATATTATATATATATATATGTAATAAATATATTATATGTATTATATAAATTTATATAATAAATAAAATATTTTATTATATGTATATGTAATAAATATTATATATATTAGTTGCATCATTAACGAGAGGTGCATGGGTATTGTAGTCCTTAAACTGATTTGGACAATTAGGTTAAATTACCCACATGAGACGATATTAATCCCATAAATCATCAAAGATATTATTTTATAAATGTTTTTTGTTGTGTTAGGGTTATTTCTAATTGAAAAATAACTATTTTCACTCAATTTCAAACATTTATATTTTTCCACTACACTTTATCATGGTTCGTTAAGTAAAAAGATATGCTTATATATTATTGTATATAAGCCTGCGGGCTGACCCGTTAGTATTTGGGTCCCACATGGATCGGGTTAGGATTTTATTTTTTGAGCATGTATTCTTTATAAACTATGTCATCCTGCTCAATAAAATCTGTATCTTGCATGATCTACCTCGTGGGTTGCCCTGCCCCGCCCCATAACACCTCTAGATATAAGGCATCCAGTGCTCGTTGGAAGACAGTGGACCAAACTAAATCTTCGGTAGTTTTTTTTCAAACTGATTTTAAACTTAATTAATTAATAGATGGTAAGTATATATCAACTATGAAAATAATAAATTATTATTAACAATAATCATAGTGCATTAATTATTGTCATAATAATTAATAATGATGCAATTATTAATAATAAATGATGATTAATAATAATTTATAATAATCAATAATGAATAAAAATTTATGGATTAAGATGGATGAGCCAACAGTTTTTTTTCCAGATATGTCATTGAGAGGGATTATTTTTTAATAGATTTGATATAAAAGAAGCATTCTACAGTGGCCCACTTTTATTATGATTTATATAGCATAATTATAATAAATTTTATTTCTATAATAGCATCATTATATATATATATATTTATATAGTTTTTATAATGATTTAAAATTAAAAATTATAAATTCCAATATTTGTTTTAAAAATAAATATACATTAATATAACTTAAAAACCTCAATGATATTGATAAATGAAAATATACAAAAATAATAATAAATACAGAAAAATAGTAAATAAAACTAAATTTTCAATAATAAATAATAATAAGTATATGTATTTATATTTCCATTATTAAGAGAAATATTTCTCTAACCTAGTGTAAATAATGTGGTCCATATGGTAGTGTTGTCCAAGCTTCATGGCTAGGCGCATGGGCATGCGAATCTCCCAATCTAACTGTGCGACCTATAAAGTGGCACTATCAATGGTGCATGAATAGGTGCATGGGTGTGTGCCCCTCCTAGTAAACCATGTGTCCTACCCTCGTCTTGAATTGAGGAGTCGCACGGTTGGTGCATGGTCTGGAAAAACCTGTGGCCTACGAGAATCTTAAGATTTTTGAAATTCCGATTATACCCCTCCCTGATTTTAACCCTCTAACCCTCTAACCCTCTTATCTTACCCCATTTGACCCCCACTATCCCTAGGATCATTTCCCCTCCTTATCCACTCCCTCTTTCCTCAATTTTTGGGGGGGTTTTAGCTTGATTCTTCTTAGAAACTCCAAGTAAGTTTTTCCTCCTCCTCCTTCCCTCCTCTTGGTTTCTCCTCTCTTCCTTATTCATGTATCTTTTCTCCAGCAGTTTTATCTACCTAAAATGGGTCCAATATCATTTATTTTGGTCGAATATTTTTGTTTTTGGTGTGCTCTTGCTTCATTAGGGTCTCCTCTTGGTGTGACTTGTAGTTTCCAATTGGATTTTGGTGGTTTCAAGTGAAAGTTATGTGGTTTTGTGCCATGCCATCATTTGATGATTTTAAAATTCTTGGTTGTGATTCTAAAGATACTTTTAAATTTTTTGTGTGGGTTCAAATGGTGTTTTATAAATTTTTTTGTGTGAGTATAAGTTTTGAAAGTTATTTTACCTTAGTAAATTATTGTTTTTCATGTGTGTCTAGTGAAGTCGTGGTTTCACAAATGGATTTTACTTGATGTAAAAATGAAATAGAGAACTTCAAAAACATGGGTATCTAGGTGGATTTCTATAGACTAGTATGTCATATAAGTCGGCTGGGAAATGACTCGGGCTCTCTGGAGAGTTTACACTACAACACTAACTAAACAAAAATTTGATTCTTTGGAGACTACTAGAACTTTGACTATGACCTCTCTAGATGATCATGCATGAGAAAAAACTATATTGATTGATCACCAACGTATGAGGATCCTAGGGCCCCAATTACCTAGTTGATTAGTGATTTCCCATAGTGCTTTGACAGTGTGTTTACCTACTCCATTTATCATTGTTTCTTTTTTATTTCTCTTGTTATGATAAAACCCATTAGCATCTAAAATTGTTTAGTTTTATTCTTTTGAAAACTGTTGGGAAAAAATCCCTCCAGACATCATTGAAGCATTTTTGAGTTGATTGTGTTTGTTGAAAAAGTGGTCCTCCATGTTGTGTTTGTTGAAAAATCAGACCATGATGTATGAGTGTGTTGAAAAAGGGGGTTTACATGGTGATTTATCTAGTTCAAGGGATGATTTCTACAATCCATGATTGATTTAAGAACCTCGACAAAGGAATGGATGATCCGGAGGCAGTACAAAAAGAGTATATACAAGGTGGAATCATTTTCCAGTGTTTGCCAAATTTTGGGGCCTGAAAATCGGAAAATGGAGAGATGTGTTTTTGGAAAATGGAGGTGCATGAAAAATCAGCGTGGTGCACGAAAAATATAGAGGCGCATGAAAAATCAACATGGTGAGTGAAAAATATAGTGTCGTGTGAAAAATCAGTGTGGTGCGTGAAAAATCAGCGTGGTGCGTGGAAAAGTAAAGTGTTGTGTGAAATATTTGCGCAGTGCATGCAAAAGGAATGTGGTGTATGAAATGTTTGCACGGTGCACACAAAAAGAAAATGGTGTGAAAATTATTTGTGGGATGCATGAAATAGAGGGATTGGTATTTTTTGTGGAAGAGGTGTTTTGAGATCAGAAGCTCAAAAATTTTCAAAGGCATGAGTTGCGCAAAATTTTGGAGTTGTGCGCAAAAAACGATATTGCGTGAAAGATGTGTTTTTCGCGCTCGATGTAGGATTACGTGCTCAGGGATGGTTTTTTGCGTAGGGTCGATTTTGCCTATAAATATGAAGTGACCCCCCTCATTCGAGAGAGCTGAAGACATAGAGAGTATCTAATATCTGGTGTGCGAAATTGGAGTGCACAAGAGAGTTGCGCGAAAATAACAAGTTTGCGTAGAAAAGAACTATTTGCGCGTAAAGAAAAGGTGGCACGAAAAGAATACTTTTGCGTGAAAAGTGAATTTCATGCAAAAGTAGAGATTTCTGTGCAAGGAAGTGTAGAGGTTGTGCATAAAAGTGGTTGTGCGTAAAATAATTTTTTACACGTAAAAGGGGTGTTGCACATGAAAGGGGTGTTGCACGAAAAGTGAATTTATCGCAAAGGCAGAGAATTACTCACAAGGTACAGTAAGGGTTGTGCGTAAAAATTACAGTTGCCCAGTACACTCGGTCCAAAGTGAGATTCATCTGTGGGTGAAAGTTGGACATCAATAGAGCATCTATCAATAGTTAAGGATGCAGATTTTATTAGAGATAATGAAAAGACATACAGGTCTATAAAATGTGGGTGGATCTTCTGAAGAAGCAGTGAGCACACTTCAGTTGAGAGAGTAGTGAACTTTCATTTTGTGAGTGGTTGTATACCAGGAGGGACAGTGAGTCCGCTCCGAACTTGTAAACAGTAGTGCGCTTATAGTGGAATTGGTACATCGGCACATTGTCGGTGTATGCTCCTTGGACACAACCCAGTGAGGGTGAACCAAGTAAAAATCATTTTGTCATGTGCATGCTTTAAGGTTTGTTCATACTCTGCATCGGGAATAAGAGAGAAGAGGGTTTTGTCTAATATCAAAAAAAGATCAAAAGGGACAGTAGTTTTAATCTGTCATACCCTGACTCACCTCCCATCTCAGGGTATCTAGCCCAGTGGACCTAAAAATTGGTATCAGAGGGAAAGGTTAATATCAATGTTTCTCTCTCAAATGGAGGTCACTAATCATAAAGGGAATATGATATTTGACAGGAACAATTTCCATCTATATAAGAATTAGATGCAACACTACTTCTGATCATTAGGAATGGATGTGTTCACAGCATAAATGCATGGCATAACAGCTGATATTAATAGTGGTGCATTATTAGAATCTGGGCGTAGAGAGTTGGATGTTTATGCCTAAGGAATTAATGCCTTCGGGGGAGCCCTATCCAATACTATCTATACAAATGTTATGTCTTGAAAACATCACATTCCATGTGGGAAAATCTATTGAATATATATAAAGGGGATACAAAGGTTAGAGACGCAAAGATGCAAGTGTTGTGGAACAAGTATGAAGATCTGAGAATGAACCCTAATGAGTCTGTTGATGCTTTCTTTGACATGGTAAATGTTTTAGTGGAATACATGCGAGGTCTTGGAAAAGTTATTGAAGACATAAAGATTTTGAAGCGCATCTTGAAGAAACTTCCACCTTGGTTCAATCCGAAAGTTTCAGTTTTGGAAGATAAATACATGAAAGAACTGACATTGGATAACCTGCACAGCACCCTTGTTGCATATGAAATGAGAAATGATGATAACAATGTTGTGGAAAAGGGGAAATACAAAGAGGTGGAATTCATGGCCATGAAGAAGCTCACCATTGAAGACTCTCAAGAAGAATAAGAGAAAGATGAGGTGATGTCATTCCTCTCCTCAAAACTTCAAAGAGGAAAAGGAAAGTTTAAAGGGAAGCTTCCACTTTCTTGTTTTCAATGTGGAAAGGTTGGACATCTTGCGACAAGGTGTCCCCAGAAGTTCCAAGGGGATGATGATGTCAATGAAATTGAAGTTACCAAGAAGAAGTCTCCAGCCTATAAGAAAGGAAAGAAACAATTCAACAGAAATTTTTTTAAGAAGAAGAACCTTATTTCAAAAGAATATGACAGTTTAGACGAATCTGGGGTTGAGGAGGTTGAAGAGATAGAGAACTGTAGAGATCGGGGTGAAAATTCTATGGCGGCAGTTATCGGTAGTTCTCAGAATAAGAATGAAGCTGAAGCTGATGAAGAAGAATAAGAAATTGAGGTAAGATTTGATATGAAATATGAGTTAGAGGCTGCTCTTGAGGAGATAGATATTTGGAGAGCCAAAACAAATAAAGACAACAAAGTTGTTCATGACTCCAAACTCTATATACAGCAGCAGGAAGAAGAGAAGTCTGAGTTGATGGAAGAAATTCAGAAACTCAAATCATCAACACTAGAGGACTCAGAATCAGTTAGTGAGTATAAAATAAAAATTTAAGAATAGAAAATGGATATAGATATCTTAAATTACACAAGGAAAGATCAAATTAAGCGTATTGAAGAACTTGAAGGAGAAGTTTTCGGTTTTCAAAAAAAGGTTAGAGATCAAGAAAAACTCTTGACTCCTACTGGGTCATTAGGAAAGTAGATCACTCAGAAAATTGAGAAGATGAAAGTGGAGAATAGTGGTTCAGAAGAAAAGAAGAATCAACTATGTTTAGATTATAAGACCAATGGGGGGCTTGATCAAAAACAAAAATCTATGAAAATTGAGGTCAGACCACAAGAATCCACTCTAAGATTGAAGGTTGATTTGGGCACAAGGAAGAATCAGAATATTCATAGATACCAAGGAGAAACTCACAGTGTCGAAGTCACACAAAGGAATTCACCTCATATCAGGTGTTATTGTTGTAGAAAGATGGGACATTCACAGTATGTGTGTTCCATAGCTAAGAGATATCGAAGGGCACAAGAACAAAGGTGGCAGCCAAACAGAGAATGGTTCTCCATAAAATATTTCTAAGGTCACTATTTTTGGTGCGAAGGATTTGGTAAAATGGCTAGGTATTGTACTTTGACCATATAGAGGAATGTTCCCATGGAGAATCAAAATGTTCGCAAGTAGCAGATCAATGAACCAAAAGGTGAGTTAAAAATGCAAAATAGATTTTCAGCTTTTCAAGATAAAGCTGGTCCATCATACTCTGAGAAATATCATAAGTCTCAATCCATGTCAAGTATGAATGAAAAAATATGGAACAAGAAGAAAAGGGATGAGAAGGCAGTCGTGGAAAAAAATTACCTTAAAGCATCAGATCGCTCAGGTGTGTGGATCCTTGACTGCGGTTTCACATCTCACATGACAGGTAATAAGGATCTTGTTACAGGTGTAAAATATGACAAAGAAGGAGTTTTCAAGTTTGGAAATGATGAAGGCTTGAATATTATTGGCTCAAGAAATGCCAAGTTTGGGGGAAAAGATATGAGACGTGCTGATGTTTTAGTTGTAGAAGGCCTCAGTCACAATTTGCTCAGCGTCAGTCAACTATGTGACTCAGGACATTCTATAAGGTTTACTAAGAAGATGTGTATCATCAAAGGAAGAGATGGGACAGTGGTTCTACAAGGAAAAATAACAAATGGAAATCTCTACCTGGTAAGGGGAGAAGAAGATATGTTCTTTCTGTTCAGAGAAGGAGAAAATAAGTTGTGGCATAAATGACTTGTTCATCTATGCCAACCATCCCTGGAAGATCTGGTAAAGTGTGATGCAGCAAGATACCTCTCTAAGCTATCACGAGATCATACTCAAACATGCGATGCATGCCAACAAGGTAAGATCATTAGAAATATGTATAAGGCTAAGGAAAAGAAGTCAACAAGAGTGATTGAATTGGAATGATGATGTTTGTGGGCCTATCACACCACGAGAAATTGACGGAAAGAGGTACTAAATTCTTTTCATTGATGACTATAGTAGAATGGAATGGGTATTTACTATTTACCATAATTCTGATGTGTTCAGCTTATTAAAATAGTACCGGAGAGAGTGTGAAAGGATGCTTGGATAGAAAATTCTGAAGTTTCATACTGATAATGGTATGGAATTCACAAACAGTTGGGTGGAAGACTATCACGAGAAACACAGGATAAGGCATCAAGTTTCCTTGGTGAGAACTACCTAATAGAATGGAGTGGTTGAAAGGAGAAATCAGATCATCAATAACATGGAAAAAATTATGCTTATAGAAAAAGAACTACTAGAGAAATTTTGGAAGGAGGCAGTATTGACTTCGGTCTACATTTCTAACAGGGATTTGTTGTGTCTGAAGGAAGGAAAGACTTCATATGAGATGTGGTATGGAAATAATCCCATAATGAAATACTTTATAATATTTGGAAGTAAGTGATTTATCCTCAACAAGGAGAAACATAGGAAATTTGAGTCACGAGGAGATGAGGGGATATTCATTGGCTACTCAGGAAAAAGAAAAGCATACAAATGCTTTAATAAGAGGCTGGTAAAAGTAGTTGAGAGCAATGATATCACTGTAGTGGAGAATGAGGATATCTTTCAACAACATAGTGAACAATTTTCTGATGAAAGTGATGAGGAGTAAAGCAACGTAGGGGGGGCATAAGTGGCTAATGTTGATTCAGAAGAAGATACTGATGATGAGCATGAGGAAGTAAAATCTGTATCGGCACAAAAGCCATAGAGTCAAGATGAAATTGACAGGAAGAATATCATAGGTGATCAGTCAGCTCCAGTTTAGACAAGGAGAATGAAATCTCTACATCAGACATATTTCTTATCTCAGGTTCAGCCAAATTTCTTCATTGATACTGCTAAAGATGAAAACTAGCTTTAGGAAATGAATGAAGAGCTTGATCAGATTGAGAAAAATCAAACATGGCAGATTGTTTCGAGGCCAGCAAACAAGAATGGCATTGGGACTAAATGGGTCTATCACAAAAAGATGAATTAATATGGCACAGTGATTCTGAAAAAATCATGACTTGTATGTAAAGGATACTCCCAGATAGAGGGAGTAGATGTTGATGAGACATTTTCACCAGTTGCAATACTAGATACAATCAGATTATTCCTAGCCATTGCAGTGCAATGGAAGTTCAAATTTTTCTAGATGGACATCAAATCTACATTTCTTAATGGGGTTCTGGAGGATGAGGTGTATATTGAGTAGCCAGATGGTTTTCTCATTCATGAGGATGAGAACAAGGTTTGCAGACTGAAGAAGGCATTGTATGGACAGAAACAAGCACTAAGAGCATGGTACTCAAGGCTCGATCAGTACTTGAAAAATCTTGGTTTCCAGTGTGGGGGAGTTGATTACAACCTCTATTTCAACAAAAATAGTAATCAAAGGATGATGGTACTGTTTTATGTCGATGACATAATATTTGGTGGATTAGATGAAGCTCAGTGCAGACATTTCTCCGAATTCGTGAAAAGTGAGTTTGAAATGTCAATGATTGGAGAGCTAAAATTTTTCCTTGGTCTATAGGTGACACAAGGAAGGAATAGAACATTAATTTCTCAATCCAAATATGTCAAGGAGGTTCTGAAAAGATTTTGAATGGAAAATTCCAAGGAGATGAAGAATCTGGTTGCTACTCAGATGAAATTGCCCAAAGATGAGGATGGCAAGGCAGTTAATATCACAGAATATAGGAAAATCATTGGAAGTTTTTTATACTTGACTGCAACAAGGCCTGACATTGTATTCACGGCATACCAAGTAGTGAGATATCATATTAATCCCAAGGAATTCCACAAGCTTGCAGTGAAAAGAATACTTCAGTATATCAAGGTCATGGTGGATTTTGGCTTGATATATAGTGACAAATCTCAGTCAGAATTACTGGGATATAATGATGCAGATTAGGCTGGTTCAGTGGATGATAGGAAATCAATGTCAGGAGGTGCTTTCTATCTTGGTGTTTTGTGTATTTCTTGTATAACCAAGAAGCAAGATTGCATTTCATTGAGCACCGTAGAAGCTGAGTATATTGTGACCACTCAAGCTTGCACACAGTTATTATGGATGAAGTAGCAGCTTGACGATATGGGGGTTGAAGTGAAGTCTCTGATCGGAATCCAGTGTGATAACTCAAGTTCTATAAATCTTAAAACAAATCCCTTCCATCACTCCAGGACAAAGCACATTGAGATAAAGTATCATTTTATCAAGGAGAAGGTTGATCAGGGAATTGTAAAGTTGGAGTATGTGTTGACAAAGCTACAGTTTGCAAACATCCTAATAAAGGCCTTACCCAAGGAAGATTTTGAGAGGCATTTACTGGCTCTGGGTGTTCATTCGACTCCCCGCACTTGAAAAAGTGTGGCTGTGAGACCCCCCCCCCTCCCTAAGGGACGGTATGTTTTTCTCTACTATGCTAATTTGTATTCTTTCCAGTGTTTCATATCACAGAGGTGTAACCTTTGGGTTCGTTGAAAAAGGGGGAGAAATTGTGACTCCTCAAGGGGGAGAAATTGTGGCTAAGGAGGGTAGAAAATGTCTTAATCAAAGACATGTGGAGAAGCTGAAAAGTGGAGCAGTGAGATAGGGGAGTTGAAAGGCTGAAGAGGAGTTGAAGCTGTAAGCAGACAGGGGGAGTTTCAAATTTGATGATGCTAGAAGTGATCAATCAATGAATAGATATCACGACAGCCACAGACCATGATAAAAGAAGAAGAGTGATGGTGAGCGAAGGTTTCCAGTGATCCAAAATTGGTATCAGTTTGGTATCAACAGTTGGTGTCATAAATGAAGTGTTTCATTGATGAACTTCTCATTTACTCTTGTTTCTCATGCCAATCATTGCTCATGTGGGCTTAGAGTACGTGTTAAGTGAATCCTTGAATGCTATCAGAATCGCAAGAGGAGAATGGTGGTAGCAGCTGGAAGGATCCTTAATGAGATATCAAAGCGCATAAAATTTTTATGAGATGAGTTGTCAACAAACCCAAAGGGGGGTATTTTTGGGAAAAAATCCCTCAAGGCATCATCGAAGTATTTTTGAGGTGATTGTGTTTGTTGAAAAAGTGGGCCTCCATGTTGTGTTTTTTGACAAAGTAGACCATAGTGTATGAGTGTGTTGACAAATGGGGTTTACATGGTGATTTATTGGGTTCAAGGGATTCTTTCAACAATCCATGATTGATTGAAGAACCTCAAAAAAGTAATGGACGATCTGGAGGTGGTACAAAAAGAGCAGATACAAGGTGGCGTCGCTTTCCAGTGTTTGCCCAATTTTTGGGCCTGAAAATCAAAAAATGGAGAGTTTTGTTTTTGGAAAAGTTAGGTGCGTGAAAAATCAGCGTGGTGCGCGAAAAATATAGTGGCGCACGAAAAATAAGCATGGTGTGCGAAAAATATAGTGGCACATGAAAAATCAGTGTGGAGTGCCAAAAATCAGCGTAGTGCGTGGAAAAATAAAGTGTTGCGCAAAATATTTACGCAGTGCGCGCAAAAGGAATGTGGTGCATGAAATATTTGCATGGTGCACGCAAAAGGAAAGTGGTGCGTGAAATATTTGTAGGATGCGCGAAGTAGAGGGGTTGGTGTTTTTTGTGCAAGAGGTGTTTCGAGATCAGAAGCTTGAAATTTTGCAAAGGCATGAGGTGCGCGAAATTTTGGAGTTGTGCGCGAAAAATGATGTTGTGTAAAAGATGTTTTTTTTTGCGCTCGATGTAGGATTACGTGCTCAAGGAGGGTTTTTCACGCAAGGTCGATTTTGCCTATAAATATGAAGTGATCCCTCTTATTCGAGAGAGCTGAAGACATAGAGAGTATCCGAGCTCTAGCGCGCAAAATTGGATTGCACGAGAGAGTTGTGTGAAAACAACAAGTTTGCGTAGAAAAGAACTATTTTCACGAAAATCAGAGGTGGTGAAAAAAGAATATTATTGCGTGAAAAGTGAATTTCGAGAAAAAGTAGAGATTTCTGTGCAAGACAGTGTAGAGGTTGTGCATAAAAGCGGTTGTGCGTAAAATATTTTTTTGTGTGTAAAAGGGGTGTTATGCGTAAAATGGGTGTTGTGCAAAAAGTGAATTTCATACAAAGGTAGAGAATTTCACACAATGTGCAGTAAGGGATACACATAAAAATTGTAGTTTACCAGTACACTCGGTGCAAAATGAGATGCATCTTCGGGTGAAAGTTGGATGTCAACAGAGCATCTATCAATAGTTAAGGATGAAAATTTCATTAGAGATAATGAAGAGACTTATAGGTCTATAAACTATGGGTGGATCTTATGAAGAATTAGTGAGCACACTTCAGTTTAGAGAGTAGTGAACTTTCATTTTGTGAGTGGTTGTAAACCAGGAGGGACAGTGAGTCCACTTTGAACTTGTAAACAGCAGTGCGCTTATAGTTGAATTGGTACATCGGCACACTGCCAATGTATGCTACTTGGACGTATCCCAGTGAGGTTGAACCAAGTAAAACTTTTTGTGTCTTGTGCATACTTTAAGGTTTGTTCATACTTTTCATCAGGAAGGAGAAAGAAGAGGGTTTTATCTAACAGCAAAACAAGATCAAAATGGACAGTAGTTTTAATATGTCATACCCTAATTCACCCCCTCTCAGGGTATCTAGGCTAGTGGACCTAACAAAAACTAACATGTTAATTTGTCATTTAATTTCATTGCATATAACCTTCTTGGTGGAATCTGAATAGGAAAGTGAGATAACACACTACATACGCCCTTGGGTGTATGTAGATCCTCTTATGTCTAACTCAAGTAAAGGCAAGGCCCTCCATGGTGGTAATGGTGGATTCTTATGCTAGCAATTTATCCTTGGGGCAGGTGTTGGTGGTGTTGGAATGGGGGTGTTGACCCATATGTTGCATGAAGGTTTTGTTTGTATATTATATCCCCTTTTTGGTTGTCTGGTTTGTGGTTTCTAAATTCCTATCTCACACTTGTACCATTACATTGTGTTTGCATGTCATGAAAGTTTGTTAATTTGTATGTAAATTTCTTTTGGTGTTGGTTAATCCTTTAATGTGGTAAACCATTCCCAAAAAATCTCCATGATTCCTAGGCACTAGTTGTTAGCCTATGGGGATTGGGAATGCCCTTTGGTCCATGTGACAAGTCGGTTCAGATGTCGAGTTGGATGGAATCCTAGGCTAATTCGTGATAATAAAAATCAGAAAAATATTTTTAAACTTTTTTTGTTTATCAAGGGGGCCTCAAAATCCACTTTTAAGAGCTCAAAAACCACCTTTTTTAGTTCTATGTACCCCCCCCCCCCCCCCCCACACACACACACACACACCCCTTACCCAGTCTTTATTAGTGCTTTCCTAGTGCCCATGCCCCTACCTCTATTTTATCAATGCTCCCCCGCCATATATCATAACTTTTAAGCCAACTTTAGTCCTAATCACACCTTTTCACAACCCAACCCAACTCAGGGCGCAAAATAAAACCACCCCAAGCCTGCCTCCATAGGCCAGGTGGTGGTGAAAAGCACCAAAAATCATATCCTAAATGGGAGGTCTTGGCCTAAGTACCTATACACACACACGATCATCTCAATATAGAAGATAAAATGAAAAATAATAAAAAGCTACAACAACTAAGAAGTAAACCAATCATGCATAACATCTTGGGTGTACAAGAGTAAATCAATACAAACTAAAAAGTAAAGGGTAAAAATACATGCCCAATTAGAAATATGTCCCAACTAGACAAAACTAAAAAATTAACTATTGAGAGAGCCTAGCTCCTAATCTCCAAGCTATGAACACCGTATGTAGTCCAAAGTACTAGTTATCCCTAAGATTCTCTGAAGTTACCACCGACCTATCCTTAATATGCATATGACACAACACGTTCGAGAAAAGCCCATGCAAGGGTGAGTATATACATACCCAATAGGATTCTCTGAAAGTTGTAGGGGACCAGTAAGAGAAACAACATGAAAAGAAAGATAGTAAATAATATACATGATGCTAGATACAATGAAAGAGAACATCTCAACCCAAACTAATAGAGAGTAACCTCACCCAAAAACAAGTGGCTCAACACAGTGTGTAGATGAACTGCACATCGAGTCTTTTCCAGCTACAGTAGGAGGGTAGACTCATCCAACCTTGAGAATCTAAACATGGAAATCATGTGGCATACCCTGTGCATCTTCACAACCCATGGAAGGAGAGTAACCAAATCCAAAGTTATGAATACATATGAATATATAATTATATATTCTTAGTAAAATAATCCAAAATGAGTGATAAAGGGGATATCCATCTCACAATTCATCCCAAGAAAAGAGTATACAACAATTCAAAAGTTCCATCAATAATGTCCAACATCTCACATGTCTATCCAGAAGTAACCATCCAAAACAAGACATGTCTCGTCACACAATATCTTGGTAGATGACCCATTCCTTGGTACCATATGAGGCTTCAACTATAATATTAGATGGAGGACCCATGCCCTACCCAATAGGAGGGTTCCACTTCGATGGTAGAGGAACCACACTCAGCTCAACTAGAGGGTTCCACTCTATAAGTCTTCAAGGACTCATGCTTAGCTCGAATAGAGGGTTCCACTCAAGAATCCATCAAGGACTCATTACCTATGCTAATAGGAGGATTCAACTCTTATCATCAAGGAACTATGTGTAGCTCAGATGTAGTGTTCCACTCAGGAATCTGTTGAGTACCCATGCCCTATGTTGATAGGAAGGTTCCACTCAAGTCATTGAAGACCCATGCCCAGCTCGGCTGGATGGTTCTTCTTGAGAAGCCGTTAAGGACCCATGCTTCATGTTGAAAGGAGGATTTCACTTGGGAGTTTTTATAAGCCCCATTCCCTATGGTGATAGGAGGGTTCCACTCTAAGAGTTGACATAGGACCCATGCCTATCTTGACTAGAGGGTTCCACTCAGGAAGTCGTTGAGGACCCATGCACTATGCTGATAGAAGGGTTCCACTCAGAAGTTTGTTGAGGACCCATGCCCTATTCTAAGATGAGGTTTCGACTCTAGTAGTCATTATAAGACCCATTCCTATCTTGACTAGATGTTTCCACTCTAAAAGTAATTGTGGAACCATTCCCATCTCGACCAGAGTGTTCCACTTAAGATCCAACTGGTGATCCTGTGTGATCACTACCATCATCAAGCATCACCTAACCAAGTGTCATGCCCATAAAATTTTAAATCATATCTAAAAATCCACAAATGAGGGAATAATCAAGTTCTAAGTGGAAAAACACTTAGTATAGTATACTATTAGGCCAAAATATGAGTCCAAATGAATGAGATTAATAACCTTGAAGTTTCCTTAAAAGAATCCAAGGGATACACAGAATATGAGGGTACCCACACAATGTGTGGTCTTGCTCCACTGCAAGGTTGTGTCCCTAGTCAGCACACATCTCCCAATCCATATAGAAGTATATTTCATTTATGTGGACTACACGACATGTCCAAACTAATCGGTATTGTGTCGTTCCCTTTTGTTTGTGCCCGTTTACTTCGGTACAGGACCGTGTACTTTACCCCATGTCTATGTACTTAAGTACAGACCCATGTACCTACCCATTTACTCCCACATGAGGTGCCACCCGTGTATTCCACCACATGGATCATCTATCTGGGTATGAGGTATACAATTTGTAGAAGTTCTATACATTATTCCATCCTTATGATTTCCCAAAACCCTATCTGTTGTAGTCGAGGGGCTACACGCCATGTGTTAATCATTATACACAATGTGTAGCCAGTTTTTCCTAGATTCTTATATCTACTTCCCAATAATTGAATCAGAAAGTTTCTCCATAGATCTCACCTATAATATTCTTGAGATTAGTGGATCTAGGTGTTGTCCATCATTTATATATATTATTCATTGGAAATTGGATCGGTCAATCGACGAGAGTTCCATCGTGCATTCTGCATGTCTACGCATCTCTCGTCACCATAGATTCATTCTATGATCACTGAAACAAACATCAAAAACTCAAAAAAAAACCCATATCTATGCTTGATTCATATATTTATCCCTCTATCCTAAAAATGTTGTGATTCTTGAGGTCTGATCAGGCTCGGTACCACCCGACAATGTCAAACCGGGACAGCATGGTCCAACCGGTGACAAACGTGAACAAATTGAGGGTAAAAAGCACAAGAAAATTTCTTTAAATTATTTTTTCTGATCATTCTTGGACAATGATAATGAACATGAATATGGGTTTAAAAAACATTGAAAAAAATAAATTAAGATTCTAATACACTAGTGCATGCTTAATCCACAATTGGCGCAGATCCAAGAAAGTAATTGATATACTCAATAAATTTATTTAAATGGGTGTAATCAACAAATTGGAGAGTCCTAACTATATATTGGATCATTAATCTTCAAAAAAATTCTCCCCAATCATTTAAGGAATACATTTTGTTCACTAAATTCTGGTATAATCTGATCTATCATTTCGTTGTCGTCCGAGGTGATTCTCCAACAAAATAAGGTAGGAGAAGATCTCATAAGATCCCAGGATTATGAGGATAACCCTAGGAATATCTCCATGGATGTATTCATATATATTTCTATTTAGGTTAAAATTAATGAATTCATTCATTCATTCATTCATTCATTCATTCATTCATTGAACGAACCGCCAACGAGAGAGGTTTCTGAATGCCCCGTGTCGATCCATTTTTGGTTGCACCTAGTGTAAAAACGTATTACAGACTCAATTGTGGTATCAATTTTCTAATTATAGAATTCATTTATGATTTATATCTCTTTCATTAAGAAATCATGCATGTGTAATTTAAAATATTTTAAATATTTTTATAAAATTAATTCTGGTCAAACCGGGACTCGAAATCGCATGTCATCTCAATTCCTAACTCTAGAAATATTTATATAAATATTTCAAAGTCTTAAAAGAAAAAAATTTGGTCTCTAAATAATTCCCTCCTTCAATATTTCCATCCCCAAAAATAAAAATTAAACAAACAACTTAAGATACTAATCCCGCATTTGGCTCTCCCACTCTCAAGAACTCTCCTGTACATTCTCATGCTGCCAAAACATGCAAACCAAGGGGATGTTCTATCCACATAGGGTTATTTATTTTTTATAATAGATCACCACTGGGTAATCCTCAATGGTGTATCTATAATCAATTTCCATCTCACTTTAGTTAATGACATGTGTGGGGTCATGCATGTATCTCCTCAATTGCGACACGTGGAAGATGTCTTGCACTCACTCCAGCTATGGGTGTAGGGAGAGGTAGTAAGAAACCTTTCCAGCCCTCTGCATGATCTCAAATGGTCCAATTGACCTTGGGGATAGCTTTCCTCCCCATCAAAGCCTCTATAATCCTCATTATGGGGAGAACCTCATAAAAATGTGGTCTCCCTACTTGAACTCAAAGGTCCTATGTCGGTGATCTACATAAGATTTATATCTACTCTGGGCTGCCCTCATCTGCTCATGGATAACCTAGACCTTCTCTATTGTCAGCTGCACTATCTCTGGGCTAACAAGATACATATCCCTAATCTATTTCCAACATAAGTTTGACCTAAAGGGTCTCCCGTGTAGGGCTTCAAAATGTTCTATATTGATGGTAGAGTAGTATCTATTTTTGTACACAAACTCTACCGAGGTAAATTGGTCCTCCCAACTTTGTCCAAAATCTAAGACGTAAACCCTAAGAATATCCTCCAATACCGGTATAGTGCACTCGGTCTACCCATCGGTCTAGGGGTGAAAGGCTGTACTCATCCTCATTTGGGTCATGAATGCCTCATGTAGGCCTCTCCATGATCGTGATGTAAACTGTGCATCTGGATCGAAGATAATTATCTAGGGCACCCCATGAAGGAAAATGATCTCCCATACATACAAATACCCTAAACACTTCACCAAAATATGATCCCTGATAGCAAGGAAGTGTGTTGACTTCATGAGTTGATCTTCTATCACCTAGATGGTGTCATAACCCTTTACCATTCATGAAATCTCTGTCACAAATTTGATGGATATGTCGTCCCACTTCCTCTCCGGGATCACAAGGGGTTGCAAAAACCCTGTCGGAACATGGTGCCCATCCTTCACCTATTAATATGTGAGGAACTAAGAGTCGAAATAAGATACACTCCATCTCATTTTGGACCACCAAAACTACAACTGAACATCTATGTACATCTTTCCCACACTAAGATATATAGCTAGGGGAGAAGTATGGAACTCTCTCATCACCTCCTCCCGCATCATAACGGGGACCATCATTTGTACCTTGAAAAGGATGACATGGTATTCTATTTTAGAATATCCATATGGAAGATCCCCCATAGATATATGGTCATGTAAGACCTCAAAATTTATGTCTCTCAGTTGGGACTATCTTACACACTCGAGAAGAAGAGGAGTCAACACCATCGACTAGAGGAATGTTGTACCCTCCTTCTCCACTAGGGTCAGCTGTAGGGAGGCCAACTACTATAAAACCTCATGCACCAAGTGATCATGGGACTTCCTACTAAGGTAATCTGCTACAACCTTTCCCTTACCTATATTATAGACTTTCTTTAATTCATATTCCTACTAGAACTCTAACCAAAGTCACTATCTCTGGTTTAATATATCTACGTGATGAGGTACCTAAGACTCTGATGGCCTAAGTAAACCACAAATCTCTCTCCCAGAAGGTAGTGCCTCCACATCCTTAGGTAAAATACTACTTCTTCTATTCCTATGTTGTGGGTCATGTAGTTTTGCTCGTGGGGTCTCAACTACCCCAAACCATATTCAATAACTACCTGTTGTTTCATCAACACGCAATCGAGCCCATATCCTGAGGAATCACAATACACTATATACTCTACACCCTCATTTTTAAGTCTCAACATAGGATCACTTGTTATCCTTAGTACTAACTTCTCTAAGGCCCTATGGAACTACTCAAACTAGTTAAATGGCTACCTTTTTTGTGTTAGAGCTGTCAACGGGGCTGAAACTCTGGGGAAGTCTACCACAAACCTCATGTAATACCCTACCAAGTAAATAAAGATCCACACCTATGACACATTCTTGGGTAGATCCCAAGAAATAATTTCATCAATCATTGTTGGGTCCATGGATAAACCATGCTCAGAATTAACATTCCATGGAATGTAAACATCATGAATCCATAACTAGCACTTTGAGATTTTCCCATAAATCTAGTGCTCTCAAAGTAAATCTAGAACCATCCTCAATTTCTTTTCATGATCCTCCTATGATGTAGAGTATATGAGTATGTCATCGATGAATGTGACCATAAACTAGTAAAAGTATGGAATTAATATCCAATTAATCAAATCCATAAACACGGTAGGGGAATTTTTCACACCAAAAGACATTATCAGGAACTCATAGTGTCATAGTGACATTAGAATGCCAGCTTTGGAATATCCACCACACAAACCCTCAACTGGTGATTGTTGGACCTGATATTGATCTTTGATAACCACTTTGATCCTCACAACTGGAAAAATAGGTCATCAATCATCAACGATGGTTACTTGTTCTTTATCATGGATTGGTTTATGTGATAATAATCTACACAAATCCACAAACTCCCATCTTCCTTTTCCTTGAAAAACACTGGAGCTACCTAAGGGGATACACTAGTCCTGATGAAATCCTTCTCTCAAAGGTCCTCCAACTGTAACCGTATCTCCAAGAACTTATTAAGGGAAATTTTATATTCCATATAAGATATTGAAGCAGTTCTAAGATGCAAGACAATGCAAAAATTAATCTTCTACCTCAAAGGTAGTCCCATAACATTCTTAGGGAATATGTCCATATAATCCTCCACAATTGATGGAATCTAGATGTTTGAAGATCCTACTGCACCAAGGGATATGATCTCCAACTGATTGGTGATGGGATGCATCCTCCTAGTCCCAAAACTCATTTTCACTTCCATGAGATCTCTCTCACCATAAAAGGACAATGATGTCCTATCAGTGCATAGGAATCTGACTTGCGTATGGTGATACTCAATCTGGGATCAAACCATGAATAGCCAATCCATACCCAAGTTGACATCATTAGGTTCCATTGTGATTACCAAAATCTCCCATGTGAAGCACTCTCCACTAAGCGATATCTTGCACTGTCGGCAGATAAAAGATACAAAATAAGTGTTCCCTATAATAACCTCATGACAAAGCTTCTAGGGTGGCACCTCAACTAGGATCTCTAGCTCTCACATCGGGAGTATTGATATGAAATAATGGATGGAACCTATATCTATTAATACTAAGGAAATATTAGAATAAACACAAATCATACCTCTAAACATCTCGTGCAATGAGAGGTCATAGGTCTCCAAAGCCTACAATTATCCATGGACCCACCTGCCAACTCCTTGAAACTAATGTGCGCCACTTGGGGGTGGTGTTGGAAGGATCCCATAGCATCATCCACCACCCATAGATCATCCTTATTCTCTACCATCTCCACCTCCCTAGGGACCACCCTTCCCTCACTTAGGAGATCCATGATCATGGTGTTGACTCTATCACGGCGGCTTGTCAGCTTTATGTTTGTGCTTCTCGAAACATCAGATCGGGTAGTCTTATTCTATATGACCTCTCTCATCACAATCAAAGAACCACCCCCTCTAAGGGATTACCTGGTGCTCTATTCTATCCAAGAACTGCATGACCATACATCTAATCCTGATCATGAAAGGATCTCCTATGTCAAGATCCCATCGACTAGAACCTACTAGCTACTGCATAAGACTCAGCTCTATCACACCTAATATTGGATCCATCTACATGGAATTCATCTAATGGAATGATCTCTATCACTATTTCCTACTCCATCACCCTATCATTGGTGGGGATACACAAGGGCACTACACTAGAATGAATCTCTCTATAGAGTCTATGATCAAACTTATGTGCTCAGAAGTAGCCATCACAGATCACGTCTAGAGGGTGTAGGGTAAGTTCTGTGAACCTCACGGCATACTCAACCACTATCATCCTTCCCTAATGTATCTCCAGAAGCTCCTGAATCCAAACCGATCACAAACCGGAGGGGTGGTACTCCTCATGGAAAAACTGATAGAAGTCGGTCCATGAGAGTGTTGACTCATCATGCATCTAAGTAACAAGAATCCACCACCACCCAACTACCCCATGGAAAAGGATAACTTCCAGTGAAACCACTTGATTCATTGGGTACTTAATTAACCTGAAGATATAGACCTCTGAATCTAGTCAATCCTCTACTACTTGAAAATTTGGTTCATCGCGGAACCTCAATGACCCCAGGAGTTGGAACTTGAGAAGTGAGATGAGCCTATATGCATCCTCAGCCTGCTATTCTAGGATAATATTCTATTTGATGGGTGGAGGGGCCTCTACCTTCCCACCTATAGAAAGGGTCTCACGGGAAAGACCCTAAACTGAGGACTCATTGCTCATTGGATATTCATTATGATTCAGAACAAGTATCCCAGCTAACTGTCATCGCGGAGGCATCCTGAAAGTTATCAGGACATACCATGGTCAGATGAGCACATATATATGTATATAAAAATGGGTATATGACTCAAGAAGGATAGTCAAAGACACAATCCTATATGATACATGTATTAGTAATCCCTATAATCAATTTATTGGTATTCTAAGTTGACAGGTAGGTAGTCAAGGTCCTTGTAAATGGATATATTAGCCACACGTACCATCACTGGATTCCATGGCTTGATATCCACACTCGAGACATTATGGAACAATTTCCCTAAATCCCAACCAAATCTTCATGAGGGGAATAATACGAACAAAATACCAAGGAATGAACATGCTCTAATACCAATCTGTCATGACCAGACCCAAGTCGGGGCTCGAGCCGTAACTACCCCAAGCCTACCTCCATAGGCCAAGGGGTGGAAACAAGCACTGAAAGGAATATCCTAAATGGGATGTTATTTCCTAAGTACCTATACACACACACATTTCCGTCTCAGTGAAAAAGTGAATAGTAAAAATAATAAAAAGATACAATATCTAGGAAGTAAACCAAGCATGCATAACATCTAGGGTATACAAGATTACGACAGGGAAAAATGAAAATTAAAGGTGAAAAAGTACACGCCCAACCAAAAATATGTCCCAAATTTACAAAACTAGAAAATTAAATAGCTGAGATAGACCAACTCCTAATCTCCAAGCTACGACCACCATACGCGATCAAAATTACCTGGTATCCCCAAGATTCTATAAAGTCACTACCGACCTATCCATCATCTATATAATACATGAAACATGAGATAAAATCCCATATAGGTGTGAGTATATACATACCCAATAAGACACCTTAAAAGATTAAGGGGGTCAATAAGAGATACTACGGGAAAAGAAAGACAATAAATAGTATACAAAATTAAACATATAGTGAAAGAGAACAACTCAACCCAAATAGGAGACAATAAATTCATCCAAACATAAGGGGATTAACAAGGTGTGTAGATTAACTACATGTAGAGTATTTTACACTTATAAAAGGAGAGTATGCTTATCCGACCATGAGAATCTAAGCACTAAAAGCACATGGCATACCTTGTGTATCTTTGCAACCCATGGAAGGAGAGTATCCAAATCCAAAGGTATAGATATAGATGAATATATATATATATATTCTTAGTCAAAAGAATCCCAAATGAGAGATAAAAGGGTTCTCCGTCTCATATCTCATCCTAGGAAAATATTCTCCAATATTTTTAAAATTACATCAATGATGCCTCGTATATCACGTATCTTCCCAAAAGTAACCATCCAAAATAAGCCATGTGTTTTTTCTATGTTGCACAGTCAATGGGCCACAATATCTAGGTAGATGACCCATTCTATTATACAACAGGATAGTTCCATTCTGATATTCAATGGAGGACTCATTCTATACCCAATAAGAGGGTTCCACTCTGATGGTATAGGACCTTTCCCAGCTCTACTAGAGGTTTCCACTCTAGAAGTCATTGAGGAACTATGCCCAGCTCGACTGGAGGGTTCCAATCTAGAAGTTTTTTAGGACACATTCCCAATGATAATATGAAGGTTCAACTCTAGTCATCGAGGACCCATGACCAGCTTTGTTGGAGGGTTCCACTTGGGAATCCATAGAGGACCCATGCCCTATACTGATAGGAGGGTTCCAATCTAGTCATCGAGTACCCATGCCCAGCTCGGATAGAGGGTTCCACTCATGAAGCCATCAAGGAACCATGCCTTGTTTTGATAGTAGGGTTACATTAAAAATTATGTAGAGGGCCCATGTATTGTGCTAATAGGAGGGTTCCACTCTAGTATTTGGCAGATGAATTATGCCTAGCTCGAATGGAGGGTTACACTCAGGAAGCCATCGAGGACCCATGCCATGTTTTGATAGGAGGGTTCCACTCAGAAGTATGTAGAGTAACCATGCCCTATGATTATAGGAGGGTTAAACTCTAGGACTTATTAAAGGATCCATTCCCATATCTACTAGAGGGTTCCTCTCTAAAATTTGTTGAGGACCCATGCACATCTTGACTGGAGGGTTCCACCCTGGGTTCTACTAGTGATCATGCATGATCATTACCATCATCAAGCATCGTCTAACCAAGATTTTTTCCTGGAACTTTTCAAATAGTATCTCAAAATCCATAACTAAGTTCATCATCATGTTCTATGAAAAAAAAATAAGGATATGCTACTCGCAGTCCAAAATATGAGTCCAAACGAAGGAGATATGGAACCTTGAAGTTTTCTCAAAAGGAGCCATAGGATACAAGGCATGTGAGGGGACCCACATGGCATGTTCTCCCACCACACCACCTGGTTGTTTCCCTATTCATCACATGGATCCCAATCCATGTAGGAGTAAACTCCATGCAGGTGGACTACACAGCGTTTCAAGACTATCTGAGGCCAGGTCGTGTCCTTCTGGCTGTGTCTGTGTACTTTGGTACATGACAGTGCACTTTGCCCCATGTCCATGTACTTCGGTACACGACCATTTTCCTGGCTATATAATCCCACATGGTGTGCCACCCATGTGTTCCACCACACTACTCGTCCATCTGGGGATGGGTACATGGCATGTAGGTGGGTTACACGCCATGTCATCCTTATGATTTCTCAAAACCCTAACCATTATAGTCGAGGGGATACACGTCGTGTGTTCATCATTGTACAAGGAATATAGTCAGGTTTTTCCTAAATTCTAAGATCCAATTCTCACACATTTAATACTCCTATTCCTCCATATATCTCACCTTGAATCCACCTAAGATTAGCGGATTAAGGTGTTTTTTGTCGTTTTTGGCCGTCGTTCGCCAGAAATTGGCTTCATCGATCCACAAGAGTTCCATCGTGCATTCTACATGTATCTTCATCTATAATCACCATGTATTCATTATCCGATAATATAAATAAAAACCCAATACTCAAAAACATCCAATATATATGCCTGATTCATTGATCCATCCCTCACTTGTGAAATCATTGTGATTCTGGGGGTCTGATCGGGCTCAGTGCTGCCCGACAATGTCAAACTAGGACTGCAAGGTCTAATCGGTGATGAACATGAATAAATAAAGGGGTAAAATCATGATAACAATTTTTTAGATGATCTTTGGCAAGATTTCTTGTCCCATGATCAAGTACGTTCATCCGGGGTTATAAAACATGGAAAAAATCAATTAAGATTCCAATACACGGGTGCATGCTCAATCTATAATTGGAGAAGATCCGAGAAAGTAATAAATCTACTCAATAAATTTAATCAAATGGGTGTAATCCAAAAATAGATGAGTTCTACCTATATATTGGATCTTTCATCGTCAATAAACACACTCACCAATAATTGAAGGAATTTTTTGTGTTTTTTGTGTCTAGATCTTCTCTAATCCGGTGTTTTGTCATCGTTTGAGGTGCTTCACAAACAAAAGGAGTTAGGAGTAGTTATCAGTATATCCTAGGATTATGAGGATAACCCTAGTAATATCACCATGAAGTATTCTTATATAATTATATTTAGGTTAAAATGAATTAATTAATTTATGTATTTATTAATTGACCGAACATACCACCAACGAGTGAGCTGTTTGAATTCCCTATGTCGATCCATTTTAGGTCATTCCTAGGGTAAACAACACATTTCAAACTCAATCGTGGTCTCCAATTTCTGATCTAAGTTTCTTTTTAAGAGTTATCCTATTTTATTTAAGAATACATGCATGTGTAATATAAAATATTTTTAATATTTTTATGAAATTAATTCTAGTCACCCCAGGCCTTATAATTTCACTCCATCTCAATGTCTTACTCTGGAAATATATATAGAAATATTTAAAATTCTTACATGGAAAAAATTGTGTCTCTACAAGCCTAGATTCGAACCTGTGACATTCATCTTTATTTCTCAACACCCTTACCACTACTCCATCCATATTTCTTTAATATTATGCGACATGTATACACACACATAGATAATTTTTTATTATTTATATATTTATTCATATAATTATATACATTTATATAATTATTTTTAAATGCATTTTTAAAACATGTTTATATATATTTACTTATAATGTATATTCACATATATATATATATATATATTATAATTTATTTACAAATATTTATTGTAAATACGTTTGTAGAATATAATTAAATGCATTTATCTTAAATAAATTTATATTATATATTTAATTATAATGATATGTTTATAAAAATAAATTTATATGATGTATTTACAAAATAATGACACGCATACGCACTCATACACACACATATATGCACAAACGTATACATATTTATATTTCCTGCATACATTCACATATATTTATATTTATATTTATATTTATATCTCACAAACATGTATACCCACACATATGTATATTTATATACCACATAAACATACATATATATTTATCTATTTACCTATATAGTTCATATAACTATATTTTGTAATATATAGATGTAATTATAATTATATATATAATTATACATAATTATTAAAGGACATTAAAAATAAATCTATATTATATTTTTATAAATATATATTTATTGTCATATAAATCATATTTAAAAATATATAAATATGTATATATAATATAAATATACAAAGTTCCCTTTATGTGTGTGTACTTATTTACATATATTAGAATACAAATATTAATATGTATTTTTTTATTGACCCAAACATATTTATATATAATCATTATCTACACACACCAGTATTGGTGTGTGTGTGTGTATTAATTCATTTTTATAAGGAGAATAAAATGGATATTTTTTTATTTTAAATAAAATTAATAGTAAATATTTATTTCTGTATGGTTTATGTTGATTCAATAAGGTTTCCATGTGAATTTTCCATTCCTCTATGTTTTTAAAATCACAAACACATTTTATTAACTAAAATTTTCTTTCTCTAAGAATTATTTTCTTAAGGAAAATTTTCTTTCTCTAAGAAACGTTTTACCCTTACCTTGGTTTTCATTATCTTATTCAAAGTCTTCTCAAAACCAAGTCTAAGTTTTTTTACTAAAGGAAAAAAAATAGGATCCTTATCAAAAACCTTATAATAATATAGTTTCTTAAGACACCAAGTCTTACTATTTTTAGGCTCTGAATTCTCTAAAATTTAGACTCCAAATTCTCTAAAATTCAGACTCAGAATTATCTGAAATTCAGACTCATAATTCACTGAAATTCAGACTCTTAATTATTTAGAATTCAGAATCTGAATTACTCAAAATACACACTCTAAATTCTTCATAATTATGACTCTAAATTCCTCATAATTTAGACTATGAATTCCTCAGAATTCAGACTCCCAATTCCTCAAAATTCATACTCTAAAAACTATAGAATTCAGACTCTGAAAACTATATAATTCAGACTCTGAAAACTATATAATTTAGATTCTAAAAACTTAGAAAAACAAAATCTGAATTTCTATGTTTCTAGAATCTGATTTATTATATTTAGACTCTAAATTCTATTTTTACTTAGACTCTAATTATCTAGATTTGATTAAGCTATTTCATTTTCTTTTCGCATGCTTTTGTAACAATAAAATGATGTCATACAATTTGTTTCTAAATAACCGTTGTTTAAGTGACATGTGTACATGTCCCTCCAAAATTCAAGGAAAAATATGATCATTGAAGGAAGGAGTCAACTGTTGAAGTCTTTCCTATAAATAGGATCTCATTTGAATGATCTTGGAATCTATCTATTGACTAATGATCCTAGAGATTACATGTTGTGAATCAAATTCTATAGAGGGAAACACTCTCGTGCCCTGTGCATTTTATGAACATCTTTTTCAACTATAAACATATTATTCAGATTTCTTTGTGTGACTCAGATTATTGCTAATTAAAATTGAGGTCTTCTAGGTATAGGAAGATAGAGGTGTCGATTTCCTTAAAGTTCTAGGGCTTGCAGAGATAGCAAGACAGACTCTGATATTCTTAACAAGGGATTACCCTGGGGTAGGTAAGACAGAATTTCTGGAATGTATAAATCAAGGGACCTTTATCCAAGATTGTTGGATAACCTACTATTTGGGTTAAAAATATTTCCAACTTGTTTACTTGATTGTTATTTCAAGTTTTATTTTCACTGAATTTTGTTAAAGGAATAAATTATAACTTCCTTATACTTTAAAAGTCTTACAAACACTCTGATAAATAAGATTCTATACACTTTAAGGTAGAATCTTTCTTTAAGATAAACTTTCTTAAGATTTATTAAGTCTAACTTGATTAAGTTTAGGTTTCTTATAATTGGACTTGGGCACTTCTGATTATTTCATTAAGTAAGAACCAAATAGGGTTTGTGAATTTACCTTGTTTAACTTTGTTAAACATATTTTTTCTTAAGTTTAAAAGAGAATGTTCTTAAACCTACAATTCACACCCCCCCCCCCCCCTTGTATTTGAGAATCAACATATACTATTTTGATCCTAAAATTGGTATCAGATAAGGTCTCTGAAATGATTATAATTACATATAAGTTTTCTTACTCAAGTATTCCTTATTCTAAATTTTATTACCTAAATTTTCTTGTTTAAGTTTTTTTTAAAGATTTTTATCTTTGTTTATAAACTTTTTCTATTAACAAGTTTTTTGGAAAAGATATTTTATTATAGAATGGAAAGTATGAATATTGGTTCCATTGACAATCTAAACCCTACCGGACCACCAATTTTTTATGGTAATGATTATGAGTATTAGAGAGATAGGATGAAGACATTTTTTATTAGCACTAGAGTATACAATTTTGTAATTCTCACTAGAGACTACAAAATTATAGACAAAGAAGTTGTAACCTTCACCAACTAAGAGAAATTAGAATATCAACTAAATTACAAGGTACACAATACTTTGTTGTGTTCTATGACTAGGAATATATATAGTCAAATATCTTCTTGTGAAGCTGCCAACTACATTTGGAAGAAACTTGAAGTTACACATTTTGAAACTTCTAAAGTGATAGAAACTAGAAGAGCTATGTTAAGAGATGAATATCGTGGATTTTTATTTCCTTATAGAGAACCTATTTTCAAAGTACAACAAAGATTTATGACCATTGTCAACAGTCTTCAATCTATGGGGGAGAAACGTCTTGATGAAAAAGTTCTTATGGATAAGATAATTGACATCATGCCTAGTGAGTGGGAATCAAAAAGGATAGTTATTGATGAAAACATAAAAGTATCTAACATCACTCTTGATGAGTTATTTGGAACTCTTCTTCAGAATGAAACAAGGATGAAGAGAGATGTTGATTTCAACAAAAATAAGAATGGTAATGGAAGTGTATCTTTCACTACTAAATCTAAAGTCTATACTCCAGAAAGAGTAACTAAATATAAAGCAGAGAAAACTATTGTTATATCTGAATAAAGTGATGGTGATCATTCTAATAATTAATTAGACAACCTTGCTCAAAGGATAAACAAGATTATGGGAAAGAAATATTTTCAGTACATGATCCTTAGAAAGATCTGATACTTATTTAATTAAAACATAAATTCTAGAATTTTCTTTCTCTAACTTCTTTCTTATCTAAAAATTTTCATTTTAAAGTAATTTATAAAATCTTGAAAATTATTCAAATGAAGGTAATGTGTTATATTCTAATGAGTAAGATTCATCATCTGAAGATTCATAATATTCTTCATTAGGAAAATTTTCATTCAAAGAAATATTGGTTAAGGACTCAGCATTGTGTACCTTATCCATAAGACAGTGATTATCAATGGGTACTTTGGCTATAAGACCAATGTTCTTTTGACCAAAGGATTCATAATCTCAGGATTCATCAGAAGAGTCACCTCTACTGGCACTCCAGGTGTCATTTTCTTCCAGGACTTTCTTTCCCTTATTCTTGTAATACTTCTTTCTATTTATTTCAGAATGACTTTCCTTCATATCTTTTATCTTAAGCATAGAACAATCAATTATTATATGGTAATGGAGGTGTAGCTTTCATAAATCTTACTTTTCTAAGAAAATGTGGATTCCTAAAATTTTACTTTCTGAAATTTTCAGATCCAAGAAAGTTTGGATTCTGAAAGTCTAACTCTTTTATTGTCAGGAAAATAAGGAAAGTACCAACAACAATAGATGGTATAGGATAGTGGATGTTCCCAACACATGATGGGTAACAAAAACTTCTTTGAAAATATTATCAAGATAAAGGAGGAAAAGTAACTTTCAGAGATAATTCTCAGAGAGAAATTGTTGGTATAGGTAAAATTGTTCTTCTTGGAAAAACATTAATTTCAAATGTTTTATTTGTTAAAGTTCTTAAGAACAAATTCATTAGCATAATCCAATTATGTGATGAAGATTACCTTGTGACTTTTAGGAATGATAAATACTTAGTACACAATTCCAAGGAATATTTTATTCTTTATGTACATAGGCATGAGAATGTTTATACACTAAACTTAGAAGACCTTAGGAGCCAATAAATACCTTGACTTAGTGCAATGTAAGATCAATATTGGTTATGGCATAGAATTATAAGACACTATAACCGTAGGAACCTATGAAAACTCTCAAAGAAAATAATTTTTAAGGATCTACCAGAACTTAGATTTGATTCTTTAAAAGTTTGTGATCCTTGTTAATATGGAAAGCAACATAAATCAAGCTATAAATCAATTGATAAAGTCTCAAATTTGGATGCATTATAGCTAGTTCATATGGATCTTTTTGGTCCAACCCAAAATAGAAGTATTGGAGGAAAATACTATGTATTTTTTTAGTTGATGATTTCACTAGATTTACGTGGTTATATTTTCTAGAAAAGAAATATAAAGCTTTTTATTATTTTAAAACTTTTATATCCCAAGTTAAAAATGAGAAAAACCATCTGTTGATAACTATTCATAGTGATCATGGAGGAGAATCTAAAAATTCAGATTTTGAAACTTTTTGTAGTAAGAAAGGAATCACTCATAACTTCTCAGCTCCAAGAACTCCTCAACAGAATGGTGATGTTGAAAGAAGAAATCTAATTCATCAAGAGATAACTAGAACCATGTTGAGTGAATATTCTATTTCTAAACACTTTTGGGATGAATCTGTTATTACTGCTTGTTACACTATAAATCGAGTCTTAATTGGACCTTTTCTTAACAAAACACCTTTGGAATTGTGGAATGGTTGAAAACCAAGACTTTCTTACTTCAAAGTATTTGGTTTCAAAGTATTCATTCTGAATACTAAAGATAAATTACATAAATTTTCACCCAAATTCAATGAATGAATTTTCCTAGGCTACTCCACTAATTCTAAGGCTTATATAGTTTTTAATAAAAATACTTGTACTATTGAAGAGACAGTGCATGTTAAATTTGATAAATAGGTCCTTTTGTTTTTAAACAACCCCAACCTACATCCTCGGATGTGTTTTCAAAAACTGATTATCAACCTTTGATAGAATATTCTGCTAATAAGTAAAATGTTTAAGAAAATATTTATAAAGCATTTACCCCAGAATATTTTCTACCATATGCTAATGAACAAGTTTTACAAAACCCAAATCATTCGTTTCTAAAGAATCATCCCAGTGATAGTATCATTGGTGATGTAAATCAACCTATTAGGACTATAAGTTACTTAAGAAATGAAGTATAAAATCTAGCATTACTTTCCCAATTATAACCAAAAGGAACAAATGAAGCTTTATAATATAATGATTAGATTAAAGACAGGAAATATGAGCTAAATGAATTCAAAAGAAACAAAGTATGGACCTTGGTTGAAAGACCTATGGAAACTTATGTAATTAGAGTAAAATGGGTCTTTAGAAATAAAAGTGATGAAAATGAAATAATAGTAAGAAATAAATATAGATTAGTTTCTAAAGGCTATAATCAACAATAAGTAATAGACTATGAAGAAACCTATTCTCCAGTAGCTAGACTTGAATCTATTCACATTTTACTCACCTTTACCGCATTCTTTAATTTCAAACTTTTTCAAATGGATGTGAAGTGTTATTTCCTTAACAGATATTTTCAAGAGGAAGTTTATGTTGAACAACCTCCTAGATTTGAGGATAAAAAATATCCTGAATATGTTTTCAAATTTCCCAAAGCTTTATATGGACTTAAACAAGCCCATAGATCCTAGTATGATAGAATTACAAGATTTTTTATTATGAAATAATCATGTTTAGGGAACTGATGATCCAACTATTTTTATAAATAATGATAAGAAAAATGTTTTCATTGTTCAAATATATGTTAATGACATTATATTCAGATCAAATCAACAATATTTAACTAATTCATTTGTGAATCTCATGAAATCTGAGTTTGAGATGAGTATGATGGGTGAGTAAACATTTTTCTTAGGTTTTCAAATTTCTAAAAAACTAGAAGGAACTTATATATCTCAAAATAAGTACATTAAATATATTCTTAAAAAGTATGTATATGAAAACACTAAAATTATTAGCACTCCATCAGTACCTAAAATTATCTAGATCTTGATGAAGCTGGGAAACCAGTATATCAAACATCTTTTAGAGGTATGATATGAAGTTTACTATAATTGACAACTAGTTGTCTAGAATTAATGTTTTTAGTATGATTATGTTCAAGATATCAATCGAATCTAATGGAATCTCATTTAAAATTAGTGAAAATAATTTTTCTCTATTTAAAGGGAACCATGGATTTAGGACTTTTCTATTCTTCTGGAAATGATTTTGTTTTAAAAGTATTTCCAGATGATGATTTTGGTGGGTGTAGAATATATAGAAAACATACATATAGAACTTTTCATTTACTAGGATATTCATTAGTTTCTTGGTCATTCAAAAAGGAACACTCAGTAGCACTTTCTACTGCTGAAGATTAATATGTAGCAGCTGGAATTTGTTGTGATCAAGTGTTGTGGATGCAACACACTGTCACAGATTATTGCATGAATTTTACCAAAACACATAGATATTAGGCAACACTTTCTTATGGATCACACACTTAAAGGAGATATTATTTTACAATTTATCATAATTCAAGATCATCTTGCTGATATTTTTACAAAATCTTTACCCTCCAATATATTTAAATACATTAAACAAAAGTTAGGAATGAAAACTATAAGGTAATATCCCATCTTATCTTTTTTTGAAACCTATCGCCTTACATTAAGAAACTTATTTTCTTATGGGGAGTACATTTATTATTTAAAAAAAATATTCCTTAATCAAATTTTGTTTGTAACCAATTTTTTTCTCTTAATAAAAAAAAATTTCGTAACCAATTTTTTTTCTTAATCAATTTTTTAGAACCCAAATTTCCAGAATTGAATTTTTTTTCCTTATCAATACTAAAAAATATTTCTAAGTATTATGGAAGGTATGTTTCCTTACTTAGATCTTCATAATTTTTTTGTTTAATTGTTGGTATTTTTATCCTTCTTTAAGAGAAATTATAAAGGATTCACTTTCCTAAAAACTGATTTTTCCTTAAAACCTCAAAAGATCAAAATCTACCAAATCCTTCTTGGCATTCATATCAACCCTCAGATCAGATCATTCTTATTTAAACTGTTAGATCAAATCAGTAATTCAAACCTTCGCCTTAAATCCTATATAAAGGCCCCCCTAATCCTTATCCCACATCGGTTTTCAAGACTTTGTGCATTGAATCTCTGCTCCTCTATAAAAAGGTCGTTCAGTTTTTCTAGGTTTACTAACACTCTGAATGCCACTGGAAGCTTACCCACAGAAACAGATGTCTTTGAAAAAGGAAATCAGGGATTATAAAATCTATAGGGAAAGGTTGGTTGGCTTAAAATTCTTTGATAAGTATAATTCACTGATTACGAAAAATATCAAGATGAATGGATGGGGGAGTTTTTGTGTCACCAAGATGAAGAGTCAGGATCTAGATTATCCTGACTTACTTATATAATTCTATGATACAATAAGTTTTTATGAGGAATGTGTAAGGGAGAAGTTTTTGTTTAAGAGCTTTGGAAAAACCTATTCTATGTCTTTCAATATGGCAGCAAATATTCTTGGAATTCCATATGAAGGTGAGGAAATATTCTACTCTCAAAAGTTTCTATATCAGTCAAGAAGTTTTGAGAAGTAAAGTTCAATTGAGTGCCTTAGACTCAAGAGATTAAAATCACAAAAGATCAACTATATTTCAATGAATTTCAGGATGTTAGTCTTGTGGATACAGGGTTTCCTCATTCCGAGAAAGGGAGACAAGGATTCTTTAAAGAAAAGTGATATCATTATTTTGGACTTTTTTATTAACTTGAGAAAGGTAAATCTTGTAAAGTACAACCTTATTAAAATAACAAACATTTTAAATGGAAGTTTAAAGTCTCATATTATTATGTATCACATTATCCTGTCAAATATCATACTTCTTTGTTTAAAATCCTTCAAAATTCCCTAGAGTTCTAAACCAAAACCTTAAAGATTATGTAGCTGAGTGATGAAAACTTGAGGAGCATGAAAGTAGGTTTCAATACCAAATTAGGTGAGTTTTATGATTTTTCAGAAAGTGAAGTTCAAGCATTAGTCAAGAAAGATTGGAAGTAGGAGAAACTTCCAAGAAAACACATAAAAAGAGAAAACATAAGGAACTAAAATCTAAAGAAAAAATGTCAATTCCAGAAATCTAGTCAGCACCACCAAAACCAAAAAAGCAAAAAATATTCTATGATGAAGTGGTATAGAAGTAGAGGGGTAAGAATAAGAATAATAAAAAAGGATATCCAAGATTTTGGCTAGATCCTACTCAGGCAAAGGCTTTGAAAATTCAAACTTCTAAAGAACTTGAAAAGTAAGAAAAGGAGAATAATCTAACAAAGAAAATTTCAGAAGCTGAAATTATCCAAGCATTACTCAAAGATACCAAGAAGGCCTCTAAAAAGATTCAAGTACCAGAATCCTTTCTCTAATAATCATTTCCTTTAGAAACTATGGGAAATAAAATTTCAATTCCAGAACCTATTGTAGAAGAAGAGATAGTTCAAGAAGAAGAAGCAGTAAAAGAACAAGAGGAATAAGAAGACCAAAGTAATGATGTGATTAAGCAAGTGTAAGAATACCGTGAGAAGGAAAGGAATACATATAAGCTATCAATCTGGACTTCCCAGGTTGAGTTAACCAAAATTATTTCTTAGGTAAAAGATGATGATGGATAGGATGAGATTGATAAACCTTCTGGTGATGAGAGTAGCAACCATGATTTCATTTAACCTAATGATTTTAAGCAAGATTCTGAGAAAGAAGAGGTTGATGAAGATAAGATAGCCCAACTCTCTGATAGTGATCATGAGTCTCTGAGGGCTGAAAAAGTTATTTATAAAGTGGATTAATGTAAAATGTGGTTATTGATATGCCTAAGAAGGATTTGGCTATAAAAAAAGAAGGATGTTGGTGGATCATCCAAGAGAAAAGCTAAAGATCTAGAAAAGGTATCCTCTCCTATAAGGGAATCAGTTTCTGAATCCACATCTTTGATGGGTCAAGATTTTGTTGTTCAGTCTTTGAAGAATTTAGTGAACACAATACCTTTGATCCCTATTATTGATTTTATATTTCAGTTATTTAAACACTCTTTTAATCAGGAATCAGATTCGTTAAGAATGATCATGGAATGTTTATCAAGCTTGAGGCAGATTTCAAAACTTTTCATATTGGTTATGATTCCCATAGGAGATCATGTAAGGAAATAACAAAATGGTATAAATTAATGATTGAAGACATGAGAATTTTTCATGACTTACAAGATTTAGTAAAAGATGATATTGATAAGTCAGATGATATAATCAAAAACCTTTCAAAAAGTTTTTCAAAAAAGATGAATCTTGAGAAAGTAACTCAAAAGAAAGAGGATAAATATCTGAATGGGAAGTTATATTCAGTTTCCTTAAATTTAAAGAGAGAAATGGAGATTAGGGAATAATTGTAATAAAAGTTCAATCAGCAAGAAGAGGTAGTAAAGTCTCATGCAGAAATTCATAAGTCTCAAGAAGAAAAGATCAAGGCTCTGGAAAAAAAAATCAGGATCATGATCAGTTTCTCAAGAGGTTTGAGGATGATAATAAAGATCTCAAGAAGTTAAATTCTACCCTAAGAAATATCGTGAAAATGTAAAATAAGGATGAATGATTTCCATGTCAATCCAATATTTTGTTGTATTTTTTACTCTGTAACAATTTTTCTTATCATAATGAAAAAAAATTATCCTTCAATTGTTTTGTCTTGTATATCACTAACCTTTAAGGTACAATTTTTTCCACTCCATTACCTTTTTAAAATCACAAAGGGTGAGAAAATAATGATCAAAAGAATACTAAATGTAAATAATATAATTCCCTAATAGAGTGGGAGATTAAGTAAGGGGTAGTATTCTTAAATAATATTTTCTTAAAGAAGAAAAATACACTTCTCTAATAAAGAGAAGAATACGAACCTTAGGGTTTTCAAAACCTAAGGGGGAGTTAGTTATATTCCTAGTAGTTTATAATTAAAGGGATATAAGTTTTTCTTTTATAGTTCAAAAAGAATATTCCTTATCCCTTATATTATTTTTCAAAAGGTTGTTTGTGCTTTCCAAAAAGGTTGAGATTGTTGAATCAATAAGATTTCCTTATGAATTTTCCATTCCTCTTTGTTTTGAAAATCACAAACACATTTTCTCAAGGAAAATTTTCTTTCTCTAAGAATTATTTTCTTAAGGAAAATTTTTTTCTCAAAGAAAATTTTTACCCTTTCCTTGGTTTTTATTATCTTATTCAATGTATTCTCAAAACCAAGTCTAATTTTTTTACTAAAGGGAAAAATTCAGATCCTTATCAAAAACCTCAAAATTATACAGTTTCTTAAACCACCAAGTCTTACTATTTTCAGACTCTGAATTCCTCAGAATTCAGACTCCAAATTACTCATAATTCAGACTCTAAATTCCTCATAATTCAGACTCCAAATTCATTAGAATTCAGACTCTGAATTCATTAGAATTTAGACTTGGAAAACTATAGAATTCAGATTCCAAAAACTTAAAAAAAACAAAATCTGAATTTCCATGTTTCTAGAATCTGATTGTTTATATTTAGACTCCAAATTTAATTTTTCCTTAGACTCTGATTATCTAGGTTTGGTTAAGATATTTCATTTTCCTTTCACATGCTTTTGTAAAAATAAAATGATGTCATACAATTAGTTTCTAACTAACCGTTGGTTAAGTGACATGTGTATAGGTCCCTCTGAAATTCAAGTAAAAATATAACCATTGGAGGATGGATCCAACTGTTGAAGTCTTGCCTATAAATAGGAGCTCATTTGAACAATCTCAAAATACATCTATCAACTGATGATCCTAGAGATTACATGGTGTGAATAAATTTATAGATAGGGAAAGACTCTCATTCCTTGTGCATTTTATGAACATATTGTTCAACCATGAACATCTTGTTTAGATTACTTTGTACAAATCCAATTGTTACTATGTACAATTGAGGGCTTTCAGTGATAGTAATATAGAGGTTCTGGCTACCTTAAAGTTCAAGGGTTTGTGGGGATAGCTAGATAGACTCTGATATTCTTATCAAGGACTTACCCTGGTGTGGGTAAGAAATACTTTCTTGAAAGTATAAATCAAGGGACCTTTTTTCAAGGTTGTTGGATACCCTACTATTTGGGTTTAAATATTTCCAACTTTTTTACTTGATTGTTGTTTTAAGTTTTATTTTCAATTTATTTTTTTAAAATATGAATGTATAACTTCCTTATACTTTCATATTTTTATAAACACTCTGATAAATAATATTCTATACATTTTAAGGTGAAATAATTCTCTAGGATAAACTTTCTTAAGTTTTCTTAAGTCTAACTTGATTAAGTTTAGGTTTCTTATAATTGGACCTGGGCCCTTCCGATTATTTCATTAACTAAGAACCAATGAGGGTTTGTGTATTTACCTTATTTAACTTTTTTTAAATTTGGATACCCTAATATTTAGGTTAAAATATTTCCAACTTGTTTACTTTATTATTGTTTCAAGTTTTATTTTCATTGTATTTTTTTTAAAGGATGAATGTATAACTTCCTTATAATTTTCTATTCTTATAAACACTCTGATAAATAAGATTCTATATGTTTTAAGGTAAAATCGTTCTCTAGGATAAACTTTCTTAAGTTTTCTTAAGTCTAACTTGATTAAGTTTTGGTTTCTTATAATTGGACCTGGGCCCTTCCGATTATTTCGTTAACTAAGAACCAATGAGGGTTTGTGTATTTACCTTGTTTAACTTTGTTAAAAATAGTTTTACTTAAGGTTAAAAGCAAAGTTTTTTAAACCTACAATTCACCCCCCCCCCCCCCATTGTATTTGAGCATCTACATATACTATTTCGATCCTATAGTTTATATACTTAAGAATACATTTTTATGTAAATATGTTTAAATATTTATTTATGAAATTAATTTATTATTTGTAAACATATGAAAATATGTTTATATTTCATTATAAAAATACTTCAATAAGAAAATATTAGTTCTGGGTGTAGAAGAAGAGTTTTTTGGTGGACAATATATTAAAATTAATTTTAATTATCATTGCTCGAAACCATGAGCAAGGATCTTGCACATCAAATTTATAATTTATTTATTTAATATCTGAAAAAATTAATACCTGAACTAAGTATATTTCTTTCTTGATAAATATTGATCATACAAAAAATACCCATTCAGATTGCCTTTGTTGAACTATGAGAATCCAAGAATAGAATCCCTCTAGCAATTATTCACATGTTCTCCTATGATCTCTGAGTAATGTCACTCGATCTCCATGTGCTAGCATGAAAATTTGAATGTCTTACATTTTTCATTCTTGATATATTGTTCTTTTATCTTGAATGAATTTCTCTTGTGTTTCTTATTCTTTAGAGGTAGAGAGAAGGAGGATTCTAGATAGAATTCATTATGCACTACAATTATCTATTTAGTTTACACTGATCAATTCTCTACAAAATATACATAACCATCTATTTATAGAGCTAGGGTTTAGGTTAAAATAATTAATTAATGCATGTAGGCCATTAAATAATATAATAACCTTTAATAAACCCCATTCCATATAATAAAACAAGAATATTATTATTTTGTGGTGCACGCCAACTTGAGAAATAACAAGTATTATTTAACCAACTTATTAATTAATATTTGTCACCAGAGTCAGTCTTACTCTGTTTGAACTCCTCAAGCATTTATTAAATACCTAAATAAAATATTTTATTCTCTTAAATAAATATTTTATTAAAAAACTTGTAAATAAATATTTATTAAATATTCAAAAAAATAAATAAATATATTTTATTCACAATTTAATGAATAAATATTTATTTAATTTGTGAGATCAATAAAACTTAAATAAAATTATTCATCAATATTGAGAATAATATTTATTCTACTAATTAAATTAAAATATAATTTAATCAAGATCAATGGAAACACTTAGTGTGTGACCCACTAGGATTCGTTCTTATTGGCATTAGACAGGCTTACCTAATGTTCAAGCTTACTATCTAGTAATGGGTCAAGGAACCCAATAGAAAGAACTTAATATCATAATGATGACAACCACATACGAATGCTCACTATGTAATATAATCCCTTTGTTGCAATATCTCATCAACCAAGTTTCACATCCATGTCACCAACCTATATGTTTGATACATATTGTTTTTACTATCTTGAATAAACATGTTGTTACACCATGGTCATAGAATTTAGGGAAACAGTTATATTCCAAAAAAATCATTGAGATATCAACTTCCATAAAGATGGAAGGGACAAATTCTTCATCGAATTATCCTTTAATGACATGTCAATCATGACGCACCCAATGTACCCTACCTCGCTGTAAATATATGTCGTCACAATTTTCATCAAAAAATCTATTTGGATGATTCATGACATGTATTAATGATAATCTTAAAGTCCAAGGAACATTACACACACTCCAAAATAGGAATATATAATGACACAAAAACAATAATAATTCATACTAGCGGGTATATTCTCAAAATCTCCCATCTTGGAGATTACCAAGTGTGAACTTTATGAGAAGAAGGTTTATCCACTTAAAAGTACTAGCACCTGATGGTATAAATATCATTTGTCTCATCATAGTACATTATCCAGCAACATGACTATATTAAGAATGTTTTCATAGAACTTCAAGTTTATCATCATAGTGGAGAACTTTTATGACCTTATCAATGAAAAAAATGATCTAGGACATTATTACATTAAAGAAATACATAAAAAAGAACAATATCTAATAATATGTTTAATTAATATTCAATAAATCAATTATATATGTAATTAAAGTACAAATAATTTTTCATAGGACACCAACTCCAACAAACTCCCACTTGGACTAGATCCAAATTCTTATGACTTTTAGTCCACTATACCTCACATGATAATAATGATTCTATTAATTAATGGCTTTCATCAAGGGGTCCACCATGTTTTTTTGGAAATACTTCTCACTGCAATATCACCTATTTTATAAAAATATCTCATGATATGATACTTCTAAAGTATGTGCTTCATCCACTGATGTGACCTTGGATCTTTTGTAAGATCCACCACTACAGTATGATTATAGTAGATTGTGATAGGATATTTACTGATCAGTACCATATCAAACTCTTGGATGAATTTTTGCATCCATACTGATTCTTCAGCTACCTCAAAAGCCACAATATACTCAGACTACACTATAAAATCTGTGACCCCATCCTGATTTGAGCTCTTCTGGCTCACAACACCTCCTTTCAAAGTGAATATGTATCTCATTTGTGACTTCATTTCATCTTGATCAGTTTGTAAATGTCACACCCTAACCTTGGTTTTTATTTTATTTATTTATTTTATTAATGGTGGGTCTTTTAGTTGAGATTCAAGTTGAGTTCCCAGTTTAAATTTTTGAGTTTTGAAGTTCTTGAGTGGCTTTTTGGACTGTTCACAGTTTGTATGCATGGTTTGGGGATTAACTATATGTCCTATTGAGGCTAAGGGTGTTTTTATTTCAAATTATTCTTGTATGGTTTTACTTTAATGATTTGATCATGGATTGGGAAAAACTATGAGAGGCCTAGGAGAAACTGAGCATCTTGAGGGTTAGTGTATGAAGAATGGAGTACAACTTGCACATGATAAGGAAAAATTGTGTGACATGCATGCAAGGAGGCTCTGCAATTTGGAAGAACCATTTTTCATAGTTGGTGCATGGTTTTTCATACCATGTGGACAAACCATGGAAGGTGTCCCTTTTCTCTAGTAGGGTGTGCATGGTTGGTCCATGGTTTTTCAAATTGTGTGGCCAAACCATGTAAGTTTTCCATGTCGTTAATTGTTTTAAATTCATCTTTTTTTCCCTCCACTTTTTTAACCCCATTTTGTAATTTTCCTCCCTTTATTGACCTAGTCACACCATGGGGCTTCAAGAAGCCCTCAATTTCTCCCCTTCTTCCATTGATGTTCCTTAAAGGTTCCTAGGTAAGTTTATTTAAGTTTTTAGTTGATTTATTCTACCCTTGTTCCTTCTCTCTTGGTTATTTGGTTTTTATTTGGTGGGATATCACTTGTCTAAACCCTAGGATGAGTTTTGGATCTTATTGTTTGATTTATTTGATATTAGGGCATACAGATTGTCCTTTAGGGTGTGTTCTTCCTTCTTCCATAGTTTTTTTACGTTCTCACATCATTGAGGTAGGTGTCTTAATCCATTTCCTTTATAGAACACTCTATTTTATACTTGTGTGTTTCTAAATAATTTATAAATGTTTTTCTCATGCTTATGATATATTTTTTATTATGGTGCTTTCATATTGAAAAAAAAATTGGTGGAAATGGTTTTCAATGGGGTTTCCATAATTATGACCATATATTAATGCAGACAAGGTGTTTGATAAAATTCCAATTTCCCTTTTTAAATTAAATTGGGTGTTTTAAGAATTTTTTTGGACTTGGTTATATTTTTGTGTCTTATTTTGATCATGATATAAGCCTTTTGTATGATTTTTGGTGACTTTTATGAATTTAACATGTGTTTGATTGGTTGTGTTTGGTGATGAAGTAAATTTTGTTTCTTTATAACATTTTTTGGGTAATTTCATGGATGTTTGAAGAGTTTCATTGGATTTCTTCACATCTATATATGCACAAGGAGAACATAGGGATGGGAATACATATGATAATGGTCCTTGATAATGATGTTACCCTTAAATACTATTTTTCTTAAAGGCTTCCCCCACTCCTTTACTTCTTCCTCATCTCAAATGGTTCTTTCAAACCCCTATTGTTTTCAAAATAGTTCCTTGGTTTATAAATGGTGAATTAGTGTCCTAATTTAATTTAATGGTGGTTTTAAATGTATTCTCTAAGGCTTGGCCTATTTGAAATTTTTTTATGTGGATTAGTTTCTAAAATGAGATAAAGGACCTTTTAGAACCTTTTATAAATATTGTATGTTTTTATCTTGGTCCTTGAAATGGTTTTAGAAATAGAATTGGATTTATAAACGTGAAGGCACGATTACCACATTGTGGTATTATTGGAAAATGGTTCAAGACTCAAATGATTTAACAAACTGGTTAGAACTTGTGTATAACTTGACATATGAGATGGACACCTCTATAGTGTATCCTCCAAGGGGAGAGTTATCGCATAGGTGTTGTCAGTGTTAGGGATAGAAAACCATGGTGGTAGTGGGTTTTAGTTGAACCATGCGTGTAAGGACCTCCCCTTTCCCTAAATAGTGTTATCATGAGATTCATGGGCTTCATCTAGAGGGTCGAGTGATGGTTTCTTATCAACCCTAATTATATGGGTTGGTACCCCATGGATTTAATGAGGCCAAGTGGTACGTGCCACTGGAATGGCTAGTTTAGAGCAGCTAGTTGGTTATTGACTATAGAGCTTCACCATATGCCAATAAGTGAGTCTAAACTTAGTACGTCTAGGTAATGATTCTAGATATTTTTATGAAATTCCCATGATTGACTATCTTTATGTTTTATTTACTTATGTTGCATGTCAGATATTATCCCAACTTGTTTGTTTATTTTACTTTTTTCATGGAACTTTTTATTATCTTGTATGGATTTATAGTTGGGTTTTGGTTTTGAACTGGGATTTGGATTGTAAAATCGTTTTCAAATGGAAAGCTAAGTGTGTTTTTTTAAGGGAACTTGTGGAAATATGTGTTTGTAATTTGAACTGGAAAAAATATTTTTGATATGTATTTAAAATTAGTGTTTGTGGTTTGTTTTAGGAAAGGAAATGCATGTATTTTTCGGTGATTTACTATTGAGTTGTTTTATGATCACACCCTACTTATGCCACTCAGCATCGGTAGACCCTAGCTATTTTTTAGGTGAAAGTTTCTAGTGTCGTTTTCCTTTGGATTAGGTTGGTCTTGTGGTTGGTGGTGACTATGAGGTCATGTGAAGATTTTGTTATCATTGTTCAGTTTTAGTTTTGTATTTAGTTTTGTTTTATTTAGCATCTTTTGTATTCATATTGGTTTGTATATTTATTTATGTTTAGTTATTGTTGGTTTTGTTGTGTGTTCAGTTTGGTTATTTGATCCTGGTTGTTTGGGAAGAAATTTTTCTCCTTTGGATTAATTTTTATGCCTGATGCTAGTCTCTAGCTTAGGAGGATTTGAAACACCTCTAGGGTCTTGTCTCGGACCAGGTTGGGTGTCGGGTTGGATGTTAAATCATATAAGTTCATGAAAAAATGGTATCAGAGCAACCCTTTTTTATTTTGGGTGTCAGGTAGATTGGAGACTGGGACTTTTAAGACTCAATAGATAGGTATTGGAAGGATTCCATGAACACTTTCTCATTCTGATATTCAAGTTTTCAGGGGTGGTCTCAGATTTGAGTCTTTTATTTTGATTTTTGGTATATGAATGGGGAATGACAATGGAGGTGAGCCGGTGTCATGTTGTGATATCACATGTCATAGTGACTCATGTGGAGTTCAATTTCATGGTTTAAGACCTTTCTGGTGGTTGATGATTAATCAGGTAATATCTCACTAATGATGCCTCTGGGTTATGTATAACCACTAGTTCCCTGTTCTAGATGTTTAGTGTGATTTGTGTTTTATTTTAGTTTCAATTGGTGTTATTTGATTTTCCAAATAAAATTTGGTTTTGGGAAATATGTTTTCAAAAGGAAAATGGTTCCATTTTTGGTTTTATTAAAAGTGGGATTGGGTGTTTAAAACTGGATTTGAAAGTGATTTTCAGTATGTGGATAGTAGCCTTTTAAGAAGGTGGTTTTGGAAATTGGAACGAAGTGGTGGTTTTTGAAAAGAAAATCCTGGTTCTATTTGTGATGTTTATCTTATGAGCTATTTTTTTATTTTGAGGAATTATTTTGGTTTTTGTGTTGATTGGATGTTGATTCTGGTTTGGGTTCCTTGTGTTGTTTAGAATATTCCTCCCAAAAAGGTCACCAATGTTTCTAGTGGGTCGCACCCAGTTTCCAGTTCTTCTCAATTTTTGCCTATTTTCTGTGGTGATCAAGGTCTGTTAGAATCTACAGAGTGACTTGAGGAAGTAAAGAGTGTCTTCAGATCATTGGTAACTCCAAAAGTTGTGAGATTTTGTTCCATTTTTAATTATTTTGAGGTTCCATCTTTGGATTAATGGAATTTTATTGTACCATCATCATTGAAAGTTTTTATGTCCTGGGTAGTGTTTAACACCACTTTTATCTGATGGTTTCTACCTGAGGAGGTGTAGATGGGTAAGGTAGAAGATCTCGTGAATTTTTAGCAAGGTCAATGTATGCTGAAGGATAATGTTGATCACTTAAAGGAGTTATTTTTCTTTTCTCTAAAGGTAGATTCACAAGATCAGTTGAAATACCCTCTTTTTGTTTGGGTTCTTTATCTAGAGATCAAGGAGTGAGTCCGTTCTTCTGGAGAAGTTCGGTTTGAGAAGTTGGTGGATAAAGTGTTCTTAGCTAAGTTGGTTCCTGGGGTATAGTCAGTGTAAAGTGGCACTTATGAATGCTCCCCATCTAGAGAGAGATACATGCTAGAGGAACTTATTTCTGATAATCATATTTCATCAATTTTGGCCTTTAATTTGTTGGACCATTCGCTTATGTTCTTTCAATGCAGTAATTTTGGGAACTCGAAGTCATATTGTCATAATCCTCTGAACGTGTGTCTTTGTTATGGCCATGGTTCATCTGGAGAAGTTTTGTAGGAAGAATTTATCAAAGAATAAGCCTTAATCAAAGGTTTTAATCTCCTCGTTGTGGGAAAAATATGTTTCAAGCCATTAGGACTCCAGCCATAGGCCCATGAGTGAATCTTTTCATGAATCCAAAAACCCCTGGGGGTGTGAAGGAACATAACCTATATCTTGTCTCCAATGTTTGTGTGTAGGTGATTATAGTTTTTTTTAGTTTTCATTTTTTTTTAAGTTCCTTATTTTTTCAATAGATTGATGGTTTTGTTCTTTTGTAATATTAGTGTTAATTCTTATCTGGATTTGAGTATTTGAATTGATTTTTATCTCTTGGTTGTGCTTATCCATTCTGTGTATTAGTTCTGGTTCTTAGTCATGCTCATTTTATAGATTTGTTAGTCATGTATAGTTGATGAATTGTGGTTTTGTTTATTATTTGGTTTAAGTTCCTTCTATGGGTTTCCCCTTATGTTGGTAATTTTTTGTTCGGTTTGGGAGTTCCCATTTTGATTTCACTTTGTTGGGAAATTTAATTTTGATTGTTCTAGTTGGTTCCTTATGGTGGGGATAACCTTAAAATGGTTTTCTTTATTGTGGGTTTCTTTAGATTATGTCGGTTGTGACTTGTGATGTGAAAGGTCGCCCTGAGATTCATGGTATCACTCATCTTTATTTGGGCTTGGGATCGAGATTTTTTTATCATTCGGCTAGGTAACTTTTGAGGAAGAAAGTGTTTGTGTTGGGGATAATTTTCACACTTTGGCCTTTGTTTTTATTTTATTTCTTTCTTTTCTTGATGTTGGATCTTTTTGTTAAGGTTTAAGTTAATTTCCTGGATTAAATTTTTTAGTTTTAAAGTTATCAGGTGGCTTTTTGGCCTCTACATGCTTTATGTGCACTATTTGGGAGTTAACCATATGACTTTTTGAGTTTAAGGGTGTTTTAGTTCAAATTATTCTTTCATTTTTTACTCAAATGGTTTGATCATGGATTATTCCAAACCGTGCGAGACCTAGGAGAAATCATGTGGCTTGAGGGTTTGTGTCTGAGGTATGGCGCATGACTTGTACATAGTTAGGAAAATCTAAGTAGAAAGAATGTGGGGAGGTTCTACAATTTGTTAGAACCATTTTTCATGGTTGGCACATAGTTTTTCAAACTGTTTGGCCAAACCATGCAAGGTTCCCTACTTCTCCAGTAGGGTTCACATGGTTAGCGCATGGTTTTTAAAACTCTTTGGCCAAACCGTGTGAGTTTACCAGATCATTAAAAGTGTGAAATTACTCTATTTTCCCTCCCCTTTTAACCACATTTTTATATTTTCCTCCCTTTCTCCCCTTCCTATGTTGATTCTCCTTGAAGTTTCTTAGGTAATTTTCTTTGAGTTTTTGTTGATTTCTTCCTCCCCTCTTCCTTCTCTCTTAGTTCTTTGGCTTTTCTTTGGTGGGATCTCTCTTGTAAGAACCCTAGGATGAGGGTTATCTCATTTGGTTTGATTTATTTGATGTTAGGGAATGAAATTTATCCATTGGGGTGTGTTCTTTCTTATTCTTCTGGAGTTTCATTGCATTCACACATCGTTGAGGTTGGTGTTTCTGTCCATTTCATTTCCACAAAACTCCATTTTATGCCTGTGTGTTTCTAAATAATTTATAGATGTGTTTTTCATTCTTGTGATTTGTTTTTTTATTTATTATGGTTCTTTCATGTTGGTAAAAATTGGTGGAAATGGTTTTCAAAGGGGTTTCTTTAATTATACCCATATATAAATGCACATATATAGTTTGATAAAATGCCAATTTCCCTTTTAAAATTAAATTGAGTGTTTTAAGAGTGTGTTTGGAATTTTTTATATTTTAGTGGATTGGGCTGATCGTGATATGATCCTTGTGTATGGGTTGTGGTTACTTTTATGAATTTGATGATTTGTGTGGTTTGTTGTGTTTGGTGATGAAGTAGATGGTTTTTCTCTACAATGATTTTTTGGGTACTTTCATGGATTCTTGAAGAGTTTCATTGGATGTTGGAACATACATATGTCCACGGGGTGTACATAGTTATGGTAACACAAATGATAATGGCCCTTGATAATTATTTTTCCCTTAAACACCAATTTTCTTAAAGGCTCCCCCCCCTCCTTCCACTCTTCCTCAACTCAAAAGGTTCTTTCAAACCCATATTATTTTCAAAATAGTTCATTTGTTTCTAAATGGTGTATTTGTGTTCTAAGTGAATTTAAAGGTGGTTTTAAATATATTATCTAAGGCTTACCCCATTTGACTTTTTTTATTTGGATTGATTTCAAAAATGAGATAAAGGATTTTTTGGAACCTTTCATGAATGCTTTTTGTTTTCATCTTAGTTTTTTAAATGGTTTTAGAAATATAATTGGATTTGGAAATGCGAAGGCCCAGTTAGGACATTTTGGTATTATTTTAAAATGGTTTAATAATAAAATGATGTAACGACCTGATTGGCACTTATGGATGGCTTGACATGTGAGATGGGCACCTCTATGGTGGATTCTTTGAGGGTAGGGTCATCATATAGGTGGTGTTGGTGTTAGGTCTAGTAAAGCATTGTAGTAGTGGGTTTTCGTTGAACCACATGTGTGAGGGGCGCCATCTAGAGGGTCGAGTGATGGTTTTTTTCCAACCCCAATTATATGGATTATTACCCCCTTGATTTGATTAGGACAAGTGAGACATTCCACTGGATATGATGTTTTATAGTGGGTTATTTCTTATTGACTATGGAGCTTCACTATACACTAGTAGGTGATCCCAAACTGAGTATGTCTAGGTATTTCTTCTAGATTTGTTTAGGAAATGACTATGATTGACTATCTATATGTTCTGTTTTCTGCTACTATATGTGGAATATTATGCCTACTTGTTTGTTTTTTTTTTCTTTCATCATGGACATTTTTATTATCTGGTATGGATTTTTAGTTGCGTTTTGGTTTTGAACTAGTTTTTGGATTGTAAAACCATTTTCAAATGGAAAGTTTCATGTATTGTTTTAAAAAGGGAACTTGTGGAAATATGTGTTTTTAATTTGAACTGGAAAGACATATTTTCTATATGTATTTCAAATTAGTGTTTTTTTATGGTTTCAAAAAAGGAAATTCATAGATTTTGTGATGCTTTCCTATTTATCTGTTGTATTCTCATACCCTACTTATGCCACTCGGCATTAGTAGAACCGAGCTATTTTGTAGGTGTAGGTTTCTAGTTCAGTTTTCCTTTGGATCAGGTTGTTCTTATGGTTAGTAGTGACCAGGAGGTCACATGAAGTTTGTTTTAGCGTGGTTTTATTTTTGTTTTATATTTAGTTTGTTTATGTTAAAAAACTATTGTATTTGGATTGGTCTGTATATTTATTGATGCTTTTTTATTGTTGGTTTTTCTACATGTTCAGTTTGGTTATTTGATCCTAGTTTTTTGGGTAATAATTATTCCCATTTGGATTAAATTTGATTCCCAGTGCTATTTTCCTGCCTGGGAGGATTGGGAATACCTCTCGGGCCTTGTCTCAGACAATTTCAGGGGTTGGATTAGATGAAATCCCACATCGGTTCATAATAGAAAACTAGAATATGTATATCCTATGATGACTAGTTCCTCATGTCCTTCATAAACTAGGAACATATCCTTAGTATGCCCTAGATATTTAAGGATATTCTTGAGTTTAATCTAGTTGCAGTCATCTAGATCAACTTGATATCTTCCTACTGCACTTAATGTGTAGGCGACATCTAGCCTAGTACATATCATAACATACATGAATGAACTCATCACTGATGCATATGGAATCTTTGTCATTCTATTTATTTCCTCATGTGTTTGAGGACACATTTTTCTATAAATTTAAATACCATGTTATGTTAGCAGTAATTACCTCTTAGCTTGTTCCATATTGAATCTCTTCAGTATCTTGTCAATGTATGTATTTTGACTTAGGTCGAGAAACATCTTGAATCTATCATGATTGATCTTTATCCCAATAATATATTCTTTCTTTCCCAACTCCTTTATACAAAATCATTTATTCAACCATGCCTTAAAAAACTATTAGACTAGTATTTCATTTCCAATGATAAACATGTCATCAAGATATACTATTAATAAAATGACTACACTCCCACTAAACTGTTTGTAGACACAAGTCTCACAATCATTCATTATAAAACCAAATTCCATTATAGATTCATCAAAATTAATTTTCCATGAATGATATGGTTACTTTTTCCATAAATGGATTTTTGAAATTTTCATATCCTATTAGCATCCTTTAGATTCACAAACCCTTAATGTTGTTTCATATAGAAATATTATTGAATATTACTATTAAGGAAGGATATTCTAACATCCAATTTTCAAATATCATAATCATGGTAATACATAATGGAAATTAGAATTTTGATATATTTTAGCATTGAAACTAGTGAAAATATTTCTTCATAGTTAGTTCCTGGAAGTTGTTTAAATCCTTTTGAACCTAGTCATGCCTTATAGGTAATAAATTGTCCTTCCATGTCCAGTTTCTTTTTTAATACCCATTTTAAAACAATTTGATTTACATTCACTCAAGGATATACTAAAATACAGACTTAGTTTTTGTACATGGAATCCATTTCAAAATTTATATCTTCTTGACACTTGGTAGCATCTGTTCCACTTACTTATTCATTATAGGTTATAGAATCATTATTATCAATTAATAATTATTCATCATCCTAAATTACTAGAAAACCATAATATTTTGGTTCTCTATCCTCTCTTGTATTGCCACACAGTACTTGTGTCTCTAGAATAACTTCTTATTCCACAGGGTTTTGCAGAGTATGTTCCTATACCAACTATTTTATACCTTGAGCCTCGACTTCATTGAAGTCTATCTCATTCCTACTATCCCTTTTAGAGATGTTCACCCTCTCAAGGAATATGGTGTGTATTTTTGCTATAACTATTTTTTATGAGGGGTCATATGGTTAATATCCCCTTATGTCTTTGGGATATCCTCTAAAGTTACACTTTTTTCCTTGGGGTGAAAGTTTGTTACCTGAGGTGGCCTTAAAAAATGCTTCAACACCCCATACATATAAGTATAAAAAAATGGGTTTCTTTATAATCTATAATTGGTATAGTACACCTTCTGCCACTTTAGTTGGCACTTGGTATAGTATTTTTACTACTATTTGTAACGCATATCCCCAAAAGGATAATGGAAGACTCACATGACTCATCATTTATCTCATTATGTCCAAAAAGTCATGGTTCCTCCTTGTAGTTACACCATTCCACCAAGGCATATAATGAGGATTGAGTTCAGATAGTATCTTTAACTCCCATAAATAATCAATGAAGTCTTGATTAATATATTATCTTCCATGATCTAAGTAGATTTTCTTACTCATCTTATCAAGACGTTTCTCAACTTAATTCTTGTATTCTTTGAATTTATTAAAAGAATCTGACTTATACCTCAATAATTAGAAATTTACATGTCTACTAAAATCATCAGTAAAAGTTATGAAGTATGAGTAACCACCCCTTGCTTCAACAGGAAATGGTCCATACACATCAGTATAAACTAATTTGAGAAGATATTTATCCCTTGCACCTTGCACACTAAATGGGGCTTTGGTCATTTTACCTTGTAAACATGCATGACATACACCAAGTAGTTTTAGTTAAAAAAATCTAAATATCCATCTTGATGTAGTTTTGTCAAGTGATTTTCATTTACATGACCTAGTTGGTGATTCCAAAGTTGGTTGTGGTATGATTCATGTGATTTTTCTTCATTATCGATTTTCGTTACTTGTTTTGAGTATTCCAACACATAAGGACCATTATTTAATTATGTCGTACCATAAAAATGATATATTTATAAATGAAGTAACATTTATTTCCAAAACTAAAAATAATACCATATGTATCTAGTCTGTATATTAATATAATGTTTTTGGAAACTGAACGAATATAACAACACCCCTTTAAAACCAAGATCATTATAATTTGAAATCTATGGTAGCAGTCTCCAATTTCTACATCAACAAGTTTATCTCCATTGAATCCTCACAGATCTACCTCCCCTCGGTCAATATTTCTAAATCTTCTTGGTTCTTATATTTTAATAAATATGTGAGCACCAAAAGTTGTATCTAATAACCAATTTTTATAAACATATAAAATTCACTTGATAAAATATATACCTAAATCTTCCCCTTGATTATTTTTTTGGGTGAAAAAAATTTTCTAGTTTCCTTGCTTTCTATATGTTAAATAGACGACATCATATTCCCTTGATTTCCCATTGATCTTATTCTTAATATAAAGGCATAAATAAGATTTGTGATTAAATATCGTTGATTTCCATTTTTGTTTTTTCACCATAAGTATGGAAGGATTTTTTTGCTTCGCATCCTTATCTACTTGGATAAGTAAAGTAAGAATATATGGTTGAGATTGATCAATTTTGTCTATATTTAAATTTAAAACAATTTTGGTGAAGATTTAAGGGAGTGATGACAGAATAAGATCAGTGTCCATTTCTTCAGAGAGTTTAAACCCTAGAACCTATAGGCACTCAATGTAGCTAATGAACTTCATTAAAAGAGGTCTATCTAGGAAACCCTCTTAAATATTTCTCTGATAGAGCACCTTAGATATCTCAACTCGTTCCTATATATCTCTCTATTGGTAAATACCACAGATTTTATCAAGCATGCTATATGCATCCATGTTTTCATGAGACTTCATGAGTTCACTAGACATAGATGGAAGCATAAACTATTGAACATTGACTGTGTTGTTCAAAATTTTTTCATAGTATAGGAACTCTTCATCACTTTCATCTTTAGTAGTAAGATCAGGTATTGAGGATTCTAGCATGTATGCTTTCTATTCATGGAGTAACACAACCTAAAGGCATCTAAACCACTCCTGTAAGTTACTTCCAGTGAGGAGGTTTTCTTTCTCTAATATTGATCATAGTGATAATGTGTTTTTGATCTTTCCATTTTATTCTAAAATTAAAATACCATATTATTAGTACTTTTTTTATTACAAATCATGTGATAAATAATAAATTAATTTTATTTTATTAATTTTCTATTAAATTTAGAACTATTTTATCAAGTCCCAATAGCCCTAACCATTGAACTTGGAATATCTAGTTGCTATGAAATTCTAGTAGAATGTATCCATATGCCCCTTCGCATAACCCCAATAATGGTTGGTTAATCTAATTTAAGGTATTTAGGTAGGTAGTTCTTTTCCAACTGTGGGCTTGCAACTCCTTGATCCATTGAGTGGACTCCCCTATCCTGAAATCTTGACTTGGATTTCCTTAACACTTGCCTCTAAGTTACATCAAGTCTAGAAAGGGATACTTATCTTGATATAAGATGGTTAATTTAACCCATAACCTTCATAATAACCCCAAAATAAAAGTAAGTATCCCAATGAGGGTTGGTCATACACTTAGTTTTAGGGATTTTATTCCTAATCAAGTAATGGAAGTCCAAGTATGACTTAATGTTTAATTGAGTGATTTTGATTAATTATTTTTAAATTTGTATCTTATTTATCCTTTAGATAAATTATTAATATGAAGTGGATATTACTTAATTAATTAACCATGGTGAATAAAAAATTTACACATAATTCATTTATTTAATTTTCGTCTTTTCACATTAATTCATGTATTTATGTGTTCACAGCCTTGTATCCATAAATTAAATAAATACATAGACATAAATAAATAATTAATTAATTAAATGGTCTGTTTATGAGCTTTATCTAATGGTTTATTTAATTAAGAGACATTAAATTAACCTTTGAACTAGGGAAAATAACTCATATTGTCGTTCTTTACATGAGTTACAACATTCCACTTATCCACATGTGTATCACCTGAGTTGTCATCATAATGGTTCCATTTTGAACTGCCTCCATGCGCCATGGGATACTCCATTAATTACATGTATTTATGACTCCCACATAGGTGAGGGGAACCAAAGGATTTGTTAAAGGGGGATTATATAAATATCCTTGGAAATTAAGTTCCTACATAATAATGGAGGGAGGGATGACACACAGGTCATTATATTTAATTTAGTAATAAATAATTGCAAACCCATGCAATAAATTAAATTAAAACATCCAACACATATATAGGTCTTGTTCAAGATCATGAACGGTCATACATGCAATGAATAAAAAAAAGTAACTAGATAACATTCATTTCATTATTTGTTCTTTATTATTAAGATGAACGTGCTTGAATTAATTAATTAATTAATTAATTAATTAATCCCTTTTCCTCTTAATGATCATACAAACTTAATTGTAGATACTTGTCATTTATGAAACTCTTGGAAAATAAACGGAAGAACCAATAATGACATATTAATTGAAATAAATTAATTGAGCATTTAATATTATTTAAAACCATTATTAAATTATCAAACATACATTGGTGTTCCAATCAATAAAATAAGTTTTTAATACTGTAATTTTCAATTTAATGCAATTTTTAATTTTTTCTTTCAATGAGATACTACATGACGTGAACATTCTATCTACATGCCTTGTATCTCTGTTTCTATGTATCTCAGTTGTTGTGTATCTAAGGTATATGCCTGAGTTTGCAATGTGTGCCTCATTAGGACTACACGGTGAGTACAGACTAGCTACACACCATGTAATTCGCTTTTTGTGTCTATAAGATGCCTACCTGGGTCTTCGGTATCTCTTTTGGATGCGATAATTTATGAACTACATTCCATTTGTATCATAAATGCTTCAGGTTATCAATATCATGTTATTATGACTATGTATAATGATAACATGGATTGAGTTCTTTACACCACTAACATGTGTAGACTACATAGTGTGTACAGGGATACATGCCATATAATCTAACAACTATGATCCAAGTTGGATGGTCAACATGCGGTGTACACTGCATATAATTACTACATGGTGCATCGTGTATTCCTCAGTGAATCCAGATACAGTGTACTAGGGAACACGATTTTTACTTCTGAGTACATTTCGTGCATCCCTCTCTTACTGGCCAAAAATTAGCAGTTTACCATTGGAATATCCTATCATTATTCATATATTCTTAAACCTTTAAGAAAATGAAACACTGAATGAATCATGATTAATATGTTGAAGCATGTTAACTTAAATCGAATTAAATAATGAATAACATGGAATGAAAATCTATCCATAATTGCACATAGATCAACAATCAAATAAATAATTATAAATTTAAATGTGTCCTCTCTGATATCATTTGTTGATTTCGGGTGTAGTAGAAGAATTCATTGAAGGATGATATATTAAAATTTATTTTAATTACTATTTCCCGAAACCATGAGTGAGGATCATGCATGTCAAATGTATAATTAATTTATTTAATATATGAATAAATGAATACCTAGGATTATGATCTTTCTACATTGATGAATATTTATCATCCAAAAATACCCTTTCAGATTACTTTTTTTTCACCATGAGGATCCAAGGATCTCTCTAGTGGTGATCCATACATGCACCTATGATCTTTGAGAAGCACCGCTCGATCTTTAGGTCCTAGCATAGTGAATTGAATGTCTTGAATTGTTCATTCTTGATCATTCATTCTTACTTATTGAAGAAATTTTTCTTCTGTTTATCATTCTTGAGAGGGATAGAGAATATGTAGTTGATAGATAATTCATTGTATGAAATAATTCTCTATTTAGATTGCACCAATCAATTTTATACACAATGTACATAACTATCTATTTATAGAGCTAGGGTTTTTGTTAAAATAATTATTTAATGCATGTCAGCCATTAAATAATATAAAAATCTTTAATATACCCCATTCCACATAATAAAATAATAATAATAATATTTTGTGGAGTGCATCCACTTGTGCAATAACAAGTATTATTTAACCAACTTGTTATATAATATTTATCACCAGACTCGGTCTTGGTATGTTTGAAATCCTCTAACATTTATTGAATACCCAAATAAAATATTTTATTCACTTAAATAAATATTTTATTCATAAACCAGTAAATAAATATTTATTAAATATTCAATAAAATAAATATATATATATATATTATTTACAATCCAATGAATAAATATTTATTTAATTTATGTTATGGATAAAACTTGAATAAAATTATTCCTCAAACTTGAGAATAATATTTTATCCATTAATTAAATTCAAATAGACTTTAATTGAGGTCAACAGAAACACTTAGTGTGTAACCCCCTAGAATTATTTCTCGTTGACATTAGGAGGGCTTTTCTAAAGTCCAATATTAATGTTTAGAAACAGATCAAGGCACCCAAGAGAAAGAACTTAATATCCCAACAATGAAAAACACATAAGAACATTAACTGTTTAATATAATCCCTTTGTCGCAATATCTCATCAAGAAGGTTTCACATATTTATCACCAATATATATTCTTGATATGTATTTCTTTGAATATCTGGAATAAATACGTCATTAAACCATGTCTATGGAATTTAGGACGACGGTTCTATTCCAATCAAAGGAATGAGATATCAACATCTATAAAGATGGAAGGGAAAATCCTTCCTCAGCTTATCCATTAATGAAATGTTAATCGTGATGCACCCAATATACCATACCTCACTAAAAACATATGTCATCGTAGTTTTCAACATCAAATATAAGTGCACGAGTCATGACATGCATTAACAATAATATTAAAGTCTAAGGACCATTACACATGCTCGTAGATAGGAATATCTGATGACACCAAAACATTGGGAATTCTTACTAGTGGGTCTGTTATCCTAATCTACCATCTTGGAGATTATCAAGTGTGAAATTTATGAGAATAAGACTCATCCTTTTATGATTACTTGCACCTTATTGTATAAAAACTATGTGTCTCATCATAGTACATTATCCTACTGCAGAACTATATTAGTAATATTATCATAGCACTTAATGGTTATCATAATAGTGGGGAACTACTATGACCGTATCAATGAGAAAAATACTTTAGGACATTATTACATTAAATCCATGAAAAACAATGAAAAATATATAATAATATTTTTAAGTAATATTCAATACATCAAATATACATGTAATAAAAGTAAAAACAGTTGGTCTTAGGACACAAAATTCAATAGAAAAATAGAACAATTTCAACACAAAAATATCCATATGGGTGTAAGCCCTGAGAATAAATTTAGTATCCAATAAAAAAAGATAATAATACCCTTTTAAATAAAGGAGTAATTCCATCAAATTTTTAAAAATTAAGCTACCCTAACAAAAAAAACAAGTTTTGGAGTCCTTTTAGATCTTTTTGGACTTAGAAAAACATTGTTCAAGGTATCCCCAATCACTATATTTTAGATCTTTTCACAAGTAAATATTTTATATGTGGTAGAGCCCAAATATACACTTGAATAAAAACATTATGGTTTTTTGAAGTTCAAGTCATATTTTCAACTTATTTTAGATTTTTCGTTAATTTATTTAAATTTTATATCATAAAAATGGTATTAAATGACCATTAATTAATATCAATTAGAAAATTGTTAATTAATATTAATATTTAATTATTTTACAAACCATTTTTTGCTAAAATTTTATATATTAAGTGTCATTACATATTTAGTATTATATAAATTACATTTAATAAAATATATTATATTTATATCAATATAAATATATTAATATATTATTTTAATAATATAAAAACATTTTTTATGAAATATGCCTTTTATCAACACTAATAAAGCTCTAATAAATGTCAATCTTCATTAGTGCTAAAACAAGAGATGATAAGGATAAATTATGAATATAATAAAATCTATAGTAGTGCTAGAGCAAGAGAGGGAGGGGAGGGGGAGAGTGAGGGAGGGAGAGGGAGGGAGTGAAAGATAGGGAGAGGGGTGGATGGAGAGAGAGGTAGAGAAAGGGGATAGTGAGGGAGGGAGAGAGTGAAAGATAGGGAGAGGGGGGGTTGAGAGATAGGTAAAGAGAGGGGAGAGGGGGGAGGGGGGGAGAGAGTAGACATAATATTTTTATATATACAAATACAGACATACATGAAATTTTCTATTGGAAATTTCTAATGTATTTTTTTATTACATTGTATGTAATGGAAGTATACCCTAAATATTTATATATATATATATATGATATATATACATAAATATATATATATATATAACTTGTATGTCAGCTTACATGTAAATGCATTGGGTATTTTATTTTTGTGTTGGACACTTGAATTATTCTCTATCAAGGCTACCATTAAAGGAAACTATTTCTTAAGATGAAACAAATAAGAGTTAAATGTATTAATTCACTTGATGCATGATTTAGTTGAGACATTAATACATGCATTATAAATACATTAATCAATGAATGCTTCTTCGAGGAGTGTCCTTAGAATAAATTTGTTGCCATGTGATGGTAGTGGGGTATGTATTCTGATACTCATATTGGTCGAAACTCCCTAAGACCCATAGCCCTATTTCATCTTCTTCCTTTCCACTTGATGCACTAGAATACCATGGAGAGAAGATAGATCTCGGTCAAATGTAGAATAATTCAACTCAACTCATGGACACACCATTGAGATGGGATTCTCATGTTTATCACCACTACTACAGATCATGTGAAATTTAGTGCTAGCTAAAAGTGTTGATAAAGGGGGTGTCTTTATCAGTGCTAAAAAATGACGATAAATTCTACCTTTATCAACACTAAAAAAGGGCTGATAAAGGGTTTTTTTATCAGTGCTTTTATTTTAGTGATGATAAGGGTGGCCTTTATCAATGCTTTTTTTAGCGCTCATAAAGTCACCTTTTATCGTCACTTTTTTTTAATGCTGATAAATTCACATTTTTTCAACATTTTTTAGTGTTGATAAATGTATATTTTATAAAAAAATATTTCATTAAAAATCATACATTAATATTTAAATATATTGATATTGATATAAATATAATATATTTTATTAAATATGATTTATATAAGACTGAATGTGAATTTACACTTTATATATAATATATTTAGTGAAAAATGAATTATAAAATAATTAAAAATTAATATTAATTAATAGTTTGCTAATTATTATCAAGTAAAAATCATTTAATAATAATTTAATGACATAAAAATTCAATAAGTTAATGAATGAAGCCTGCAAAGAGATCTATCACATATCAAATTGAAGACATCCGAGAGATCTACAATGTGTTGACCTAGGGGGCCCAGTCACTATTTTTTCAAAGTCAAAAGGGTTGAAAGGATTTTAGAACTGAGTTTTTAGTTGGAATACCCTAATTTTTTAATATTCGATGAGATTTCACCTTCATTTAAGAAGGTCTTATTGTATTTTTTTTATGGATACTGAATTTCTTCCTGAGGCTTACATTCATATAGATATAATGGTTTTGAAATTTTATCATTTTTTATATTGCAGTTTTATTTATAATTAAATATATACTTATTTTCTTATATTTACATATAATAAATCAATTTTATAATAAACATTCATACATATTTATATAAGAACATTTTTTTAAATATATAAACCATATGAGAATAAATACTTATTATTCATTTTATTTAAAATAAAAAATTATCCATTTATTTACCCTATAAAAATGAAATAATATATTTATATATAGATATATAAGTAGTGTTTATATATAAATATGTCTGAATTAATAAAAATATATATGTGTGTGTGTGTGTGTATATTAAAATATATGTAAATAAATACATATATGTAAATATTTGTGCATGTATATGCAAAATATAAATGTGTACATGTGTGAAAATATGTGTGTATGTGTGTGTGTAAATATTTTGTAAATACATCATATATAAATGTATTTTTATAAATATATAATTATCATTAAATATGATATATAAACATATTTACAATAAAAATTTATAAATACATTATAAAAAATTTATATCTAAATATAAAATTATATGTAAATAAATAGAAAAATAAATATATATGTAATAAATAAAAATTAGATATAAATATAAAATATTTAGATATATTTTAAAAATAAATTTAAAAATAATTATATAAATCATATGGAAATAATTGTTATCCATTTTATTTAAAACAATATCTAACCATTTTTTACATTAAAAATATATATTAATATATATATATATATACTTATACAAATGTACATATAATGTTTACATATACATATGTGTGTGTACTAATAAACAGATAGACATTTCTATTTATATTTTAATATATATAGATGAATATTAATATATAATATATTTAATTAAATATAAGTATATATATATATATTATCATGACCCCTCCCTCCAAGGGTATCCCTACTAGGCCGATAATGAAGGAAGAGATATAATGACCCCCCAAACCCTACCTCTAGTAGGCCCGAGGTTGGTGACCAACACCGAGGGTATAAAAATATCACAAATGGTATACATTGAACTATATAATATTTATAGGATCATGATATAGGATATTAGGGATCAATAAACTCCATGATATAATATAAATGAAAATAAACAAATACCATCCCATAATGCATGAATAATGTAAACAGATACATGAATCTCCAAAGTAAACATCTAAAAGAAAAGCTAAGGCATGAGCACATCAACTATCCCAAAGGGCTAAGCTAATAATGTACTACACGGTCTATGTAGTCCTCTTGGAAACCTGAAAATAGTTTTATATATGTGGGGTGAACATAAAAATATACTTAGTAGGAAACCCAAAGTCTCTCATGCATATGTGAAAGAAGAAGACTAATGCATCAGTGAGAAAACGGTAGAACCAGCATCACCTAAACAGATCAACTAACCAGTCCTAATATCACTAGGGCTCACTCACCAAATAACACATCCAAGTATAATAACATAATATGAACCAAGTCGATGAAAGTTACCATGAACTGCTTTCCAACTAATTTCATGCTCTCACACACCAACATCATACATCTTTACACTCCCACCTCTTCCATATAACATCATATCACATCTATCCCAAAGACACTTGGGCCATCACATCTCACCCGAAGATACATGGTCCATTGAATCACATCACATCTCACTGAAGACTCATGATCCATCACATCATATCACATCTCATAACCATGGTAGTAGGGTATTATGAACATGAAGGAAATCAACCTTGTACCCTCCTCCTACCATGCATGACCCCCACCATAATCCATATCATCACATCTCTTATCGGAATATCTCACCATAAGACACATGGACCATCATATCACATCACATCTAGATAGTGAACTATTGACTTCTATCCACCATATCATGTTTATATCAACATCACCTTGGTGAGGTAGTAGGGAAGAACAGGCATCCAACCATCCATTATCACTACAAGGATATTGGGAAAACACCACCGAAACATTTGGTTGTCGGCATAAGTTGTTTTATATGGGTGGGTGCATGTAGAAATCACAATGAAATACAATGTATATAATAACATATCACAAAATCCCAAACTATGGGCTCAAAACAATGCACTAACCAACTCATTACATTACCACAAATCCTCACCACACTGACACTTTCACTACCACTACTAAATGTATGACACCACACAACAAGGTATGAGCCACAAGAAACTTTTCATCTTCTTTCTCAATTTTGGCCAATTTCTAGATTTCACATTACCAACCAATTTAAATTAAGTCATTCAATTAATTCCATTATTCTCATCCCATTAATTTCATTATTTAAACCCATTACTTCACATTTAACATTAGTTATTTAAACCACACATCCCACTTTAATTTATTCACTAGCCAATTTTATCCCATTAACCAAACCAGCCCATGTCATTTCAATTTCAATATTATCATTTAATTCCAATACTACTCGAGCATCTATAACAACACAACACCGCATAAAAAACAACCCATCATCCTCATCAAGCCAATTGACCCTGCATCATGACCATTTTATAGCCACATATGCTTCCTCCTAACCACAACAATATCACAACCATTCCTATATCATCTACCAAATAACAAAACCAAAACTCATCACATAATCACCCCACATCACAACTACACATCACTACACCACAGCGCGACTACACCAAAGCGCGACTACACCACAACACATCAACCCCACACACCACAACCACACTTCTCACATTCACATACCATATCACTTTTCACATCATCACCTAACATTTTTCATAATTATCAAGGGATTGTTCATTACATTTACTTCTTTATTTTAGGGGCATTCTCACACATGCCATATATCCAATCATAATCAAATTAATTAGCCAAGTATAATTGATTAACCATTTATTCAAGGTGGTGTCACAATAATAACACATTAAGGGATTCATGACACATTTCAATTCAACACAAACAAAGGACCCAATGTCCATGATTTTCAATGGTACAACAAGAATGGATAATCTCAATATCATAATATCAAAAACTGTAAAAACATTTGAATCATTATATTCCCCTTAAATTTCAATTAATCATTACATTATCTTTATTAGGAAGGTGGAAAACATCTTCCCAAATATAAACTAGAGAGAAATACCTTTTGTATGGTAAAAAAGTGAGAAATGAGGGATCCCCTACCTCAAACGGATCTTCCCAATTCACTGTACAATGTTGAAGCAAGAGGAAGGTCACCACAAATCACCATAATGAAAAATAAAACCTTACCAGTATAGAATACAACAAACACATCATTAACTTACCCAAAAATCATAATAAATAATTGTTTTCTGACAAAATACCCTCCTAGATAATGAAATAGGGAGAAAATAAAATAAAACAAGGAGGGGAATTACTAAATATTACCACATATCGATCCTTAATGGTTGGGGTTGAAATCCACTAATTAGGGTTTGAAAGCGCTCCTCAAGACGCACTTGGGTCGCCTAAGAAATGAGAGAAACATTTGAAATGTAATCAGTTCTGAGGGAATCTGAGAATTTATACCTAGTCTAAAAAACATAGGACCATGGAACAACCACCCAGACCATGCCGAATCCTGTCAAAAATCTAAAGGGACTACAGTGAAAGACCCCTCATCACGTCGTATCCCTACTGTTCAAAATAGAATTTTATATCCATGCCTATATCCACACCAAAGATCCTAAAAAATGGGAGGAACGCCATGGAACATCGAAAGCCTCTACTTTGAAGACTCCCCATCAACTAGAAAGGGATATACCAAAACCCATGCTCCATGGTGCAATGGTGCCTAGAAAGGTATAATAATTGAAAAATTACACCTGGTACTCCACACCATAGATAGGCTCTCCACGCTATAGCCATCATTTTCCAAGAGGTACTATACCATAGCTAAGGCTCCACGATGTAGCTACCCCCAAAACGGTAGTAGCTCCAAACTCTTCCTTGAGCTCACCTTATGCTGTAACCAGAGCTCAACACCACAATAACCACAATTGAGCTACATCCCCTTGATATATGCATCAACCTTTACAAAAATGGTAGTGGCACCCACCTTTCCTCCTAAACACCTCCAAACACCCTAGAAGCTCCTATAGGTTCCTATCATTAACTAGGATGGGTTTTCATCCAACTCGACACCCCACCAGACCCGTGATAAGGTCCGAGAAAGGGTCTCAATCCTCCCAGGTTAGTGAATAGAACTGGGCATAAAAGATAATCTATATGGGAATAATGTTTCCCAATAACCAACTAATAAAAATAACCTAAACAGTCATGAATCTAAAACCAAGATAATATATAAACCCTAAATTCAAAAAAAACATATGATCCAAATACAATGGTTTCATATCAAAACCAAACTGCAAAATAAAACTAAAACCAAACCGTAAATGACATGATCTCCATGTGAACTATTAGTTACCAACATCCATAAGACAAACCTACTCCTAAGGAAAACTTGAACCAGAAACCTAAACCTTCAAAACAGCTTGGGTCTACCGACGTCGAGTGGCACAAATAGGGTGTGATCATAAAAACCCAGTAGGAAAGAACCACATAATCCATACATGTTGTCTCCCAAAATATTCCAACAATTCTAGTTTTAAATACATTTAATGAGAATAGGGTTTTTATATTTCAAATAAACAAACACAACTTACCAAAAAATCCACTTTCAATTTTTTTTTTTGAAACTTTTCTTTCTAAAGAAGTTTTCCAAAACCAAATGACAAAAGAAGAATATAACAAAAAACCAAAGGAAATATACTGAAAATGAAGGAAAAAATACAAGTAGGATAAATACTAGAATAATTGATAATCAAAATATAACATAATAAAACTTAAATTATATATATGTAATAATGAAAATTTTTTAAACATCCCTAGAATTAATCCATGGATGTACTTAGTTCAGAATCACCAACTAGTGTATGGTGCAGATCAATAGTCTATAACAAACCTAGATGCTCTAAAATAGACTCACTGGTGATTCAACCCACCTAGCCTCTCAAAATATCTAGGGAGTACCAATCTGTCTAATCAGGACTAGCAAATAACCATCACTCAACCCTCTAGATGACATCCATGAATCCCATGATAATATTATAAAGCGAAATGGGGAGGTCATAATACATGAAACATAAACCAATAACCCGTATATTTCACTTTACATTCCATGAAAAAACCCCATCACCACCTATACGAAGGCCCTCTCATTAGAAGGTCAACCATAGGGTCCCCATCACACATAGAACCACACAAAGTTCCAATCGAGTCGACATGTCATAAGAGTTTTAAAACCAATTTCCAAATCAACACAAGATATCAACCAATAATTTAACATTTATAATCTCAATTTCATTTCCAAAACAATTTCCAAATCATTTTTCCTAAACCAAGTTGAAACCATGCATCATGCTTAGAAAATTCCAAATGGTCATTTATGTCATATAGTTTCCAAACCATATGTTAAAGTGAAAAATGGGATAAACCTTAGGAAAGACATTTAAAACCACCCTTAAAACCTTTTGAAACCCAATAAAACATTTATAATACATGGGGTCTTAGAATAACCATTTGGAAAATGGGGCGGGAGAAAGAAAAGTGGGAAGAGAGAAATGTGTTTTGAAAACTAGGGTTTAAGGTGATAATCATTATGAATATCCATTATCATTTGTGTTCCTATCCATATGTGCACCCCGTGAACATATGGATATGCCCACATCCAATGTATTATTTATGGTAAACCATAAAAATACTTGAGTACCAATTTAAAGAGTCACCACTTGGAATACTATCAATCACACAACTTTCACATAAACACTAAACCATAAGGACGCATCACAATCATGAGAAAATCTCATTTCACATGGAAACCAAAATTTCTAAAACTCAACCTAGGCCAAAAAAATCTAAAATTCCAAATTTCATTTTTAAAAAGAAGTTGTAATTTAATCAAACACTTTGTATATATATATATATATAGACATAGGATTACTTAATGAAATTCATTGAAGACCCATTTCCATCAAATCGCCAATATGAAAACACTACTACAATTCACACTAACACATAACAAGAATGAGAAACACATTTAGAAACAATAAAGAATTAAAGTAAATGTTTCATAAAGGAAATGGATAGAGATACCTAACTTAATGACATGTGGATGCGATGAAACTCTCGAAGAAGGAAGAAGGAGGAACAAGGATAAATATAAACACCCTAACATCCAGAAATTGACCAAAATTGGCCAAACCTCACCCTAAGGTAAGGCCAAGAGGGAACCAACCTAATATAAACCAAGGAACCAAGGGAGGGAAGAGAAAAAGAGGATAAAATTGGCCCAAACTATGAATAAATCACCTTGGGAGCTTGTTGTAGCATCAACCAAGGAGGAGGGGGGATTTAGGAGACCCATGATTCACCTAGGTCAAATGGGGGAGAAGAATAGAAAATGGGGTTAAAAGGATATAGGGGAAGAGGAAAATAAACTTTTTAAGACACATGGGAAATTCTCACAGTTTTTATGCACAGTTTACCAAATTATGTGCCAACTGTGCACACCCTACTGGAGAAGAGGGACACCCACATGGGTTGGCCACATGGTTTGGGAAATTGTGTGCCAACCCTAAAACTAAGATCTATCAAATCACAAAACCATACATCAAACTTGATGCACAGTCTCATCTAATAGTTTTCAAGTTGTGCGCTTTTTCTAAGACACAAAAATAGGGTTGTACAGTTTCTCCTAGGCCTCACATGGTTTGAACCAAATTGTTCTCAAACCATGCATAAGGCCAAAAAAACCCAAAGTACCCAAAACTTGAAAAACTTTATTGGAAACTTAACCCAAAACACAACCGAAATAAGCAATTCTAAAATAAGAATAAACTAAAATAAAAACTATGGTTGGGCTATGAAAATTGTCCCCATCACAAAAACATTATGCCCCTAGAAAAGCACCCAGCCGAATGAGGAACAAAACTCAAGTTCCAAAATGAACTATACCAAAAAAACATGAGCCTAAGGGTGAACTTTTACACCAAAAGTCACAACCAAACAACACTAAAGGAAAACATAATAAAATAACCATAGAGGAAATAGGAATTTCTCCACACCACAGGAAACTGACTAGAACCAACCAACACCAAGAAAACCTACACAAGCCAACTAAAACAATCATATAAAATTCTAGGAAAACCACAAAACTAACTCCTAACATAGACCAAAAAACACAACCACTAGGAACTCCCATACCAATCCAAAAACTATCGACACAAGAGAGATACCATGGAAGGAACTTGAACTAAACAATGAACCAAAACTCAATTCCTCATTTCCTCATGATATGAAAATCTAAAGGAAAACATAAGAAAATAACCATAGAGGAAATAATAAGTTCTCCACAACACAGGAAACTGACTAGAACTAACCAACACCAAGAAAACCTGCACAAGCCAACTAAAACAATCATATAAAATTCTAGTAAAATCACAAAAAGAACTCATAACATAGACCAAACAACAAAAACACTAGGAACTCCCATACCAATCCAAAAACTATTGACACAAGAGAGATACCATGGAAGGAACTTGAACTAAATAGTGAACCAAAACCCAGTTCATCATTTCCTCATGATATGAAAATCTCTAAAATTATCACAATTGAAAACCAAAATAGATCCACCATAAGTCTAACCACACAAGTATCTCAAGATGAAACACCACCAAAAAACATACAAGGATAAGAAACCAATAACACTTTTACAACAAGGAGTAACTTACAGTAGTAGGAACTATAGAGGTGGTGATACTATAATAGGTATTGTAGTAGCCCTGGTACTGTAGTAGTATTATAGTAGCCTGGTACTATAGTAGTACAGATCATTGAGGGGTCCTTTGGGCCAAAAAATGGGCTTTCAAGCCTTGTATTCAGGCCACTTGGCCTTTGGGATATATAATGGGTCTCCCTCTACCCAGTCAAAAGAGGTATTTTCTTTAATAATAAAATGAGGCTTAGACCCAAACCTTTTAAAAAAATAAAGAAACTTAATATGACCCCACTCCAACGTTGAAGATAAAAACTAGGGAAACACCACTACACTCAATAATTCCTGACTATGTGAAAAGCTTCAATTCGGGACCTATGGATAGTGCCTTGATGTATTGAAGCATATGTTTCCCCATAGTTAGGAGCTGATAACCTCTACCCAAGACTTATTTTTTGGGATTTATACTTGCAGAACTTCCCCAAGTGACCCAGGTGGCCACATCATCAACAATATTTTAGAGGATTATGGAAAAATGGATTCGAATGCCTGAACTAACCACACTAAAAGAACACGAGAAAATAACCTGATGAACAAGAAGCTGGAACTGATAAAGGATTCTCCTAGAGAACAATTTCCTCTAGAATAAACCTCTCTCCGGATGGGGAACCTTCACAAGCACTAAGAGAAATTGGATTGTCGACTGCTATAGATTGCGCTCCAAGAACCAACTCATCTAGGAACACCTCATCCACTTTCTTCTTGAAGATTACTTCATCAAATGATAGAACTAAATACTTAATTTCTATATGAATACACTAGATGAAAATATTATCCTTCAGCAAATATTTAGATTCTGTCTCAAGAGAAAATGAAACCATGTCTTTGAAGTTGTCAACATAGGACTTCACCATCCATTGACCTTGCTGAATACCCAAGAGATCCTCCACTTTTTTCACCTTCACCTCCTCAGGTATGAACCATTAGATGAAAGTGGTCTTAAATACTTCCCAAGACATCCCCACTTGAAGCAGTGGTGGGGTGATTTCCTTTCATTGATCTAAATCTAGACCCTCAAATGAACTCAGAACAGCTTTCACCCTCATGACTTTGGGAGCACCCAACAACATTAAAACATCTTTAAATTTATCAAAATACTCCACAAATTTTGACGAAACTTGATCACCCTGTAAAATAGGAAATGAATGAGAAAAACTTGACTATTCCACCCCATGGGGATTCTAGGTAGGGCCAATAACTAAAAGGAATTTTTGTAAACCGTTTAGACCGTTCTGGGTGGTGTACTCTATATAACAAAAAACCATAAAACCAAATCAACATCCAACTGAAACTCAATCAAGAAGAACATTGCAAGAAAAAAAATCCGGATCATAATCCAAACACCACAAATCAAAACTACAATCCCCTTCCCAAAACCTCCATTTCCATTCAAAATCGACTTTTCAAAATACCCAACTCAGTTTTCTAATTCAATAGAAACACAAAATTCATCTTTTTAAACATAACCAAACCATGAAATCACTTTACTTTCGAAATTTTTTTACCAAAAACCATTTTTCCATTTCAAAATTTACTCACACCAACTAAAACCAAGAAAAAGAACAACTCAAACAAAAACTCCTGTAATAGGGAACTAATTACCATGCATAACCTGACCACATAGTTTAGGAGACCATGCCCCAAGCAAGAACCAACCTCTAGAAGTATCTTGAACCATGCACTAGGGCTCCAGATGGGTCACTACTCCATATAATCCCACCATGAAACATCAGTTCACCTCTATTTTCATTCCCCAAACCACAAACCCAAAGACCAAAAACAAGAATCAAAGCCCAGACTACCCCCAGTAACTCAACACTTAAGATGAGTAATAGTTTGCGATTCTCTTATCGTACCTAACTCCTGGGTCTTAAAAATATTATATTTGAGCTACTTATGCCCTAATAACATAGGGTCTATCTAATACCATTTTTTCATGAACCAAACCAGGCTTTCATCCAACCCGACACCCAACCCGGTCCAAGACAAGGCCCAAGAGGCATTCTTGATCCTCTTGGGCTAGTGACTAGCATCAAGAATCAATGATAATCTAGATGGAAATTATTTTCCCAATAACTAATAGATAAAAATAATCAAATAGATAATGTATCTAAAACTAGAAGAATCCATAAACACTAAATACAAATAAAAAACACAGGATCCAAATACAAAAGTAGCAGATCAAAACCAAACTACAAAATGAAACTAAAACCAAATTAGGAATGAAACGATCTCCATGTGACTTATTTTTCACCACCATACATAATACCAACCTTCTCTAAAGTTAAAATAAAATTAGAAACTTGAAGCTACAAAATATCTTGGTTTTATCGATGCTGAGTGGCACAAGTAGGGTATAAGCATAACAGCTCAGTAGGTATGCACCAAAGAATCTATACATGTCCTTTCCAAAACATTTTAAAAATTATAGTTTTAAATAAATGTGATGATAATAGGATTTTTATATTTTAAATAACCAAAAACAGCTTTCCAAAAAAATCCAATTTCAAAAATAATTCATAACTTTCCTTTCTAAAAAGTTTTCTAAAACCAAATTCCAAAAAAAGAATCTAACCGAGCAATCAAAATAACTATATTGAAAATGAAGGAAATAATACAAGAAGGATATATACTAGGAGATTAGATAATCAAAATGAATCTGAATAAAATCAAACGTACTGATATGTAATCATGGGAATTTCCTAAATATCCCAAGAAGTAATCCCTGGATGTACTCGGTTTGAACTCACCTATCATCATATGGTGCGGCTCTACAGATTATAACCAACCTAGATGCTCTAAAATAGTATCACCAATGTATTAACCCACATGGCCTCTCAAAAAATATATGGGATACCAATTCTTCTAATCAGAAATAGTAAGAAACTGTCACTCGATCCTCTAGATGACATCCAGGAATCCCATGATAATAGTATAAATGAAAATGGGGAGGTCATCACACATGAGGCATAAACTAATAACCCATATATTACACTTATCATGCCATTTACAAACCCTAAAACCACTTATAAAAAGGACCTATCATCGAAAGGTTATCCATAGGGTTCCCATCACACATAGAACCATCCAAAGTACTAACTGGACCAACAAGTCACAAGATTTTTAAGACCACTTTACAAAACACCATAAGATACCAACTAGGACTTTAAAATTTACAATCTCAATTTATTTTCCAAAACCATTTCCAAATCATTTTTCCAAAACCAAGGTGAAACCACACATCATGCCCAGAAAATTCCAAATGGGACTTTATTTCATATAGTTACCAAACCATGCCTCAAAGTGAGAAATGAGCCAATCATTAGGAAACACATATTAAACCACCCTTGAACTCATTTTAAAACCAATAAAACATTTAGAATCCATTGGGTCTTATAAGAAACATTTTGAATATGGGGTGTGATAAAGAAAAGAGGGAAGAGTGAAAGGTGTTATGAAAATCAGGATTTAAGGTGATCATCATTATGAAGATCCATTTTCATTTGTGTTCCTATCCATATGTTCACCCCTTACATATATGTATATTCCCACATAAAGTGTAATATCAATATTAAACCATAAAAATACTCAATAACGAATTTAATAAGTCTCTACTTTCATTACCATAAATAACACAACTCGCACATAAACACTAAACCACAAGGATGCATCACAATCACAATAAAAGATAATTTCACAAGGAAAACCAAATTACCAAAACCCAAACTAGGACAAACATAATCCAAAACACACAATTTAATCCTTAAAAACTAGTTGGCATCTCATCGAGCAATTTATATATATATATATATATATATATATACTTACTTAATGAAATTATTTAAAGATGCATTTTCATCAAATTTACAACATGAAAACACCACTAAAATTCACACTAACACATAAAAATCATTAGAAACACATTTATAAATTATTTAGAAACACTAAAGAATAAAATGAAATGTTATATAATGGAAATGGATAGAGTAACCTACCTCAATGATGTACATATGTGACAAAACTCTTGGATAAGGAAGAAGGAGACACAATGAGAAATCTTCACACCTAAACATCCAAGAAATTGGACAACATTTTCCAACCATCACCCTAGGTTTTTTTTTAAAGGGAACCAAGACAAGAGAAACCAAGGAACCAAGGGGAGGATAATAATAGGACAAAATTATCCAAAAAATATGAATAACTCACCTTGGAAGCTTGGTGAAGCATCAACTGAGTTGGAGGAGCCAATGAGGCGGAGGATTTTAGATCCCCATGGTGTGCCTAGGCCAAATGGGGGAGAAGAATCCCAAATGGGGTTAAAAGGATGATGGGTAAAATGAGTAAAATAAACTTTTTAAGACACCTAGGCAAGCCACATGGTTTGCCAACATGGTTTTCCAAACTTTGTGCCAACTGTGCACACCCTACTGGAGAAGAGGGACACCCACACAGGTTGGCCACACAGTTTGGGAAACCATGTTCCAACCATGAAACTCAAATATATCAAATGGAAGAACCAACCCACATTCTTTCTGCACAGTTTCCTCTAGTTGTATGAAAGCCATGTTCTTTTTCCTAGAAACCAAAAGAGGGATGCACAGTTTCTTCTGGGCCTTGCACATTTTGGATCAAACTGTGATCAAACTGTGCATAGGGCCAAAAACCACCCAGAGACTCAAAAACTTGATAATTTCACCAGGAAATTGACGCAAAGAATAACAAAAAGAACCAGTGCCAAGAGAAGAATAAAATAAAATAAAAACCATTTTCGGGGTGTGACAGTGCCTCCAACAACCAAAACACACAGAGGACTTATAAGTCTCATACCCTTACATTAGACCCCTCTCAAACTATTCTCACCCACAAGAATCAAAACCAACCTGAAAATATATTAGGGAGGTGGTACAAAAACCCATCCCTAAAGACACCTCTCAAGGATCTCATTAAAACCAAAACATAAACACACCACTAAAAAAACAAAAATTCCCACCAGATGTCCAACAATACCACATCATGACACCACTTCACCATCCACCCCACCAGTCACGAACCACCTCCCTTACATATAACCATCCGCACAACTTCCTCAACCTCCAAAAAACCCAAATAAATGATCACCAAAACTATCACACAACATGTTCCTAGGAACACAATTTAAGGAATTTCATCTCCCATTTTAAGATATTACCCTCTTTGGGTGCCATTGACTCACCCACACAGTTTTAATCATGTCAAAGTATAATGTGTATCTATTAGGGATTGGGATTCCCTTATTTGTATGTTTGAATCCTTAATTAAACATCACTTAAAGAAACATTCTCATCTCATAAAACATCCATATTTCCAACATTACATCATCAAGAAAAATAGTACAAGACATAACTCAAAACAACTTGGGGTACTGAGCGTGTATATACATCTCATGCTCCTAAGTTATCCCATCAAGGACACCATGACTCTAAAAAACATGAACAAAAGGAATGGTACTTCCTCATAACATATTCTCATGGAGATCCTGTATCTCCACCAATTTCTCCATGAACATCATATCATCCTCAATATCCAATTTTCCCCAGTCAATGACATGAGAGTCATAATGAAAATATGGACAGAGCTTAGAGACATAGAAGATGTTGTGGATATAGTCCAGTCATGATGGATGTTCCAACCTAAAACTCTGAGGGACACATCCTTTAATCGAAATAATCCTTCTATTGGTCCTACATTTCTTTCATCCTTTCATAAACAATATAATCCTTCTTTTTTGTGAACTTCACCACATAAGGACTGAGAACTAACAATTTTCCAACCCCAGTTCAGTACACCGAAGAATGACACAGCCTTCAGTACAAAGACACAAATGGGGATATTCCAATGGATGAGTGGTGGATTTTTTTGTAAGAAAACTCAACCAATGATAAGTAATTTTTAAAATATCCACTGAAGTCTAAGACACACTCATAAAACATATCCATCAATGTTTGCATAGTTTTGTTTGTCTATCTATCCTTCTAAGGGAGGAAAGTAGTGAAAAGGTTCAACTGAGTTCCAAGAGCATGTTACATTCCACTATATCCCTATGAAATAAAACAATCATCCTAATATAATAAACCTCATCCTCATACCTCCTTAATAAAACATCCACAACACCTAACATCTTGATCGTTAGTTTGTGTACTAATCATGTCAACTGATCTACAATTACCCAGATATCATCACAACCTCCTTAAGATTGGGGTAACCCCATAATTAAATCCATTTATATTTCATCCCATTTCCACTTTGGAATATCCAAAGGATGCAACAAACCATTAGGAACATGGTTCTCAACCTTTACCTATAGGAAAACTAAACACCGTGCCGCAAACACCAGTACCACCCACTTTATCTTGGGCCACAAAAATATAATACTCTAGATAAAGTAAATCTTAGACACTCCTAGGTGTACTAAAAATGTGATGTATAAAATTCATAAAGGACTCACTCAATCATCACTATCAAAAAAATCAACCTCCCCTGAAGCAACATCTGGTTCTAACCATCTCTCTAGAGCATCACCATGGCCAACATGATCATGCATCACCTCTGCCTCTAAGTCTCTCTGCTGAGACTCCTCCACCTACTATATCAGAGAAGACTGCATTTTCATATTAAGTAAGAAACCTCCACCATCAACCACACTTACATACAATTGTAGGGTTTCCAACTCCTCTATTTCTTTCTGAGCATCTCTGGACTCCCGAACGACATCCTTCCATGATTTCTTGCTCAAATCGTTGAACAAAAAATTTCATTTCCCTAAGGTATAGAAGATATCAGAGTCATATTATTAGATAAACTCCATCTACATCCACTTCTATATATTCATGTCATGCTGAGAAAAGATATACCTCAATCTCTTGTGATTTTTGAAGACCACAAAGTGCTCCCCGATGAGGAAATCTTTCCATAGCTTTAGCACAAACAAAACCTATACTAGATCTAGATCTTGGGTGGTAAAGTTATGATAATGGGGATATAACTTCCTAGACCCATAATATATCACCACTTTTTTCTACATCAATACACATCCTAATCCCAGACGAGAAGCGTCGCAAAAAAACTCAAATATCACCCCTTCCTCCAGTAACTAGATCCCATATCATTGTTCAAATTCCCCTTCAGGTAGTCAAATGCTACTTGAAAATGATCTATCTAGAAAAAATCATTATCTTTCTTGGTCATAGTCTTTAATGGGGTTAAAATTCATGGGAAATTAGACACAAACCTTTGATAATATCCCACATGATCTAGGGAGGCAACAAACCTATTCCAAATTCTTGCGTGATTCCTAAGAAACAATTGCCTCAACCCTTGATGGTTCCATGACTATACCTTTCTAAGACACTAAATTTCCAATAAAATGAACCTCTTATGTCCAAAACTTACACTTGGATGACTTTCCATAGATCTAGTGGCAACTAAGAACCTGCAAAACAGCTCTGAGGGGCTCAACATATTCCTCCTATGACTTCAAGTAGATCAAGATATCATTGATGAATATGATAATGAATCCGTCCAGAAACTCACAAAACATGGATTTCATAAGCCCCATGAACACGACTAATGTGTTTTTTAAATTGAACAACATGAATACAAACTCAAAGTTTCCATACCTATACCAGATCTTCAGGATATCCTTATTTTTCAACCTTAAAAGGTGATATCCCAACTATAGATCAATATTAGAAAACAACTAGATCCCCTAAATTGGTTTAAAATATCATTGATCCCTAGAAGGGGGTAATTATTTTTTATTGGCACCTGATTCGACCTCCAATGGTATTTAAAAACCTCAGACTAACATCACCCTTCTTAACAAACAACACTATAGCACCCCATGATGACACATTGGGGTAGATAAAACATTTTTTCATCAGATAATATATCTATATCCTCAAATACTACAACTCATAAGGTGTCATCCAATATGGATTCATTGATTTTAGAGAAGCATTGGGCTGAAAGTCTATCCTAAACTCCACATCACATCAATGGGGTATCATCATAACCCCTTGGGAAAAACATCCAAAAACTCCTTTAAAAACCCAAGAACCTCTACCATCCTAGTGTACACAAATTTCATAGATAACTTTGAAATTAAATAAAGGAGTTTATCCATATGTATATTACCCAACCGAAAACTCCACTCACCAAAAAACCACACTCTGACCATCCAAATATAAAAACATGACTCTCCTCTAGAGGCAGTCGATAATAGTATGAATAGAATACAACCATTTGATGTCTATAATGACATTATATGACTACATTTGTACCAAGAGAAGATCCCCACATGACTGATATGTCCCCTTTATTATTCTACACCCAACACAAATCAAACAAGTTGGTTTGGCCTCTAACCGGTATAGTCAACACCAAGGAATGAGAAGCCTCTCTACATCTTGTCCTAGAGTACATACTAGAGTAGGTGTAATAAAGGGGTTTTAATCTTTCGAATCAAACAAAGCACAAACAAGGGTATATGATAAATAGATCCTACCTCTAGTGATCTCCAGCCCCTATAGCATTGTTGCCTCCAATGTGTTCAATTGACCATGCTTAGATCCTATACATCTATACGGATGACCACCTCCATAGAAACACTTGTTCTAAGGTCCCTGAACATGACGATCATCCTAATTTCATCCTCTACCTACTCCATACCCTCTTGGGGAGGCATAAGCATGCTTCCCCTCCTACTAAAACGACCTCACTAGAAGCTTATACTAAGGTCAGTGTTGAACCTAACCACATTTATCATATTAATCTTGAAGAACCATTAGGAACTGATCCTGATGATGGACATGAACCCCATATAAAAAAAATTGGCCCTAATCCCCTATGAAAATAAAAAAAAATCACTGTCCCCAGAAGACCATAAGGGAATCTGATGAGGTTGAATCCCTACTTGTCAAAAACTTGAAGGCCTTGGTGCCTTAGACCTACCACTGACAACTTATCTCCTTAGGGAACACTACTGGTTCCCATCTCATAGTTGTAATTTCATCTGCCCAATTACCCCTCCCTTATTATAAACCTCTAGACACCTTGGAAATGTAAAGGGAATAACTATGTACTCGATAAAAGGATAAAGTTCCTCCTCGAGACATCTCACACAGGACTCCTCATATGGAAAACGATCTAGAGAAAAAGACAGGAATCCTTAAACTTGATATCCATATCCCTCATGGATATATTCCCCTACTAAATAGAGAGAAACTACTAACTCTTAACTGCTTTCATAGTCGATGAAAAGAACTCTTCCTGAAACACTTTATAAAATTCAACCCACAACACATCTTCCTCCTTCCACACACCGAGATACATCATCCACCACTGATGTATATCTCCCCGTATATGGATGACTACCAATAGAAATCAGTACTCCACTGAGGCCCAAATAAAACTGAAAGGAATCTCAAGCTCTCCAAAATATCTATCTAACTTGATATTGACAACACTACCCACATAATTACTCAAATATTGTTGTTGAAAAGCATGCAATGTTCTCTTCCACTGATCACCCTCCTCAATTGGATCAATTCTATAGTGATCAATTGAGTCAGACTTCAAAACATTCACTATCTAAACCCCACATGGAATATGTATGAAACCTATAACTAAAAATAAAACAAGTATTTTACTAATCTTGAGTATTATGGTATTCTATTAATATTTATTTTTTTATTTTTAATTATTTTTAAATCCCCCGAAACGACCCAATTAAAACAAGAACACAAGTCAATCATGAAGCATTTACCTCCCATAAGTCTATACCCTAAAATAGGTGGTCATTTGGTAGTCTCATAATCCTTGTGTCAGATCACGGGGGGCCTAAAATACCATGACATAGCTGGTATTCCATGTCTCATGTCACACACCAAGATCAACTGACATCAATTCCTCACTAACCCATGCAATCATAATTGTTCCTAACTCTAAACCTGACCATATCTCTCAACCATATCCTATGATACCACTATATCATGGTCACCTCCCTCCAAAGGTACCCCTTCTATGTTGATAATAAAGGAAGAGATAAAATGACCCCCTAGTCCTGCCTCCAGTAGGCCCTGGGTTGATGACTAGCACCAAGGGTATAAAAATATCACAAATGAGAGGCATTACCATCTATAATATATACAAGATTAGGAGATGGGATATCATTAATAAATCAACTCCATGAAATAATATAAAATAAAATAACCAAATACCATCCCATAATTAAGGAATAATGTAAACAGATACAAGAATATCCTATGTAAATACCCAAAACCAAAGATAAATCAATAAAAAAAATTGTACAAAAGGTTTGAGCTTGTAATGATCAAAATGGTCCATGTAGTTATAATAGAAACATAAAAATAGTTTTATTTATGTGGGGTGTGCATACAAATATACTTAGTAAGAACCCCCAAGTCTTTCATGAACATGAGAAAGAAGCATACTATTATACTAGTGAGAAAACATTAGAACCAACAACACATAAACTGTAACACCCCAGGTAAATAAAGAATATGAAATTTTTATATTTATCCATATTTGTGAATAAAATGTTAATATTAATTTAAAGGGAACGTTATGCTCGATGGCGTACCCAATACGCAAAAATGAGTTTCTTGGAAATCTTACGTTGCACTCTAATAATAAAAATAATATTATTTTAAATGGTAGTTAACGCCTAACTGTTGTAATGGCGGGAATGAACAGAACTAACAAAAAAGTGATTATATATGCTTGTCAAATATTTTTACATTTATTAAATAAATTTTAGATTCTTAAAATTCGAATAAATCCAATTTTAAGTGTAAATATTCTAATATTATTTAAAAGGTCGATTAACAGCCTTTTGATGGCGAACCCTTTTTAAACCCACTTTTTGAAAATTTTATATGTTATGTTGGACCAAATAAAATCCTTCTTTAGAATTGGTACATCAAATTTTACTTTGTGTATGATTTTGGTATTTTTCCGATAAAGTTCATTTTTTTAATGAATAGTGAAAAATGTTGTATTTTAATTCAAAACCTCTTTTTAATCTAATTTATTTATATGACTAGATTATCTTTTAAATTGGTTTTAATGTGAAATTAGATTATATTTTTACAATTTAATCCAATGGGGGTCATTGGAATTAATTTCACTTTGAAATTGGACTTAAACTAGTGTCAATCTTTTGATATATATTGTTTCATAAAAACACGCTATTTGTTCTGACAACGGGAATTAATTATTAAATTAATTAATGCAACTTATATGTTTTTAATTTTTTAAAATATTCATCATTTTTGAATTCCTAATATCAAATACATCTTAGGGTGAATTTTTGGTATTTTTTGAAAAAACTTCAATTTTTGATGAATAGTGAAACCACTAAGTGGTAGTTAAAAAACAGATTTTTGGTTTAAATGAAATTTTACCACCTCTGTGATTTGAATTTCAAAAATCCAACATACATGTTTGTCATTATGATGTAAAATTTTGTTCAATGGGATGAAAATATTTTTTAGTGAATAGTAACTTTTAAGATTTATTAATCGCGATTAAAGATAATTAGTGTAATTTAAGGTAAAGATAATGTTATAATAATATGAAATGATCATGACACATGTACTACCATTATTGGATGAGTAATGGCCGACCAAGACAATCCATGGGTCAACTTGGGGACCCCATGGAGACACTTGGGTAAAAAAATGACATTAATAACTTTTTATTTAAAGTTAAAATAAAAATGTCACAAACATGTATTGTTTTACTAAAACAATTTTTAAATGGGGTTATACAAGTAATATTTTTGACTATAAATATTCATTATAAATATAAAAATATTTCCTACATCATGATATTTTTTTATAATTTTTAGACATTAAATAAATTAAATTATTTATGACACCATGATGATGCAGTGATTACCTCATTATTTAACGATTTAAATAAAATGAAAAGATAATGTAAAATATAAGACCTAAATTTGTCAAAAACCTATTGGATGGGTGGATTTAGAACTATTGTCACCTTATCCTCGAAATATATAATTTTGGGACCTTGAAAAACCAAAACTCATTATATAATAAAGTAACATTTTATAACTTTCCAAGAGTGCCCCTCCTCCCTCTTATAAAATGCCCCCACCTCTACCTCCTTACCCACACCTATAAATCCATTAGATCATCCAATATCTACTCATTGTATCTCTCCACATCCCTCTCCTCGTTCTAGAAGTCTTCCCTTAGGCAGAAAGCTCTTCAAGAAACCCTTTTTCTTCAAACCAAGGGGAGTTACCCGATTTAAAGGTAATGTCTTCTCTTATATCCTTTTGTTTTATTTTGCTTCTCCAACCCCTTAAAATCTTTTTATTCCTTTATTTTTTAACAACACTAGTATCTTCAATATACTAGTATTTTTTTTTCTGAGAATTATTTTATTTACACTTACACACACCTTCGTCTAATGGTTAAAGAACATATTGTTTCTGTGGATGGTGAATTACTGCCTCACGAAACGATGATTCTTCTATCTTCTTTTACCACCTCTCATGGTGGACATTATGATGGAACTATTTTTATATGATATATATATTATATTTATTTCCTCTCTATACTTCTGTATTTTATATTTAAAACATACCTTTATTCTTTTCATGTTGTGAAAATGCGATAATTTCATACGAGGAAGTGTGGACTACCGCCCCCTCAAGTGATGTGACTCGTTCATGCAATACATGGAATTTATAAAGAATGAAATTAATGAACATAAGTGACCTATATAAAATATATATTATACTGGAATTATAATATATATATATATATCTCATTTATTTTTAATTCCATTAATATGACAAAGAAATGAAAGTAGCGTTCATGCATACGTACGGTCTACCGTCTCCATAAACGGTGCATTTCATTTATTTTTATCTCCAAATGTTATGGAATAGTATAAAATGAATATTTACTGGATATATATGATTTTTAAATCATTAATAGTATTATGGAGATGATTTACTTATAACTACATGGACAATCATTTTCAAACAAGTTCATTTTTGACTCACGTACCAAACATCAACAAAAACGTCTGATATGAACTCACATTATTAACCAATTATTATAACATTATAATATGTGATATTAACTGAATAATAATATTTAAATTATTACCTTAATCAATTATAAATTTACCAAAGTTTAGTATTCAGGAATATAAAGAAACGAACAAGACAAGTCGGACTTGAGGTGAGGGATCCCACCTCTCTCTTTCTTTTTAAGTACTCTCTTTTATGTCATTTATTTTAAGCTCATATTTCTTATGTTTGGGGATGTTCTTTTATATTCATAATTATATAAAATTTATTTTCATATTATTAGAGACCCTATTTGATCTCATAAATCCATTTTTGGAAGTTTTAAGTGGTGTCGTTAGGCTGCTGAGTTTCCGTCAGAGATTTTTCATCTCACTTTTATTCCCATGAGATTTATGCAACATTTACCACCATTTCCTTTGAGTGGTTTATTTACTTCCCATTATTCTACTATTTGTGTAATATAATTTCATTTGTGAGTATTTACATCAATATTGTATTTCCCTTCTTTCATGGGGTGTACGTTTCAAAAGATACCCAAGTCGGTAAGGGAACATTTCACCCTCCTCTTTTTAAAAGACTTATTTTTGTTAGGTCTTTTAATTTACACATTATTATGTTAGGATATGTTCTTATATATCCTTATTTCTGTAAATTATATATCCAAGTTATGAGATACCCTTTTTATCTCTCATCGTCTCATTTTCTGAATTTTAAAATAACGTCGTTAGGCTGTCGAATTTCTGTAAGGGAACTTCTTAACCCAATTTCAATTCTTTGGGTTAAACCTCTACATCTTGATTATGTCGTACTATGAATATGTATGGATGACCTCTTATTGTTTTACACTTAATATCCTCTTATATTTGGTGTATTTATATTTGTCACACATAATTATGTAATTTATTTATCCTTAATCTAAGGATACCGACTTGGTAAGGATCTTCGTCTCAATCTCCTTTCATTGAGGCATATTTTTGTTCTAATAGAAGACATTATTTTATACACTGTATAAACACCTTTTAATTTTCATTTGATTCAATGGGAATCTTTTTCTATGAATCATTTTACTAAACGACAAAAAGGAATGTTTCTTTTAACGTACGCGGTGACAACGACCTTTTCTGCCGCAGTGAGTACTATTTGACCTTTGGCTTCCTTAACAAGCCGTAATGTTTTTAAAAGAAAATAAATACCATATAATCTTTTATGTATTTTGGTATTGAAAATTGTTTTGATAATGTATTTTTTATGTCAATATATTTAAGTGATATATTTTTATTGAAATTTGGAAATGTTTTCTTTCCTTTATAATTGTTTTATGTGTTATTATTTTATAATGGTACTTGGACATTTGACAGGTGGTTACATGATAAACCATATGATGGGTGGTTCCGTGAATACTAGGATGTGTGGTTACATTATAACCTTCAATTCATTGGGTATGGAATTCGTCTGTATGGCTATTCCATTTAGTGATATGTGTGGAAGTTGACCGTATGGTTCTTCCATTTAAGTATGTTTATGTCCCAAGTTACCTTTATATGTTAAGTGTTATTTATATGGGTTTTGTGGTAATATTTTGGTTACAAAAGGGTAAGTAATGATCTTTTATTCATTGAAGAGTATTTACTACTTTGTAAAGGTGAAAATTATTACTTTGATAAAGTATTCATGGTTTACTTGTTGTTCTGAAAAACTAACAGTTTTCCTTTTTTGTGTATCCTTTACTGGGCTTTTTATCCTCATCCCAAGTTTTTTGAAATGTTTTCCACAAGACTTAAAGATTAATAGGGTAAAGGATGGGATCAAGGAAAGACATTCTATCTAAAACATGGCACTAGACATGTTTCTTTTTAAGAGTTTTTATTTTATGGAAGATTAGTAGAAGTGTCTACTTTGTAATCTTTTGAGATGTAATAGTTATTTCCTAATTCTCTAAAACTCTAAACCTGAAAAGATCCTCTATGTGAATTATTCATTTAATTCTTGATTATGTAATGTTATAATTTTGGGTCCTTATAGTTTTTATCAGAGGTCGGTTTAGATAACTTTAGAGGTTAGGGTATTCTGTAAGCATAAGTGATATTACCATAATGGCTAGGATTTCAGAAAGAGTCATAGTTTTTAGATAAAGTGAATGAGTAAGTATATCTTAGTTTTTATCTTCCTCATTAGTACATGATGATTTTGTTGATATACTCACACTGACATTTTTGGTTTTAATAAGTGGATGGATCTAGCAGGCACCAAAGTGACAATGGGTTTGAAGGAAACTATGGTGGTTCTCTGATTAAGAGACTAGATGAAATGGGGGATTCAATGAGAAATTTGGTGGTTATTCTAAACCAAATATCAGGAGTCATGATCAACCACTTGAACCTTGGTGAGTTCTCTAATGCATCATGTACGAGAGAACCAACTCGATGTGGAAGTTCAGGTAATAATCATAAAGGTAACCATTAGGGTTTATATGATTCTTAATTTTGAGGTAATTATGGGTTACTATATGTTATGATAGAATATGAACAACATGAGATAAACTTGAGGTTAAATTATGTTATGGTTATCTTTGAATATTTTATCTCTTTTTGGGGAATGTTATAAGAATTATGTAGTTTTGGAAAAAGGACAACACGTAGACCGTGTGACAACCTATCGCGTCGGATGAAGCTGCGGGAATCAAACTCACAACCAAAGTGCAACTGGTATTTATCACCTACCACTGAACTACGTGAAGTCCCTAGTTAGTTTGACTAATTCTTTTTAGTTAGATGATCTTATGAATCTAGAATAAGTTGATTTTGGGTTATCTATGTAAATTATTAACCTTTCATGGAGGATATGTGATTAGGTTAATTACTTTTCAGTATGAGACTTTAAGAGTAACTAATGATTAGAGATAAATGTTAAGGTTTATCTTGGAAGAATATGTGATTAAATCCTTCAGAGATTTGGGTTTCAATCTTAGTTTTGATTACTTTGAAGAATTTTATGGATAGATGTTTATTGAATGGTCTTTGTTGAACTTTGGGTATTGTTTGAAAAATTTTGGAGATTAAGAATAGTTTTTTTATAAAGGATTATCCTTTTTGGGTATTATCTGATCTTGTACTAAACTTTTTGGTTTTGGTTTTGGTTAAGGTATAAAGACATGGGAAATATATAGTTCTCTTTTTTAGATTAGGTGATTCTTAAGAAGTTTATTATAGTACTCTTAATGTGAACAAGTCTTCCTAAATACTCGTCTTTTGGAGAAAATATGAGTTTGTGTAAGAAATATAGTAAAAGTTGAAAGTCAACATGACAAGTAAGTATGTTTCCTTATGATTTAGATAAGCTCATAAATAAATTCCTCAATGAAAATTAACTTAAAACAAAAAATTTGTCTGTTTACTTTTCCTACTGGGGAATCAAATACCATTTAACCCATCACCAGTTTGTAATTTTTTGGTGGTTAACTTTCTCCTAAACATGTTTTCTGTCACTCTCCCTCAGAACATGACCCTTTGTTTTCTATTCCATGTCCATGTTTTCTTACATGGAATCCTAGTATGGGTTAACTCGGGTGACCTTTGTACTTCCCTTTCTTTCTTTTAAAGTGATAGTTTAATTTACTCATTTTCTGATGTGGGGCTTTCAATGAAGTTTCCAAGCCCAATTTTAAAATTGCGATGATGCAATTCCCAAAAGGGGGTAAGGATGTAACACCCCAGGTAAATAAAGAATATTACATTTTTATATTTATCCATATTTTTGAATAAAATGTTAATATTAATTTAAATTGAAGGCTATGCTCAATGGCGTACCCAATACGCAACAACAAGTTTCTTGGAAATCTTACATTGCACTCTAATAATAAAATAATATTATTTTAAATGGTAGTTAACGCCTAGCCATTGTAATGGAGGGAATGAACAGAACTAACTACAAAGTGATTATAAATTCTTGTCAAATATTTTTACATTTATTCAATAAATGTTAGATGCTTAAAATGCGAATGAATCCAATTTTAAGCGTTAATATTCTAATATTCTATAAAAGGTCGATTAACCACCTTTTGATGGCGAACCCTTTTTAAACCCACTTTTTGACAATTTTATATGTTATATTGGACCAAATAAAATCCTTCTTTAGAATTGGGACATCAAATTTTACTTTGTGTATGATTTTGGTATTTTTCCGATAAAGTTCATTTTTTTAATGAATAGTGAAAATTGTTGTATTTTAATTCAAAACCTCTTTTTAATATAATTTATTTATATGATTAGATTATCTTTTCAATTGGTTTTAATGTGCAATTAGATTATATTTTTACCATTTAATCCAATGGTGGTCATTGGAATTAATTTCACTATGAAATTGGACTTAAACTAGTGTCAATCTTTTGATATATATTGCTTCATAAAAACACACAATTTGTTCTGACAATGAGAATTAATTATTAAATTAATTAATGAAACTTATGTGTTTTTAATTTTTTTAAAATAGACATCATTTTTGAATTCTGAATATCAAATATATCTTAGGGTGAATTTTTGGTATTTTTCTGAAAAACTTCAATTTTTGATGAATAGTGAAACCACTAAGTGGTAGTTAAAAAATTGATTTTTGGTTTAAATGAAATTTTACCACCTTTGTGATTTGAATTTAAAACATATGACATACATGGTTGTAATTATTATGTAAAATGTGGTTCAATGGGATGAAAAAACTTTTTGGTGAATAGTAACTTTTAAGTTTTATTAATCGCGATTAAAGGTAATTAGTGTAATTTAAGGTAAAGATAATGTTATAATAATATTAAATGACCATTACACATGTCCTAACCTTATTGGATGAGTCATGGCCGACCACGAAAAACCATGGGTCAACTTGGGGACCCCATGGAGCCACTTGGGTAAGAAAATGACCTTAATAACTTTTTATTTAAAGTTAAAATAAAAATATCACAAACATGTATTGTTTTACTAAAACAATTTTTACATAGGGTTATACAAGTCATATTTTTGACTATAAATATTCATTAGAAATATAAAAATACTTCCTACATCATAATATTTTTTTATAATTTTTAGACATTAAATAAATTAAATTATTTATGACACTATGATGATGCAGCGATTACCTCATTATTTAACGATTTAAATAAAATGAAACGATAATGTAAAATATAAGACCTACACTTGTCAAAAACCTATTGTATGTGTGGCTTTAGAACTCTTGTCACCTTATCCTTGAAATATATAATTGTGGGACCTTGAAAAACCGAAACTCATTATATAATAAAGGAACATTTTATAACTTTCCAAGAGTGCCCCTCCTCCCTCTTATAAAAGGCCCCCACCTCTACCTCCTTAACCACACCTCTCAAGCCATTAGATCGGCCAAGATCTGCTCATTTTATCTCTCCACATCCCTCTAATCATCCTAGAAGCCTTCCCTTAGGTATAAATCTCTTCAAGCAACCCTTTTTCTTCAAACCAAGGGGAGTTACCCGATTTAAAGGTAATGTCTTCTCTTATATCCTTTTGTTTTATTTTGCTTATCCAACCCCTTAAACTCTTTTTATTCATTTATTTTGTAAACAAAACAGTATATTCAATATACTAGGATTTTTTTCTGAGAATTATTTGATTTAAACTTACACACACCTCCGTCTAATGGTTAAAGAACATACTGTTTCTGTGGATGGCAAATTACTGCCTCACGAAATGATGATTGTTCTATCTTCTTTTACCACCTCTCATGGTGTCCATTATGATGGAAATATTTTTATATGATATATATATTATATTTATGTCCTCTCTATGCTTATTTATTTGATATTTAAAACAAACCTTTATTCTTTGCATGTTGTGCAAATGCGATAATTTCATACGAGGAAGTGTGGACTACCACCCCCTCAAGTGATGTGACTCATTCATGCAATACATGGAATGTATAAAGAATGAAATTAATAAAAATATGTGACCTATATAACATATATATTATACTTTAATTATAATATATATATCTATCATTTATTTTTAATTCCATTAATATGACAAAGAAATGATAGTAGCGTTCATGCGTGCGTACGGCCTACCGTCTCCATGAACGGTGAATTTCATTTATTTTTATCTAAAAATATTATGGAATAGTATAAAATGAATATTTACTGGATATATATGATATTTAAATCATTAATAATATTCTGAAGATGATTTAATTATAACTACAGGGACAATCATTTTCAAACAAGTTCATTTTTGACTCATATACCAAACATCGAAAAAAACATCTGATATGAACTCACATTATTAACCAATTATTATAACATTATAATATGTGATATGAACTGAATAATAATATTTAAAGTAGGTCCTTAAGAAATTATAAATTGACCAAAGTTTATTATTCAGGAATATAAAGAAACAAACAATACAATTCGGACTTGAGGTAAGGGATCCTACCTCTCTCTTTCTTTTTAAGTACTCTCTTTTATGTCATTTCTTTTAAGCTCATATTTCTTATGTTTGGGGATGTTCTTTTATATTCCTAATTATGTAAATTTTATTTTCATATTATGATATACCCTATTTTATCTCATAAATCCATTTTTGGAAGTTTTAAGTGGCGTCGTTAGGCTACTGAGTTTTCATAAGAGATTTTTCATCTCACTTTTATTCCCGTGAGATTTATGCAACATTTGACACCATTTCCTTTGAGTGGTTTATGTACTTCCCATTATTCTAATATTTGTGTAATATAATTTCATTTATGAGTATTTACATCAATGTTTTATTGTCCTTCTTTCATGGGGTGTACGTTTCGAAAGATACCCAAGTCGGTAAGGGAACCTTTCACCCTCCTCTTTTTAAAAGACTTATTTTTGTTAAGTCTTTTAATTTACATCTTCTTATGTTGGTATATGTTCTTATATATCCTTATTTCTGTAAATGATATGTCCAAGTGATGAGATACCCTTTTTATCTCTCATCGTCTCATTTTCTGAATTTTAAAATGACGTCGTTAGGCTGTCGAATTTCTGTAACGGAACTTCTTAACCCAATTTCAATTCTTTGGGTTAAACCTCTATATCTAGATTATGTAGTACTATGAATATGTGTGGATGACCTCTGATTGTTTTACACTTAATATCCTCTTATATTTTGTGTATTTATATTTTTCACACATAATTATGTAATTTATTTATCCTTAATCTAAGGATACCGACTTTGTATGGGTCTTCGTCTCAATCTCCTTTCATTGAGGAATATTTTTTTTCTAATACAAGATATTCTTTTATACGCTGTATAAACACCTTTTAATTTTCATTTCATTAAATGGGAATCTTTTTCTATGAATCGTTTTACTAAACGACAAAAAGGAATGTTTCTTTTAACGTATGCGGTGACAAAGACCTTTTCTGTCGTCATGAGTACTATTTAACTTTTGGATTCCTTAACAAGACGTAATGTTTTTAAAAGAAAATAAATACCATATACTCTTTTATGTATTTTGGTATTGAAAAGTGTTTTGATAATGTATTTGTTATGTTAATATATTTAAGTGATATATTTTTATTGAAATGTGGAAATGTTTTATTTCCTTTATAATTGTTTTATGTGTTATTATTTTATAATGGTACTTGGACATTTGAAGGGCGGTTACGTGATAAACCATATGACGGGTGGTTCCGTGAATACTAGGATGGGTGGTTACGTTATAACCTCAAATTCAATGGGTATGGAAGTCAGCCATATGGCTATTTTATTTAGTGATATGTGTGGAAGTCGACCGTATGGTTCTTCTATTAAATATGTTTATGTACCAAGTTACCTTTATATGTTATGTGTTCTTTATATGGGTCTTATAGTAATCTTTTTGTTACAAAATGGTAAGTAATGATCTTTTATTCAGTGAAGAGTATTTACTACTTCGTAAAGGTGAAAAGTATTACTTTGATAAAGTATTCATGGTTTACTTGTTGTTCTGAAAAACTAACAGTTTTACTTTTTTGTGTATCCTTTACTGGGCTTTTTATGCTCATCCCAAGTTTTTTGAAATGTTTTCCATAGGACTTAAAGATGAATAGGGTCAAGGATGGGATCAAGGAAGTACATGCTATCTAAAACATGTCACTAGACATGTTTATTTTTAAGATTTTTTATTTTATTGAAGCTTAGTAGAAGTGTCTACTTTGTAATCTTTTGAGATGTAATAGTTATGTCCAAATTCTCTAAAACTCTAAACATGAAAATATCCTCTATGTGAATTATTCATTTAATTCATGATTATGTAATGTTATAAGGCTGGGTACTTATATAAACTTGTCAAATTATCAATTCCAACCTCACTAGGGCTCGCTCACCAACTAACGAATCCAAGTAAAATAACATAATATGAAGAACATTGATGAAAGGCACCATGAGCCACTTTACGACTAATTTTACACTCTCACACCCCAACATCGTACATCCTAGCACTCCCACCTCTTATGTATGACCTCACATCACATATCATATGAATGCACATGGTCTATCACATCACATCACATCTCACCCAAAGATTCATGGGTCATCACATCACATCACATCTCACTGAAGAAACCTAAGGCATACACATCACATCACGTCACTTAACCATGGTAGTAGGGAATCATGAACATGAAGGACATAAACCTTGTTCCCTCATCCTACCATGTACGACCCCACCATAATCCATCTCACCATATCTCATCTCAGTACATCTCTCCCAAAGACACATGGGCCATCACATCATATCACATCACATCTAGATAGTTCAATTTTGAATTTTAGCCATCACAACTCATGTATATCAATTTCACCTAGAAGGGGGAGTAGATAATAGAGGGTATCCCGTCATCCATCCTTACCACTGAGATGTTGGGAAAAACACCCACAAAATATTTAGTTGATGGAACAAGGTGCTCAACATGGGTGGGGTGTATATAGAAATCACAAGGAAATACAATGTATATAATATCATAGAACACAATCCCAACATATAGGTTCACAAAAAGTCACTAACCAACTCATAAAATTACCACCAATCCTCACCACACTACCACTTTCACTGCCACCACTAAATGTATGACACTATTCAATAAGGTATAAGCCACAATCCACATTTCAACTTCTTTCTAAATTTTATCCAATTTCCAAATTTTACATTACTAACCAATTTAAATTAATAAAATAAATTCATTCCATTATTCCCATCCCATTAATTTCATTATTTAAACCCATTACTTCACATTTAACATTATCCATTTAAACCACACATCCCACTTTAATTCATTCATTACCCAATTTTGTCCCATTAACCAAACCAACCAATGACATTTCAATTTCATCATTATCATTTAATTTAAATACTTATCATGAATCTAACACAACATAAAACCACAAAACAAACAACCCATCATCATCATCAATCCAATTGGCTCTACTTCACCACTATTTCACAGCCACATCCACATCCTCCTCACCACATCCACATCACAACCATTCCTGTCTTGTCCACCACATAACACAACCACAACTCATCAAATAACCACCCCACAGTAAAACTACACATCATTGAACCACAGCACGAAAACACCAAAAAACATCATCCCCACACACCACAACCACACTTCACACAATCACATACCACAAAAATTTTCACATCATCACATAACATTTTCCAGATTTATCAAGGAGTTGTTCATTACTTACACTTCTTTATTTTATAGGAATTATCATACAAGCCATATATCCAGGTGCATCCAATTTAATTAGATAAGTGTAAGTGATTAACCATTTATTTAAGGTGGTGTCGCAACGATCACAGATCAAGCAAATCACAACACATATCAATTCATTAAAAACAAATGCTTCTAATAGCCATGATTTTCAGTGGTATAAAAATTATAGATAATCTCAATATCACAATATCAAAAAGCTATAAAAACTTGTGAATCATTCCCTTCCCATTAAATTTAAATTAACCATTTCATTATATTTATTAGTCCATTTTGAACCATATTTTAATATATAAAAAGGATTAAAATCCCTCATGTGTGATACAAAAAGTGAGAAATTATGGATACCCTACCTCAAATAGAGATTTCTAATTCAATTTGCAAGTTTAAAGAAAGAGGAAGGTCAAAATCAATTTCCAAAATGAAGAAAAACACCTTACCATCCTTACCATCCAATAAAACAACTACCACATCATTCTCATACCCAAAAAACATGAAAAACAATGGTTTCCTGACAACAACCCCTCTAAGATAATAAAACAGGGAGAAATGGGAAGAAAACAAGGAGGGGGCTTACCAAAAACTACTATATATTGATCCTCAATGGTTGGGGTTGAAATCCACTAATTTAGGGATAACATTAATCCTTATAATGCACTTAGGTCACCTAATAAACAAGATAAACACTAGAAATGTAATCAGGTATGAGGGACTCTAAGAATTTATACCCAGTCTAAAAAACATTGAACCACGATGCTACCAATAGTCTATGCTACAGCCTGTCTAAAATTTGAAGGGACTATAGTTCAGGACCCCTCACCACATCGCAACCCTACTATTCAAACCAACCTTTGAGATCTAAAACTATATCCATGACACATATCCTATAAAATGTGAGAAATACTATGGTGCATCCAAAGGCACTACACTGCAGACCCCCCGTTAACTAGAAAGGGTTATGTCACAGCCCTTGATCTATGATACAGTAGTGCCTAAAAAAGAATAACTGCTGAAAAACAACACTCAAGACTCCATGTCATAGTTGTGGAATCCACATCGTAGTTGTCACCAGCTAAGAGTGGTTATTCCGCAACCAAGGATCCACAACACAACTACCCCCAAAATGGAAGTTGCTCCAAACTCTTCCCTAAGCTCCCCCTGTGCCACATCCATAAGTCTATGTCACAGTGGACAACTTTATATTACAACCCCTTGATCCACACCACATCCTTTCCAAAAATGGGAGTGGCACTCCCCCTTCCTCCTAAACACTTCCAAAATACCCTAGAACCTCCTCAATGTGCCTCTAAAACCCAAAACACACAAAGGAAAGGGCTTCCAAGGTATGGGTCGTTACATATATCATACTCACACACACAAATATATATTTTATAAATGAATTTAAAAATAATTATATAAATATATGAATAAAAAATATGTATATAAATATATATAAATAAATATAAATATCATAAAATATATAATAAAATAAGTTTTGGGTAGTTGTAAAGGGGTTCAAATGGCATAAGGGATGTCTTAGGATCAGTCCAGACACTCGTGCGGGTGAATAGGTAGATGGTAGTGGAAAAGAATTTACAAAGGGGTGTTATGAGTTATGAAAAAAGTGGATGTTTGAGAGTGGGATTAGGGGTTCATGGGGGGTTGAGGAGGGCAAGATGTTTGAAAAAAAAATATTTTTTCATATTTTATCAATGTTGAAAAAATCCTCATAAAATTCACATTTATCATCACTAAAACAAAAGTGGTGATAAAAGGAAACCTTTATTGAAACTTTTGTTTTAGTGATGATAAAAGTGGATTTTATTAGTGATTTTTTTAATACTGATAAATATTGCATCTTTTAAAAGTGCTTAGCATGTCAGTGCTTTTTTAATGCTGAAAAAAATCTATTTCTAGTGCTTTTAAGAGCATGATCTATAGTAGTGAACTTTATTGATATATTTCAAACACATTAAAAGGAGATCAAGATTGATGTAGAGTCTATTTTGTGTAAGGTATTCTAGATTTATATTGTTTTTAATTTCTTTATTTATTACAGGTTTCGTATTATCTTGCATGGAGACCTTTATATTTAGGGTTTTAACTCATTTCTACATGTTTTAATAATTTTTATTAGACTCTTACAAAACCTTTAAGTGGTATTAGAGTGAACCATTAATTAGATTTATGAAATAATGCATTAAAATTAAGAAGAAACATAAAAATAGAGCATTTCTTATTAGGTTTTTTGAAAATATTGAAATTGTTATACCTTTACATAGTGGGGCTACGTAAAGGTAATGAAGGCCTTAACCTTACATAGCTGAGATGTATATGGGTAACTAAGTAATTATTCTTACATAGTGTGGTCTACATAATGGTAATTAAGTCATTATCCTTACACATAGTGGTCTGTATAATGGTAATCAGGTCATTTACCCTAATGTGATGTAATCTGCTAAGGGTCATCAAAGTTTTACCCTTATACAGAATTGTTCTTTGTAAGGGTTATCTCAACACACCCTTATGCAAGACAAATTACATAAGGGGAATTTTCTTATACCATTATGCGAGCCAACCATATAAAGGTTGAACCCTTACGTGGCTAGGTTTCTCAGAGTTATGTAAAAGTAAGATGGTATTACCTTTATGTAGTGGTTCTAGAATATCTTCTAATGGTATACTGATACCTACCCATATGATAAGTTTCCATATAGAGGCAATATCCTCAACACCCTTACACAACAAAATTTATTTGAGCTATGTAAAGGTAAGTAGTGACTTCCCTTTACGTGAGAAATTCTAGTTATCGTTATGTAATGGTATTACCCTTCTACAAATAGTCTACATAAATTTTGAGTATGGTTACACTTATATAGAGTTTTTCACAATGGTAAAGGGAGGATACCCTTACATATGAATGGATCCCTACATAATGGTAAACAAAGAAATTATTGAAAATTGTTTTTAACATATAGAATAATTTTAATGTTTTATAAAATGTTTATAAATCATTATAAAATGTATTTTTGTATATTTTAATTTTTAAAATGTTTATATATTAATTAATTATAATTTTTTATAATTAATTAAATTCTTATGAAACATTTTATCTCCAAATATTAAATGTTAATATTTAAAATACCTTTTAACAAATTATATGAAAATTAATATGATATATAAATAAAAAAATTTATTTAGAAATCATAATAAAATAATTTATAAAGTATTATAAATTATGAAATAAGGCCAAATTATAAAATACTTATATTTAAATTATGAATTTTTCATAATTAATTATTTTTAATTGTTCATAATTTATTATTTTGAATTGTTAAAAATAAAAGGGGACCTTATTTGGGTATTATTTAAGCTACATAAAAAAATTGATGATTGATATGATAAAGGTCAAAATAATAAATAAGTATATGATATTTAGATTGTGTAAAATGTTTACATACTAGAAAGTGGATTGTAAATTGTTTATAATTCATAAAATAGTATATATTTATAATTATAATGCCATATAATTATAAATATGAAAGTGATAATATTAGGATTAAAATAAAGGAAGTTAAGGCTAGAAAAAATTAGGGTTAGTCCTAGGATTTATAGTGCCAGCTTTTTGACCACCCCAAAGTATGCTTCTTTCAATTTGGAGCCTAGTTAGTGTCATGTTCAAGATATGCGTAAATTCATTGAAGTTGATCCCAATGTCTACCACATTGAGACTAAAATTAAGATAACACAACTAAATATGGGGATATTATGGATTATTCACTAGGATATCACTCATTACTAGTTATCCAAGGGGGACTCCCAAGGATTTTCAGCTAATTGGATCCCATTTTCCATTAGACAAAACCTTTCTAGATTAGGGAAGCACCCCATCCTATGGATATTGAGCATCAGATTGTGACCCCAGATGTCATGGTCAATGCTGAGACTAATCAAAGTACCACTCTAATGGTAGTCACTCCGATTTCACCTCAATCATCCCCACCAGTTCAAATTTTAGAAGAGTAAGAGAAACCTAGTAGGGGACCATGAGATATGTAGAGGAGTCTTAGGATAACCCTCCACCCTATTTTGTATCTCCCCCTACATTTTTGTTTATTTTTTATATGTACATTTTTATTCACTTTTATATCTTATTGGTTGATCATTATAAAATAACATGTATTTTTTGTAGTTGCACTCATTTTCTCACACTTGCTTTATTTTTTTTGGAACTCGTGATGATTTAAGAACATCCCTGAGCATTCATAGCTAAAATATTAGTATAATCATCAACAATTTTCAGGGATATTTATTTCCATTAATCACCTGTTATTATTTTTCATTGTTCCAATTCTATCTCCCTCTCTCTCTCTCCTCTTTTATTTCACATCGGGTACAATGTGTCATTCATGTGTGGGGGAGGCCATGATAGCCCTATTTTTATTTTTTCCCTTGAGTGAAATAAGAGGCATAGTTAACAAGAATAAACATTTTGGAATGTAGGATAATTTGTTTCATTTTAATCATAAATAATGGGGACATGGATGGACATCATAAGAATCACATGATCATTCCAATTTTAAATTAGTTTGAACATGATTGCTGATTTGAATATTTTTTATCTTAATTATTAGAAACACGAATTTAGGAGATTAATTGTTAGTATATGTGTCATTATTGATTTTCTAATTCATATATTCACATTCCTGGGAGGAATATTGACTAAAGTTTTCCTATTATTTTTATTTGAATTTCTTGGGAGACACTCAAGCATGTGAACCTACTATAACATACATTTAATCTTTTTAATTTTATGAAAGTGAAAATACATATTAGCATGATTGAGACATTTTTATTCATGAGACCTTATATCATTGAGACCCTCCATTATATTTGTATCCTTATTTAACCTCATATAATTCAAGTATAACCTTGTTAAGGAATATCTGCATTGTAAGAAAATTATATCCTTCTTACCCTTACTCTTTTTGTTTTAAATGATAATAAATAAGTGTGGGTAAGAGGTTATCCATGGTGGAAGGATATTTACTTCATTGAGGAAGACATGTTGGGTGTTTTCATGGAATATTAGGAAGAAGGTTTATGATTTTCCAAATGTGTAGTTCATATTTTCACTTTGAAAATAAAAAATATAAATTAAAGAGAGAGGGAAATGAAAAAAAAGGTTGTGTCTTGGTAAAATAAAAACATCACCTATTTTCTCAATCTATGATCTTATTATAACTATTCCAATTAGTTTTATGAGGAGATCAAATATGGGTTGGGTAAGGAGTGTGTGGTTTTTACTTAATAAAAATTTCAAAAAATGAAATGAAAAAATGGAAAATAGGGAAAAAAATAGAGGTCTATTGGTCATTATATTCATTATTATATTCATGAGCCTTTACTTTGAGTTGGGGGGGTGCATTGAGTGATTTAATTTCTTGGAGTATTTTATTGATCACATTGATTAACATGAATTGTGCTTAGATTTTAACCTCCTCTTTGAGATTTATTGATTTTTCACATCACTTACCAATAGACCATAAACCTCAAAGTGGTTTGACCCAAAATTTGAATTCCACATGATTGATTATAACTCTTGTCCTTATAGGGTGGAGATTTTAGATCCTTTATAAGTATATGGTTAAAAGTATATACGTATGGTATGAGAATAACTCTAGAATAATTGTACCTTGAGTGATTATGGGAAAGCATTCTGATTAGGTATATCATTAAGGTAATTGGTGTTAATGGGGGATTTAATGATATGAGTAGAAAGGAAGAGATTTATTGAATTAGGATTAGACATGAAGCATGATTTGACACTTTTAAATTGAATGGATTGTGTGTTATTATGATATTTGGTTATGATATAATTATTATGAGTATGATAATATTAATATTCCTCTTGTAGGATTGTGAATTAATATTTCTATATATTGAGGTTTTCTTGGTGATAAGAGAATATTCAAGTGTGGGGTTTTTTGATGAGTCTCACTTGAGAATGCCATTTGGACACCATTCTAATACCTTTTGTGAATTAAATCAGGAATTATCCATGAGTTTTCCATTACTTTGTGTTCAAATTTAAGGTATGTAGTTTTTTCAGAGTTGTCTTAGATTTTTGAGAAAAGTGACTCAAACCACACCATATCCAATGCCTTGCGGCATGGTCCTATGAAACCTAGAAGGAGTTAAAGGAAACCATAATGTGACCAGGATATTTACACTATAGAATTAGTCAATATGATTGTAGGAAAACTTTCAAGTGAACCATGCACCATGATTTGGAGCCTTACACTGCAGAGTATTTTAATTGTTAGTGAAAATGAAATAAATGTGTTAGTGCATCATGTGAGAGGTCAATATAGACAATTTTGGGTAGCCGAACAATCTATATCCACAACATAAAGTCCGAGTAGTGAAGAGGACCAGCGAAGGTTAGCACTGGACAATGAACATGCACCCAGCGCAGGTTGACCCTAGGTGGAGGAGAGAACACAAATGAGAGGTGGAATAGGTGACTCACTAGAATAGGTAGGTTCCTAATAGATTTATCAAGTGGATGATGGAGTGGTTACTACTACAAAATTGATCAATATAGGCAGTCAAAATCGTTCACTAATGATCATTAGTGACTGCCAACCAAACGCTTTTGGTAGTCGCAGTTTTATTACTGCTAAAGTCTAATAGATATCACCATTAGTAGTCGTTATAAGGACTCCACAGAATACCATGATGGTGGTCACTAGAATAAGTAGTAACAATCGCTAGAAGTGGTCATTGATGCATAAAAAATGGAGTTGTGACTACCATAAGAACTCGCTAATGCTCTAAAAAATGAAAGCATTAATGAATGCATAAGGAGATTAATAATCTTGGATTTTTTTTAAAAATTATTCATTTCGACAGCATGCATAAAAATAAAAAACCATCCTATAAATAGTGAATAAAAAATAACCATCTTGAAAACAGTAAATAAAAACAACCATCTGAACAAAACCAGCAATCCAAACAGCTACAGATCCAATCTTCTATCTCAATCAAACTACTAACACAATATAAAAAAATTAAACAACATTAATGAAAATTTATATATATAGAATAATGTAATGGATTCTACACACTCACTCTACTCTAGCGTATCTTACATAGCCCTCTTAAAACTCTTATTTAGAACTCAATATTGATTATTGGAAAAGGGGAGAACTTATTATAGATGAAACTACTATTATAATTTTATCTTCTTATCATGTTGTATTTTACCCTCTATGAAGTTCTATGAGTCCATTTTTCATCTAAGGATTCTTAACATTATGTTTATTGAGGATAAAAAATCCTTTCTATATAATACTCGGATGGCATAAGAGCCAGACTAACATGTGTTAACTCTATCCTTGGAAAATTATAAATATATGGGATATCATCATATAATTTGTGTTCAAAAAGGTTTATACCCTTGTTCTAAGGTTCTATGATGAAATTTTATTACTATCAATTTTAGATTCTTGGTGTGGAATATCAAAAAAAATCCCTACTAATAACTACATCAAGTAGAAAGACATCCCTCTAAAGTCGAAGTGTTCATGTTGCTTATATTACATACGTGAATCTAAATACCACCTTTATCGGTGGGGACTAGGTATGTTTAATGTGGCACATACTAGGAAATTATCTAGGTATCCCAATGTTTTTTGGTTCTATTAAAAAAATCCTCGCTATTTGTTTTTATAATTTGGGCCTCTCCTTTGGTGAATGTCAACTATGCAGTGTGTGTTTTTCTACAGGGTGATGGATTTTATTAGAAGATTGGAATAAGGATAGGCATCAAGGAAATTGGGCTATCATGGTACCATTGAATCCAAAAACACTTCACCTAACTAATGTTATAAAGTCTTCAAATTATTAGAATTTATTCACATTTCATCCTCCAATTCAATGATATTATGCAAAGATAGGTTCCACTGACACATCTCGTTATCACTAGGTTTCATGTAAGAAGTGGTTCATGGGATTGAAACTCAATACTAATGGTTCATATTACTAATGGTTCCATGTGTGGAGGAGGGATCATTTGATATGATCAAGGTTTAGAGGTTCTAGTATTTTTTTTATTTTATGGGGAAGCAGATTCCCTCATTGTGGAGGCTTAGGTTATACTTACTAGTCTTCTAATATAAAGTATTTATAATATATCCATTTTAGTTATAAAATATAACAAGTACTTACTCATAAATTTTAGATTTATTTTTGATATATAAGAGCTTGATGTTGAGGTTTCTACTATGGTAAATGATCAAATATAGACTCAAACAAAGCTACTTGATGCTAAGAATATATTTACTAAGCTGATAGATGATTTCAACAAATACCAAGATGTTTATACTGAATCCTTTAAAACTACTAAAAATAAAATTATAGTAAGAAAGAAATTTAATATTATCTTTAAATTTAAATATGTTACATTGATTGAAATAAATGTTCTAGATTTATCAGAGATGTCAATGGACTAAAAAATTTCCCCTTATTAAATTCTCAAATTGAAGCCTATTTTTTCTAAAATAGTAAGTTATATATTCTATAAAAATAATATCTCATGGTGGAAAATAATATTTTAAAGTATATTAGTGGTTTAATTGATTATTTAGTCATAAATAATTCTTTTTCTAACATAATTCATGTTTTTAAAGGAGATAAATAAGTCCTAAAGAAAGGGGGATTCATTTAATGATGTATAAGAAGATTTTTGATGTTTATGAATGTATGTATATGATTAGTAATAAAGTAAAACATAATATTGAAGGAATAATTTCATATAAAATGAGGAATAAAACTAAATTTGATGATGAGTTTGACTTAGGATAAGTACTGTAGAACATTTATGAGTTAGCTCCACTGGAGGAGATTGTATCACATGAATCCAAAAAGTGATATATAGATAAAATTAAAAGCATAGGATATTTAACTTTTATTGAAGAGATGTAAATATTATGAGTTATTAAGAAGAATGAAGATTATTTGGAGAAAAAGGTATATAGAAGAAGTAAAAAATATATTGAAGATAGAAATTGACTAACTAGGTTGGTGGAAGACTCATATATAGAAAGGGTAAATTTAGAATACTAAGTACTTGAGTTGCTGTGTAGAAGGTGTGAGAATGTTGGATACATTTCTATAATTATCTAAAAATGATACACGTAAAATGGTAAAGGGTGAAGAATATTTAGAGTGTAGGAATAAGTGGAAGTTAATTTCTATATTGAGCTAAACTAATAACATCATGCATGGGAAAAGAAAATCTAAGTAAGAATACTATAAAACTAAATGAGATGAGTTGGGGTAAAAAAATCATCATGGAAGGAAAATACAATTTTCATGAGAAGAACAAGTAAAACTAGTTCTAAAAGGAATTATTTTTTGTTTTGAGTAATATTTTTCTACACCATAAATATTTTTTATGAGAACATGAAGAAATTAACTTATTGTATAATATTATCTAGGTTAATCTATTAAGGATATTAAAATTTTAAAAGAAAAGAGTAAAATCTTGATGAAGTTCCTAGATAAGTGGTGACGTATCATTTAGAATGAGTGTGGGGATGAATTAGTGAAACACTTTTTATAAATATTTATTTGAAATTAAGCTTTGTGAATGATTAAAGATTCATTCCATGTGTTCAATATTTAGGGGTGTTCTTTATTCACTTACATGATCTCCCAATATTTATTTTACTTAGATTCATGGCATGTGGTATTAGTTCTTGGGGATTTTATTATTTGGAAGGATAAGAAGGATTAGGTTATTATATTTTTTGAGGGTTACATTCATGCATATGTCATATAGAACCTAGAAAAATCCTAAGTCTATTGTTGATATTAAGTAGATTTCTAGAGTGATTTGGAGTGTTCTTAAAAGTTTCTAGGCCACATATCTGGGAGGATTTCACCAAAACCTAACACATGGGTCCTCAGGTGAATGCAGCTTCCTTTGAAAATTAGAAATCTTCTCTTGATTACAGAGATGGGTTCACTGTTTAATGGAATTTATATAACTACTAAATTTTGGTATGCTCCACATGTGATTCGCGGTTGGAATTTAAAAATAAAAAATCACTTACTGGTTATTTTCCTAAGTTTTCTCATCAATATAAATGTGTTTAGTTGGTTTTTAATATCTACATGATCAAATTTCATTTTAATTAAAATGTAAATATGATTTTTTACTTTACTAAAAAAAATAAAATGAGAGAGTCAATTTGAATTATATACTAAAAAGATAAACCAAAACATACCTCCAAAATTAGATGTGTCATGCGGGACCATGATTTCTACCTTCGTCCAGTGCGGTAGGGGCCTACAACAAATAAAAAATATGTAGATAATAATAAGGAATGTAATAAATAAATAAATTCAATATAAACATGCGTTGTAGGATCCCCTACACCATCATCCTGGTGCACATACTCCCACAGTGCTCTTACCTCAGCTAACAGCTACGTATTTACCTCCTCAAAAGCATGCATCCATGCCTCCAAATCTATCACTTACTATGTCATACCAGCAAAAACTGGATCTACAAGCTCATCATGTGAAACTATAGAATGAAGAATCCTAATTCTATATCTCAAACTGTATCCATGTACATCACGACCAATAATGTGATGGAATATCTCATCCCTTCGCATGGCATGTTAGTGCTGGTCCTCTGGAAGCTACGCTAACTCAGCCTCAAATTGAGCCTATGTAATATATAAATATATATTTATATATAGATTTATTTAAGTATTGATAATTAGTACAAGAACTTACTATAATATCTACACCCTCTAGATCATTTTGATCACGATTCATCATCCACACTGACATTTTATCAATCAATGCACCTTACTCCCATAACTGTATACAAATACAATATAAATGTGTAACACAAAACCATATTAAATAATAAATTTAAAAATTGAATAATAAATATATCATGTCGAATTTGGGACATGTGATGAGTCTCAATCCTGTGAGGTGGTCCCTATATTGAACAATTATCAGAATAATTCACTTCCACCTCCTATATTCAATTAATTAAAATTTAAAACATGTAAAATGCTACACATTATTTTAAATATATAAACCAAAATAAATATAATCATTGTTTTATTCTAATTGGACTAATATGCAACTAACTCATGCCGCTGATATGGAATAACACCTCTCTGGACTCTATCCAAAATGTTTGGGACACCCATATTTGGTACCCAGTACTCCCTCTTGACTCTCCCTTTATGATATTTTCAAATTTTATGACATTTTTTCATAGAAATTGGTAAAAACTCATTGGGGAACACTCACATATTATTCTATTTAATAAAAAAATTATCACACATGTTAGTTATATTTTAAACATAGATAAGAAACTAAAATGGTCCTCTTACCTGAACTTCCCTCCATAGCCAATATAATGTATCTTGGGGGAATGAATCCCAGTCATTCATATTCAATGAAAATATATGTGTGTCACATATAATATGACCCAAATAGTGAATAAATATAGGGGGACTCACTCCCATGGGATGGTATATCTCTTCAAATGATACGTCAAGGGTCGTGTCAGAATTCCATGATGAAATACCATGACCAAGGCCTCTCCTATGAGAGGAAGAAGTAGTCGGGACTGGTCCTATTGAAAAAAAATCATACATAATTAGACAGATGTGAATATATATGTTTAACTCTTAATTAAAAAATAAACACATTTATATTCATACATACCTCAACCCATATATGTGGATGGATCTGTAGAATGGTATGGATCTAGTGTCTATTCCCCTGACATGTCTGTAGCCATATAAATCATTAGTAAGGAAAGGATTCATTGCCTATTACAATTCCATATAATGTGAACTATAAAGGAATCACATATTTTTTATTTATTTCACACATATTTCATCAAATATAAAGTATTGGATAGATCAAAACACATTCCTAGTAAAATTTATGTTATTTCATTATTTTATAACCTTGAAATCCCATATAAAGGATAAAGAACCAATACCCATTCATTTGATTCATCAACAATGAGAAATTCATAAATTATTAGTTTTCTCAACACCAGAAAATAAAAGGTGTTGAATGTTTCATTAAACTACCAAAAATTAAATATCATCACTATCATATATCATACAAGAGGCATAGAGAGTCATGAAAATAAAATATGATTTCATATATCATAGATAGAGGCATAAAACTTATTTTTATTTTTATTTTCTTGTTTTGATCATCACTAACCTTGTTTTTCCTTTTATTCCAATATATTAAAAATACATAATAAATAAGTAGAACACTATGTTAGGATACCATTGCCTCCTCATGATAATTATCCTTGATGTCGTCACCTATGCTACACCCTTAGGTGTTTATAAATGGCAGTGTCAAGTGGCCCTTTGAAAAGGCCTCCCTTGACCACGTTTTAGAACCATTGTTGGGGAAGCATGTTATTTCATAGTGTTCAATTCATCTTTTTATTTCCCTTTTGATTATGTTTCTTTACATTAATCTTTTAGTGATGACTTTTCAAAGTTTAAATTCAAATTCACCATCAATATTCTCATAGGTGTTGAATTTTAATGATGTTATTTCTATTTATAAAAAAATTCTATAGACACATCAAAATGAAGAGATCTTGGAGTCATAAGTGGAAATAAACAACAAAATAAACCACATAATAGCATAGGATTTCACAATAATTTAATATGGAAAGATGCAAATGGAAGTACCACTAATAAATGAGGCTGAAATTGAAAAAGAAGTGGTTCTTTCAACTTTTTTCACAATAAGAGAAGTTTGTGATCTTTCTTTACCTTCATCCTTATAATAAATTATATTCCCTTGGTTCTAAAAAATTATACTAGGCATTGATAGGTAGGAACAAGTAGGATACCATGACAGAATTCTTGCATGTCTAGTTATTATATTACTATTGTAACCAATTAGAAACTCATAATAATTATTATATTATAAACAAATAAATAAAATTTATTCATATATTCATTGATAATGAGTAGGTTAATATAGGTTAATAACTGATTCCCTTGATTGATAGTTTCCTTTTTATATTAATGGTTGTATGATTATATTATGTTATATCCAAAACATGCTCTTATTTTTTTATATGTTGTTTTTTAGCATGATAAATATTTAAAAATATTTTTTAAATTTAATAATAATGAAAAAATTCTTTGGATAATGAACGTGAGGGAGAGGCGGATGGGTTTCTCATGGATTATATGATACAATAAAACCCTTGAAATTTATCCTTATGGGAAGTAAATAATGATATTATTTTCTACTTATATTTAGAGGATGCTACCCAGAAGACCATCACCTCCTGATTAAAAATGGGAGGATGAGAATGCACCACAAGTGGGTGATCATGCCCCACTAGCTTGACCCACTGTTGGCCCTCAATTTTTATAGGGTATCACCTATATTCTTCAGGTATTTAGTTAAGTAACTCAATAGATTGATACTACATCATATGATATTGTGAGGGACTTCTAGTTTCACCACCCTCTGATTTTCTGGGGTAATATATCACCACAAGAGAATGAGAAATGGATCAATCATCTCTATCGCACCTCTGAGAGTATCAAAACACCTAAGAAACATCCATTTAAACTATCCATCATCATATAAAAATGGGCATCACATATAAGGAGTGATGTAATTTTTAAGGCTAATAAAGACCCTGGACTCATTTGGTTAGGAATTTAAGAGATTTTATTGGCATGATTTTATCCATATAGCTTACAATGGGTGAGGGTGGTAGAGTTCATGAACCTCCTACAAATTTTGATGTCAATAAAAGAATATACCACTGCATTTACTAACCTTAAATGATTCAATCCTTATATGATTTGGGATGAGGAATATATGGTGTGTTTCTTTTACATGGGATTTAAAGATCTGCTACAGAAACAGGTGAATCTCATTGACTTAACTACCTTCTCCAATATGGAGAAGAAAGTCATTTTAGCTTAGATAAGATCTAGACGAGGCTTTAGTTATGGTGTCCCAATGTTTGAAAAATACTTTATGGATACATAATCTACCATACCAAAATTATTTCAAGAGGTGGGAATTATGAACATATTATTTCATTCTAGTTAGAAAATTTTTCCATCACCTTCTAGTTTAGGTGGGCCTTTTGTTCAGTGTCACAAGTGCAGGTATAAATATTATATCAAGGTCAACTATACTTTATAGGTGAATAAATTCCATTACTATATATTTTATGATCACCTTAAGAGTTTTTCCAATATAGTTCATCAAGGATAATTATAAAGAAACTAAAGTTAACCCATGCCTCATAGACTCAGTCAGCTAAGAATTCTACTTGGGCCAATCAATCACCATTTGGGAGGTTAAGTGTTCCTAAAAGAGAGGATACATGAGGTTTAATACCTACCTCTTAACTCAGGATTCCTCCTAGGAGAAGTGAACATACAAGAATGGTTACAAGATGTATTCAAACAAAGTAATGACTCAGTTATAAATTTATTTGATTATAATTTTATTAAAATTGATTTGAACATCATCAGATCATAATCTTCTCATGACATTCCCTATTTGATTCTCAGTAACCCTTTTAAATTTTTTAAATCTCTCAAGAAACTTTAATTTACTTGACATAAAATGAAAAAAAAAATCATATGAGTAAAATCACCATCAAAAGTTATTAAGTACTTATCTCCATTTGATAACCTAATCCTCATGCATTTGATGAAATGAATACTTAGTAAAAAAAATATTGTAAGAAATTACTTGAAGTGGATTAGTCTCACAGTTGTGGTGGGATATTGTTAACATATTTTGGTTATTATTGCCTTATCATAGTTTACATATATTTTATGGTTTTTTGTTTTATTATATAAATATTATAGGAATTTTTTTAATATTTTTCTAAAAAATAATTCCTTTAATTATTTATTCTCCAATTTGTATCATTTTTCATGAATGTATATATCAATTATGTAGATAATAAATATAAAAAATAGATAAAAATTTTATAAAAATTAAAAAAAATTAAAAAAGGTCTTAAACCGAAGAGAAGGAAAATAATCATACCTTTCATTAAACAATAAAATCGGCCATTTCTCCTTCAACGGTCTATCTAACCCAATGAACATATTCTTCACGTTGAACTATGGTGTGTTGATCAAAATGTTGCACAACAAATGAAATAGTCTCAGTTTCATATCGTTCAATTAAAAACACTCCTCACCTGGACATTTTCACAGCAACTTTCCAATTAAAACTAGATGGAAAGGTAATGAATAAAACTTGTTCTGATTTTTTATGTCAATATAAAAGGTTCATTACTAACTCATTCATCTATATATAACATATTATTAAAATTCACCAACATAAACTGATATTTATTGAATTTACTTTCATGTACTGGATCAAACCAATTACAATTTAACAATATGTATTTCAACATGTGCATGTATATAACTTTAATAATGTATTTCAATTGACCATAGTAATAACCAGAATCGATAGATGGACAACTAATTCCACTGTTTTGTGTTTCTAATTTTTCATTGACATATTTGATTCAAAAATGAAATCCATTATCATCTAAATATTTTTAATGGAGATCCATTATAGATGGACCCTAATCTAGTTGGTTAAACTCTTTAGTTAGTGTAGGTTCACCTAACTCCCACAGGTTACAGACCTATATATTTCATAGAATTTAATAAAAATTTATGTGGAAATAAATTATTATTATACTTCAATCATAATGAAAATCTATTTATACATACAAAATCCATTAACTAATCATTAAATAATTCATAATGGGACTATTTAATTTGATAATAAATCGCATGATACATCTGTTCTTTTATCTCATTAATATGTTTCCTGCAAATGATAACACCATGTTAAAATGATTAAATTTATATATGAAAACAAATCATGTAAAATTTAAATAATAAAAGTGATAAAATACTTACTACATCAATGGTTCAACTGATGAATTATTGAAAAAGATATATCGATGAACTTGTAACCACTCGATGTTGTCCATATTAAATATAGTTCCTTCTTCAACTAGACCATCATGAATTCGATAGGGATTATCTAATTTTTTTTCAATATATATAAGATATTCTTCACAAAAATTAATACACTCATCCATAAAATAAACATTGGATATTGATGCATTTGGATGAGCTCTATTGTGTATGAATCATTTCAATGTATTCAGATACCGCTCAATAGGATACATCCACCTAAAATGTACTGGAACAATAGTCATTACTTCATCGATTAGGTGCACTTTTAAGTGTACTGTAACATCAAAAAATATGGGTGGAAATATTTTCTCTATGTGACAAAGTGTAAGTACAATTTTTTTCCTATAAAATTTTTAAATTACCCATTCATTGATTTCTTATAAAAATATTTCTAAAAAACTACTCATCTCAATCAATGATTGAACAACATTGGGTGATAAACAATCATGAATTGTAATTAGAATCAATTCCTGAAGTAGTATGTGATTTTTATGACTTTACAAACCTTGAAATGCCATGATTTTCACATTCACGCACTTGTAAATATTATAAAATTAACCATCAAACACCTTGATCATCTTAAAAATAGAAATAAATGCCTCTTTCTCTTTTTTAATCATCATATTCAATGCAGCAAGCATGTATTCTTTGTTTCCCTCACCCAACTATAAATGCAATTGTTTCCTTAAACCCATTTATTCTAAATTACATCATGAATTGACATGATCGGTTAATTTTACACTAACACATAAAATGGTTCGTAATATATTATCACAAACATTTTTTTCAATGTGCATGGCATCTAAATTATGCCTTATCATGTTAGTTTTCTGGTAAGGGAGATTAAAAAATGCTTTTATTCTTCTAATTGTGTCTGTGTTGTCTACCCACACCATGAATATTTTTTAATGGATAAGCTACCAAATCCTAAAATTCATATACCATGTGGATGTTTTCTTCCTCAATATGTGATAATATTTCTACTACTGTCATGATATTTTGTGCTGGGTTGAATTCTCTAAAACTATCAAATGCCACTATGTCCTTTCTGAACCTGTGCTGAGGGGGAAGAAAACTTCTATGACCAATGTATGTCCATTTTTTTAATGTTTAATCCATGTATAATTTTTACTTCTATTTCACTAAGGGAAATAAAATTCCCATTTCTTACTCCAACCTAAAAATGTTTCATAAGTCGGGAAGTCATTGATTGTCCACAATAAAGTAGCCTACAATTAGAACATTTCATTCGTTTCATAGTCATAATTCATCACACTATCACCCCAAAATTCATTCAACTCATCAATAAATGGATTAATGTAAATATCAATATTATCCCTTGGACTTATAGGTCTATCAATTAGAGTGGAAAGTAATAAAAAAATGTGTTTCATACAAAGCCACGAAGGAAGATTATATAGAAGCAACACCACAGGCCATGTGATATGTGTTGCATCAAATATATACCTAAATGGATTGAAACCTTCTATTACCAACACCAATCATACATTATGACTATATTTAGAAAATTCAGGGTGTCTCTGATTGAAATATTTTTATGGAAGAGAGTCTTTTAGGTGGTTTAGCATGTCACTTTACTTATTTCTTTTCAAATTACATCTCATTAATTCAAAAACATTAGATGAAATAAATAATATTTTCAATCTCAAATTCAGTGGAAATTAATGCATTTGATTTATGGAAATCAATTTACCTCATTCTAGAGTCCAACATTGATGAGTCTGATTTCCCCTATTATCTTTTCACCTAGAATATTCACAAACTGTACAATTATCCAAATTCCCAATTTTCTTTCTAAAAAGAACATGGTTGTTTTCACTTGTTTATGTGGTATTATATGTGAAACCTAAGTTCTATATCAACTTTTGATCATGGTAATACAAATCAGGAAGCTTATTGTTAGTAGGAATTTTGTTTTTCAATAACACCAACAACATGTTGAATGATGTATTTGACCACTGATTAAATGTATTCAAGTGAAACAAATCCGAAATAAATAAAAATTTACTATAAGCAGTACACCTAGAATATAATTTAGTTTTTTAATCATCAAGTATTTCATAAAACCTCAATAAATCACGATCTTCACCAGAGCATGGATTGATCTCACCGGTCTCAATATTCTGGATATTAATGCCTTTAAAATCCATCCCATATATCATCTCAGTAAGAATCTTATGGATCAGATCATTCATCCTCATATCAACATCCATCTGAACAATTTATGTATGATGATAATAAATATATTCTTCCCCGTGATGATTCTAACTATTAAAATTTTTTAGAAACCCATTCAAAAATAGGTACTACCTCATGGTATCTCATATGAATTGGTATCTATTTTCACATTTTCTATATGAAAAATCGATATAGTCACTTTGAAATCCTCTATTGAAATCAATAAACTTCATAATTCATTCAAAATATTCTCTAGATTTTCTATTTAGAAGATCAATCTAACACTTATCTATATTCATATATATACAACAAGAAGTAATATTTACACAAGACTTCATATTTCATGCATTTTCATAATTTCATAACATAAAATATATTTAAAATAAATAATAACCAATTGCATATGGACTTCAATTCATACTCATCTAAAATAAGAAAACAATTCACAAATGACATGATCATTTCATTATATTTAATTAATTATACATTTTATTTTTTAAAGTATTCTTTTGTACTTGGTTGGATATTTTGTAGAGAGGATCTTATAAAAAAAATTCATATAAAACAAATATTTTTAATAGAAAGAAAATTTTGATCAAACGAATATATAAAATAAAACTCAACTAAGATTTATTTTTGTTATGAAATGATATTTTTGTTTGTTAAACTTGTTAATAGATAAGGAAATAAAAATATCTAGTTAAAGGAAAAGTAAATATAAAGAAAAAATTTAGTCTCAATTATAATATATGAATAAACACTTTTTCAAGAAACACTTTTTCAAGAAACACATTTTCAAAAAAATTGAAAACACTTGCACAAAATAATTTATCAAAATTGATATGTACTCTAAGAAGATTTTAAGAATTACTACCAAATAGAGACTAAATTTTTATTTATTTATAAAATAATTTTCACATAATTTTCAATTAAATTTCTAAATAAACCAACTTAAATAATAGAAAAACACATTTTCAAGAAATTATCAAACACTTATACTAAATCATTTATCATAATCGTTAATCACAATTAGTTTTTTATTCATGTAGATGAATTATATTTTCTTTACTAAAAACATAAAATATCCCTCAATATCAATAGAAACACATATAATTAAACATGAATCAAACCTATATTTATAAAAGTATGCAAACAGGAAATTCCAACATGATGAATGCCCAATTTTCTCAGTGAACACCACTAAACTTCATATACTTTTTTCAAGGATACATGAACCCTTTATAAATATTATAGGGAGGATATCATATATTAAATCACAAATTCACTTAAAAAATTTATTTTCACATAAGGTAAAACATTTTATTCATGCCAAATAGCAATGAAAAAGTAAGAAAACATTGTTACATAGTATAACCATTGTAAACTATATCATAAGACTCTCATTATCTTTCAAGTGGACCCTAGTTTATTCGACATTATTTAGGTTACCAGTGATAAAACATAAAATAATACCACAATTAAATTAATAATGAAATATGAAGAAGACTAGAAAAACAGGAATCCCTATCATTCTTTCAAACTTGAGCTTCTCATAATGATCATGTACCATGAGATAGAATTGAATTTTTTGATTACTACATAGTAAAATAAAGAACCAACCTTCATTATGAATTACAGTACAATATTTTTTATCATCAGACTTAGTAAATTAATATTTCAAGGTCATTCTCATATTCACATTATGGGGATCACTTTTTTCTATTTTTATTAATGTTTATTTTTTTCATAGAAGGATGAAATTTACCAATGGTAGCGAAAACCTAACCTTAGCTGGAAAATAAATTCTATATTCACCTTTTTAATCAATTTTTTTCTAATATTTTTTACACTTTACATGCAGTGATTATTCACATTCATTCATTTAAAAAAACAATCCACATAATGCTATGAATTTCCTAAACATGGTGCCTACCCTAATATTGGATATTAGAGTATTTATATATTATATATATTCATATTAAATAGTTCTATCCTAACCCCTATTTTCCTCTAGTTTGAATTTGGAATTTCTATCTTGCAAATATAATATCTAAAATTTTCCAATATTTAATGGTCGTCTTTACTAAGAAAGCTTTCATCAGAGAGAAGCATAAAATATCCATGACTTCAACTATTATAAAAACTTTTCAATTCAATAAAAAAATACAAATCACATTGACTAAATATATCATCCTAAGAAATATGGTAATAAAATTGGCTTAGAACCTACCACCCAACAAATAAAAAACATTATAAGTAAAGATAGAAATTGTCCTTATTTTAACTATAAATTCAACAAAAAATAATTTAAATTATGAGTTCATTATCAATAAATTATTTCTTTTCCAAAAAAATATCTAAAACTAAAAAATTATTTAATATAATTTTTATTAAAATAGAAGAAAATTAAATTCTAAAAATTCATGGGAACTAATAAATATTCTAAGATAATGTTGGTATTGGATATTTGTGATTCTAAAAGTAACTTTTTGGATAATTTAGAATTTTTAAAGAACTATTGATAAGGAATTAAATCATAACATGCTTGGTTGAGAGTGGCCTATGTTGTTTTTATATTAAAAGTGGTTGTGTCATCAGCATGTAAAAATAAAATTTTTTGTGTAATACCCTGAGTGAAGACTTAACAATATGTGACATAAAGACAATTCAGAAGAAAATTTTGCGATTATATTATAACTGTTTGTGTCATTTTATTTCATACATGTATAATTCATATTTAAGTATCATGTAAAAAAGAAAATACTAAGTAAATTCCAAGTGAAGAGGTAACAATATGTGGCTTTAACCCCTGACTGGACCATCCTATTTCATTTCCACTAATTAGTTTCTAGATTTTATAATTTAAAGTGTATAAATTTAGTGCTTTATACAATATGAGTGATGGAAGTTCCCAAAATAAAACCCAAAAACCGAAATTAGGGATTACCTAATATCACAACAACTTCGAAACCAAGTGAATGTAGTGGTGGAGTTAGAGGTTGGGTGTGGCACAAGGGAGGGGCAGTGGTGAGGGTGGACGGGTGGTGTGAAAATCTGGGTGTGGCAGTGGTGGTGGGTGAGGAGTGGGGAGAGGGATCTAGGGGTGAGGGGGTGGAGGTAGAGGTTGGGAGGCGAGTCAGGGAGGGAGAGGGATCTGGAGCGAGAGGGAACTCGAGGCGGAGGTAGAGGTGGGTGAAAAAAAGGAAGAGGGAGGACGGTAGTGTAGAATAGGGTTTGCTGAGGGGGGTGTGTCCAAGGGGGGGCATGATAGGTTGGGTAAAAAAAATATGGATTGTGACCTCCAATGGTGGTCTCCCATTTCAAGGGGTGTAGGAACCCCAATTTCTAGTATCATTTAATTTATTTATAGGATATCATGTCTAAGAAAAAGTCTTATGTGGGATGCAAGAATTAGACACCACATCGCATCACATTCTATTTCCCCATAAAATTGTGAATAAGGATTAATTTATAAGTATATGAGAATTATTGCAACAAGATATGCCGCATCACACTCTTTGTGTTGCATCCACAAGAATGTATAGATTCATTAAATATTATGAGATCTAGACCATGTTGAAGACTTATTTACAATTTTGAGGGTCTAAATTGGGTAGATACACAATATCCAGTGTTCCTATGATCAACTCCACATTTCACCCTTTATGCCACAACCCTCTTGGGTTTGGGAGTTATCTGGAGATATTTTGGTTGATAACCAAATAGAAAAAGGTCATGATTTTCAAGGGTTTTAAATTTAGAAAATAAATAATTTTAGGTTACACCACAGTTTATAATATTGCATTGTGGTCATGGTCAATAGTCTATAGGTATTCATGATTTAATTGATACATGCCGCAATCACATGGGTTATATCAGAATAGTTATTAGCCTATTTAAAAAAGATTTTTCAATTTTAAAGGAGATCTCAATTTTAGAAACATACTTGGAGGGGAGGGAGATAATAAACAAAAGGTAACTTGGAGATAAGATTCCTTGGGGTGATTAGAGCACTCTAAATTGAATTTGATGTTTAATTATTATTACTCAGGTTGAGATTAATACTTTCATGCTGGTGAAGTTTTCTTTTTTACTTTCTATGCTTGTGATTTTTTTGTTTCATGGTTCATGAATCATTCATCTCTTAAGTCCACTATTTCACTCATGATGAATGATCAATTAGTCATTTGTGGGTATTTCATTAGGGTATGGTGGATTAGAAAGAGGAATGATGTCTAATATGAATGATTATTTTGACTTGTGAATTGCTTGTGAAGGACCAATAACATGTTGAGTTTATTTTTAAATTATCTTATAGAAAACTAGCAAGAGTGGTGGTTATTGGAGGAAGAACCACAACATTATAGAGGGGAGTTGGAGAGCGATAGTTGTCTTTAATTTTTATTTTTCCTTAAGATTGAATCCATCTAGGCTTCTATGATTACTTATACCAAAGGAATCAAATAGACTTAGGTAGTTATGGTTGTCACCAACTAGGGGAACTAGTTTTCTATATAAGTATTTCATTTGATCATCCTTGTATGTTCATGAGATTGATTTGTTATAACCCTAATAAATACATCATTTGAAACTAATAAAATGTCTTTTTTTATTAAAGTTTCATCAACTTGTAGTTTTCCTTTCCTGGTAGCCTTTATTACTATGGACTATTTTCTACCTTGGGTGTTCCCTCTAGTTTTCATTCATATTTTTCATATAAATAACAATAGATAATGGTTGATTATGATGGGTTTTGAATTATTCCCAGTGGTTTGATATTGGGACTCCACATTCCTATATTGTACCTTTGTATTTTTAGTGATTAGATAACCATTCTTTTAATTCCAAACTTTAAAAATACCCCTAGGAGTTGACGATGCCTAGGAGTGCATCAGTCATGAATTCCTCACATTCATTTCCTATGAGATATGAGTACGATTGATCCATTTCCAATATTGACTAAAGTGGGTAGATTTAGGTGTCATGGTGTCCTAATTAGCACACAATAACTTGATGTGATTGCTTATATATTGATTATTCCTATTTGTTTATTTTTCAGTGCATATACACACTATATATTGTGACATATATGAGGAACCTTGTTAGTGTTTCCATACAATTATTATGATCACACCTTAGAAGATCACCTCGGTGTGTGTGCATACCCTTATATTGATTTTTAGGTAATAAGACATATAAGGCGTTTGACTGGAGTGGTAGGATGAATATGGTACATAATACCAAGGAGGGTATAAAGTTTTGTAGTTATATCCCTGCCTATATTTTTGACTTTTGGATATACTGTATTTGATCATCCCAATGGGCGATCCCAATGATGTGTGTATGTATGTATGCACAACATGGTTTTACTTTATTACAACATTTCTTATGATTTCATATTGTCGACAGTTTACCTTTAGCTATAATTTATTTTTCTAAATTTGATGTTATAAGTTGATTCTATTATATTTATATTATTTTATATTATGATACTGAGATTATAGTATTCCCATTTTAGTTATAGACTCTCACTAATTACTAGAAACCTCTGGCATATGGGGAGGCATGCCTGAATACATGTGGTTCCACTAGCTCATCCATGGTTCAAGTGGTCCTAGGTTGGGGAATTGTAATAATTTACATCTTTGCATATGGTTGGAGTTTTATGGGATGTAAATGGAATGCAACCAAATTTTAATGAAGCTTTAAATAAATTATTTTTTTAATTCTCTGTCATGTATATTAGTATTAGTCATCAAAGATGCTAAACTTGTTTATTCAAATAATCAAATGAATGTAGTGATTTTGTATGCTATGTATAAAAAGTTGTATACTTATAGCATAAAATCCCAAGAGTAAAGTTATTCGGCATCATAGGTTGAGAAAAACCTAGGGGATCATACTCAAGTTTGTATAGTTTCAATGGGAACAAGTGTCCAATAGATGAAAGTGTAGAAAATTTACCGTGTTTATAGATCATCATTATGATATATTTTAGATCTTGTAGGTATATTTCAAATGAGGATGTAGTCATATAAGTGAAAAAAAATAGACTATGAAGTGACTTATTCATATTTGTGTTTTATCTATGTATGTCACGTATCCCTTGGATTCGACAATTGGAATTTAATGTTGTTTTATTGGTTTCTTTTTCATTATTACATGTGTATTTTGTTGTATTTTCATTATTTCATCCTTATTTTTTATGAATCTCAATGATCATGTTTGCATTTACTTTGATGTGAGCCTTGGTTGTAGTTATATTTTATATATTATTATTATTATTATTATTATCACCATTAGCATCATTATTATTATTTAGTACATTCATTCAACAGATCCACTATGGGTTTCATAAGCTTGTCCTATAAACAAAACAATTCAAATATTTGATGTGGGACTAGTGTGTGATAAATGAATATTCGCATGAAAAACTTGAGTGTGTGGGGCCAATATGAATAGTGGTGGGTGCTTTTTTCAATTGAATACCATTTTTGGTATTTTTTTCTAGCCTAGGGTGCTCAAGAATTTTCTCATGATTTAGAAAATATAATTTCTAGGGGTGATACCCCAATATTAGTGGGATGTGGTGATGTCATATCATAGTGATTCTTGTTTGTCAAAGTAATATAGTACGGGGTGAATTTCCTTTTAAAAAATTTTAATGTAAAAAAAAGTGATATGCAATTGAGCGATAAAATAAAATAATCAAAGTAAGTCTAGTTGAATGATAAGAATTTTAAAATTCAAATGAAAACAGGATCTTAAAAAAATGATAAAGTAATAGATTTATTAATTAATTAAATAAAAGTTAATAATAAATAAAATATGTGAAAAGTAAATAAGGTATGAAATTTGTTAAGGAATTCTGACAATGGCTCAATAAGAACACTTACATATCACACCTCAATGGTTTGAGGATTTTTTTAATATATATAGGCCTTAACTTTAGCGGTATCTAAGAAACCTAAAAATAAAAAAATCATTGGTTTTATTAGATACCAAGAATCTTGGAAAGAGTTACATTGATTTTAGTGGTTTTCCATGAACCCGAAGAAAACGTCCTTGGTTTTGGTGGTTTAACAAGAACCCAAAGAGAGAGAAAAATAGAGATTTTCTTAGGAACAAATACTTTTAAGAAAATTCATAAATTATCTAGGAATATAGATAATATAAAATTTAAAAAATGAGAGAGATAAATATTAGAGATCAATGAATTGGAAGAAATAATTACAAATATATCTCAAGAGGAAGAACAAAAGTAGTCGATGCTTGTTGTTGTGTGCTTTGGATCGATATAGCTCACAATTGTTCAGTATCATAGCTTTACAAGCCTCCTATGGGTTATATTTATATCCTCTAACGATCCAAGGTTTGATATGAAGGTGGTAATGTTTCAAGGGAATCATTGAAGACTACAATAAATGCGCATTTGACTTGCTGAATTAGCACCAACAGATAGTCGCCTGATGCCACTAGCTAGACAATAGTCATGATGTATCCTTCCTTGTTATTGTTTCATCCACTAAGTAGTTTGTGGATACCACTACGTAGTTGTAGAGCTACTTTGAAGTCTTTTTCTTCTATCTAATTCCACCGAGTAGTCAGTGACACCCCACAGGATAACTGTTGCTATGTATGAAGTTGATGGATGAGATATTTAGTGGGGGGATCAAAGATCTTCTACATGGATGGTGAAGGGAGATGTGTGATGGTGGTCCCCGGGAGTGGCATGTGGCAGGCCTCACTTGTCGTAGGATGCATGTTCGGCTAGTCGATGCCTGCCTTTGGTACTATAGTCTCATTGGACCAGCGTGATGTCAGTCCCCTTCCAATGATGGTAGAGGATAGTTGGATGCCTGATTACTAACATGGTGTAGGTTCCCCCCACCTGATGGTAGGGGAGGTGACCATGGCCGGTAGAAGGCCGAAAACGCTGATGATGCAGGGTTGACGATGTCGATATGAGGAAGGGGGTACACCTACTGCCCCATATAATATATAAATATATATAGGTCTTGTTTGGTCTATCCTTGGAGGGATATGGACTCAGTTTGACCTTGGCGGGTGGGTGTGTGTGTTTATGTTTGATTATAGTTGTACCCCCAAACACCTACTATATAAAAAAAATATGTTACTCATCATTAATTATCCTTCGAGAGAAGTAAAAAATGGAATTTTTAAAAATAAAATATATTTTTGAAAATTAAAATCTTTCAAATTTTACAAGATTAAAAAAATTAAAAAAACTTTAAGATCAAAATTGAATGAAAATTTTGAAGTATAAGATTTTATAAAAATAATTTCAAGATTTAAATAAAACCTTGAAGTATAAAATTTTATAAAAATAAGATCAAGATTGAAAATGGTTATCTTCTAGGAACTCTTTAGTATTAATAAGATAATTTCCCCTTCAATAGATGAATTAATAAAAATAAAGATTCATAAAATAATGAAATTCAAGAGATAAAAGAAAAATAAATACATTTTAAGATCAATAAAATGGTTTTAATCCATCATTATAGTTTGTAAAGGTTTTTTTAATTATCCAAATCATATTCATAAGAAGTTTCAAACTAGGTGTGCAGTAAAGTCCCAATGCTTGATCCCGGGATGAATATTGGATTAAAAACCAAACCATCCCTTTTCGAGTTTAAAACCTCTAAGTGAATATATTATATAACCAAATTCACATGTTTGTATCTAGACAAGAGTGTATTTTCTAGGAATATTATACTCACTTTACGTTACCAACATTAATATTTTATAAAGTTTAAAAATATTATTATTTTTTAAAATGAAATTTTTAAAGAGATTAAAATTTTAAAAAAAATTGAAACAAATCAAGTTTTCCAAAGTTAAAGAATAAGTTTCACAAGCATACCATACCTAACTCACCCTTAATCAAATCAAAATGATCCAATGCAAGTGGATTTGTAATGATATTATTCAATTAAAGATTGTTGCTAATGAACTCAAGTAAGATATCACCTTTTTTGAAGTGATCTCTTAAAAAGTGTTGTCTCATATCAATGTTCTTAGTGAGATAGTATTGAATTATATTTATATAAATACTAATGGTGATAGTATTTTCACAATTAATAGGGACATGATTGTAATTTATCCCATTATCTAAGAGTGTGTGTTTCATCAAAATAATTTGGGCACAACATCTCCCAGTAGGCATATATTCTACTTTATCCATAGAAAGAGAAATAAAATTATTCTTTATACTAGAACAAGTTACAGGGTATTTTCTAAGTAGGTTACAATTCCTTATTTTACTTTTCCTATCTGGTTGGCATCCTCCAAAATCTGTATCAAAAAAACTAGTAAGTTCAAAAGTGGTGTTTTTTAGATAAAACAAAACAAGATTTTTAGAACCCTTTAAATATCTTAAAAATATTTTAAGATCTTTCAAATGTGAGTCTTTAGGATTTGATTGAAAATGAGCACAAATGTATACACTAAACATGATGTAAAGTTGGGTTTTAGTAAGGTAAAGAAGTCTCTTAATCATACCTCTATAAATCTTGTTATCAACTATTTTACTAGCTTCATCCAATGTTATCATACAAGATGTACTCATGGTTTTACTTATTTAATCTAATAGATATATTATAAAACTCTTTAAAAGTTAATTATTTTAGGTTAGAATATACAAAGTAACACAAGAGGGGGTGAAGTGTGTATTTTCAAAAAAAAAATACACAATTCTGGATTTTAACACCCACTGTGATTTATGCAGATATGTAGTGTTTTTATTCTATATGAAAATATGTAGTAGATAAATAGAAATAAATAACATATATTTTTATAGTGGTTCGGGACATAAATATCCCCTAGTTCACTCTACCAATAACACCCTCTGCGATCTTGGAAAATTTTACTAGAACGGTCCTCTTATCACAAGACCATAAACTTTCAACTGAGTACAGGTAGTTGAAAAATGTAAAATAAGACTAATAATAAAGACTTTTGGTTCTACAATAGAGAACCAGTTATCCACAGATTAGATCTAGATTATGATACTCCACCACAACTGAGTACGATTAGTTGAAACTCAAATAAATCAAAAGAATTTGATTTGAAAGGTTCAGGTTTTCTTCATAGTTGCAGCAGTAAGAAAATAACAAATGATGGATCTTCTTCTTTAGAAAATAATATATTCAAGAATGAAATTATTTGAATTGATCCTTATTTCACAAAGATATTCAATTAAAAATTATCAGTAAAATGGAGTAGTAGCAAGCTTAGAGAAGAATAATATAGAACATGTATATCTCTAAAGTGTAGTCCTCTATCAGAGTTGTTCATTTTCTGTAGCACTGTAAAAGATAATTTCAATAATACAGTCGCATATGTGAATCTCTTATCACACACACACACACACACACACATAAACACACACACATATATATATTTAAATAGATACTATGAAATAATATATAGAATAGAAAACTTTCTTCGGTATTCTAGATCTAAAATAATATCCTGATTGATCATGGTAATTCAAATTCTAATCGAACAAGGGAGTCATAAATTACCATATAAATAAGAGTGATTTTATTCGATGAACACGGTTATTTGAAACAATCAAAATGATCCTTTTAATCAGTATTTAATTCCAACTTGACTGTTTCAGCAATCACAGATTGAAAATGCATCTTGAAAACTTCATTGTTGAGAACACAACATAGGGTTGATATGAATAGCATAGGGCTCCTTTACGTAGCATAGGTTTACTTTTCATATTGTAGGGTTCCTTAACCATACTTTCACCTTTACATATTGTAGGGAACAAAAGTATCATAGGGATGATAATCCATACATTTATCCTTATCAGCATTGATTTACCATACATTCAACTTTTATGCACATAGGGCATGAATAGTAAATCCAAACTCCAATGTACAGTTTTTGATCCATACGTTTAATGATTATCCAAACATAAGGATGTTGATCCAAACACAAATTGTTTATCATATTGTAGGGTTGATACCATACACAAGTGTTTCACTTCTCAGCATAATGTAGGGTTGATACCATATAAAGTGTTTCACTTCTAAGTATAATGCAGGGTTGATACCATACATTCATTTACCAAATGTAGGGTTTGAAATAGTGTTTCTTGATTAATTATTATAATTTAAAATTACTTTAATCTGTATATGAATTCCTGAAAAATCATTCAAGAAAACATTATTAGAAAACAAACAAGGGTATTTGTGAACATAAAAATCATCATAAATTATAGAGTATTATTGAGATAATACATGCCCAACAATCTCACCCTTTTTTATGATCACAAAACCCATAACATAATACATAAAAAAATTTAAAGAAAATTTAATATTTTTAAACATAAAAAAATTGATATATAAAATATTTTTATATTCTAATTTCATAGCATTATTTTTATAAAGAAAATAGATACTTGTAAATTAAATATTTTCTCTAATGAAATTTTGTGGTTTGTAAATATTCTCCCCTATCTCCCCATAGTCTCCATGGAAATTATCCATTGATTTTATTACAAATATTCACTATTTACTTAAATATTCTCTCCATTTTTGTGATATCAAAAAGACAGTTTTAAAGAATAAACAATATAAACCACATTTAGTATAGTACTGAACTATAATGAATAGTTATAAATAATGGCATAAGAAAAATAAATATAGGATTAGTAGTTTAAAAAATGAACTAAAATAAAAGATACTAAAATAATAATAAGAAATTAAATTGAAATTAAAATAAATTAAAATGTTTTGACAAATAAAGTACAATCCTCAGTCAACAAAAGGGTCCTCAGAATAAAAAGATTTGGTTTGAATTGGCAAGGACAGAGGGTTCATCAGTATGATAAAGGTCTTGAAATGCACTGCTAATATCAAGAAGCTTCAAAAACAGGATCTAGAAATGGTTGTTGAAGACTTCTGACCATTGTTGAAGAAGTTTCTTTGAATCATTTCCAACCTTAAAATTCTCAATCAGATTAACCTTTACAAATTCATTCAGATCTTCCTTTGACTGAATGAACAAGGTTATATTGTTCTTGATTTGATTAAGTACTAGTCTCAACTAGGATTCACTTGAAGTCAGTAGACTAATCAGATGTCTTTGATTTTCCAACAGCACACTTAAAGGAGTACTATCACACTGAAGAGTGTGTAGTATATCATTAAACTCAACCAGTATATAGGTAATAGCTTCAAAATTTCTTAGTAGTTCTGGTGGTGTCTTTTAAGAGGAGGTTTATGCTTGACTACTTACCTTGAGAGACTGAAATTGTCTCCCTATCATCAGTTTAAACTCATCAAACTCTGATTTCTTAATAGATTCATCACTTAACCAATGTAACTCTCTAGACTTCTTATTGATAATATTTTTAAAGTATCTAATAGAAATTAAATTCTCTTTGAATTCTCTTAGATGGAGATTCTGAGCTTTAAACTAAGCTCTTGGTATTGAATAAACCTTGTATTCTTCAAATTTCTTTTTCTTGGCCTCCAACTGTTCTCTGAGAAAAAAATTCTGAGCCTCTATCAAATTGATCTTTATAACTAAGGCCTCAACCTGATAATCAGAAGATTTATAATATGGAGTGTTGGGGTTAGGAATATGTTCCCTTTGATGAACTTCTACTAAGTCCAAACTTGGATTTTCATTACCAACTGGTCTGTTTCCTAAGGTATATCCTCTAGTAATTTCAAAATTAGGAACAACTTGAGTTTGAGTATCAAGAACAGCTTTCGTGATAAGTTCTTTACTGTGAGAATCTTTCTCAACTTACTCATCCATTGGATTCTTATGATCAACTACCCCTAGTTCTTCTTCCACATTCTCAGGAAGGAAAATTGTTATTCTTCTTTTCTTAACAAGAGATTATTCTAGACTTTAAGTGCCTTCTTCATTGGGCCTCTGCCTCACAAAGTAACACAAAAGGGGGTGAATTGTGTCTTTTCAAAAATCTTCCACAATTATGGATTTTTACACCCACTGTAATTTATGAGAATATGTAGTGTTTTTCTTCTATATAAAAATAGTAAACGTATAAATAGAAATGAAGAACACATATTTTTATAGTGGTTTGGGACACAAAGATCCCATAGTCCACTCTACCAATCACTCTCTCTATGAGCTTGGTAAATTTCACTAGAATGATCCTCTTATCACAAGACCATAAACTTAAAACTGAGTATAGGTAGTTGACACCATTACAATAAGACTAATAACAAAGACTTATAGTTCTATAGTGGAGAACTAGTTATCCATAGATTAGATCAAGAAGCTGATACTCCACCATAACTGAGTACGAGCATTTGAAACTCCAATAAATCAAAAGAGTTTGATTTGAAAGTTTTGGGTTATTATTCAGAGTTTCAGCAGCAAGAAACTAACAAATGATGGCTCTTCTTCTTCAAAAAATAATATATTCAAGAATGAAATAGTTTGAAGTCATGATTGTAGAAATATATTCAATTAAAAATTATCAAAAAAACAAAGCAGCAACATGCTTACAGAAGAACAAGATAGAACATGTATATCTCCAACGTGTAGTCCTCTATTAGAGTTTTTTGTTTGATGTAGAACTATAAAAGATAATTTCAATAATACAGTCACATATGTGATTCAATTATCATTCACATATATATTTTTGAAGAGATACTCTGAAAGAATATAGAAAATATAAATCTTTCTTCGATATTCCAGATCTAAAATAATAGACTGATTGATCATGTTAATTCAAATTCCAATTGAACAGGGGAGTCGTAACTTCCCATAGAAATAGGAGTGATTTTATCCGATGAACATGGTTCTTTGAAACAATCAAAATGATCCTCTGAATTGGTCTTTACTTTTGACTTGACTATTGCAACAATCTTAGATTGAAAATGCAGCTTGAAAAAAATCGATATTGAGAACACAATGTAGGGTTGATATACATAGCATAGGGTTCCTTTATGTATCGTAGGGTTCCTTAACCATACTTTCACCTTTACATAACATAGGGAACAAAAGTAACATTGGTATGATATTCCATATGTTTATACTTGTCATCATAAAATCCCAAACATAGCATTGATTAACCATGTGTTAAAATTTTCCACACATAGGGTATGAATAGTAAATCCATAATCCAACATAAGTTTGTTGATCCATACGTTTGACGATTCTTTGAACGTAAGTACATTGATCCAAATGCAAAATGTTTAGTGTAGCATAAGTTTGATACCATACAAAAGTGTTTCACTTCTCATCGTAACATAGGGTTGATAACAAATGCAATATATTCATTAGTAGAATAGAAAATAACATCATCAACATAAATTTAAACAATTAATAAAACATTTGAAATAGATTTTAAAAATAAGGTTGAATTAGATTTTCCCATTTTAAAATAATTTTCTAAAATAAATTTAGTTAATCATTCATACCATGCTTGAGGGGATTGTTTTAAACCATAAAGAACATTAGTTAACTTAAAAACATGATTTTGAAATTTTGAATCTTTAAACTGGGATTTTATTCAATAAAAACCTTTTCAAAAATAAAAACATTCAAAAAAACACTTTTAACATCCATTTGAAAAAAAATTAAATTAAAATGAGTGGTGAATTCCAATAAGATTCTAATGGATTCAAGACTAGTGATAGTGACAAAGGTCTCACCATAATCAATGTATTCCTTTTGATTATAGCCTTTTGTTATGATTCTATATATATTACAGTTGATATTTCCTTGATATTCTAATTTATTTCTAAAAAATCATTTAGTTCCAATAATGGGATGATAATTAGTTATTTTAATAAGATTCCAAACATTATTCCATTATAATTGGTTTAATTCATATTTTAATGTAAGTACCCATCATTCATTATTAATGGAGTCATAAATATTTAAGGGTTTTAGGTGCGAAACAAAATCACAATGTTAAACCTCACTTAAAACTGGCCCTCTAGTACGAGTATCGGATTGAAAATCACTGATAGCATTTTATAAGGGATGGTATTTAGATTTTAACCATACCTTAGGTAACATCCTAGATGTTGGTTCTTCCACAAATTAAATTTATTTAGTATTAGGTGGATTATTTAAGGTCAAATTTTCTATTTCAACCTAAACTTCATCAATTTTAGAATTAGTTTTAGGAAAATTCTCATCAAATTTGATGTGAATTGATTTTTTAGGGTCTCGATCCTTTTATTAAAAACTTGGTATGTTTTTCATGATTTATTGTACCCAAGAAAAATACCTTCATCAAATTTTGGTTCAAAATTTCCTTTGTCGTATTTAGTGTTAAGAATATAGCATTTACATCCAAACACTTTAAAAGAGTAAACTTTAGAAATTTTTTATTTCCCAATTTTATATGGAGATTTTCAAGGAAGGGTCCTATGAGAACATGTTTCAAGGTATAACAAGCAGTATTAACCGCATCGACCTAAAAATATTGATGAATATTAAATTCATTTAAGATATTTCTAGAAATTTCTTGAATAGATTGATTCCATCTCTCAACAACCTCATTTTTTGGGGGGTCCTTAGAGAGAAAAAATGATTATAACCTTGTATAGTACAAATTTCATCAAAATGTTTATTATCAAACTCTCCACTATAATCAATATGAATGGATGTGATCTTATAGACTTTTTCATTTTCAACCTTATTTGAATATTTAATAAATACTTTAAAAGCCTCATTTTTATGAGACAAGAATTAAACTCATGTAAATTATGTATAATCATTGATAATTACAAAAGTGTAAGATTTACCACTTATACTTGAAACTTGGGTTGTTCTAAAAAGATAAAGATTAATAAGGTTAAGGGAATTAGAGGAGGATAATTTCTATTTATATTTTAAGGTATTTTTGTGTTGCTTATCAATTTTTAAATCTTCACAAACAATGTTATTTTTGAAATTCAATTTGGATAAATCTCCTACTAGATGATTTTGGTTGACTTTGACAAGTGTGTGGGGAGTGTGCTATAATGACCAATGCTCATATTCCAAATCCATGAATGGTTATCTTGTGCACTTAAACATTTAACTTTTTTACTTTAAAGATATTTTAAATAAATAACATAAACAATTCAAAAAATATAAGATAAAAAATTCCTTTAGAATAAAAAAATTACAAAAAAACATTTTCAAAAGATAAATTAAAACCATCATCACATAATTGACTAATACTTGGATAATTATGTTTTAAAACTTTAACATATAAAACATATTTAATAATATAAGAATTTTATAAAACCAATAGTACCTATAAAAATGATCTTACTAATTGAGTCATTTCCAAAAGTGATGTGGCCTCCATTGAGCTTTTCAGGATGATAAAACTCAGAGTAGTCACCATGTATGTGTCTTGACCACCCACTATCCAAGTACCATATAGCTCATTGGGTTTTTCTCATTAGAAACTTTTTCTATAGAATAATTAAAAGACTAAATATTTTTCTACCAAAAAATTTGGTTCGCTCATGTTAGACAAAAGAGATTTTTGAATCCATAATTGTTTAGTATATTATTTTCCATAATAATTCCTTAACAAAGTATTAAAATGGAGATGAATTGAATTAGGCCTACCATAAAAAGAAGTTTCACAATCACATTCATAAATAAGATTCCTATTTTTTATATAATAATTAAAAAAATATCTTATGATCACCCTTTTACAAAAGTATTATTATTTTTTGAGGTGCTAGATTATTTTTTAAAACTAAAATCAAAATAATTTTTTACATAACGTTGAGAACCAGGAATTTTATTTAGATTTTTATCACCATAAGTAAATTTATAAATAGAATTCTTGAGATCCTTAATATTTTATTCAAGTATCTAAACATTGGTTTGTTCTTTTAATTTTAATGAAAAAATCATTATTTTCTTTAGAAATTAGATTCTTTTCAATAAAAACTTTATCATCTTTATTTTTGAGTTCTAGGAATTTTGTGATAATTTCACAAAATCCATTCATTAGTTCTTCATAATCTATTTGTCTTGAAGAACAAGAAGAGGTGGAAGAATTAGAATTGGGGGAAGTGGGAAAATTAACTTCATCACATACCTTAATTTTGGCAATGAAACATTTTTCACTTCCATCACTTGAGTCGGGAGAGGAGAGGGAATCATCGCTTACACTATAGGTATAAATTTGAAGTATTTCTTGCCTTTCTTATTTTACTTTTTAAAAAAAGGGAATTAATTTTTGATGTGTCCCTTTTTATTTAAATGATAAAAGTTTACATCAACTTATTTTCATTGATTCTCATTTTTTTCATGGTGGAAATATCCATTTTTATTCATGTTTTTTTAATTTATTGGTTATATTTTCCATCTCGGTTTCACTTTTGGAAGAGTCGTCATCGATTTCTTTAAAATAAATTGTCTTATTTTTCTTTACTTTTTTTTCTTTTTTGGAATGTTTCTTCATGGTGATTTGATAGATCATGAGAGAACCAATGAGTTCTTCAACCACCATGTTATTGATATCTTTGGCTTATAGTATATTAATTACCTTGGGTTCCTAGTTACTTGGTAAGACCCAAACTATTTACTTCAAAAGTGTTTATGTAGTAATAGTATCACCAAGACACTTTCTTCCATTATATATGTCAGTAAAACAGGCAAAAAATTTCATAATAGATTCATTTGGATGCATACTAAAACCTTAAAAATTTTATCTATACATACAAGTATAGTGTATTTTACTTTATTAGTGACTCTATGAGTAAATTCAATTAATTTCAAGATTTCATGATCAATATTTCATGTAAAAACATGATTAAATTCATTTCTATCTAAACTAAGGTGAGTAGAATTCATGGATCTACCATCAAGTTCAAAAACATCAATATCATCAAGGTCCATTTTTCCTTCGATTATTTAGAATGTGTGTAACCATGCATAATAATTTTCCAAACTGAATATCCATGATTATAAGAAAAGTATAAATGAAAGTTATTCAATAACTATAATTTGTTCCATCAAAAAAAGGGGGCATAACTTATTGAGTGTCCATCATGTGCACCTTGGGCGTTTGTGGTTGAGGCTATTTTTTAAAGATCATTCCCTGAAATCAATTAAGATTTTAAAAAAACAAGTTATCATCTGATATCAATTGTTTTTTGGAGTAAAATGGAAATAGGTGGGTGAATTTCCTTTTAAAAAATTTAAAACAAAAATGGAAGTGGTATGAAATTGAAGGGTAAAATAAAATAATCAATATAAGAATAATTGAATGATAATAATTTTAAAATTCAAATGTAAAATAATAGTGGTAACAAAAATAAATAAAGGGAGAGATTGATTTTAATATATTGACTGATTGGTGAATTAAATTATTGATTGATTAAGTCAATGAAAGTGAAAAATAAATAAAGGATGAAAAAGGTTAATAAGGCACACATTTTTTTAAGATGTTTGAAAATAGTTCATGGTGTTTTTATTTTGGAATATTTTGTCTTGTTATAGAATGAGTTTGAGCTCCGAAAGTTTGTGGGCTGATAATTTAATTTTTTTTAGGATTTTTAGTTATTTCACAGTTATCCCACATAGTTAGTAGTAATAGTGTGGTGCTTGTGTGGGTGCCCAAGTGAGTCTGAGTTGTGGAACATGACTTGTGCATGATCTATTAAACCATACGACAAGAATGCGATTTGGATGTGCAAGTTGATAGTGTCAAGTCACACAATTTAAAAATGGTTTTCTCAATCATGCATCTACCTAAGATTAACTGTGTGAGGGTGTCTAGCCAAGGTAGTGGTCAGTGCATGGTTGGTTCACAATTTGACAAACCATACGCAAACCATGTGATTGCCCAATATTTTGAAAATTAGGTTTTTATTTTTTTTCTTTTCTTTTTTATTAATGTTTTGTCTTCTATTTTTTTTCCTCACCCCTTCTCCTCCCTATTGTCACACGACGCTCCCCCCCCCCCTTCCTCTACAACCACACGCCACCCTCCCTCTCATCCCTCTCTTCTTTTGATGATTCCACTGGATTTCTTCCTGTTTATTGGTCAGTTCTTTGAAGCAATCCCTTCTATTATACTCTTCTCTCTATTTAGAGTTTTTCTTCTCTCTGTTTCCTGATTCCATTTGGATGAACCCTAGGATTAGGGTTGGTCCAAATTTTGGTTATTTCTTCATTGGTTGGGGTGTGTAATGGGTTCCTCAGGGGTTCTTCTTGCATGTTTCAGTGTCCGCCACCAAAGGTGATGCCTTTCAGATCATTTCAGTTTTCCACCACCGCTTGAGGTAGGATTTTCTTCTACTTCTTCATCTATCTTGGTTTTATTTGGGGTCTTTTGGTGATTTTGAGTTCCTTGTTTTTTTTTGTAGTGTTTTTTGGTCATCCTTGAGGTGGATTTGAGTCATCAGAGTCAAGGGAAGCCTACCTGCATATTCATAGGTAAGAATATATATATATATATATATATATATAAGTTAACCTATTATATATTCACCCATATTGGCATGAATATATATATTGGGGCTAGGTGTACTTATGTATATATGTGAAAAATGCATATGCGTGTAAGTGTAAATGGGTATGTGCATATATAATCATATATGTAAGGATCTGATTGTACATATTCATGGACATGTGAATATTTACATAGGGGATAGGCTTCCTTATGTATATGAGAAGGTGCCTATGCTCGGAGGCAGGGAAGAGTGTCTTCAAGTAGTCATCGATGAAAGCGTCATGTGCCGAAGTGTTCCAGCTTGATCCTCTTCTCCTTGAGGTAGGTGTCACTTTTCAATTAGTTTCTTTTGAAATTATAATATGATTATTCCTTTTTAATTCACTTTTTATGAAAGTATAAATATATATGATATCCTTGTAATGATTTGAACCCATTTTAATGTTCCTTAGTCTTGGCATAAATGGTTGGTTTGGTGTAATCCATATTTTATGATTTAAATTGGAATATTTAATTATGATGAGATTTTCATGAAATGAATTTGGGATTTTTTTTAATGGTTTTAAAGTTGGGAAATGGTTTTTAACCCATTTTGGTCTTCATTGAGTGAAAATTATATTTTAAAGTGAATTTTGTTTTAAATTTAGGTGTTGAAAATGATTTAAAAATGGGGTTTTCACTTTTATCTCAAATGGTGGTTTAAAATGGGAGTGTGGTTTATCCCTTGTGAAAATGAAATGGTGGATTCTTTAAAAGTGTTTTGATGGAAATTTATGGCCTTATGACTTGTTTTTGTTTTCAAAGAATGATACCAATGCATGGAGGGTGGTTTTTTAATGTTTTGAAAGATTGGGTGGGTTTTTACTTGGAAAGAGTGGGTAGATTTCATTATACAGTGAAACTTGGTTTTGAAATGTGGTTTTATGCGTTCTTCATGTTTGATAAAAATCCCAATGAGAGTTTTTGATTGTGAAATTTACTTGATCCTTAGGATTTAGTCCAAATGGATTTTTAAGTGGGATCCCTTTTTGTGTTCAATGGGTTCCCTTATTTAAAGGGGTATTTCAAATTTATAAAATGAAAATACAATTTCCCTTGACTTATGTGGTTGTTCTTGGAAGTGTCAATTCTTCCCTTTGGAATTGTGTTTGAAATTTCAGATTACTTTAGAACATGATTTCTAAATGAATATGATATAAGTGAAGGCATGTTTGGCACTTGTGATGTGATGTGGTTGACCCTTGTTGAACCCTCCTCTCTATAGATGATGATTTTTTTATCCATGTGATTGATGTTTGTTATGTGATAAATGGTTGGGGATGGTTGGAAGAGTCATGCCAAATCCCAATTATATTTATGGAATTATGGAATTGATATGTGGTTTGGATGTCGGATTGATGCTCTAGGAAAGATGGTTTTGATGTATGGTTTAGGTGTTGGACTGAGGCTCCAAGAACCTGAAGTATTCTACTGAGATGGTGTCAGATTGAGCTCTAGAAACTAATAGTATACTTTATGGGTAGTTCTCTAGACTGAGGTATTGGGTAATGATGGAATTCTATGTGGGAAAAGGATGTTTTACTGATGATCCTTCTCCTTGGGTTGGGCCCAACTGATCCTCTAGAAACCACCATTGCATGTTTAGATGGAGGCTGGACTAGGGATCTGGGAACTACTATTTTTTTGTGATGGATTGGATAGACCCAGTGTTTGGTATCAGTACCGATAGTTTGTTATATGGTTAGGGGTAGTACATAGGTTCCATCCATGTTACATTTTGGTGTGGATATTTGATTTAGATGTTGGACTAATTTTCTAGGAACAAATGGTTAATGGTACTTTGGTTAGGCCTTGTGGGTGTAGGTTTATGCTCCCCTGAGTTGAAAAAATAGTGAATACCCTTAACATTTGTCGTATGTACCTCATATGTTACCCTTTAGATGACTGGTTTATATCATTACATGTTTGTTTAACCCGATGTCACCTTAGATAGATTGGTTTGGTGGGTAATAGATAAGATGTTGTTTCCTTGGCATGTATTCTTTTTGTTGTTGTTAGGTCCACTGGGTTAAATACCTGGAGAGGGGGGGTGAATCATGGTATGATAGATTAAAAAAACTTCCCATATTGATCTTGTTTCATTGTTAAGAAAAACATTCTTCTCTCTCTTTCTTGTAGAAAAGTATAAATAGAGACTAAATCATGCACAGGACAAAGAGATTTTTACATGGTTCACCCTCACTGGGCTATGTCCAAGGAGCATACACCGACGATGTGCCAATGTACCAAATCCACTAAAAGCACACAGCTATTTACAAAGTTAGGGTTATATCACTTATATGCTCAGGCTCATTGCCTTTAAAAATTTTAGGGTTATCTCATAGCTTTCCCAATGGTCACTCCCTATTTCTCTATCTTTGGATCACTGCCAGTGGAGAGGATCACCTTCTTCCTCTTCCTTTTCCCACTGCTCTAGAAAGGATCCACTCACAGTTTATAGATCTGTTGGTCTCTTCATTATATCTAATGAAATCTGTATCTTTAATTGTTGATATATGCTCTGTTGACGCCCAACTTTCACCCACAGATGAGTCTCACTTTGCACCGGGTGTACTGGGAAACCCCAATTTTTATGTCCAGCCTCTACATTGCCTTGCATGTAATTTTCTACTTTTGAATAAAATTCACTTTTCACACAACACCACTTTTATGCACAACCACTTATTTTATGCATAGCCTTTGCTTTATGCACAAAAACTTCTTTTACGTGCAACAGTTTTCTTTTACGTGAAACCTTTGCTTTGCACGCAAACAATTATTTTATGTGAAAACTTTTCGTTTTCGTGCAACTCCCATGTGCCCTCTAATTTCACGTGCTAGAGCTCGGATACTCTCTAAGTCTTGAGTTGCACTGAATAAGGGGGGTCACTTCATATTTATAGGAAAAATCGACCCCTATGCAAAAAAAACCTCTTTCCACATGTAATCCTCATTGAGCATGAAAAACACATATTCCGCACAACACCATATTTCATGTTATGCTCCAATTTTTTGCACACCTCATGCCTTTGCCAATTTTTGAGCTTCTGATCTCAAAACACCTCTTATGCAAAAAAAACTCCATTCCTCTATTTCACGCACCATGCCAACATTTTTCACACCTCTCTAATATTTCACGCACCACACCAATTTTCCGTGCACCACTTTTTTTTTTGCGAACCACTCTAATTTTGTGCACACCTCCCTTTTACAAAAACGCATCTCTCCATTTTCCAATTTTTAGGACCAAAAATTTGGCCAATACTGGAAAATGGCACCACCTTTTATCTGCTCTTTTTGTACCACCTCCAGATCATTTGTTCCTTTGTTGAGGTTCTTCTATCAAACATGGATATCCAACAACATCTCTTGAACCCGAAAAATCACCATGTAAACCCCATTTGTCAAAAAAATTGTATATCGTGGTCTTCTTTGTCAACAAACACAACATGGAGGTCCAATTTTTCAACCAACACAATCACCTCAAAAATGATTCAATGATACATTGAAGGATTTTTGCCCAACAATCTCCCCCTTTGGTTTTGTTGAAAACTCTTCTCATAAGAATTCTCTACACTTTGATACCTCATTAAATCTCCTTCCAACCTCTACCACCATTCGCCTCTTGCGATTCTGAAAGTGTTCAAGGATTCACTTAGCATGTACTATAAGCCCACATGAGCAATGATCATCATGAGAAACAAGAGTAAATGAAAATATCATCAATGAATCACTTCATTTTAGACACCAATTGTTGATACCAAACTGATACCAATTGTGGATTGCTGGAAACCTTCTCACACTATTGAAACATCACTCTTCTGCTATTATCACGATCCTCAGCTATCGTGATATCTACTCCTTGAACAATCACTTCTAGCATCATCATATTTAAATCTCTCCCCCTATCTCATTTATATCCCCCTATCTCGCTGCTCCGCCTATTAGCTTCTCCCCATGTCATTGATAAAGACATTTTCTCCCTTCATTTATCCACATTTTCTTCCCATTGAGGAGTCATTATTTCTCCCCCTTTGTCAATGAACCCAAAGGTCACTCCTCTATGGTCTGAGACATTAGAAAGAAGACATATTAGCATAGTAGAGAAAAAACACATCATACCTTGAGGAGAGGGGGTTACACATCCACACTTTTTCAAGTGTGTGGAGTTGACTGGACTCCTAGAGACAGTTTATGCCTCTCAAAAGCTTCCTTGGGTAAGGAATTTGTCAAAATGTCTATAACTTGGAGTTTTTTAGGCACATACTCCAACTTCATGATTTCCTGCTCAACCTTATGTTTGATAAAATGATATTTGATCTCAATGTTCTTTGTTCTTGAGTGATGGACTAGATTTTTTCTTAGATTGATAGCACTTGAGTTATCGCACTGGATTCTAAGAGGAGACCTCACTTCAATGCCCATGTCATCAAGTTGCTGCTTCATCCACATTAATTTTGTGCATTCTTGAGTGGTCTCAATATACTCAGATTCTATGGTGATTAATGAAATGCAATCTTGCTTCTTGCTTAACCAATAAATACACAATCCACCAAGATATAATGCACCTCCTGACGTGGATTTTGTATCATTTGTTGAACTGGTCCAATCTACATCAGTATATCCCAATAACACTAAGTGAGATTTGTCATTATATATCAAGCCAAATTCCATCGTTCCCTTGATATGCCGAAGTATTCTTTTCACTACAAGCATGTGGATTTCTTTGGGGTTGCTTTGATATCATGTTTCTTGGTATGTGGAGAAAACAATATCAAGTCTTGTCACTGTTAGGTACAGTAAACTCCTAATAATCTTCCTGTATTCTATGATATTAATTGTCTTTCATTTATTATCTTTTGATAATTTTATCCGGGTAGCAACCAAAGTCTTCATCTCCTTGTATTTTTCCATTCCAAAACTTCTCAGGACCTCCTTGGTATATTTATATTGAGAAATGTAAGTTTCATTCTTTCCTTGTGACACTTGTAAACCTAGGAAAAATATCATCTCTCCAATCATTGAAATTTCAAACCCACTTTTCATGAATTCGGAAAAATGTATGCACTGAGCTTTATCTAATCTTCCAAAAATTATTTCATCGACATAAACTAGCACCATCATCCTTTCATTAATGTTGTTGTTGAAATAGATATTATAATCAAATATACCATGCTGAAAACCAAGCTTCTTCAAATACTGATCAAGCCTTGAGTACCATGCTCTTGGTGATTGTTTAAACCCATATAACACCTTCTTTAGCCAAAAAACCTTGTTCTCCTCCTCATGAATGAGAAAACCATTTGGCTACTCGATATACACTTCTTCTTCTAGAACTCCATTCAAAAATGCAGATTTGATGTCCATCTGGAAAACTTTGAACTTCCATTGCACTACAATGTCTATGAATAATCTGATTGTATCTAGCCTTAAAACCGGTGAAAATGTATCATCAACATCTATTCCCTCTATCTGGAAGTATCCTTTTCACACTAGTCGTTATTTTTTCTGAATCACTATGTTGTCTTCATTCATCTTATTGCGATAGAACCATTTAGTCCTGATGACATTTTTATTTGTTGGACTCGAAACAATCTCCCATGTCTGATTTTTTTCAATATGATCTAGATCTTCATTCATTGCCTGAAGCCATTTTTCATCTTCAGCTACATCAGCAAAGCATTTCGGCTCTACCTGAGATAGGAAAGATGTATGTGGTAGTGATTTCATTATTCTCGTCTAAACTGGGGATGACTGATCACCAATGATATTATACCTATCAATTTTAGCTCGACTCCTTGGCTTCTATGTACATATGAATTTTACTTCCTCGTGCTAATCATCAGTATCTTCTTCTGAATCCACATAAGCCACTTATGCTCCCCCTGCGTTACTTTCCTCTTCATAACTTTCATCGGGAAATTGTTCATTGCTCGGTTTAATGCTCTCTTCATTCTCCACTATAGTGACATAATTACTTTCAACAACTTTTCCCAACCTTTTGTTAAAGCATTTGTATGATTTTATTTTTCCTGAGTAACCAAAGAATATCCCCTCATCTCCTCGTGACTCATATTTTTTATTTTTTCCTTATTGAGGATGAAACACTTACTTCCAAAAATTCAAAAGTATTTCACTATTGGTTCCTTTCCATACCACATCTCATATGGAGTTTTTCCTTCCTTCAGAAACAACAGATCTTTGTTAGAAATGTAGACTGATGTCAACACTACTTCCTTACAGAACCTCTCTGGTAGGTCTTTTTATATAAGCATTATTTTGGCCATGTTGTTGATGATCTTATTTCTCCTTTCAACCACTCCATTCTGTTGAGGAGTTCTTACTGAGGAAACTTGATGCCTTATCCCATGTTTCTTGAGATAGTCTTCCACTTGACTATTTGTGAATTTCGTACCATTGTCAATACAAAACTTCAGAATTTTCTGTCCAAGAATCCTTTCACACTCCCTCCGGTACTGTTTTAAGTAGTTAAACACATTGAACTTATGGGAAATAACAAATACACATTCCATTCTGCTATAGTCATCAATGAAAATAATGTAATACCTTTTTCCGTCAATGGATCTTGGTGAAATAGGACCACAGACATCATAATTCACCAATTCAAGCACTCTTGTTAACTTATTTTCCTTCTCTTTGTATGTCTTTCTAATGAGCTTCCATTGTTGGCATGCATCACACATGTGAGTACAATAATGTGATAGTGTAGAGAGGTCTCTTGTTGCATCACACTTTACCAGATCTTCAAGGGATGGTTGGCATAGATGACCAAGTTGTTTATGCCACAGCTTGTTTTCTTTCTCTTTAAAAATAAAGCACATATCTTCTTCTCCACTTACCAGGTAGAGATATCCCTTTTTTCTTTTTCCCTATAGAACCATTTCCCCATCTCTTCATTTTACGATACACATCTTCTTAGTAAACCTTACAGAATTTCCTAAGTCACATAGTTGACTGACATTGAGAAAATTATGACTGAGGCCTTCTACTACTAAGACATCAGCATGTCTCATCTCCTTGCCCCCAAACCTGACCTTTCCTGAGCCAATAATCTTCAGGACTTCATCATTTCCAAACTTTAAAACTCCTTCTTTTTTATATTTTATGCTTGTAACAAGATCCTTATTTCCTGTCATGTGAGATGTGCAACCGCTATCAAGGATCCACACACCAGAATGGTCTGATGTTTTAAGAGAAATTTCTACAACCACCGCCTTCTATACTCTCTTCTTCTTGGTCCATATTTTTGTCTTCACACTCGGTATAGATTGTGAATTCTGATATTTCTTAAAGTATGATGGACCGGATTCATCTTGCACAGTTTCAAATCTATTTTTCATCTTCAACTCACCTGTTGGTTCATTGATCTGCTGATTGTGAACATTTTAATTCTGCTTCAGCACATTACTCTTTATGTTCGATGTACAGTATCAAGCCATGTGACCAAATACTCCACACAAAAATCAGTGTCCTTCGAAATATATTCTAGAGAACCATTCTCTGTTTGTCTGCCACCTTTGTTCTTGTGTCCTTCGATATCTTCTGGCTATAGAACATACATTTTGTGAGTGTCCCATATTTCCACAACAATAACACCTGATGAAAGGTGAATTTATACCTATCACTTCTATACTACCAGTTGTTCCTTGGGGTTCTTTGAATTTTCTGATTATTCTTTGTACCCACATCAATTTTCTTTTTCAGAACGGGCTCTTTCAGCCTGACTTCAACCCTAACTTCTTTTTATTTTTGATCAAACCTAAAATCATCCTTAACATATGAGCTTGATTGCTACTTCTTTCCTACTGAACTACTAGGATCCTATTTCATCTTTCACATCTTTGGAATATTCTTCTTTCCTAATAATGTGTTGGGAATCAAAGGTTTTTCCTGATCCTTAACGTTTCTTCACAAACTGACAACTTCTTCTTCAATCTCTTTGATACACTTAACGTGATCCTTCACTTTGATATTCATGTCATCGATCTCCTTCTTCTGTTCTTCAATCCTGAGTTTGTACTCACTAACTGATTCTAAATTCTCTAGAACTGATGACCTAAGATTCTCAATTTCTTTCATTAACTCATACTTCTCTTCTTCTTGTTGCTGCATGTAGAGTTTGGCATCATGGACAACTTTGTTGGATTTATTTGTTTTATCTCTACAAACATCTATCTCTTCGAGAGCAGCCTCTAACTCTGCTTGCATATTAACTCTTCATTCAACTTATTCTTCTTCATCAATGTCGGTTTCTTCCTTCATCTGAGTACTACCAATAACTTCCACCATAGCATTTTCTCTATGATCTTTTTAGTTATCTATCTCTTCAACCTCCTCAGCCTCAGACTCATCTAAACTGTCACATTCTTGTGAAATGAGATTCTTTTTCTTAAATAAATTTCTCTTGAACTGCTCCTTGACTTTCCCATAGGTTGTAGACTTATTCTTTGGAATTTAGACTTCATCAACATCATCATATTCTTGGAACTTTTTGGGATATCTTGCTGCAAGATGACCAACCTTTCCACATTGAAAACAAGCTAGTGTAAGTTTCCCCTTGAACTTTCCTTTTCCTCTTTGCAGATTTGATGAAAGAAATGATATCACCTCATCAGTCTCTTAATCCTCCTAAGACTCTTCAATTGTGAGATTCTTAATAGCCTTAAATTCCACCTCTTTATATTTCCCATTTTCCACATCCTCGTTATCATCATTCCTCATTTCATATGCAACCAAGGTACTGTGCAATTTGTCCAGTGTTAGCTCCTTTGGATCTTTATCTTCTTGTACTGAAACTTTTGTATTGAACCGAGGTAGAAGTTTTCTCAAGATGTGTTTTACGATCTTTATTACTTCTATGACTTCTCCAAGACCCTGCATATATTCCAAAATAATATTTACCCTATCAAATAATGAATCAATAGACTCATTTGGGTTCATTTTGAAATCTTCATATTTGTTCCACAGAAATTGCATCTTTGCCTCTCTGACCTTTGTGTCTCCTTCATTTATATTCAGTATCTTTTCCCACATGGAATGTGATGTTTTGCATGACATCACCTTCGTATAGATATAATTGGATAGGGATCCCCCTAAAGCATTGATTCCCTTGGAATCGGCATCCAATTCTCTTTTCTCAGCTTCCGATAATGCACCACTATTAATATCAGTTGTTATACCATGCATTGCTACTGTGAATACATCAATTCCCAAAGATCGAAAGAAGTGTTTCATCTGATTCTTCCATAGCTGAAAATTGTTCCTGTCAAAGATCGGAATCCCTTTATGATTGGTGAACTCCATTTGTGAGATAACCATTGATATTAACCTTTCCCTTGGATACCAATTGTTAGGTTCACTGGGTTGGATACCCTGAGAGGGGGGGAATTAGGGTATGATAGATTAAAACAACTTCCCCTATTGATCTTGTTTCACTGTTAAGAAAAACATTCTTCTCTCTCTTTCCTGTAGAAAAGTATAAGCAGAGACTAAATCATGCACAGAACACGAATATTTTTACTTGGTTCACCCTCACTGGGCTACATCCAAGGAGCATACACCGGCGATGTGCCGATGTACCAAATCCACTAAATGCGCACTATTGTTTACAAAGTTTGGGCTAGATCACTTCTATTCCTAGGCTCACTACATTTAAAAAGTTTAGGGTTAGCTCACATCTTTTCCAAGGTTCACTCCATGTTTCTCTCTCTTTGGATCACTATCAGTGGAGAGGATCGCCTTCTTCCTCTTCCTTTTCTCACTGCTCTGGAAAGGATCCACTCACAGTTTATAGACCTGTAGATCTCTTCATTATCTCTAATGAAATCTGTATCTTTAACTGTTGATAGATGCTCTGTTAAAGCCCAAATTTCACCTGTAGATGAATCTCACTTTGCACTGGGTGTACTGGGAAACCCCAATGTTTACGCAGATCCTCTACACTGCCTTGCACATAATTTTCTACTTTTTCTTGAAATTCACTTTTCACACAACGCCACTTTTACGTGCAACCACTTAAAACCCATGATTACCATGTCTTGTTATATGAGTTGATTCCTATTGCCATTCGACATTTACTTTCACATAATGTTAGAGTTGTTGTGATTAAGTTATGTCATTTTTATCGAGAACTTTGTGCCAAAAGACTGAGTAGAAGTGTTGTTCAGAAATTGCAGAGAGATGCACCGATTATTCTTTGTGACTTGGAGAAAATTTTCCAACTTTAATTTTTCACATGTATGTTACATCTGACTATGCATCTTCCCACAGAAGTTCTTTTTGGTGGTTCTGTTTTAAGTTGGTGGATGTATCCTATAGAAAGAATGATGTTTACATTGAAATCTTATGTGAGAAATAAATATCACCCCGAAGGCTCTATTGTGAAATGTTATTTAGCACAAGAATGCATGGATTCCTGTTCATCGTACTTGGCTAACGTCACCATGAGGTCTAATAGACTTATGAGAACTAAATATGAGAAATATGATCCCATTGAGCCTACATTTCCTTCACTGGCCCAAACAAGGGGGATATCTGGATCGTAATCGTTGTGTAATTTAAGCAGAGAAGAGAGGAAAATGGCTCATCGTACAGTATTATTCAACTATGGTGTTCTTGATGATTATATCAAGTAATTAAACTAATAAATATGCATTTTTTTATTATGTTATTTATTCATATCTTCTGAAATTTTTAAGCTTTCATATTTGTAGAGAACATTTAGAAATTATAAAAAAGAGACATCGCTCTCTATCTATTAAGAGGAAGGAACTGCTGCACAGCAAAGAATTTGCTGCTTGGTTAAAATCAAAGGTAATAGATTTTTTTTTCTTCTTATAACATAATCACATGTATCTATTTAATATTAAATGTTGGTATCTTTTAGGTTTTAACTCTACCAATGAATGAAGTATCAGATGAAGTAAGAGCATTATCCTTTGGTCCAAACGATGTGGTACGTGATTGTAAAGCAATGGTTGTCAATGGATTTAAATTTTTTATAAATAGATGTGCAAAAAAAATGGCAACACAACATGATGGTGTGATGATAAGCACTACAATAGATTGTTATGCGAGTGCATCAGATAGACAACCTTGGTCAGAAAATATATCATATTATGGTGTTGTTGAAAGAATCATTTTATTAGATTACTATGCACATGGTCACGTCGCAATGATGAAATGTAAGTGGTTTGATTCAATGACATGACAAGGAATTCATATTGATAACTATGGATTTAGAGTGATTGATATGAATTGCTAGCTTCACACTGATGAACCTTATATTCTTTCATCACAGGCTAGACAGGTGTTTTATGTAACTGACCCGTTACAACAACAATTTCGTGTTATTGTTGATGTCATTCCTAGACATATTTTTGATGAAGACATGGATGACAATGATGTTGTGGATGAACCTGTTGGTATTTATTCGAATGTTGCATTTGATGACATAGATGACTCAATTTCTAGAACAGATTGTGAACCAGAAATTGTCACAGACCACACAGAACATTGATACATTTGTAAATATTTACCTGAAATTATCGTAATGTTGTATGTGTTTTTTTAAACTTCCATACATGATATCAAATTAACTAGTATATTTTATCAATATAAATATCACATTGAAAATGTATCTCATTGTTTTATGATACAATTGTATTATTTAACATTTTTCATTATTTCTATTTATTTGAGAATATTATTTTAAATTTCCAGTTCAACATTTCTGAATATGATGATATTAGAAGAAATAGAAGAATACGAATAAATGAACAACATGTGTCTCATCTGGCCAACACTATAAGTGCAATTTATGTTTGAATATTATGGTTTTTCATATTATTTATCTTACTATCATTCGATTAATTTTATCATCTATGTTATTTTAGGCTACTTCGTCGAGGAGATGGTTGAATTATACTACTGAGGCTGATAGTATGGCGGGGGGTATTGATTCATCAGTTCAGCCTACTACTATGCCGCTTGAGTCACCATAAGGTCATCCTCCCATTATGCCACCTCCATATTATCCATACCCACATTATCCATATCCCTTTCTGCCTGCACCCACATTGGATGGTAGTTCTCAAACTCCCATCCCTCCTTATTTTCCATTCCCACCATCCATTGTACAGGGCACTACGTCCCCATATATCCCACCACCATATCCATATCCATATCCACCCTCATTTGTACAGGGTTATCCATCTACTGTATAGAGTACTCCTACTGTAGATATCCCACCTACCACAGAGGTTACTCCCCCTCTAGACGCTTTACTTCAGGGGTCAACAAATCCCCCATCTACTGGTATGTGTTTAAACATTACTATTAGTGATTAATGATAAATTCATATATATTATTATCCTTTTTTACCTTTTTTCATGATTAGCTCCAGTCTCCACCAGACGACGAGGCCGTACAAAAATGCGAGAGGTTTGGAATCAAAACACGCCAATCATGGTTGAATACAATGAGTAAAAAGCTATAATTAAAAAAATGATACATAATGTAAAAGCTTTATGGGAACACTTTCTAGACACAGCAATATCATTATGGTTTAACCAATAAGTTGGAGGAAAGTTGGAGAACAAATAAAGGACAATGCCTGGGCAGAGATCTGGGTAAGTAACGTTAATCACCTTTTATATATATATTAATTTATAATATTTTCTTAACAAATATTTTTTCCATTGTAGCTCCGATATAATTTTCCTGATGGACAAAATTCCAAGGCTGCAAGGTTAATGGATTTAGGTGAAATGTGGTGAGCGTACAATTATGACTTATATCTTGGTTGGAAAAAGAGAGTTGGCATGGAGCTTGAAGAAGTACTAGTGATTCATGATTGCCCAATATCACAATACAAATAGATGATCAGCTATTGGAAGAGTCAAGAGTTTAAGGTATTTGTTAAATTTATATATATATATTCATTTATTTATTTGAAAATTAGTTTTATTTATGTTAATGAAATTATATAATTATTTGTTTATAGGAGAAATCAAACAGAAATAAAAGAAATAAGAGTGGAATGAAACATGTTTATACTCGTGGATACACTTCACTCCCAGATCTTGAGCAAGCATAGGTAATTTAATATTTAAAATATTTAGCTTCATTTAGTGTAATTTTTTTGACTTCCAAATTTGATTTATTTCTTTGCTTTTTCCAGAAAAAAGTAAGAAATATCGAGGGTTGCATTCCTCGCTCTACTTTGTTTTGTATAAGCAGGAAAAAAAAAGATGGTATTGTGCCAAATAATGACACCGAGATGTCGATTGTAATTATATTTCAATTTATTTTATTTTTACTGAATTTATTTCCTTATATTATTTTATCATTTTAATTTATGTTATATATCAATAAACAGAATGCTTTGGAGACATTGGTAGAAAAAGAGCTTGACAATTTGGGCCTGAATGATCATCTACATCAGGTATTAGGAGATGAGCATCAGGGCAGAGTGCGTTGTCGACCTGGGAAGAAGATTGTACCATCCCGATACCGGTCTACTAACAATGTTTCTTCGAGTACCAGTTTTGGTTTGGTCACAGTGGAATAGATCAATTCCTCAATCAAAGAAGCAACTCAAAAAAGCAGAAAAGGTGATATCTGAAAATATGAAGAAAGTTATGTCTTCCATTTCTTCTACACTTTCACCAGAAGCAGCTGCAGCGGTTGACGCATGTTTGATGTAGATGAGTTCTTCTGGTGGAGCTGAAGCTGTAGTTGGACCCAGAGTTGTAGCCGGAACTGGATTTATAGCCAGATCTGGTCCCAGTGTCAGTGCCGGTACCGATGCTGATGTCGATGATGATGCTGGTGGTGTGAGAGGTGCTGATGGTGTTTCTGTAGGAGGCGTGGATGAGGATTGTCATGAATTTGATGATACTGATATTGAGACTCACTATTGATGTGAATTGTATTTTCTGATTGTTAATATGTGTAATTTTATTATGCAATGAGGTTTTATTATTTTAATACTGAATTGTATTGCGGTGTTTCTAACTATTTCTACATATTGTTTATGTAGTAGTTAAGTTTTATTATTATTATATTGAATTGTATCCTCCTCCGACGAGACCATCGTACCTCCTCGATGACACTGCTATGAGGCAGCCCCTCTATCTCCTCCGGAACACCTCTGATGGTATGTAGTCCAATTTTCCATTTTTTTCTTGAGGCATCCCCTCTATTAGTTTCATTGATCATATTGTGAGTTTGATGACTTGTATTGGTGTGAAGGATAGGGATGCATGACATATTAGAGAACCAACAAGAAAACATAGCCGATGCAATTGATTTTCTCCCAAAACTTGCAATCGGGATTGACGTGAATATAAAATTCAGGAGGTAATGGTTATTTTATACCATTTTTCCCATCACGATTTCCATCGGTTCTTTCTACGGTACCAACTGCAATTTTTAACTTTCGTATACTCCATGCCCTAATTCGGCATTTCCAACTCACGATTTTTGTCGGGACTTGCTAAGACACCCACTGGATTTTTACTACTGCTCCACACCCTCCTCTGACATGTGCAATAGCCATCTTTTTATGGTAAATATACTTTCATCCAATCTGCTGCTCCACACCCTCCATAACGGTGTCGATTTATCCACCGTCGCCAAAGGTATGGTTTTACCACACCATTTTTTACATCATGACAAGTTTTCTTTTTTACTCAACTGCATCCTCAAATATGAAATTTAACCCCAGAATCACATTTTCATAATATGATGCAGTTTCATGTCTGGTTGTTTAATTTTTTCAATTTATGGGTGAAATCTCTAGTTTAGGTGATGTTGATTCATCTTCCAACATCAATGGAATTGAAAAGGGTAAAATTGCGATATCATCTTATTTCCAAGATTAAAATTAATATGTCTACTCTTGTAAATAATGAACACATGATATTGTTATCATTTCATTAATGTGATTTATGCTTTCAGTTCAAGTATCATTACAAATTATATTGACAATGGCATTGCAATGTGCCTTACAAAAGGGTTGGGTGGGGATAATTTTATAAAAGGTGTGTAGTTCGACTATTTATCAATTATCAATTACTATTTATTGTAATTTTATCCATTGAAATCATAAAAATTGTCAAAATTATTTTAGATTCATTTAATGTTTTATATTTTCCAATTCCATTTTAATTGATTTCATTTATTAAATCTATAATTTTTAGGTTTAATTATACAGTTTAGGTGATTCTGCTTCATCTTCCAACATCAATGGCATTGAAAAAGGTGAAATTTCTATATCATCTTATTTTCTAGATTAAAATTAACATGTATACTCTTGTAATTAATGATCACATGGTATAGTTATCATTTCATTAATGTGATTTATGATTTCAAGACAAGCATAATTGGAAATAGTATTGACAACGCTATTGCAATGTGCCTTACAAAATGGTTGGGTGGGGATAATTGTATAAAAGGTATGTAGTTTGACTATTTCTCAATTATAAATTAATATTTATTGTAATATTATCCATCACAATCATTAAAATTGTCAAAATTCTCTAGGATTCATTTATTGTATACATGGATGTATTTTTCCCTCTTGAATTTTTGGTTTTATCGCTTCTTGATACAGGTCCTCAATTAGAATTGCTTATGATTGATCACACCCACCTGAGTTCTATTCACTGGATGATGATGATCATTGGTTATTCTACCGTGGATTTTTATTCACTATTTATCCACATATTGACATGTATTTTGTTTTGATTTTGTTGTTTAAAAGTGAAAATTCAGTTGAAATTTTGATTAGTAATACTTTTTTTAATGAAGTTGTTTGCAGCCATGTCACAACACACATGTTGTAGTAACTGGTTTTTGCATCAGTCTCTTACACCTTAGAATCTATACCATAGGTCGATTCTCCTTCATGATCTACCTCTATGCAACCAAGACTCACAATCCCAGTTTGATAGTTTCCTCCTGAAATATACAAACTCCATCGTCCCTCAAACAACTGGAGGTTGATGTTGTGGATCTGAATTACCTGTAAACATGCACAGTGGATCCACTCCTGACATAAGAAAACTGTTTCAACAAGTGGATTTGATATATCCCATTCGACATAGATTTCTGGGGCAACTGGATGATGCCAATATTAAGATATACTGTCAATTAATAAAAAAACCCACAGGATTGCCAGTAAATTTTATAATATTTGGACTCTGAAAAGGGAGAGGAAAACCTATAATAGAAACCTAGATGGGTTAAATAGAGGGGTATCACCTCATATAAAACTTATATATCAGCGCAAGGATTCCTTTTTTATTTTTAGAACTGATGCAAAAACTAGTTACTGCAAATTCAACCTTGCACACTGAAAAAGATATACTGACAATTAATAAAAAAACAAACCCACAGGCTTTCCTAGAAATTTTAAAATAGTTGGACTCTAAAAAGGGATAGGAAAACCTGGAATGGAAACCTAGATGGGTTAAATAGAGGAGTCTCACCTCATATAAAACTTATATATCCATCTTAATAGGTAGAAGTAGTTTACATCAATGTGACAATAGGCTTTTGACTGTGAAATCCAGACTGTCTGCATCTGCAAAGTGTAGCATCATGCGCCTTGAGGTCAGCAACCCACCAATCACACAATTATTCAAACCCCAAAATATATTAACCATTATATCAAAGGAAACCAACAAATATTTATTATGGACAATGTGATCCACTGGAAAGAGATTAATGAGATCCAATGATTCATTGAACTCTAGAAGGGAAATCAGAATACACACCCCATTGATTTACGATGGGACCAAGGGGCCAATTGAGATAAAAGGGAAAGATGGAAACTCTTTAGGAGAGTGAATAGAATAAATCCCCCATTGAGGTTTGAAGATGAACCAGATGGGTGATCATCCCACTAGTGGTCTATACTAGAAGTTGGATGAGAGGCACGGGTTCAAAACCCCTATGAAATCAACTTCAACTATATATACTAAAGTTGGGTGACTTATTCATACGTGTCACCCAGCTATGATTTCACGTCATCCAAAAAAATATATCCACCCTCAAAAAACATGGAAACCTGCGACTCTCTGTATCCCTCTAATATGCCCGATCGTGTTTTCAGCCATGTGAAAAGCATTATTTCTCCTGATTTTATAGCAGAAATGAGTAGAAAAATATGTAGGTCATCACTACTAACACCCCCTTCAACTTGGAACAATATTTGAGCTAATATAGAATAACAATCATGTAGTTAAGGTAGTTATAGACCAACCTTTTGCAACATGATAGACAATGATTTCAGTATCTCTAGTTATGTGGAAGTTCACGGGTGTGTATGCAACCATGTGACAACACGCTACTTATTAATATATTGACGAAAAGGTTAGTAATGGTTTACAAATTTGGCGTGAGATGAAAACATTCATACATATCAAAATGGATATTTTGAGAGGAATACAACCATCATTGGGTCCTTCACTATCTAGGTTTTTTCTATTTCTTTTCACTATAGTATCTTCATTCTTTCGATTAAAACAATGATTGTCTTATAGATATAATTAGTTGCATTCTTCATTTATTTTTTACTATCTCTTGAATGGTATTGTTTAATTGGAATTAATGTACAAAATGAAATGTCTTACATATAATTGTGTTATGGTTCCATAACATTAATATTCAGTTTCAATATGTTTTTGTTATAGCATGCAATAAGTAGCTTTTTTTGGGTATCATTTCAATATACATAGATATACCTAGAATGTTTAACCATGCAACATTATATGGTTTCATGTTTGTAATTCTCCTTTATAGGCCTAACGAAACTGCTAATATTTATTATCCTTCATTTATTGCGTAAGATTAGTTATGTAACTCTAACTTAGGGTTGTTTTATAATATCTCAGCTGCACTGGATGTTTAGGAGTCTACTGCAACAATGGAATAGGATTTTTTACAAAAACTACAAACTTTTCCTCTACTAAGGTATTAAGATATTTATCTTCATTGTATTTTATATTCATTACATCATTGGAGTGTACATTACTGATTTTTTTTCACTTTCATTTACATTTACTATATCATAAAACAAACTGAATTTTTTCTCATTTCAAATTGGTAAATATCAGATTTCTTCTTTAATGATTACATTTGTCAACATTTTTTTCAACTTATTCATTGAAGTCATTTGTTGATGTAGAAAAATATGTTGAGCGAGTTTGATGTTGATGACGCGATCCAACTAAATGTTAAAAACTCTAGACACTAGGAAAACAAGTCATGTCAATGACGTGTATCCCCGTTTTGAAGGAAAAAATAAACAAATAAACTGACAATATTGATTGAAATGTGATGCTGCAATTTCAAGGTAATAGAAAAACATTATTGACTCTATTATGTTCATATTATATTTTGCATTTATACTTCCACATTTAACTCTACTATTATAATAGTAAACATAAAACCTATTAAAACACATATAAGCCATAATTTTATCCTTTATGCTGATAAATGGATGTACAGAATTTTATCTTTTAAGTATCATTTTACATCGTGTTTTTTTATTTTCATTCATATTCATTTATAATTTATGATAGATGTTCTTATTCATTATTTCTTTTCATTATTATCCATAACTAAATCTATAAATTTAACATATTTTTAACTACTACTTATTATTAACTACTCAAACTATTAATACATTTTTGAAAATTAGATTTGAATTATGCGTCGTGCGTATGCACGGGCGAGGTACTAGTACATATCAATATAGTTTTGACCCTTCCTTTTCTTATTGTATATTTCAATTGGGACATAGAGGTACTAGTGGATTCCCTAGCTTGTCTCCATATAATAAAGAATCATATTGGGGGTGTTCATCTTCTCACCTGCATTCTCTTTTAGTGTGATTTTACTATAGGGAAATAGAGGTTCTATATGTGTTTAACCAGCAATAATGTGTTCTTGCCTCTCTCCATGCAGGGATCTGGAAATTTTGAAGCAGATTGTAGTTGCAACTACTCTTGTAGTCAAAGACACCGCCATTCAGCACATATTTGATTCCTGTATAACTGTAATTATACAAATCAAATTGTCCATCATATTGCATAGGAGCTGAGATAAATCTATTGCTAATTGGTGAATTTTCTAATTAGATTCCTTCTCATCCCATATTTAACACAGGTATGCAGACACCCAATATGGGATAGATGCTATGACAGCTATAGTGAAGATGAAAAGATCATTGGTGAATGAGATTATAACAGGTTTACATGGAGACATTCCCTCTAATTACCCCATAAACTGCACTTATTTGGCTGGACTGCATGCACATTGTGCACTAATTTGTTAAACAGGTTGAAACTTTTTAACAAAATTTCTTTGGTTGGTTTGTTTTAAAAATTACTATATCGATCCTTAAATAATCATCTTTTACATATGTACTAAAATAATTTGTAACTTCTTAACACTTTATTGTGGAATGTTGGAAAATATTTCTTGATAATTGAGTTATTCATGTTGGCCCGTAGATACACTCTGTAGAGGGAGGTTCGATGGAAACCTTTGGAGGGGTATTCATTAAAAATATGAATGATGAATTTTGTATAAGTAAAGTCCACTGAAAGGTATACAAATTGGTTCTTTATTTAATATACATCATAGTGTTGGGTTTCATGCACGGTGTTCTTAGAATTTTGTGATTCTAATTGTTTCCTATAAGATAAATAAGGGTCTTTTGATCATTTCAACCCCCTTATCGGTATTAGACCTATGTTGTGTGCTTGGTTCACAAGATCATGTTCTAAAATGAAGAAATTGTAGGAATCGTTCATGATGTTTAAAAATAGAGCACCATGTTTTATAAGAGATATGGTGCATATTGTTAAATATTACTAGAAGATGCAGTAGTTGGTATTATGACATTATAATTGGTGCTTAATGATTATTACATGGTCTAACCACATAACACATAATATTAACCTAATGTTAATGTCACACAATTCATGTGCACTGAAGATAATTATACATAGTGACTTTTCATAAGCTGACATTTCTATCTCACCTTATACAGGCCCACACATAGATAATTATAGGTAGTGTCTAAAATAATTTGTAAATTTTTAACACTTTATTGCAATAGTTTATACCACACATTTATGTTTTAAATATATTCAGTATAATCAATATTCATGCAGGGTTTTGATCCTGCTTACAAGGTGACATGATGGAGTAACACTCGATTTTGGAGAAATACAACGTCTTGGAAGACTGGAGCAAGGGTATATTTTCAAGCAGTGAGTCATTTTATTTTTTTCAGTTAATATTTTCTTTTACTTGTATTAAATATGATATGTGCCCATGTATATATATATAAATGCATACGCAGGTGAGTGGAGACTGGTATATGCATATAAGCATATGTGCATAGGGGCTAGGTGTCCTTGCATGTGTGTGAAGGTGTGTATACCCAGTGGGGGAGCAACAAATTTTAGTTATAAAGCTCCAAGAGCCGAAGTGGACGGTTTGGTTCCACCTTAAGGTAGGATCCCTCTTCCAGCCTCTTTAATTCAAGAATGCTTTAAATTGAATTTAGCTTCTTTCTTAATTATGCTTCATTATATTGAATTGCATATCTTGAATAAATTTTATTTAATATAATTGTTTCATTTGATAAATAAAGTCATTTTTTTATAATAAAACCCCTCCAACGGAGGTGCGCTGTTTGCAAAAACTCACAGTGATAGTTATGTTGATCTGGTTGCTTAAATTATTGCATTTGATTTGTGATGAATGGGTTTTAGAGTAAATGTTAAATATAATTAAATTAATTGTGTGATAAAGCAATGCCATGATTTTATAATAAAACCCCTCCAACGGAGGTGCGCTGTCTTTTAAACCAAAGAGTAGTGATAGTTATTTGTATCATGTTTAGATTTGGTTTGAGTATTTTATATGCCTCTTGTTGGTGTTTGTTTTGTGGCTAGTTAGTTTTTGTTTTCTTTGAATAATATAAATTGGCTTATCATACTCATTTAACTAAAATGACATTGTCTGAGTAGGCATATGCCTTGACCATGACACTTTCCTTTTCACGCTTTGAATATTATAAATAAAATTTCCATGTTTAGGCAAAGTGAATGAATTTGTAAATGGTTTGTGTAGGGTGTATGATTCTTTTCCGTCGTTTTGTTTCCCTTTAGATGTTGCGTCACTGTGTCGCTCGCTACAACCTTCTCTGGAGATCCCTTGTAGTATCATATTAAATAGTTGATATGTTCTATCATCTGCCGACAGGGTGACGGTCGGAATGTTGCACTGCCTCCTCCCGCTCCCTTCGCTCCTAGCCAGCAGACGTTGCCCTGTGGATGTCGCTGGACCGGGCCAACACGCCACAGTCACGCCGCGGTCACCCCACGGTCATGTCGTGATTTGTCCCTGCTCTAGGAAGACACCCCGTGGCAGTTCGCAGTGATAGTATTCCATGAGTCTTTTGATCAATGTTGAGACTGACTAATCACAATTTCTGTCGGCGGGGTGATGACCAAAATGTTGCCCCACCTCCTCCCGCTCCCTTCACTCCTAGCCGGAAGATACTGCCTCGCGGATGTCGCTGGACCGGGCCAACACGCCGCAGTCACGCCGCGGTCAGGCCGCGGTCACGCCGCGGTCACTCCGCGGTCACACCGCTGTCACGCCGCAGTCACGCTGCGGTAATGCCATTATTTGGCCCTGCTCCAGGACGACACCCCGCAGAGGTTCGCGGTGATAGTATTCCATGAGTCTTGTGATTAATGTTGAGACTAACTAATCACAATTTCTGCCAGCGGGGCGATGGCCGGAATGTTGCCCCGCCTCCTCCTGCTCCCTTCGCTCCTGGACGGATGTTGTTACCCTGCGGATGTCGCTGGACCGGGCCAACACACCGCGGTCATGTCGCGGTCATGCCACGGTCATGTCGTGGTCACGCCGCGGTTAGGCCGCGGTCACGCCGTGGTCACGTCGCGGTCACGCCGCAGTCACGCCGTGATTTGGCCCTTCTCCAGGACGACAACCCGCGACAGTTCGCAGTGATAGTATTCCATGAGTTTTTTGATCAATGTTGAGACTGACTAATCACAATTTCTGTCGGCGGGGCGACGGTCGGAATGTTTCCCCACCTCCTCTCACTTCCTTTACTCATGGGCAGAAGATACTGCCCCACGGATGCCGTTGGACCGTGTCGACACACCGCGGTCATGCCGCGGTCACACCGCGGTCACGCTACGGTCACACCGCGGTCACACCGCGGTAATGCCGTGATTTCGCCCTGCTCCAGGACAACACCCCGCGGCGGTTCGCAGTGATAGTATTCCATGAGTCTTTTGATCAATGTTGAGACTGACTAATCACAATTTATGTCGGTGGGGTGATGGCCAGAATGTTGCCCCACCTTTTCCCACTCCCTTCACTTCTGTCCGGAAGATGTTGCCCTGCGGATGTCGCTAGACTGGGCCAACATGCCGCGGTCACGCTACAGTCACGCCGCGGTCACGCCGCGGTAATGCCGTGATTTGGCTCTGCTCCAACCACATCCAGCCTACACCATCCCCCTTCCACCTTCATTTCAGCCCACTGCCACCAGCCTTCTAGCCCGCAACAGCCCCTTGGCCACCATCAAAGCAGCCCGCACCATCCCCCCAGCACCTGCAACCATCCCCCTTCCACCAGCATTCCAGCCCCCTTCCACCTGCATCCGAGCCCGCACCATCCCTTGGCCACCTACAATCCAGCCTGCACAAGCCACCACACCAGCCACCACCCCCCAGCCTCCTACAAAAAACTCATGTCAGCCCTCTTTCACCTGCAAAACAGCCCCAACCACCAGTTTCAGACCTCACTAGCCCCCGACCTCCTACATCCCAGCCCGCACCACCTACATTCCAACCCGCACCAGTTCCAGCCCACACCAGCCCCCTTCCACCTTCATTCAGTGTTAGAGAACCAAGCATTGTTAAACCTAAAAGGGAGAGGGAGTTTCACAATTTTTTTGGACACATTAAACAAAATAGGATAATGATCAGAGTGGAGATTGTGGAGGGCGGTGCTGGAGATGGTGTCTCATTTATGTAAAGTAATACATTCGTAAAGGCTATATCCAATTTGGAGGAAACCACCATATTGTAAACCTTTTTATACCAAGTGTATTTGGAACCTGTAAGATTTATTTAAATAATGTTTATGTCTTCAATAGAAGTTTTGAATTTTCTTGTGGAGATCATAGCATGTGAGGGACCAATTTTATCACTTGAATTGGGTATAGCATTGAATTCCCCAATTATAAATCAAGGTGTGCTAATACAGCAAACTAGATAGGTAAGGTCATCCCACAGTGGCCTCCTATCTTGATATTTATTCTTGTAATAAACAAAAGATCAAAAAATAATAGTGCCATCAAAAAAATCACATACAAAGGCTTGCTCCAATATGTTAAAAATGTTAACATTTTGGATAGAAGAGTGTGAAAAAATCTAGAGAGAATCAACATAAGAGAAATTTTTTGTTGTGCTAGTAAAAGAATAACCATGTTAACAAAAATGATGGTATCTAGAAGAAAAATTAACTTTTTTCAGTGATAGAAAACAAAATTGGACAGTGGGTGTTAACCATTCTTTTTAAAACAATAATGGTGTCAGATATAGAAATACCCTGACAATAACAAAAAAGGATCTTCATTTAAACCTAAATTTGGAGTAAGAACTCCCTTTTTGATTCGCAAACCCTTGTGTCTAGAAGATATTCTGATCTTTTTAGTATTGTTTCGGATCTTGGTCTTTTCCTGATTTATTTTAGAAGAAGTTGGGGAACTATTTGAATTTCCTACCTTATTATTACCCTTGGAGGAATCAATGCAGGGGTTATTCACAAGTAAGTCCATAGAGTCCTTACTAATACAGGCAGTATGGTCATCATCTTGATGAGTAATCAGGTTCTCAGATTTAGTGGGCATATTAATGTTATCTGAAGTCTGAGAAATACCAATAGTATGATTGACAAAAAGGGGAGGAGATGTACCTGAAATATTTGTAGCAAGGTTGTCATGTGAAGTACCTGAATGTTTTTCCACATTTTTTCTAGAACCTGGGGGAATATGTGGTGTGTCCATCAGGTTTGGTTGCTCTTGATAAGATGAAAATATACGCCTCTAATTCTTGACCAATTCAATAGGCAGATTTGGGTTGGCATCTTTCCAATCTTGCAAACTCGAGGCAACCAAATTTTGATTTGGGTAACTGTCCAGAGCAGTATTTGAAACACCCAGAACTTCAGGTGTCATGGCCATCTCCTTGGGAGATGCACTGTCCTAACCAAGTGGGGGTTAAGGGGTTTGTTCAGAGCTAAAGGTATTCTCCACATAAGTATCACTGCTCAAGTGTAAACCCCCAAGAGGGTTGCATTTGTTCTATATAGAATCATTATTCAAAATCAGTTTGGTCTGGTCATCTTGTCTGTCAAGTAGTGTGCCAACCAGTTTTGATTCACAGCCCAAACAAGAAGAAGGGTATGAAGATTGACCATTGTCAATCTTCATACCATTAAAAAGATCATTATAAATGTGATGTGCTTTATTACCTTTAGAGGGGTCCAAAAGAGTATCCCCTGCAGATAAAACTGTCAAGGTAGGGTTTGTCGTAATATGCAGGTCTCCAGGCAGTGATGAGCATGTATGATCACATGCATTCAAAGCTGATTTAATATCCCTATCCAGACCCAAAGGTGGGTTTGAGTGGCCTTGCATGCTGGGTGAATTGGTAAACATGATCTAAGATATCAACAAGTTCTATAAACTATAACATCATTGAGTAATTCAGTCACTGAAGCGAGTTCCATGCCATGAAATTATTGAATTGAAATGTATACAACATCAAGATATTCACTGGGAACATAATTGATAGAAACATCAATAGCAAGGGATGTGGGGGGGCTGTTGTCCAGTAGGGGGGGCTGTCCAGGGGGGTCCAGCAGGGGGGTGGGGGGGGGCTGCTGTCCAGGGGGTCCAGCAGGGGGGCAAGGGGTGTGCAAGGGGGTGCAAGGGGTGCAAGGGATGTGGGGGGTGGCTGTTGTCCAGGGGGGTCCTGCAGGGGGGACTTCTGTCCAAGGGGGATGTTGTCCAGGGGGTGGGGGTTGTTGTCCAGGGGGGTCCAGTAGGGGGGCAAGGGGTGTGTAAGGGGGTGTGTGCAAGGGGTGCAAGGGATGTGGGGGGGGTGGCTGCTGTCCAGGGGGGTCTAGCAGGGGGGGCTGCACTATTCTTGTTTATTGAGTTATATTTTTTGTGAATATTCTAAGATGTTTTGTTTTACCATAATTTTAGGGGATGAGCACTACTATGTTCTACCTTGTGTTGTAGGTACTTTTGAGTTGTTCCAGACTTCTTTGATAGTTTGTCTTATAGGGAGACTCGTGTAAGTGCAGTTATGTGATTTTTTTTTTTGAAAAAAGTTGGGGCAAAGCCCTTATATTGAAAATGAAAAAAAGTCTGGAAACAAGGAGATGCGTAGGAAAGTTCACATGAGTCATCAAAGGACTCGTCAAGAGGGATCTGTCCAGGGTCTGGGGGGTGTCCAGGGTCTGGGGGGGTGTCCTGGGTCTCTCTAGGGGGGTGTCCAGGGTCTGTCTGGGGGGTGTCCTAGGTCTGTCCGGGGGGTGTCATGGGTCTGTCTGGGGGTGTCCAGGGTCTGTCCGGGGGTGTCCAGGGTCTGTCCGGGGGTGTCCAGGGTCTGTCCGGGGGTGTCCAAGGTCTGTCCGGGGGGTGTCCTGGGTCTGTCCGGGGGGTGTCCAGGGTTTGTTCGGGGGGTGTCCAGGGTTTGTCTGGGGGTGTCCAGGGTCTGGGGGGAGGTGTCTACAGTCTGTCTGGGGGGGTGTCCAGGGTCTGTCCAAGAGGGGGCTTTGCAGGGGGCTGTCCAGGGGGGTTATGTAGGGTGGGGGTGTCCAGTGTCCAGGAGGGAGGGGTTTGCAGGGGGGCTACTGTCGGGGGGCTATTTTTTTATAGTTTTCCAGACCCTATAGCCACGGTTTTTAACTGTGGCTATAGGTCTATTGTCATGGTTTTTAACCGTGGATATAGGTCTAATGCCACTGTTTCTAACCGTGGCAATAAATTGTGTCCCTCCTCTAGTATAGCCACGGTTCTAAACCGTGTCTATAGAGATATTACCACGGTTTGAATCGTGGATATAAGTCTAGGCCTATAGCCACACCAAACTTAGCCACGGTTTCAGGACCTATAGCCATGGTTTTAAACTGTGGCTATAGCCCGAATTTCCAATAGTGAGAATTCTCTCTCTTTTCCTATATAAACTCACCCAAGCTCCCACTTACTCTTCACTCAAAGTCTTTGAAGTTTGAACAACTTCTAACCTCCTCTCTTTAGAATCCTCCCAAGGTGCCCCAAGCTCCCAAGAAGTCTCTATCAAGGCTTTGGGATCACATTTCCAAGTAAGGGATTTCTTCCTTTCTCATTTTTGCCCAATTTTCTTTAAGTTGTTATGCCCTTTTGTTTTCAATTACAAATGTTGAGGTATGATTTCGCACCTCCCCCATACTTCCCTATTTATGTTTGGATGATGGAAGACCCCTTTCTCTCTCATTAATGTTTCCCATGTACACATGTTACCATACCGAAATTGCTTAAGGATTTCTCTCTCCTCTTTTACATCCAAGTAATTTTTTTGTATTATGCATCTAAATTCCATTACGTTTGTTGGGACATGTATCTATATGATGCCCTTACAGTCCATTTCATGTAAATATGATGAGACACCCTTTTATATCTCATCAACCATTTTTATGAATCCTTATGTCACGTCGTTATGCTGCCGAAATTGCACCGCGTTTTTCCAAGTCAAATTCATTGTGTAGTGAATATCATACTCATGTCTTTATCAAGGGTATTCACCTTTATGCACATATACATATTGAATGGTACTTTCATTTATTTATTCCACATTATTTAATCATGGAATAACTTATGATGTTGATTGATTCCATGTTATATGATCCATGTGACACACTTATGCATGAAATGAAATGTTTAAGAAAGGTGTGCCCTGATAGCGCTCCAATGCATTGGGTAAAGTATAGTATCATGATACGTCATGTGTAATGGGTGTTGACTCGTGCTAATTTATGTGCAACGAGGTTTTACTCATGCTCCATGTGCAATGAGAGTTTACTCATGCTACATGTGCAATGAGGTTTGGCTCATGATAATTCCATGTTAAGTGTTGTTGTCACATTTCCATGTTATGATTATCATGCTTTATCATGCCTTTATGTTCATATTTCTCTTGTACTCCATTGATATGCATATTGTCTAACATGTATTGTATTCCTCATGTTATTCCATGTTTATTCCCTTACTGGGCTTTATAGCTCACCATTTTCTTATGCATGTTCTCAGGTTATCTCATGCAATGCTAAGTATGAGGGAATGTAGTGGTCATGTAAATGTAGTTTTCAATAAAGATGTTGTGTGTTTTATGTTCTAAGCTATTATGTAATGATCCTAAGCCCCAAAGACACTAGACCTCTCGATCTTCCATGTTGTATCTAAGTGAAGAGTTTATGTAATAAATCATGTTTAAGTTTGTAATAAAAGCAGGGTTGTTATAGTCTTTTTCATCCAATTTTAGGTCTTTGGTCGAATGTCAACCCATCTTATGCTCAAACATAAATACTGAAATACAGTCAATTGAAAATGTTAGAACGTCAAAAGGGTGTTTGTGATCATTAAAATAATCTAAGAGTGATATACAATACTTAACATGCACTTTAATAAAGTGGTTGATAAACAAGGGTGCATAACATGTGTCGCATTTGTAGTTTTATTTGACATATTATTGATATTGTGGTGAAGTGACACTATGAGTTTCATAATCCCTACTTAAAGACAGGCAAGCCAAATCTTTAACTTGGACCTCATGTGAGATAGTGATATCACCTCATTCCCAACTTGAGTATGGAGGGTTTAAACAAGTACTTATAAAATATTTTTTTCACTTGAATATAACTTTTTATGTTCTCCGCTAACCAAGGTGGCTAGGAAGTGTGCCTTGAACAATCATATAGGGGTGGGACCTTTAAATTACTTATAGGTGACAAAACCCCATCATAACACTTCCCATATGAGCATAAACTTGGATTGATAGGCTGATGAAAGTGATGCATAATTTGGATATTAAGGCAAACCCCATTGACAAAAATAAAATTATGAGGATATTGTGAGAAACATAAGCATCATCAACTACATATGAAGAGATGAATCGGAAGAATTTTTTTTTTTAAAAAAAGTGATTATTATAGCCCTTGGCCACAAATATTTTATAGAAAACTGAATGAACTAATTATTACATTTTGACGTAAATTATTATGAGGACTGGCTTTTGATAGCTATTACAACATGATCATTTTGAATTGATTTATAATAATATCCATTTTCATTTCAATTAATAATAATAAAGTAAATAAACTATAAGAAAAAAAAAGACGTGCATTCCACAAACCAAATAAGAACAGCTGAAACCATTTACATTAATCAACAAGCATGTCATAACTTATGGGCAGGAAGCCCCTCTTCCCAGGAAATGACACCCACAACAAACTCAAACTGATCATGGTGGTGTTGGGCAGCCCCAAGGAAGCAACCATGAAGTTCATCACCGATTCAAAGTCTCGGAGGTACATTGAGTCCATATCATATTTTCAAGGGAGGAGCTTTGAGCAGTTGTTTCCCGATGCGGATCCGTCGTGGATTTGTTTGGGAGGCTTCTTGTGTTTAATCCAGCACTCATGCCTCTTGCATCTGTGTGATCCGAGCAAATCCACAGCTAACGGATTGTCATCGGGGAATGGCAGCTCAAATCACCTCCACTGAAAATATGGAATGAACTCAATATACCTTCGAGACTTTGGATTGATGATTAACTCCGTGTCTGTTTCCTTGGGGCTTCCCACCACCCCCATGATCAGTTTGAGCAAGTTGAGGGTGTGGATTTCTGGGAAGAGGGCTTCCTGCTCAGAATTTCAGCAAGGATGCACCCTACTGCCCACATGTCAATAAGTTTTCCATAGTCACAGCACCCGGTGAGGAGCTCCGGAGCACATTACCAGCAAGTGACCACATATTCGGTTATGAATTCACCCCTGTCCTTGCTAGCGTCTGAGGCAACCCAAAGTCACAGATTAAAGTTCCAGTCAGAATTCACAAGTATATTGCTAGGATTGAGGTCTCGGTGGAGCTCATTTACTGCATGGAGATGCATCACCCCTTGAAGCAAGTGTATTCTGTCACAGAGAAAAGTGGGTTTGAGTCAATCTTACAAATTTCATAAAGAGGAAATAATTAAACAGATTTTAAAATGGGCTTTTGCAATGGTGGGGTGTTTATTTTCATACAGGCCAGGAATTTAAATTTCACCGGGCAGGATTCATCATTCCAACAGTGCAGGCCTCTAAATGGTAGCACCCAGAGACTCAAACTGAAATTAATCGATTGGAAACAACATGAAAACGGGAAAGCCTTTAGGCTGTGAGAAAAACGAATACACCAGAGCAGGCTTTAAAGATTGTAGCAGCAAGAATCTTTTAGGAAGTACTGTATAACATTAGATTCCAATGAATGAATTGGAAGCGGCATAAATATGGGAAAGCCTCCAAACTTCGAAGTGAAAAAAAAACAATCCAGTAGTTCAGGCTTGAAAAATGGTGGCATGAGGAGAATCAAACAGAGAGGAATCAAGCAGGAATTAGTGGTCTGTGATATTTTAGTTTCAGATCCAAAACAATCAATTGGAATCAACATAAAAATGTCGGGCTTCAAAAATTCAGCAGCATCTATTCATCAAACCTGGAAAACAGATCCATGATATATCATCAGATTCCAAACAGCATCAGAATTACAGAAGGAATAAGCAGACAAAGCGACGATTCATCAAACCTGGAACATTAAATATTGGCAATGTTCAGCAGAGAGTGGCTGAGAAGACTTGAGAATGTTGTCCAGATAAACATCCTTGAAGTTTTCCCTCTCACAGGGTACCGCGAAGTCCTTCAGAGGAAGTTCTCGTGCTGAATCTGCCTTGAAAGGGACACCCCCTCAGGATTCTTTGGGGACTTAATAGTTATCATACTAAGGCGCAACAGTGTCGCCTATTTCTCTCTCTCCTCAAACATCATTCGCCACACAGCGGCACAACGCCTCTTCGGGGGCTTGATGATTATCTTACGAGGCTGCAGCCGTCGACTCCATTCCCCGGCACAATAAATCCAAGTGGTTCTGTCTCTTTTGTATATAAACATGCAGATTCGGGCGAGCTACGGAAAATAGGAAACAAAGCAGTGATTGAAGTTGATCAGAAGAGGATGCAAAGATTAAACCTAGAGTCAAAGGGTAACGAAGGGGGTGGATACGAAAGAACGAACCCTTGCGACGCTAACTGATAATGAGAGTCCTTCCCCGATTCCCAGAGCTCAAAGATGCAGAAAATCCAAGAAATCAACAGAAATCAGCGGAGCGCACTGGTACGACATTGAAGGCACGAAGGATATAAGGTGTCCAACAGTCGCTGGAAGGCAATGGACGGAATGAAATCTTTGGCATTTCTTTTCTTTTTTTTCAAACTGATTTTAAACTTTATGAATTAATCAGAAGGTTCACGACCCACGAAGGTATGCACATCACCACATGCATCGGGCTTAACCAACACCAAACAAAAATCTGGGACCACAAAAGACCATCTCAATCTGACCTCCAAAATTACTCTTTAAAAAAACAGCATTGGCAACCTTCATGTAAACATGCATAACATCAAGACAGATATGATCAACAAGTCGAAAACAACCGATCCAGCAACATTAGAACATTCTTGGAGTGGGCTTTAAAAACATCCACTGTTATGTTTGAATCAGACTTCACCCATAAAGAGCGTCACCCATAATAGACAGCATACCTGACCGTCTTGATCATAGCCCCCAACTCAACCTCAATTGCATAACCATTTTCAATGAAGTGATAAAAACAGCCCTTAACAAGACCCTTATGAGTGCGCAAGACACCACCACAACCTGAGGGCCCCAGTGCACCTTAAGTCGCCTCATCCACATTAACCTTCAAGCACCCATGAATCGGAGGAATCCGCCTGATAAACCTGGTCACCAAAGGTTTCTTGATCCTGCCATGAACACCAACAAATCTCAAGATAACCATATCAGAAAAATCATTGTTCGTTGTTCCAATTTGAATTTTGGAGGCACCCATTCTTTGCCTGTGAATTGAACCAATACCACCATGAATAGAGGGAACCTGGTTATAAAACACAAGACCATCCCTTGCCCTCCATATGTAAAAAATCACAGCAGCTACAACAACAAGCAGAAGAGCCGAGATTTGCTCACTACAGCCTTATGTATGGAATTCATCAGCACCACAAAGTCACTAAGATCCACCAAGCAACTGAAAACATCCTGAATGTAGGCCTACAACCTGCATGCAAACCGACAATGGACAAACAAGTGATCCAAGGTTTCTTCATCATTCAAACAGAAGTGACATGCATAAGCAAGGCTGAACCTTGCACATTGTAAAAGCTTATGCAGTGGAAGTTGCTGCTTCCAGATTCTCCAAAGTAGCAACAAATCGGTTGGAGATATATAAGGCCTCTTAAAACTCACCATCCACGAGGGCATAATAGTTAAGGAAACACAATTATGCATATAGCATTCTTTGGTGTTGAAATTACCATTCAAATTTGATGTCCAGATTAAAATGTCACGATCAGTAAATTGGTACCTGCAAAATTCCACATAAAGCTGAGGTGAAAACAATTCATAAGCATTGGCATTAGACTGCAGAACAATAATAGAAACATCTCTCAAGGATTGAGGAATGTCAACATCCTCATTAATTGGCCTTGAAAGCCATGAAGTACTCCAACAGCTCAAACATGATTGCCTACAGACCATCCATTTAGAGCAGTGCATAATACCCTGATAAGCTTACTTCACAGCTAGCCATACTGATGATGGGATATACATGGAGTAACCATTCAGCAGTTTGATAATAAATCCATTGGGGAGAAAGTCCAATGAAGAGTCATTGGAAGTGAGAAGGCTCAAGTGAACTTTTAGAGCAATGCGTCATTAAAGAGCCTGCGATCTTTAATTCATAACCCTCCCATGTCCACTGGTTTAACACATTCCTTCCAGGCAACCGTAGCCAACTTCTTTTCACGAATAAAACCAGTCCCGAAAAAATTACAAATCATAGTTTGTAACTCTTTGATGAGAGTTCTTGGCCATATGTACAAAGAGAAAGCATAGACAAACATAGAGGTTATCACCGAATTGACCAAGCGAATTCTCCATGTTCGGGACATGGTTTTCCCTTTCCATGTTGCCATTTGATTAATTATCTTGGAATAAATGTTCTCTATGTAACATCTTCTGACCCTGCCCCAGAAAAGGGGAACCCCAAGATAAATAAAGGTAAGGGACCTTCTCTTCACCCCAAGGTCCCTAGCCACTCTATTTTGTTTAGAAACTACCACTACTTCACCAAACACAACATAGGATTTATTCCAGTTGATAACTTGACCAACAACTTCTTCATAATGACCAAAAAATGACCTTAATGTAAGAGGTGGTAGTTTTGTCAGCTTGCCCAAACAGAAAAAGGTCATCAGCATAAAGGACATGTGAGGGTGCAAAGAGGTCTCTTCCCGCCTTTATTTTCTTGTATAGTCCATCATGGACAAGATCATTATGACACCAACTCAAATAATCCTCAACCACAACAAAAAGAAGTCCAAAGAGTGGATCCCCTTACCTTACTTCTCTAGAACACTAAAAGAAACCTCTAGGGGATCCATTAACAAGAATAGAGAGTGACACTCTTAAAGATGCTATTGACCAAATTGATAAATTTAGTGGGAAGACCATACATTCTCATGATAGAGAAAATAAATCTCCATTTAATTGTGTTAAAAGCCTTGGAGATATCAATTTTAAGTGTCATATTACCATCTTTAACCTTTCTCATTATTTTAACACATTTTGATGCAGTGTAAAGGCAATTCTGAATGTTCCTTCCAGGTTAATGAATCAATGAATGGTAGCAGAATCCATAATTAAAACAAAATATCTATCAGCTAGGAAAATAATAAATTATGATTAATAATAATCATAGTGCATTAATTATTATCACAATAATTAATAATGATGCAATTAATAATAATAAATGATGATAAATAATAATTTATAATGAATATCAGTTAATATTTAATTATAATTTATAATAATAATTAATTATTAATTAATTATTAATTATTTTCCTTATTAATAAATATTAGCAGTGTAGATTTTAATGATAATTAATAATTAATAATATATCACTGATTAATAATAACTAATGATGATGTGATTATTAATGGTATATGATAATTAATAATTATGATAAGTTATAATTAAATATTGTGGATGATGTGATTATTAATAATAAATGATGAGTGGTAATTATTATTAATTTATAATTATTATAAATTATTATTAATTATCATTTATTATTAACATTATTATTAATAATCATTATTAATTATTAATATTATTAATCATAATATTTAACTTTCATAATTCATATAATTTTTTAAAGTATTATTATTATTATTACTATTATTATTATTATTATTATGGATTACGTGAATATTTATGTTCATAAAGAAATCATTCAATGGAAGATCCATATCAAAAAATATTATCAATCATAATATTTTATATATTCATATTTATATAGTTTTATATTGATTTAAAATAAAAAATTATAAATTCCATTATTTGTATTAAAAAACAAATATTCATTATTATAACTTAAAAACCTCAATAATAAGGATAAATAAAAATATAAAACAATAATAATAAATATATAATAATAGTAAATAAAACTAAATTTACAATAATGAATAATAATAAGTATATGTATTTATATATCCATTATTTATATACTTATATATATACCTATTTATTTATTTATATGTATATGCTTTATTTATTTATAGTGTGAATCTGTAGTGCATTTTTTAAGCACAAAATATATTATTTACAATTACATGTACACACATACATGTTATATATACTTATTTAATTAGTACGTTGTATATTTATATTAGAACATGCGTTTGTGTTCTAATATAAATATACAACATAATAACTAAATAAATTTGCATGCACATACATAATAATTTTTAAATATATATGGGTATATAAAATCCATTATCTATACTAAATGGTGTTCCTTCTTATGCAAGAGTCTCCTTCGGAGTACTCCACACGCATGAGTCTCTTCCTCCATAGTTTATCCTTCATATAGAACCTTTGGTTTCAAGTAATTTACCCTTGTTTTATGTAATTTGAGCTTATATAATGCCTGAGTTAAGTTTCGGGAGGTTCAGAGAGGTTTTGACATGTTTTGGAAGTATTTATGAAGGTGTGCAGTTTGTGCATGGTTAATAGAAACAGCGAACCACCTCCAAGAAACCGTAAAACATGTTTTGAGAGTCATTGGGTAGGCACACAGTTGGCACATGGTTTTCTAAACCGTGTGGCCCAAACCTTACGTCTTATTGGATTGTCCAATAACACATGCACAGTTGGTGCACAGTTTGAAAAATCGTTCATCCAAACCATGTGATGTGCATTTAATGCCCTAAAATTTGTGGTTTTAATCTAAATTAAGACACAAAACCCTCATTAGTCACTTAATCTCTCAAGATCCCAAATTCCCTTCACTCCCAAGGCTCCTTCATTTATTCCACTTGATCGAGGGACATCGTTTGTTGAATCAAAGTGCGCTGGAGATCCAGATTTGTTGGTAAGTCATTGTTCTTCATAGATCTACTTTTACCCTCTCTTCTAGAATGATATATCTAGTACATTATGGATATATCTATGTTCCATGATGGGAATATTTATGAAATATGATTGAATCAATTGAAGGAAATAAGATCCAAGGTCGGATCTAGAAGATCTCATTGTTCTTTGTTTTCACCATTCGTTGAGAGGTAGGTACTTCTCTCTCATCTTCACCATTCTAGAACTTGAAGGCTTAATTTTGATTAAATGGTTTTCTTGAAATTTTTATGAAAACTACGTGTGATTCTTGATGGAAATCCAATTTGGATATGGCTTTCGAAATAGTGGGAAATTTGATGGCTTTTGGAAAACCCCTTTGTTTATAATTTTAAAATGATGGTTTTAAAAATTATAGTATGGTTGTGATGCATATAAGTTGTTTAATGAAATGTATTCAAGAAATAAATGGGTTTATGTGAAATGGTTTTGCATGAAATTTAGCATACATGGTTGGAATGAGTTCATTTCTTCCAGCGTGACCCTTTAGAGGGGGGGGGTGTACCATTGGGTTACTGGGACGGGACCCAGAATACAGAGTGTGTGCCATTGGGGAACTGTTTTCGATGGATGTGAGGCACCCAACAATTGATTGCAGGGGGTTGATTTTTGTACAATCATTTATATCAGGCCTACCTCTTCCAAACGGTCTCCAACAGGTTCTGTTCATGGAGCCAAGAACACCCAATGGCTCTCATATCCATGACTACTCATGGACCTACTTTCTAAAGGTAGACGTTCATTAGAGAACTTGGTCAATGAAACTTAAGAACTCACATTGGTTGAGAGGCTGTGAAGTCGGGCTCATCACACCCTTTTTGGGGGAACTATTTCCTATTCTAGGACTCTCTTATAGATTTAAGATATGTTTGAAAATCCTTTATTCATTCCCAAGTATGTATACACAGATCACCCAAAATTAACAATCCATTATGAATAAGCATGGGTTTGGAATCATTCGTATGTGTTTGAGGTTCTCCATTGATAGGAATATTTGTATGTTTTCAAGGTTTTCCATAAATGGTACCCTTTCATGGATTGGATTAGAGAATATTTGGTCGTTTATTAGGATGATGCTGGTTTAAGCCACGTGGTGAAGCACTCTGGAGTTTGTTATCATCTAGGGAGACAATTTTTTTAATGTCGGGATCAAACCCATATAATGGGATTCCAACATATCCTCATGAAAGGAATTAGAGCCCATGTAGTTTAGTGCCACTTAACATGGAACAACACCTTTTAAGGTCATGTGATAAGGACCTAACCATGTAGTTTAACATCATGCGGAAAGGACATCCAGATAAAAGGTTCCTAGTCAAGGATGGTGTGGGATGTATGTCGAGGTGGCCCAAGAGACCCAGAAGAGATGGGGTATCTCGAGTGGATATGACCCTACTAGGGATGTGGCCTAGAGAACATTAGGGTGAATTTGTGTGTTGGGTTTGGACCTCATATAGGCTTCCTACATATCCTAGTTAGTTGGGAATCAAATCCCACGTAGTTTAAAATGTCGGGGCTTACACTTTATAGGAGGTCCATGCACTTGATTCATTGGAAATATGGCTCTTTAATGGTACTAAGTTGGGGCTTATACCGTGTAGGAGGCCTATTGAGCATGATTGGATCTCATACTATATAGGAAGCCTATTTGAATTAGAACCGTATAGATTTAATGTTTTCCAATAACCTCTAATCCCACATGATTCACACTCGGTGTGAGAAACTAGAGGAAGTGGTGGATCTGAAGATCGCATGATCTACTCTGTTCGCTGGCGGGTGAGATGCTGGAGTCCAAAGGGAAAGGGAGAGGGATTTGAGTGTGCATGTCTCCTCTTTTATTTTGGTATCCAGGATAGCCACATCTGATGATCTATCTGGCTTTGTATCGGGTTGGAAAAGAGGATCAAAAGCACCGCCTCCCACAAGAAAGGCTAGGGGCTTACTCCAAGAGGGATGTCCTACTGGTCTCTGGGGAAGAGAGAAATGTCTGACACTTACCCTTATCAAAGGGAAAGGCCAGTGGATCCCCCCAATCCCCAGAACATGGAGTTTAACGTGAGCACCTCCAAGGTCGGGACCCTCGTTAACCTGGGAATATAGGCTCAAAAACATTCTGAGGGCCCCCCTTATTGAGGAGGTAATGCATTCAACTCTTCTTACCATGGATACATAAAATTTAAAGGAAATACTGGTGTGGCTGATGATATGATCATACATGTCAGGTAGATTTGGAAGAGGCCTTGGTTTGATGCTATTTAATTGGTTTACAGAGGGTCCAAATGGGACCCGATGATATGACGGAAGGGAGTGATTAGAGCTGCAGCGAAGAACACCCTAGGAGGCCCCATTCCACATAACATATTTTTATGCGGGATGAGGTTCCCTTCGCATATCATGTTTCTATGTGGGTGAGGGTACCGTCTACATAACATGGTGCTGCAAGGACCTAGGTTTGAGCCATATAGCATGTTGCTACACGGGTCCATGTTCTGCCCATGTAGCATGTTTCTACATAGGCCGAGTTCCTCCCATATAAAATTTTTCTACGTGGGGTAGGGTTCCTCCCACATAGCACTTGGCTACATAGGATAGGGTTCCTACCACGTAGCACTTTTCTACATAGGGAAGGGTTTCTTCCACATAGTATTTTTATATGCGAGGTGTAGGGCCGCAAAGGGGTCATTTATTTATACCCCGTAGAATGGTCTTTGCAAAGGTTTTTCAGTTTGCAGATGGCTGGATGATTTATTATCTCCTTTTTAATGCTATGCAGTGGATTTTTACCAGCTAGGAATAGAAAGCTCCATTTTTTGGCTCTCATCTGGGCTCTCTTCCTGCGATCTCCATTTTTCCATCCTCACCTCTTGGTTCCACTCAAGGTTTTTTTATAGAGGAATGGATGGATTAGATACTAGCATGGTCAGTCATCTGTGGTGGGTCATGGGGCTTCTTTTGCTAGAGCCCAAGGAGGATGCCCTAGCCCGTGAACGATTTAGTCTACGGGGAACGGTCATTCGTAGGCATGGAAATCACCATTTGATCCTACAAATGACTTGGTTTTGTTTGTGAGGGATGGTGTTACAACCTCATCCCACAAAACATTTTTTCAGTGATTACCATTCGTGGGGGTGAAAATCACCATCCGGCCCTGCAAACGAATGTGGTTTTGTTCGTGGATGTCGTTGATCTGTCTTTCCCCGTGAACTATTTCATTCGCGGGGATAATCATTCGTAGAGGCACACATCACTGTCTGACCCCGCAAATGAATGTGGTTTCATTTGTGGTCATCAATGGTACCATCTTGTATCGTGAACTATTTTGTTTGTGGGGTACTTCACAAAGCGGTGGAACTCCATGCAAAGTAGTGGTCTGTGAAGTGATTTGTACTTCGCGGGATGAATCTGTCCTTCATGGATTTATCCCCTTTGAACGTTCTCCTTCAAACTCTTATTTAGATATATTATTTTATTTTAACAAGTTCATGGAATTATAATCTTCTCATATGTGGAATTTTCAGGACCCAAAAATACCCCCCATTGGAATGGGTTCTGATTGGGATGAGGAGGTGGCTATGAGGAGGTGGATGCAGAAAGAGTCATGTTTTGAACCAATTTGCGGTACTCAAGTGGACTTTCAAAAGGGGACCCCACCTATAAATAGATGACTCAACTCATTTTTTCCTTTACCGAATTTCTCAAAAAACTAAGCGCTCTACAAACACTCTGATTGCCTTTACTTGCATATCCTTTGTAGACTGCTTTTCCATGAACCAAACTTCAACACCCGAAAATGGTAATTTTTTATTTCTACATAGTGATTGGATGCTTTGCGGACTGATCGTCCTACAGATTGAACACCTCACTGGCCAATGATTCACGGGCCAGCGCTTTGTAGACTGACGGTTCATGGGTCGATGGTTCGTGGGCCTATGTTGGGTGTGTAAACCGGTATACAGTATGCATTCTCTTACATCCTTCTCTAGTGAAACTCATATATTTTTGATGATCCGTTATAGGAAGAAAATGGATCTGTCTTCCATCTCGATGATTGTGATTGGGTGACAAATTTTCATTGCTAAGAATATTGAATAAAATCTTTGATATCACATCATCCCTAAGTAGGGTATTCTGAAGAACCTTCTTCCACTAGATCCTCTCACCTACCCATTGTCCAACTGACTTCTACTTTACAACTTCATACTTCAAGGTGATGCTCCCCTTCCCCCAGTTGATCAAAATCTCCCATTTTCTTGGTTTGAGACATCTCAAGATCATGCCCAAGTGAACATCTCTTCTATATGGAAAATCATTTCCGATTCAAGTCGGAAGAAAGTCTTTTTTTTATGAATGGTTCTATGTGGACTCAAAGCAATCAGCATCGTCATGACATATCCTTTCAATATGTAATTCAATATTATTCTTCCATTTTAAACCTCTCATGAGGTGTTCCCAACAGTGGTTGGAGCTCCAAGTGGGACTTGCAGTCTAGAGGTAATTTCTCAGATGAATGGGCTTAGACATTCTGGGTTCACCAAAATTTAAGGGAATTTTCTAGATGACTAGATGTTGTTCTCTTATATCAAATAGTATGGGTTTCTCTATTCACGGTTTATTCATTGACCGAGATACTTCCTGAATTGATCAGTTCCTGGTGTTCGAGCATAAATACTTTCCACCTCTTGCATGGTGAAGTCAAGGCCAAATTATGGGATCTATAGAAATTAGGAGAAATCCCCATTCTCAGTAATATGTATAATGAGTTATTTCCTGTAGAAAATACCTGGGAAAACACCGAGAAAGTTTCTCCATTGGAAAGGGACCTGCTGACATAGCAGAAGAATTTCTAGGTCATCCCCTTCATACCTACTCACTCATTCCATTCAACGACTTGATGAAGTTGTTTTTTCAAGTTAGATCTCCAAGACTAAAAGTTATTCATAGCAGGACTCATCCAACTAAATAGTTGTGAGGCAGTGTTCATACTGATCTATTCTTGAAGCAGGTCAACATACCACATGGGGTTACAAAATTTATCCAGTCATATCTCCTAACTTTAGGTTGACAGGATTTTTCTCTATATTCCTGAGTGGATGGATTTTTTCATCTCGTGATTCTTATACAAGTGTTCAATTCTGTACTTTAATGATTGAATCCACATTGGATGAGGGATAACCTATCGACTTGGTTGTTCCCACCCTCACTCATATTTATGAACTGTTGGGTCAAATACTAGAGGGAAGAACCCCACATCGCCTTAGAAGGCCATTTAAATTCTTATATTTCTGGGTGGAGGAACATTGTTGATATTGTGAGTATCAAAATGCCATAATAATTCCTTATTCCAACTTTTCCTCGCCCTTCTCAATACTTTTGTTGTTCGCTTGAAACCCTTGGGCATCAATGGCGTTGTCAAACTGTTGAGCTATTTTTCTCACTTCACCTTTATCCCTTACATCATGCCTTTAAGAATGGTGGTTGATAATGGTAAAGGGACTTTAAAGGAATTCCCCTTGCATTATCTCTCTCTGAGATAGAATTATGGATGCATGGGTAGATGGAGTAACCATCTATGAATTTTATACTCATTACGGGTTTTCATGACAATTTAGATGTATGCAACGGGTTTCCTTTTTTCCCCTCCACTATATTTGGGAGTTTCACCCAGTTATCCTTCACCATTTGTGGCTGATGATGATGCATGAAGATTTTGAAATGAAAATATATTTACCTTGTGTGAAAACTCCCATTAATCAATCATGGGTTTATGCTAGGATGTGGATGGAATACTATTCCGATGGGATATTAGAGAAGGAAATCCAAAAGGTGCATAAACCTGTAGCCACTCCAACTCGGTGCCTGACACACCTTCCTCATTGGTTTCAAGGGGAGAACGCATTACATCCCGATGCTCTAAGTGTGTCAAGGGAGCCTCATCCTCCATCTCCCCCCTTACTGAAAGTAGTGTGGATCCGATATTTTCAACTGGCGTTGCTGGCATCCCTGCAGATGTTAGTCCTAGTGGAACGACTTTGGGAACTTCCCCAATTGGTGTCGGTCCTGTCACACTAGGTCTCAAGACTGTACAAGAGGCATATATGGAATATTATACCAATTTAGATACAATTTTTAACACAAACTTGCCTATTGTTGTTGCAATTATGGATGACATGCCCGTGGCAGTGTGTGGTCGGGATCAGGATCCCTGCGCTGCTATCAAACACCAAGCTGTGTGAAGATGGTCATGGAACCAAATTTGTACTATCATTATAGAGAACCCCTAAAAAAATGTATGATAGGGCAGATAAACTTCACCGACTTTTCATTCTCTTAGGCTCAGGTTCATTTGATTACTGGCACCTGAATATACATATCCACCAAATCCTTATTGATCGAGAAGACTTAGATACTTGTAAATGTGACCTTATTCAATTTAATGCTTCCCATTGTCAAGAGGAATCCTTACAGGATACTGCTACTATGCTACACCACTTGGTTTCTAAAGGTGCAAGAACTTATGATCAAGTGGTCACATAGACTACAGAGCTACAGGAGTGTTAGGCTCATGTAGCAAGGTTAAAGGTGCAATTGTCATCAACGAATGAAAGTTTTGAAGCCATCAAGAAGAAGGGTCATGATCTTAGGGTCATTATTAAATAGATGTACCTGATAGCTGACACCAAACCTAGGAAAAGAACCAGTTTGGAATGGATCCATGATGGATTGTGTCAAGCACTACTCAACCTGCTAACTAAAAGTGATCTAAGATTCAATATAACCATTTAAGCTATTATGTTCCCTTTTTAGTAGCGTTGGGGAGAGAATTCAGGATGTAGATGCTCCTCCATTCTCATTTGATGAAATGAAAACATTTTCCCTCCAATACTTATCCTTTATCTTTTCCTGCAATTCTAATCAATCATAATTGGTCACATTTTTAAAGATAATTTCTACTGGATATCAATTACAATTGCAATTTTGGATAACCAAAATGGCATGATCATGTAATGAACTATTTTTTTCCTGATCCAAGGGACTCAGTGAGTGTGTTTTCAATTATTTCTAAAGTTACATGAAAAACTCTATAACTTTTATGTCTTTTCTGTTATCACCCTGAGTTTTTCCTAAGTCTACTATGGTGCGGGCTTAGCAGGCATAACATGGTTTTTTATTAGGCCACCCTTGGTGTGTTTTCCGACCTAATGAGTTTTGTGTCTCTTTTTTTAATTTCTCAATTTTTTCCAAAACCATGTTAAGTATAGTTCTAGTGATCGGGTTCTCTACTTTTACCCAGGGTTCCCTTTGCAGGTTTTCAACCTGGTGAGTTTCAGGTCTCTTTTCATTGGCAGTTTAAAGTCTTGAAAGCTAGACTAATGAAACTTATGTTTTAGGTCGAACAACTTTGAACGTGAATTATGGGGTGAGGATCCCAATAGGGGTTACTGGATGAGATTCTCCCATTATTCTTCAAACATGAACGTGGGGTTTTTGGACCCTGATTTTGTGATTTCTAAATTCGAGACATGATATGGGGAAAGTACGTGAGGAGTAACCATAAGAATGATTTCCAACATGATGTAATTAGGGCATACAGAGGTAGGAAAAGCCTCTCATGAGAATGAATTCACCTTTGGTTGATATTTTTTTGTTCGACTTATGCAGAGCTAACTAGGGCATATTGTGCATGGTCAAACAAAGGTGTCCTCGAGAAAATGACCCTCCATTTATGATGGCCAGGTAATTTATGAAAATCCATATTTCTCAAGACCACTAAGGGTGGATTTCAAGGGAATGATGTTTTAAAATAATGAGGGCATCTGTATCGGCATTGACCAAGAATGATAAACCACTCCTAAGCGAATTTGGATTGTGTTAAGGAGGTTTGGGGCATAGTAGAGTTTAATGTCTTGCAACTAAGACATGGACCGTACAATTTAACATCTTACAGGAAGGATTTCCGAGGTTCAATATTTAAGGTCACTTAGATTTGACTGAGGGATAAGTGATTCTCCCTTTTCATAGTAATCTATCCAATAATATTCCATCGTCTTCAAGCATGAAGGGGAAAGGTTGTAAACTATAATATAAGGGTTTCCGAACCAAAGGGGTTATATGGAATGAAAATATCATTGGGGCATACGAGGATAGGAAAAGCCTATCCTATGAATGAATTTTACTTTGGTTGACAGACCTTTTTTGTGGGAAACTTATACAAAGACAACGGAGGAATATTTTTCATATTCAAATAAAGGTGTCCCTATGACACTAACCCTTCACTTCCGATGGCCAGGGAGGTTTATGAATATTTATACTTTCCTGAACATAGTGTTTGGTTTGTGATAGGAGAGTTCCTGAACATGAAAGGAGCATTTCATGTCAAAATTTCCTGAGAATAGGTAGAAATGTTTCCTTTATGTACGTATGACCTGTACATAGGAAGTATTTTTTCATTATGGTTGGGCCTGAGATATGGGGTTCAGGCATCACTACGTATCTTGTCAAAATGAGAATCAATCCATATGTAGTTCTGGGAAGGTTTCTCCACATGTTGATCAAACTCTTATGTGGGGAAGGGACATTTTACTTTGAATTCAAGCCCATGAATGGGGTGAGGATCATATTGGTCTCTCATATGAAGATCTAGCTCATGCATATGAGAGTGAGGGAATTTGTTTTTGTTGTGGCCAGATCAGGATATAAGATGAAAGTGTCTGTATGTATCCCTCCAAATCAAGAATCAGGATATATATAGTTCTTATAGGGTTCCCCATGCAAGTCTAGCCCATGAATAGGGAAAGAGAATTTTTATCTTTTTCTACAGCTGAACCCGGGATTGGATGATTGGGTGTCACTACATATCATGTGGTGGTTGGAATCAAGCCACATATAGTTCTTGACATCATGCAGTTTAGTGTCATGCGACAAGGACATCAGCCACACAGTTTAACGTTATGCAGTGAGGATGTCATGAGGACTTGAAGTTTTAGGTCCTATGACTATGACCATATGTCTTAGAAATGATGATTAATAGGGGAATCATCGGGTCTTGGATGTTCTAACATATCTCAAATGTGAGGGGAAAGAAAGTGTAAACCATGATTCTGGGATTCTCAAGTCATGAAAAATGATATGGGGAAAAAATTACATCAGGGCTTATAGAAATAGAGGATGACTCTCATGAAGAAGAATTTACCTTTGGTTGAAATGACTTTTTTTTAGTGGGAAACTTATGTAGAGCCAACTAGTGCATGTTATATATATCCAAACAAAGGTTTCCTTAGGACATTGACCCTCCATTTATGATGGCTATATGAGGATTATGAAGATCTGAAATTACTTGAGGAACAAGGTATGATGAATAGAAGGAATGTATCCGGGTACGCAAGAAACATTCATACCATGATTATCCATGGAGTTTAAAATTCCCTACATAGATTTGACTCATATGTAGGGGTCATTTTTGTTTCCTTGATAGATCCATGAATGAGGAACCCAAACTTGAGATCTCCTACATAGGGGATTTTTTTTATTTTTTTCTTTACCTCATAGTTGGGACTAGGACATGGGTCATAGGCGTCACTATGTATCATGTCAAAACAAGAATCATGCCACAAGTAGTTCTTGAGGTACCATACAGTTTTATGTCTTGCGATAAGGATATTCTTCATGTAGTTTAATGTCACGCGGTAAGGACGTAGGTTCCATGACTTGAAGAGGAAATATCTTGTGTGTCTTTTAAGGTCATTCTACCAAGACCATGGCAACCCTGATTTCGATTAATACACCTTGATCATGCGGGGAATCCCCTACTAAAATTCCAAAGCTGACATGATCTATGCTCAGTGTGGGAAACAAGGGGCAAAAAAGGTTTGTCTCAACACAAAGAGGTGATAAAATGAAGGATATAGGTATTTTGAATTTGTGGTGACTAGACTAGGGTATAGAATACGAGCATTTTTACATATCTCATTATAGTGAGAATCAAGCCACACGTAGTTCTGGAACCTCGTTTAGTTTAACTTCATGCATTAAGGACAAAGGTGGCTCGATGTGTTAGAGGGGGAAGGTTGCAGATGGACCCAAAATTAGAAATCTGGGAGTCACTATGTATCTTGTGATGATAGGAATCAATCCATGATAGTTCTATAAGATAACTCTCCATACAGGTATGATCCATATGCAGAGGGGGTTATTTTTTCCATTGATTGTTTAATTGTTGTGGCTGGACCTGAGATTGAAGATCTGGGTGTCACTATGTATCCTGTGTGGGTAGGAATCAAGCCACGTATAATTCTAAATGTGCTTCCCTGCACAAATCTAACTCATGTAAAGGGAGAAGGTTCTTCTCTTAAAATGAACCTATAAATAGGATGTTCTTTGGAGTCCCTTGTATTGATTAGTTTGTATGCATGGGAGGGTACATTTCTTATATTTTGTAGTTGGGCCCAGGACATAAGGTCTAGGCATCACTACATATCCCATAGAATGAGAATCAATCCACATGTAATTCTTGATGAACCATGCAGTTTAACATATTGTGGTAAGGATGGGGTTCACTCGACGTGAAAGAATTATCATCGCGGTTGGGCCCATGATTGGAGATTTGAGCTTCACTATGTATCCTGCAAGGGTAGGAATCAAGCCACACATAGTTCTTAATGGAAAGCTTATTGCACTACTGCAAAACATGCCTTTAAAAGTGTTGATAAAGGGTTCCCTTTATCAGTGATTTACTTTTAGCACCGATAAAGGTCCCGAATAAAATGAAATAATTAAATTAAAAAATGAGTTTATTAAAAAAATATTAAAATTTTTATTAATTAAATAATTATTGATAAATAAGAATAAAGTGATTATATTATATATAAATTATAAATAGTAATAAATAGTATATATTAAATATATAGATATATGTAAAATTAAAATTAAAAAAATCAAAATAAAAAATAAGCAAATTAAGAAAAATATTAAACATTTTATTAATTAAATAATTATTGATAATATTAATTAATAGTATATGTATATATGAATCTATATAAATATGATTTATATAATACACAATATTTATTCTTTACATTAAATAGTCAAATATTTAGTTATGGTTTATAATTAAAAATTGATATGAATTAAAAATATTGACTAATAGCATCAAGTAATGGACATAATTGAATGTCGTTTTATTTTACATTTTAACATATATCAAATGTGTGTTATATTAATTTCACATACATATATGTAATTAATGAATTTTTATATACAACATGCACACACAAATATTTACGTAATTAATGAAATCTTATATAGAAACACATACACCTAATATTTTTGTAATTTATTTAAATTTTAGTATTCGTTTTATAATTTAATTATAACATGATACATTTAATATATCATGTCTTTAATCGGTAAATTTTATTTATTTATTTTTAATTTTATTACAGTTAGGTATTCATTCATTTTTAATATTTTTTATTTTTTTGGGTAATTTAATCAATTTCTATTATATATATATATATATTTGCTATGTTTTAATATTTTCAATATGTATTCATATTTATTTCATTATATATCCACATTTTTTTAATAATTTATATTTAATTAATAAAACTTATACATTTTTTTCAATATTGTTAAAGTGTACTCATTTTTAATTATTTAATTTCACTCATTTTTAACATGAATGCACTTAAGATTAAATATTCATTAATAATGTTAAAAATGTATTTATAAATAAATATTTATAATTAAATATATTTATAAATTTATATTTATTATATTTATACATTTATATATTTATAATTATAAATAAATAAACATTATTTTTTTAAAAGTAATTATATAATTATAAATAATAATTATATATATTAAAATAATTATAAAATTATAATAATTTTTTTTAAATAAGAAATTTATTTAATATATTTATATTTATATATATTTATTAAATATATATATATATATAATGATATAAATATTTTTTAAAAGTATTTATATAATTATAAATAAATAATTATATATTTAAATAATTATAAAATTATAATAAATATATTTAAATAATTAATATATTTACTATATTTATATTTATATATATCTATTAAGTATATATATATAATTATATAAATATATTTACAAAAAATTATTTATAATTATAATTATAAATCCTTTATTAGCACTTAAGTAATAAGCGGTGATAAAAGACATCTTTATGAGCACTGATAAAAGTTTCTCGATCTATTTTAAGAACCCTAACCCGTCGTGAACCAGTCGCGATATCTGAAGCTTTACATGGAAGCTACCTACAGCCGGTACTCCTCCTTTTCGAATCCAAGCTCGAATCAAGGCTCCAACAAATCCAAGGCTCAAATGATTCAAGGGTCAAATGAATCCAAGGTTCAAACAAATTCTAGGTTTGGCGATATCTCTACTTTCTCTCAGACGATTCAAAACTTCAATCCAAGGTATGCTATTTTCTCCTCCCCCTCACTCATTGATTACTTGTTTAGTGATATATATTTCTGTTTTTTATCATCATTCTTTATTTTATTCATTACACAACTATTTATTCTCACACCATAGTTTGATAAATGCTTCCCCTTCAAAATTTATCTTGAATATGATATATATTGGTGATAATATGGGGAATTAATTAGATACCAATGCACATGTACAATGGGGTTCTCTCCATTCATTCATCCTGATAGATGTGGAAGCCAAGGGTTATTCTACTCAATTGAGGGATTCCTCCTACCATTGGACTTAGGAAATACTAGTCCTAAGGCACATGTGACAGTAATTCACTAGTTACTTACATGGGATAAACATTCATAGGAAGTTAGGTGAATGATATTGATCCTTTCTAGAGTGATAATTAAGTTGGTAAAATACATTAAGAAAAAAATAAAACACATATATGGGAAATCCACCAAGGATTTATCATTATTTCTGATAATATTGTATTCACAATCTTAAATTTTCATTATTACTGTTATTTTATTTGCATCCATTTTCAAAATTCCCAATATTTTTCATCTTTTCAATATATATATAAAATACTATAAATATAATAATGTTGTAGGAATAATGAGTGATCCAAAATAAAATATTTAAGGGAATCACTACTACAAAATAGGCTTTTAACAGCACTAGAAATGGCCTTTATCAGCGCTAGAAAATCACTGACTACATGAGCGAGGTTAAAAGCCCTGGTCTTTTATCAGCATTGAAAAGGCATTGATAAAGGGGTCCTTTATTAGCACTAAAATAATACCTAATAAATGGGACATTTAACATCACTTTAATTTAGCATTGCTAAAGGCACCATTTATCAGCACTTATAAAAGCACTGACAAAGGGTATTTTATCAGCGCTTATTGAAGCACTCATAAAGTGTACCTATATCCATGCTTATAAAAGTGTTGATAAATAACCTTTTATCAGTGCTTTTAAAAGCACTAATAAAGGTCCATACTACAATGTACTGTAACAGCACACTGCAATGTGTTGTAACAACACAACGCAGCACCAAAAACATACCAGATATCAAAAAAACAAGTCCCAATATATAATTTAAATGAAATGAAATTTACAAAAAAAACATGAGAAAAAAACACAATATTATAGACATTTCAAACATTGGTTTATATAATTACATAAATACAAATTATTACATACATTCAAAAACATCAATGTTCCTTTATCTTTTAATCCTAACCCGAATCATGCTATTTCTGAACAAACCACCCATGGTCTAGAAAAATAATTCATTTGCATATGAAAACAATTTTGATGTTAGTAATAATATAAAAAATAAATCAACAGAAAGTTTTAATTTTACTAAAATTGATGTCAATTTTAAATAATAGATGCACTTGAAGTCATACCGGTCACACCGCGCATCATATTGAGGTGCGGTTGATTCCAACATGTCTCAAATGACTTTTGGATTATTATCTTAAAGTATTAAAACAATCCATATTTTTTTCTTGGTTTTGAGCACATCAATTGTCTTTTTTACTAAAATGTCATTTTAAAACTGGAAACACACACTTTTGACTCATTTGGATCACATCATGTATCAGTTTGATGTGGAATTGATTACTACATGTCATAAATGACTTATGAATCATTATCATAAATTATCAAGAAAATGCGAGCATGTTTTATTGGTTTTCAGTGAGTGAAACTTTTTGAACTAAAATATTAATTTTAAACTGATAAAGGACATTTTGAGTCATGCAGGAACATTGTGTATCAAATTGAGGTGAGGCTAATTCCTATATGTAAAAAATGAATTATGGATCATTTTCATAAAGTATTAAAATAATCCAAATCTATTTTCTTGGTTTTGAATAGGATAGTTGTCCATTTTACTAAAATTGATGATAATTTTAAATAAAAAGAGGAACTTTGAGTTATATCGGTCACATTGTTCATCGGATTGAGGAATAGAGGATCCTACACATCTCAAATGACTTATGTATCATTTTCCTAAAGTATCAAAATAATATGAATGTATTTTCTTAGTTTTGAGTATGTCACTTGATTTTTTTACTAATATGTCATTTTAAAATTGAAACATGCACTTTGAATCATACTGATCACATTGTGTATCAGATTGAGGTGTGGATAATTCCTACACATAAAAAATGACTTATGAATCATTTTAATAAAGTATTTAAACAATTTGAATCAATTTTCTTGGTTTTGAGTAGGTAAGTTGGCCTTTTTTACTAAAATTGATGTTAATTTTAAATAAAAACACACACCTGGAGTCATACCGGTCACACTGTGCATCGGATTGAGGTGAGACTGATTCATGCATGTCTCAAATCACTTATGGATCATTGTCCTAAAGTATCAAAACAATATGAATGTGTTTGTTTGGTTTTGAGTAGGTCAGTTTTTTTACTAAAATTAATGTTAATTTTAAATAAAGTCGCACTTAGAGTCATTCTGGTCACACCGTGCATCAGATTGAGGTGTGGATGATTCCTATATGTTTCAAATCAAATATGGTTTTTTTCTTAAAGTATCAAAACAATATGAATGTGTTTGATCAGTTTTTATTATGTCATTTGTCTTTTTTACTAAAATGTCATTTTAAACTTGAAACACACATTTTTACTCATACAGATCACATCGTGTATCAATTTGATGTGAGACTGATTCCTACACGCCTCAAATGATTTATGAATTGATGTCTTAAATTATCAAGAAAATCTGAGTTCATTTTCTCAATTTTTAGTGAGTGGCTCTTTTTAAATTCAAATGTCAATTTTAAAATGATAACAGACACATTGAGTCAGTTGTCTTTTTTACTAAAATTAACATCAATTTTAAATATAAATAAGTACTTAGAGTCATACCAGTCACATAATTTTTTGGATTGATGTGTGTCTGATTCCTACACATCCCAAAGTCTCAAAACAATCCTAACTGTCAATGTTACCATGATTTCCATTGACTTTATTTGTCGAACTGCCAACACTGCATGAGCAACTTCGAACAAACTACATCAAAACACAAAAAAGAATCCACCTGTTTAAGAAAAAAATTATTATGACTAATACTAAAAATAAATAAATTAAACCTAAATATGAAATAATACATTAATTCTGTGGAAAATTATTTTACTGCACAAATATCAAGATTACCTCTGTGATTAAGCAGTGGAGGGAACTTAAAGGAAACTAATAAATGTCAACACTGTAGGGGTGAAATGTTTTGAGGGAGAAAAATTTTGTGGAATTTTTGGAGCTGAAATGCATGAAAGATAGATAGACCACCCCAACTTGAAAAAAATAATCCACCTGTATAAGAAAACAATAATTATGTGAGTAATACTGAAAATAAATAAATAAAACATAAATATGAAATAATACATTAATTTTATGTACAATGATTTTATTATTCAAACATCAAGATTTCCACTATGATTGAGTAGAGACAATTTCATTTCTCTTGTTATAAAGGTATAGGAGAGAGCTTGAAAGAAAGTGTTAAATACAACACTACATGGGGGAAAAGGTTTTGAGGGAGTAGAGGTTTATGGAAGTTTTGGTACAAAAGGCATGAAAGATGGACAGACCACCCCAAATCAAACAAAAGAATCCATTTTTATAAGAAAACAATTATTATTTTAATAATACTATAAATAAATAAATTAAATATAAATATGAAACAATATATTAATTTTACGGGCAATGATTTTAGTGTACAAACATCAAGATTATCTCTATGATTGAGAAAAGATAGCACTGTTTCGATTTTTGTAAAGTAATGACACATGGATATAAATATTCTAAAATAAATGAACTCTATAAGGAATAATGAAAATTAAATCAATGTTTCATTATATAATTTTTCAGTAAAAAAGATAAATTATATCATAACATTACCTTTACATCTTTCCAAAGGGTTTCCTTTATTACAGTTTGTTCTTCTGAGGGATTGGTAACATCATCATGTGTATAAGACATTGTCTGCATGAGTAGTAAAACATTTAATTTAGATTATTTTAATTCATTAGAGAACATATAATATTATGAGGAAAACATAATATATTAAAAAACACTTTTACCTTCTCATTGAAATCTATTTATTTTTTTAAAGGCTTCAAGGATTTGGTTCCTCTATTGAGAATCCAAGTCCCTTATTTATGGTCCCCTCTAACATATAAGACATTGTCTACATTGGGATGGACATGAACTAATTATGATGTCCCAATTAAAGGGTCATCCTCGATTGAATTTTCATCTGACTCGACATTTTTTTAGTCGCTAGTAGGAAAATCGACCGATTCTTGTTTATTGGATCAGAGGCATAAAATACTTTCACTGCTTGTGATTCCATTATGAGTGGCTCAACTTTTCCCCCTTCCACATTGAAATTCACCGTCACAAAGCCCATTTCATTAACTTTCACTCCATTTATATTGTCAACCCATTTGCAATGGAAAATCCGCACTTGAAATGTTGTATAATCCAACTTGTATATATGTTCAATAATGCCAAAATATGACATATTTTCATAAATTGGATTTCTATTCTTGGAACCAGATATATGTATCACTCTATCCCCAAGTGTAACACTGCTATTTTTAATTGTACCAAAGTCATTATGTTCTTTTGTATAGAATGTATAACCATTGATTATAAAACCAGTGTAACATATAGCATTTTCATTCAGTCCTATGGATAACCATTGAAGTCGTTTGGAAATTGAACTCAGATTTTTATATAAATCCTTATAAATCTGATATCTAAACCATCCTATAAACTGTTGATTATGAGTATTTTATATCCATCCTTCAGCCTTTGATAGATTCAAATCTCTAAGAATTCCTTTGTGGGCTTCATCGTATGAATCAACATCTTCACTATTATTTAATATGTAAATGTGAACATTCTCCTACTCTTTCAATGTAATTGTAACAACATATCTTCTATAAATAACTTCACCTAAAAGTCATTCATTTTGATGAGACTTTGGGAGACCGATGTTTTCAAAATCTAATACGTAATTGGTTTAGAATTAAATATCTTCTTTAACAATATATCGTTATGCAATACAACCTTCTGGATGAATTCAATTCTTGACATACCCTTTCAAAATATTCATATACCATTCAATGGGGTGAATCCATCTATAATGGACATGACCACATATTTGAATCTCTATAACCAAGTCAACCATCAGGTGGACCATTATATCAAAGAATGATGGTGGAAATAACATATCTAATTCACATAATATGACTACAATCTCTTTATTCATGATGGGAAACTTCATCGGGTCTACAACCTTATTGTATATGGCTTTGAAAAAGAAGTAGAGTCTGGTTAATTTATGTCATACATTTTGAGGAAGAATGCAACATAAAACAACAAGCATTAAATCTTGTATCAAAACATGATAGTCATGTGATTTTAGTCCTTATAACTTCAAATTAGTAATTGACACAACATTCTTGATATTTGATGAATACCATTGTGTAACTTTTATAGTAGTAAGGAAAAGGAAAAAATTTTAATTTTTCCTCTCTGGATAGAGTGTAAGCTACCAGAGGAAGAAAATTTCACCTTTTACCCTTCACTGGTGCCAACTATTCCCTTATCCCCATTTCAGTCATTTCCAACCTATCTTTGATGACATATTTTGTTTTTCCATAAACATTTAGTAACGTACCAATAACACTATCAAATACATTTTTTTAACATATACAACATCAATAAAATGCACAATATACAAACAATTACAATATGAAAATTCAAATAAAATCGATCACTTCTTCCAACCTGATTTTGTAAGGTTTTTCAAAAATAGTTCACCAAAAACAGTGTCAATATTTTTTACTTTACAATGAATTTGATCACCCATTACTGGAAATGATGTTGTACCTTATTTGATATTCCCATTGAATGTTGTCATCCAGGATCAGAATTTATATCGTCGAGGTAAAAAAATTCAATTTCCTAAAAATACAGTCTTTTAGAAATGTTTCAACCAAACTGAGTATGTGTGATTTTTACAAATGGGACACACTAACATTGCTTTAATTCTATATCCTGATAAATTTACATAAGTGGGGAAGTCATTTATCAATCCATACAACATGGACCTCAATGTGAATTATTCAATTCTATGAGCATCATACATTGTAACACATGTATCCCACATCAATTTCAGATCTTCGATCAATGTATCCAAATAGACATCAATATCATTACTAGGTTACTTTAATCCAGATATAAGTAGAGACAACATAATATATTTTTGCTTCATTCATAACCATGATGGTAAGTTATAATTTACCAACATGATGGGACATGCACTATGAGTACTACTCTATACACCAAAAGGATTTATTCAATCTGTAGATAATACAAGACGCAAGTTTCTTAGCACATTTCCAAATTCAGGAAACTCGTAATCAATTTTCTTCCACTGAGAAGAATCTACTGGATGACGTAGGTTCCCATCTTTAATTCTTGTATCTAAATTCCATGTTAATTGTATCATGGTTTCCTGACATCGATATAGTCTTCTAAACTGTGGAATGATAGGAAAGTACCATAAAATTTTCCAACTTGATTCATTTTTCTTGTATCGATATGCGTTATACTAAGGGAAATTTATGAGTGATTCATGGTCCTTGAGAAACAATATTAAATCATTTGTAAAAGCATATATTTTTTTAGATATCATGACCATTGAACATAACATTCATTTAGTGTCATATGTTCATAATGATAGTTCATTTTCTTCTAGTATCATATCATTCAGGAGACCAAGTAGTTTTGTAAAGATGGTGTCACTCCATCTGCTGCCAGCTTTCAAATTATATAAATTCAATACAACTGACAATGTTGTGTATTTCGTACAACTAGTATACAATGGTTTCTTGGAACAAGTATTTAACTCCTAAAAAAACTCTGGACAATCATAAAGGTCATTTTCAATTTCCATTGTCATTTATTCCATGCAATCTCCATCATCATTTACAAAGGTATTCATATCAAATGATTCATAAACCGTAGTATCATCCCAATCAGTGTCCACATTCAGTTTTTCCCATTTTTAGTCCAAAATTTATAGCTTTGATCTATTTCTTGACAAATCAACTGTTCTTCCAACTCTTTCAGACTAATTTTTCTTGAATAACAACAACATAAACACGGACAAAGGATTTTAGAAGTGTTGTATGCATGCTCTCTTACAAACTTGATGAACTCTTTAACTCCATATTCATACTCATTTGTAAAATGATTAGTTTGAATCCATTTTAGATTCATATCCATCACATTGGTTTCATAAAATATTATTTTTGTATAATATATAAATAAATACACATAAGATATTCATTATCAAATTGGGTTCAAGACTCTTGGGATGTCATATCACCACACCGACCCATCCCAAGGATTCTAGGGATGTTTTCACATCAAATCTACCCATATAAAGGATTCTAGGGAGGCCATATAATAGAAATTGACCCATCCTTGACATTCTATGGAGGTTTATAAAGAACTTAGCATAAATAAATAGTAAACATCAATAAGATATATCACAAACAAGGGAGAAAAACACACCAACCCTTGAAAAATCTATCCCATACACATTTAAACACATATATATATATATAACATGGAATTTTTAATATATATAATTAAAAAAAATGCACATTTAAACATAATTTTTAATGAAAATAAATAAAATATCTTCCTAATTTTGAAATCCAGAACCATAATTTGCGAATAAATAATTATAAAATCACCCTTACATTATAAGTTTTAAAAATTAATATAAATAAATATAAAGATATATATATTTATATATATATGCCCCCAGGGTCCAGGTCGTTTAGTAGCAGCTCTATAGGGTCTTGGTGAGGTCTCGGGTTCGAGTCTCATCGAGTTATTCCCTGTTGGTGTAGAGTAGGATTTTCGTTGTACTTCCCCCTCCCCGAACTATTGTAATTATATATATATTTATAAAATAAAATTAAATTGATAAAAATATATGTAACCCTTATAGTAGAATATCACAACATAGTAAAATTAATTCAACCCCATACTAATTTTGAATTCAGAATATTTTTTGTTTGTTGATGGTCTTAAACACAATTTTTTAGGTTAATTTAGCTATGTGATGATTGTAATGAGGTTTTATTTAGAAAGGAAAAATTATTATTAAATAGGATAAAACATGGAATGATTTCTAACCCATGTGAGAGGACTATTGGGAATCTCTTTCCAAATGGAGACTCCAACCATTATAGCTATATGAGTTCAATTGATGAGAACAAATGATGTTATAGAAGGTTGAGTAATATTTGTCAAAGAATTTTGTGGAAAAATTAAAATTGAGATGTTTTGAGAGACTTTCCTTATCTCAAAAGCTAAAGGGGATTGATTTGTGAGAAAATCCAAAAGATAAAATCATTACAGACAGTCATAAAAGGGTGTAAATTCAGTCTAATAATTACCATTAGTTGATTTTTTTTTTGGACCCATGAGACACAATTCCACTCAAGGTGATATTTACTTCATCACATTTATTGGTAAATTTACCATAATTACTAATGTGATGATTATAAAAAATAAATCAGATGCGGTGGAAATGTTCCAGATTTCCATATGAACAGTTTAGAATGAATTGGGGATGTGAATCAATTATTTCATATCTAAAAATAAGAATGAATTCACCAGATGTGATTATCTAATATTTCAAAATAGTGACAAAATTAATCTTGTAGATCAATTTGGGGTACAAATATAGACAAAAAAGAAAATTGATTCAAAAGAAACAATTTAAAAAGATCAAAACACAATATCCAAATTGGTATTCAATAAAACAATGAATCATAAACAAATCATTATATTCATAATCTAAAAGAAAAATAGTATACAAGGACCAAACCATAAATAACTCATGACATCATCGAACAAGAAATCAAAAACAAAATGAAAAATACAAAAAGAAAATTGCAAGGCCTACCTCGCTTGGTTGAAGAAAATACACTTTGGAAATCCTAACGACAACCAAAGACTAGATTTTTGATGATGTTTGAACAACTGGAGGTAGTTGAGTGGTGTGATTTGAGCTTTGATTAACTAAGGAGGGGCTCCAACAGTTGGTGGATTTCATGGAAAGCTTTATATATCGCGATGAGTTCGCAAATGGTTAGAGTTTTTTAAATAGATCGGAACACTTTTATCAGTGCTTACAAATAACCATTGATAAAGAGACCTTTTATTAGCGATTAAGTAATAAGCATTGATAAAAGGAATATTTATCATAGTTTTTTTAGCATTGATAAATGTATGTATTTATCAGTGCTTTTTTTAGTCCTCATAAAGCCTCATCTTTATCAGTGTGAAAAAATCACAGATAAAGACCTACCTTTATCAGCACTTACTACTTAAGTGCTCATAAAGAAGTTATAATTATAATTATAAATAAAAAATTGTAAATATATATATACTTAATAAATATATATAAATATAAATATAGTAAATATATTCATTTTTAAATATATTAATTATAATTTTATAATTATTTATTTATAATTATAGAAATATTTTTGAAAAATAATATTTATAGCTAATTTTAAATACATGAGTGAATATGTGTTAAAAATGAGTGAAATTGAATAAATTAAATTTAAGTACACTTTAACAGTAATGAAAAAATGAATAATTTTTGTGTGTGTGCATTTTATATAAAAATGAGTTAATTGCGTATATGTGAAATCAATATAACACACATTTGATCTATGTCAAATTGAAAAATAAAATGACGCATTCAAGTATATGTCCATTACACTATGAAATTTGTCAGTTTTTTTTAATTCATATTAATTTTTAATTATAAACCATTATTCACTAAATATATGACTATTTAATGTAAAGAGCATAAACATTCCGTAATATAAAAAACATATTTATATACATTAATATATATCTATATATTTAATATATAGAATTTATTAACATTAATTCTCATAATTATCTAGTTAATAATTTTTTTAATATTTAATAATATATAATCAATTTATTCATTTTTGTCAATAATTATTAAATTAATAAAATGTGTAATATTTTTTTTAATAAACTCATTTTTCATTTTTATTTTTTATTTATTTATTTATTTCATTTTATTTATTTGAAAATTTATCAGTTCTTTTTTAGTGCTGATAAAATCTATCTTTATCAACGCTAAAAATAACACACTGATAAAGGGTCACTTTATCAACGCTAAAAAAGTGTTGATAAAGGGTACCCATTATTAGCGCTAAAAATAAAGCACTGATAAAAGGTTAAATTTATCAGCGCTTTCTTTAGCGTTGATAAAGATACCATTTATCAATGCTTTTTTATAGCACTGATAAATACCAACATTATTAAATGTCAGTTTTGTAGTATTGAATGACCATGGTCATCAATTGTGTTTCACTAATAAGGAATATAAATATTATTTTTTACCACCCCATAATAGGTGTGTCATATACTCAACCCCATAATCTAATATAGACTTCATTACCACAAAATGAAACTCATTCTTAATAATTCTTATTAAAATTGTAATCCCCTTTAAATCCTTATATATATATATGAATAAAACATAATACAAATAATCTGAGTATAATTATAAATGGTTGAAATGAAATACTTATCACAATTCATTGATTTATACTTTTAGAGTCCATATATATCGTAGTGAATAAAATTTAAGGGTTGTTTCATTTAAATCTCTAATTTATTATTTTAATTATTAACAATATCCCCATTCTAATTAGTAAAAAATATCTATTAATTTTATCTTTTCATCATAAAAAAATATCAACCCACCCTTTTTAATTTAGTATTTAAATGTCTCCTTATCTAATATGATCAATTTTTCACTACCACAAATCAATTTCCTCTTTTAAACAAAATTATCATAAATTTTTACAGACCCCAAATTAGAATATGGTTCGACTAGTTTTCTATACCTTTGTAAAAATATTGTCATATTTGAAATGATAACCCACTCATTAATACTTCTTAACAATCACTTAATTTCCTTCATCACACATCTAATAAACAATATGTATGCTTTACTTTAATCCATCTAAAAAAAAGATCATTCTTTAACATTTCCTTTTATTTCCAACATTTTTTAAATGAAAAAATTTTATCTTAAGAGACCCACCATTTCTAAAATAATAATTAAGCTTTGAAGTTGTCAAAAATATTTAATTACTTCAATTTACCTGTCATGTGAGATGAACAAACAATATCTAATATGAAAGGATGTTTCTTTTTTAAATCCTTTAGTATGAAATCAATAAGAAATTCCTCTAACATTCCATTATTTTTCATACAATACATTTCTAATTATTTCTTCACATTCATCTATGTTTTTATAAAATCTTTAAAATCCTTCTTACAACCGTATAATTTGTCATATGTTTAATAGAGTCCATTCAATGGTTCAAATTCATCATCCAATTTTACTTATGAAGATTTGTCTCACTTATAAACTATGTTTGTAAGAGTGGGTCATCTCTCCTTAAACTTAAAAACTCTATATCTTTCATAATTAATATTTTTTATCTCATTATGACTAAAATTTAATAAAATGTGCCCAAAATCACCATAGAACCCATAATGTCCATGAAAATGAAATTTTCTTATATAGAATAATCTTCATCTTCTTGAAAATAATTCTTATTTTCAACCTATCTAGACATAATTCTTGATTAAATTTATCAACTAAGAAGTTTGAGAAGTTTAAAATCTTTATCTCTATTAGGTATATTCTTTTCCTAAAACTATTTTTTCCATTCCTTATCAATGTTTAATTGAAATTAAAATTATAATTTTGAGATGTTTTCAAATATTTGATATACCATTAATATTAAATGTAATAATTCCTTAGGTTTTTACATCACTTGTTCCAAAAAATAGAATGGAGGTTATCAAATTCTATATATGTGGGAATAATAATTAGAAATTATTTTTAGGTATTCATCATTTTAGGTCTACATGTATTGGTTCAACCCCTAGGAATCTCTGATTACCATCCATGTATATGAAATAACTCTTTATTTATTAAAATTTATTATCAATGCATTTTTATATATTCTAATTGATAGAATGAAAGTTTATTATTCTTATTTATCATATTTGGGTTTCTTATATTATATTTTCATTTCTTTAGGGGATTTAAGAAAGACTTGATGGATAATTTTAATAGAGGTATGACTAGTCTTAGTTGGAGGATTGAATGTATTAAAAGTGGGATTTCTCCTATAAATATAGAATTCATAGAGGCCCCAAGGATTCTTATATCATAACATGTACCTGCTGAGACCCCTTGAATCCCAGACAAGAATGTGTATTCCCCCCAAATGTAACCTAAAATATTCCATGGGTTAATAACTATTTCCAATGGTGTAATTATCACAAATGGGAGGTATTACCCCATTTAGAGAAAACAATGGAATACAATTATCATCCTCATCAGGTTCATCTCCTGAACAATTATTATTGTAATTTGTTTCTTTAGACTCATCCACCATCTATTTTATATTTCTTATAATACTATGATAATTAGTTATACCATGGATGACTACTTCTTATAGTATTTCAAGAAACATAGGTGCATGTCCACAGGAGATAGAGGATGACTGTCAAAGGACAAAATACAATGATAAATATTCAAAAGATGAGTCGATGAGGATGACAGTTGTTTATAAATTTCACCTTTGAATTAATTTAGAGGATAACACCTACCATATTGGATTAATTATTATCTTATATTTAATTACTCATTTTATTCAAATCATACTTAAATTATTTGAAATAATCAAATACTGGGTTTCCCTTATTAGAAATATCTATAACTTTCACCTTTGATAATGAATATATTATGTGTATTTATTTATTTATTATACAAAATTAATATTTTACGAACCAAATGGGATGGATATGAATCTAAAATGGATATGTGCTAATCATTTGGCAAAATAGTATGAATACTGAGTTAAATAGTTCATCAAGTTTGCAATAGAGTATGCTTACGACCCTTCTCAAGTTCATTGTTCATGTTTACATTGTTGTAATTCCAGAAAAAAATAGTCTGGAAGAGTTGGAAGAAAATTTTATATGTCATGGAATAGATTATAGTAATAAATGTTAGAATAAACATGGGGAAAAATTGAATGTGAACACTGATTATAATGATACTATGGTTTATGGATCATTTTATATGAATACCAGTGTAAATGATGATGGAGATCTCATGGAAGAAATGACAATGGAAATTAAAGATGACCTTTATGGTTGTAAAAAGTTGTTTGAGAAGTTAAATATTCATGATAAGAGACCATTGTATACCATTTGTACTAAATACACAACATTATTAGCTGTATTGAAGTTATATAATTTGAAATCCAGCAGTAGATGGAGTGACACCAACTTTACAGAACTACTTGGTCTCCTAAATGATATGATACCAGAATAAAAAATAAACTACCATTTCAAACATATGACACTAAAGGAATACTACATTCAATGGTCATGGTCAGTAAAAAAATACATTCTTTTCCAAATGATTTCATATTTTTTTGAAAGAACCATGAATTAATCATAAAATTCCATAGGTATGGTGCAGATCGATACAAGAAAAATGAATCAAGTCCTTTGAAATTTGTATGGTACTTTTCTATCATTTCATGGATTATAAGAATATATGGATGTCACAAAACCACAAGACAATTTACATGGAATACAGATACAATAATTAAATATGGGAACCTACATTATCCATAAGATTCTTCTCAATGGAAGAAAATTGATTTCGAGTATCCTAGATTTGGAAATAAGTTGAGAAACTTTAATCTTGCATTATCTATAGATAGAATAAATCCTTTTGGTGTATATAGTAGCACTCATAGTACATGGAACATCATGTTGGTAAATTATAACTTTCTGCCATGGTTATTCATAAAGCACAAATACATTATGTTGTCTCTGCTTATATGTATACCAAAGCAACCCGGTAATGTTATTGATGTTTATTTGGCTCCATTGATCAAAGATATGAAATTGATGTGGGATACAAATGTTACAATTTATGATGCTCATAAAACTAAATAATTCACATTGAGGTCCATGTTGTATGGGATGATAAATGAATTCCCTACTTATGTAAATTTATCAAGTTATAAAATGAAAGGAATGTTGGGATTCCCATTTGTGAAGAATGCATACACTCAGTTCAGTTGAAACATTCCTAAAAAACTTTATTTTTAGGAAATTAGGAAATTTTACCTCAATGAAATAAATACCAATATTGGATGATAAAATTCAATGGGAATATCAAATAAGGTACAACACCGTCTCCACTAACAGGTGATCAACTGTTCGATAAAGTAAAATATATCAACACTATTTTCAATAAACCATTTTTGAAAAACCTTAAAAAATCAAGTTGGAAGAAGTGATCAATTTTCTTTAAATTTTCGTATTGTAATTTTTTGTATGTCATACATTTTCTTGAAGTTATGCATGTAGAAAAAAAATATTTGATAGCATTATTATTATGTTACTAAATGTTCTTAAAAAACAAAAAATGGAATCAAGGCTAGGTTGGAAATGATTTATATGGGGATAAGGGAAGAGTTAGCACTGGTGAAGGGTAAAGGGAATATTTTTATTCCTCTAGCAAGTTACACTCTATCCAGATAAGAAAAATTTCATTTTTTCCTTTTCCTTAATAGTGTAAAAGTTCCATAGGGGTATTCATAAGCTATCAATAATGTTGTGTCAATGAATAATTTGAAGTTATAGGGACTAAAATCACATATCATTCATGTTTTGAATCAATATTTGATGACTATTTATTTTTGTTGCATTTTTCCTAAAAAATGAATGATTTACATTAATGAGACACCGCTTCTATTTTAAATCTATATATAATAAAGTTATAGACCCGATGAAGTTTACAATCATAAATAAGGATATTTCATTTATATTATCTGAATTAGAAATATTCTTCCTACCATAATTATTTGATTTAATGGTCCACCATATGGTTCACTTGGATAGAGAGGTCCAACTATGTGGTCTTGTTCACTATATATGGATGTACCACATTGAATGGTATATGAAGATTTTGAAAGGGTTTATCAAAAATAGAAGTCATCCATAAGTTTGTATTATAGAATGATATATTTTTGAAGAATCTATTGAATTATGTAATGATTACCTATCATATAGTGATGGTATAATTTACCTAACCCAGGATCCACTAACCGGTGCCCCGAGTCAAGTCACCACATGACCTCAAGTGTGCCTCCCCATAACCCAGAGGCTACCGACTAGTAGTGAGGGTCTATAAGATCATGTGGGGATACTATACCCTCTTTATCAGCGTAATCTATAGTGCATGAAAGAAAAATAAGGAAGAAATAAACATTAACATCATGTAATAAATGATAAACATTCATTTCCAAACATTTCCCAAAACCAGGTACAATCCCACAACTAAAAAATAAATATGTTATGCCATGTCATATAGTTCCAAGTGTAAGTAAAACCCAAAAATGAATACAAGATAAATAATCCCCAAAAAAGGCCCAATACCAAGTTTGGTTCCCTCATCCATGCACATATCATGCCCAATTCAACCCTCTAACAAAGGTATAACACCCCATAATGATAAAGGGTTAAATGAATATATGATATGACTCATGTCAACAAGGTGCACCTTTATTTTCAGGAATCTACTTGATTAGAACTCTATAGTTTAGCATGTCTGGCCTGGAGTAGTGATCAAGATGGGTGACATTTTGGGAAATTTCCTAGGGTGTGTGTGAGTGAGGAAAAAAGAACACTGGAAAGAACATATGTTGGTCTATGGAGATATTCATTAGTCATTTGACCTATTCAGGCATGTGGGTGGGATCTAGGGTGGGGACCACATGTATGCGGGGAAACTGGTGGCACCTAGTGGGCCAGGATCAAATGGACATGTTAAGGCAATTGGTGGGGCCTGGCAGGCTAGGACCTGAAAACCATGTTAAGGAGGGGTGTTTGTGCTATCAGTAGGACCCAATTGTTATAATGGGGCCCTTTCCCTTTCTCTGAATAGAAACCATGAAGTCTTATTAGATACCCAAATGCAGCCTAAGCAGGGTGTGATTACAACTTGGTAGGGCACCACCAATGGTGTCAAAAAAATATCTAGTCTAAACATATAGTGTATGAAAGTGCAAAAAGAGTAACAATATAAACAAAATAAAAACCAGGTCCCGTTAGTTAACAATGCTTACTTAAATCATTTACATAATTTAATCCATGGGTTAGTCAATCCATTTATCACACAATGACTTATGACGGTCAACCACTATGCATAAGGGGATAACTCAAGTTCCCTATCCCACTAGGGGAAACATTTCACATACATTTACATCACACTTAACCTGTAGCCTCGGTCTATGTACTTTCATCCAATGAAACTGTTAGGGGCATAGAGCCTCAGTCTGACTCCAAAACCAGTGCATTCAAGGGTTGGGTTTTATAGCCTCAGTCCATCCCGACCCATGGGTGTAGAACCTCGAGTCAATTCCCCACATAATACTAAGCCATGTACACAGTCTACTTTAACCATTTTCTATATAAACCATTCAAAAACTATAGTTTTCAACTTGGTAGGGCGCCACCAACAGTGTCAACAAAATATCCAATCTAAATATATAGTGTATGCAAGTGAAAAAAGAGTAACAAGATGAACAAAATAAAAAATATGTTCCATTAGTTAACAATGCTTACTTAAATCATTTACATCATTTAATCCATGGGTTAGGAAATTAATTTCTCACACAATAACTTATGATGGTCAACCACTATGCATACAAGGATAAATCAAGTTCCTTATCCCACTAGGAGAAACATTTCACGTACATTCACATCACACTTAACTTGCAGCCTCGGTCTATGTACTTTCATCCAATGCAACTGTTAGGGGAATAGAGCCTTAGTCTGAATCCCAAACCAATGCATTCTAGGGTTGGGTTTTAGAGCCTCAGTCCAACCCAACCCATGGGTATAGAACCTAAAGTCTATACCCCCACATACCACTAAGCCATGTACACAAGATTCTTTAACCATTTTCCATATAAACCATTCACAAACCATAGTCAATCATTATATATAAAATTCACAATTTATAGTTCATTCAATAAAGTAATCATATTCATGACTTAACCCATTTAAAAATTATCATTTGCATGCCTTAACTCATTTACTTATTTCCTCCACCACACTTAAGTCATTTAACACATTCACATTAATTCATTTAACTCATTCACAATATTCCAAACAACCCCTTATTCCATGAAAACAACTAGACACAACTACCATGAGTTTCATTTCATACCCAAGCTAACATGTCGACACATTTATTATGAGATCTATATCGTAACAATTTAATTCTACACTTAACTTCCAATTTCCATGTTTAAGAAGAGGAACACCCCTTGGGTATCCCTTAAACTAACCAATCAACCTCAACGAATCTCATGGGGATCATGAGGGGTTCAATTAAACATTTACCCATTAAATTTATCATTTCTACCGAGGAAAACCAAGTGGGAAACACAACAACACCAAATCACAACCACATACACTTAAAGAACCAACAAGACTATGGGATAAAACTTGTAGAACACCTACCTTGATTACTAAATAAAATGCTCACTTAACCCTAGACTTTGATTCAGATCCGAACACCCTTAAAATACCCAACCTAAGATCTATTGGAAAGAGAGTTTTAGGGCTTCATAAGAAGAAGAAAACTATACAAACCCTAATCTAAATAAGAGAAGTAATAGGAGTGTTAGACTCACCCGAAGATTTGATTCAAAACCAACGTCACTCCAAATAGCCTTGAAATTAAGGAGATCAATCCTTGGGAATTCTTGTGCATATTGGTTTGTTACTAGGGATGTAGATGGAAGAAATGAGGGAAATCCCAAGTTAGAACATTTCAGGTCCGAGAGGGAAAATTGGTAAATTCCTACTTTTAAAGGGGTGCACGGTTTTGCTGCACAGTTGGCCAAACCATGCACCACCCTCTATCTAAGAGGTTATAGGTTGCACGGTTACCTAGGGATCCCACATAGTTTGAAAAACTATTCTCAGACTGTGCAGAATGGCTCTGTCCAAGCCTGAACAGTTTGTCCTTCCTCCTTACACAGTTTCTTTAAATCGTTCACCGCTTCTTCAGGAATTCACGGTTAGGGCACATGATTACTACTAACCATGAGCCAATTTTGAAAAATTCACTAGATGGACACTTTTTCCTTTATTTTATGTCCCGAACCCCTAGAACACCCATGAGATTCTTTATATTCCTGGAAAAAATTACTTAAACCAAAACAAGGATACTTAAATCAAAATTCAAACAAGAACGTACCTCAAAAGAAAATATGGTATCTTAAAACATCCCCACCTTATAATAGATCCTCCTCGATCCACTCCTCCCAAGAATCACTGAGCTCCCAAGGTATAGAGATCGGGCCACTGGGCCCGAATATCTGTATCCCTCTCCCAAGTCTCTTTCTGAACATTACCATGCTGCCACAAAACTTGAACCAAAGGCACTATCTTATCCAGAAATACATTCTCACTATGATCAACAATATGAACTCGATGCCCCTTGAAGGACACATCAGCCTCAATCTCAACATCATAAACATAAATTACATGAGATGGATCATTGTTATACTATCAAATTTGTGACATATGAAAAACATCATGAATACCACTATACCACTATGGAAGATACAATCATTACATCACTGGTCTGATCCTCTATAGTATCTCAAATGGTCCCCCATACATAGGTGAAAACTTTCCCAATTTCCAAACATAATGATTACCTGATCTTGGAGACACTCGAAGAAACACACGATCACCCACCATAAACTCAAGAGGCCCATGATTCCAATTTGCGCAAGACTTCTGCCTACTCTTATCCATAACCATATGTTTCTGAATCAACTGAACTTGTTCTGATGCCTCCTATACAATACTTGGTCCCAACATCTCTGACTCTACAGTCTCTATCCAACATAAAGGTTATTTACACGGTCTACCATATATCACCTCATACGGTGCCATCTGAATCATCTCCTGGTAAATATTGTTATAGTTGAACTCAAAAAAATACAAGTTCTTCTCCCTTGATCCACTAAAGTATAGGAAAAATTCCCTCAACATTTCCTCTAGTACCTGAATAGTATTCTTTGACTGCCCATCCATCTATGGGTGGAAATCCATACTGAAAAACACCTCGGTACCAAGAACCTTCAGTAACCCTTTACAAAAATGTAAAGTAAACCTCAATTCATGATATGAAAAGATATTTTTTGGAACCTTATGAAACCATAATATTTCCCAAACATACAACTCGCCCAACTGATAAACGATGAATGTTTCTCAAATAGGTAATAAATGTGCCACCTTAGTCAAATGATCCACAACTACCTAGATTGCATCATTATTTTGAGATGTACATAGAAGACCAACTAAAAAATACATTATAAAGTCATACCATTTCCATTCCAGAAAGGGAAATGTATGTAACAAACCACTTTGTTTTTTATGCTCAAACCTCACCTACTAGAATGTGTAACATCACACCATGAAACCTGAAACTTCCTTCTTTATCCCTGGCCACCAATACTACCTATGAAGATAACGATGCATTTTGTTCAAACTAGGATGAAACTACCACTTAGATGCATAAAACTCATGCATCAAATCTTAAGACATACATATAGGTATGACAACATGGCCATAGACATAAACAATCTATTCGTCACCAATAGTCCAACCAGAAGGTGCTTCCCACCTCCAAGACTTCCCCTTAAAGACAAATTCTCTAGATCCTCATATTAACTCTCCTTAATCCAGCTCAGAAGCATGGAACCAACTACCAAGGATGAAAGGGTCATCTTCCCTTTCCCATTTTTCACCTCTAGATGTGTCTCAGCAAACAACGTCATCATCCTTCACTCAGAACTAGATTCTTGAACCACCTAATTTTGAGTATTTTGACTCAAAACATCCACAACACTATTTCCCTTTCCCCTTCATATATACCATATCAAAATAAATAGAATACATGTAATCAATATATATTAACTACCAAATATTCAAATCACGCTGAGAGAAGATATAATTAAGGCTCTTATGAGTAGTATACACAATAAACCTCTCTCCAAAAAAGTAAGACTGACAATATGTTAAGGCATAAACCACCACGACCAATTCAAGATCATGTAGGGGGTAATTTTTTTCATGAGGCCGCAACTTATATGACCCATACACAACAACCCAGTCATCCTGCATCAATACTACCCCATGTCCAACACCATATGCATCACAAAACAAGGTATACTCCTTACCCAGCTTGGGTAGGATCAAAATCAGTGCAGAAGTTAGCTGCTTCTTTAACCCCTGGAAGGCATTATCACTTGCCCTGGACCACTAAATCTTGGAACCCTTCTTGGTAAATCCTGAAATTGGTTCTTCCAAATAGTAAAAGTCTTTGATTAACCTTCGATAATAACTCACCAATCCCAGAAAACTTTGGATGTCAAAAACATTCTTGGTATTCTCCCAAGATACAATGGATTTTACTTTCTCTAAGTCCACTGACACACCTTCCCCAGAGATGATGTGACCTAAGAAATGTACCTTTTCAATCTAGAAATGACACTTAGATAACTTGGGGTATAGCCTATTATCTCTTAGTGTACACAAGATGATGTAAATATGTTTAAAATGATAATCATGAGTCTTATATTACACCAAGATTTCATCCATAAAGACAAATACAAATTGATCTATATACAGGTGAAATATTCAGCTCATCGGGACCATAAACACTATTGATGCATTGTTCAACTTGAATGGAATCACCAAAAACTCATATAAATCATACCTGATCCTGAAGGTAGTATGTGGTATATCAAATGGTATCACCCTTATCTGGTGATACATTGATATCAAATCAATCTTAGAGAACATGAAATCACCCCTCAGCTAGTCAAAAATATCATCGATTCTTGGAAGAGGATATAAATTTTAACGATCATCTGATTCAACTTCCTATAATCGACACAAAACTATAAGGACCCATCAGTATTCTTGTAAAAAAACACTAGAGATCCCAAAGGTGATATACTCAGGAGAATAAAACCCTTATTCTCAAGTTCTTCCAACTGAGTTTTAAGTTCCTAGAGTTTTATCGGTGCCATTTTATATAGAGGAATAGAAACTGGTTCTTCTCCCAGTAGTAACTCTACTATGAAATCAACCTCCCTTTCAGGTAGTAAACCTGATAAGTATTCAGGAAACACATCTTGAAACAAATCCACCATAGGAGGAAAGACGAGTTTCTCTAGTACCCCATCATCAAGAACATGATAATACACTTGATCTATGAGTTTACCCAACTATTGATAGACTCTCCCTACACAGCTTGCTCGAATATCCCATTCCCCATGGTGAACATACATACTCACATCCAGAGATGTAAATGTTACCATACGACGTTAACAACCAATATGGGTCTAGTACATCACTAACCAATCCATGCCTAAAATCAATTAAAAACCCAATATATCTACCATAAAAATTTCTCAAAGGAAATGGTACCCACCATTCTTGAGTTAAAACCCCTTACACTACCATATATCTTCTTTTCGAACCCCCAAAAGTGTATCAATTGACATAACTCCACACATATATTCCACCTCTATGCCCAAAACACTCACAAACTGAGCAGAGATAAAAGAATGTGAGGCAACTGTATCAAATAAAGAACTAGCAAGGATGGAATCTATAAGAATCATACTTCTAACTATCGATGGTCTGACCTCACCACCTAGTGTAGGCTGAACTTCATGAAGATGACATGTCCCTCTACCCTAGGATATGGTCTGAGTTCCTGGCACTAAACTGCCCTGAGGATAAGGACACCCTTGTCCTAGAGCATCACATCCACTACCATGACCAGTGTGGCCAATATAGATCCAATTGCCTACCTGGAATGGGGTAACTGACCCCCTTCTTACACTCTATACTAGCCTTGGTCCTCCATTATCCCCCAAATATCATGGGTTCCAATAGAACCTCTTCACATTCCTCAACCTTTTGTACAATCGACACTCAATTGGTGGTCAAGGATATTGACCCTGCATGTGTCTTATCCTACCAAAATGATAGTAGAAAACCTAATCACTACCATGAGAGGCTGGTTATCTTTTCTAAAAACTTTTTCCACCACATCCCTAGTGTAAAATTTCAAAGTAGCACTTCCTTCCATCAAAAACCACACCACTAAATCACCTAACTGGAATCGCATGTCCACCACCCAAAGCCTCCTTGAGATTACCTTTTGAAATAAGGGCTAGATACACCAATTTAGAAAACATATTTAAGCGTAATATATTCACTTTGGATTTGATATCATGTCTAATTCCATCCTAGAAACATCTTGTCATAGCCGCCTCATCCCCTACCAACATTGGAATGAAGTGTTGTAGGTTAGTGAAGTGGAAAGAATATTCCATCACTGTCAAAGTCCACTGAGTTAAACTCATAAACTCTACTTCCTTATGTTTCCTCAAGGTATCTCGATAGAAACTTTCTAGAATTTTTTTCTAGAAACCCTTCCACAACATTCCCTCTACCTGCTCAGTCTGATCCAAGATGTCCCACCAGCGCTTTTCCTGCCCCCACAACATATAAACTGCCAACTTGACTATCTTCTAAGGAGGAGTCTCTAAGTGATCTAAGATAATTTGGATGTACTCTATCTAGAGATCATCTACATAAGGTCCACCCTCTCTAGAAAAGGTTATAGGTCTTTGTAGCTGAAACTCCCTAGTTAGCTCAAACATACTCGGTATGACCCACCCTGGGTCCCGTTCTATAATTTTTATAAAACGAGCAAAGTTATCATAGAAATGATCCTCTACCCTATTACCCTAAATAAATAGGTTTTCTTTCTCCAATTTTGTAGGATAATTCTCAATGAAATCCTCTCATCACCCAACAGGAACATGACATCATGGTGGAATCCTCCTATAATTCCAAACACAAAAATCAAAATACATAACACAAAGTATCCATAGTTACACAAAAGAAGGATCTCCACTAGACATAAATAACCCATTCCGCATACATTATCCCAATGGATATCATCAAACCTCTATCACTATCCTCATCCATACCTACTATGAGTCATGTAAAACATGGGGTAAACAAACTAACATATCCACAAGTCTTTTATTAGACACCCTTTTGAACCATTTTACCATGAAGACATAAATATTTCTCACTTAGGTACCCTACCATATTCACTAATTACCACAACCAAATTTTAACCCATTTATAAATTTTCATTAAGCATTATTCTCAAACCATTCTTTTACATTATTTCCATTTAACCATTTTCATCATCTTTATTTGACACCACTTATTTCAAATTTTCAAGGAAATTAAATTTCACTCTATCCTTGATGTCCTACACACCCTCCCCTTGTGTTCCTACTATGATGCATGCCATCTACATCCCTAGGTTCCTAAAATGATCCATGAATTCACAACCTCATATCATTCCATCCATGAGAAAAATATCATAAAATAGTTGCATCGCACAACTGACCTAACCCATAGCCCTTAAAACCCAGAAAAATTTGGATATCAAAAACATTCTTGGGATGATCCCAAGATACAATAGCTTGCACTTTATTTGGGTCCATTGACACACCTTCCCCATAGATGATGTGACCCAATAAATGTACCTTGTAATTCCATAAATGACAATTAGATAGCTTGAAATATAGATTATGCTCTCTTAATATACACAAGATGATGTCAAGTGGTTTGACATGATCTTCATGAGTCTTAGAGTACACCAGTATGTCATCCACAAAGTAAACTACAAACTGATCCAAATTTGGGTGAAAGATCTGGATCATTAGGGCCATAAACACTACCAGTGAATTGGAAAATCCAAAGGATGTCACCACAAACTCATATAAATTATACCTTTTCCTGAAGATAGTCCATGGTATATCAGAAGGTATCACCCTTAGCTAGTGATACCCTGATATCAAATCAATATTATAGAACATAGAAGCACCCCTCAACTGGTTAAAAATTTCATCGATTTTTGGAATAAGATATCAATTATTAACCATCAGTTGATTTAAATTCCTATAATCAACACACAATCGCAAGGATCCATAGAACTTCTTGGGAAAACAACACTGAATATCCCAAAGGTGATGTACTCGGGTGAATAGACCCCTTCTTCTCCAGTTCCTCCAACTGAGTTTTAAGTTCCTGGAGTTCTGTCGGCATCATTCTACATGGCGAAATAGAAACTGGTTCTGCTCCCGACAATAACTCTATCGTAAACTCAACCTCCATTTTGGGTGGAATCCCTAAGAATTATTCAAGAAAAACATACTAAAAATGATCCAACATAGGAGGAAATATGAGTTACTCTACTCCCCCATCATCAAGCACAATAAAAGACACTTGGTTTGTGAGTTTACCCAACCATTGACAAACTGGCCCTCTACGGCCTGCTCAGATGTCTCATTCCCCATGGTGAACATATGCACTCCCCTTGGAAGACATAAACATTACCCTAAAATAGTAACAGTCAATATGGTCATAGTACATCACTAGCCAATCCATGCCCAAAATCAAATCAAAACCCAACATCTCTAGCACAAACAATTCTCAATAGAATTGGTACCCACCAACCTCAAGGACACACCCCTTACACTATCGTATATCTTCTTCCCAAACCCACAATGGTGTATCAATCGACATAAATCTACACATATATTACACCACTTGGCCCAAAACACTCACAAATTAAGAAGAGATAAAATAATGTGAGGAACTTGTATCAAATAAAGCACTAGAAAGTGTGGGATCTAAAAGAATCGTACCTAGAATTGTTGATGGTCCGACCTCGCCACCTACCAGTACAGGATGAACTACATGAATCTGACCTTTCCCTCCCCCATGAGCTCTATTTTGAGTTCCTAGAACTGCACTACCTTGAGGATAAGGACACCCCTATCCTGGAGCACCATGTCCACTACCCCAACCAATACAGATGATAGAACTCCAACCACCTGCCTGGTATGGGATAACTGAACCCCTTATTTCACTATATACTATCCTTGGTACTCCATTATCACCCAAATATCATGGATTCCTATATAAACTCTGCACATTACCAAACCTTCCACATGATCGTCACTCAACTGGTGGTCAGGGACACTGACCTTGTATGTGTCTTGGCCCACCACACTAATAGCAGAAAACTCAATCACTAACCTCAGAGGATGTTCCCTTTTTTGAAAACTCTTTCCACCACCTCCCTAGTGTAAACTCTCAAAGTGGCACTTCCTACCATCCTAAGTTTCTCTATTGGATCACCCAACTGGAACTGCATGTCCACCACCTAAAGCCTACTTGAGATTTCCTTTAGAAATAAGGGCTCGATCCACCACATCAACAAACCACATTAAGTGGAAGATATTCACTTGGTATTTTATCTAATTTATAAGTTCATCTTAGAAACATCTCATCGTAGCTGCCTCATCCCCTACCAACATTGGAATGAATCATTACAGGTCAGTGAAGTAGCCAACATAATTCATCAATATCATAGTACCATGAGTCAAACTCATAAACTCTTTCACCTTCTAATACCTCAAGGTATATGAATAGAAATGTTCTAAAATTTTTTCCTAGAAACCCTTCCATAACATGACCTCTACCTACTCAGTCTGAACCAATATGTCCCACTAGTGATTTTTCTATCCCGACGACATATAATCTACCAATTTGAATCTCTTCTCAAGAGGAGCCTCCAAGTGATCCATGATCATCTAGATGAACTCTATCCAGAACTCATCTACCTAAAGTCCACCCTCTCTAGAAAAATTTAGAGGGTGTTTCATTTGAAACACCCTATTCACCTCAAAAATACTTGGAACAACCCGCCCTGGGTCTCATTCTATCATTTTTATAAAATGAATGAAGTTATCATAGAACTGATCCTCTCCCCTTTTACCCTGAATCACTAGGTTTTCTTGATTCACTTCTGGAGGATCATTCTCAGCGATATCCTATTGTCACTTAATCAGCACACGACATCGTGATGGAATCTTCCTATAATGTTAAACACACACCTCAGAACACATAACACAAAGAATCCATAGTTTCATAAAATAAGTCTCTCCAGTATCTATAAACAACCCATTCTAAATACATTATCCCAATGGATATCATCACACCTCTATCACTACCCACATCCATCCCTACCAAGAGTCATGGTAAACATGGGGTAAACCAACTAACATAGTCACAAGTCTTTGATTAGAAACCCTTTTGAACTATTCTACCATCACAACATAAATCTTTCTCACTTAGGTACCCTACCATATTCACCAATTACCACAACCAATTTTTAACCCATTTATACCTTTTAATTGAGCATTATTCTCTAATAATTATTTCACATTCTTTTAATTTATCCATGTTCATCAGCTTTATTTAAAACCACTTCTTTCAAATTTTCAAGGAAATTAAAGTTCACTCTATCCTTGATGTCTCGCACCTCCAAATAATTTTTTTATTTAATAAAATAAAATAACTTTAAGGATAAGTGAGAAAAAAAAACCATCCAAAAAGATCTATAAGCAGGCCGACCAAGGAACACAGTCTAGGATGAGACCCAACCAATAACAAAAACAGGAACACAACAACCCGACGTGCCCCCCGAAACACCAGCACATGGGCCCAAATCACTTTAAGGATAAGTGAGAACCAACAAACACCACCCACAAATATCCACAAGTAGGTTGTCCAAGGAATCCAGTCCAGGACCAGATCCTCCCAAAAATAAGAATCTATCACCAAACCCCATAGAACAAATCTCGTAGATCACACCACCATACACCACCCATTCTATCGCCGCCATACTATGTGCCCTTGACACCCATCCTCGACCAGAAGGAGTCGATGAGAAGGAGCTAACGAACAAGGGCTGATGGGAGACGATCATCAGAAACCGCCACCATTTCCACCAGATCACACTGAGGATGCCAGAGAGGAATCTAGAAGCCAACACCAAGCCAAAAGAGGAAAGAAGATCCAAAATAATCAAAGAGACAAAAATGGAAATCGAACAGATCTATCAAAGGAGGTGAATGACAAAAGGGGATTCATTGACAAAACTCCAAACATAGAACCAAGATACGAACCAAGATGGTCCAAGTTGCAACCCAATGCCACGGAACATCACCATGGAACCTACAACCAAACCAAAACCAAAACACTACAGACCAAGTCAAAAGAAACGATACAAGAACTATAAGAGGATGCAACCAACTCTGAGTATTCATGAGGTCTCTATCTAAGATCACATAATGACCTGGGAATAAGGCGACTATCTTATCAAGTATCAACTCCAACGAAACCATACTGCCAAGGACTTGATAAAAACCATCGAGCATAATCGAGACGACATTCGTAGAGATCTCAATATGATGGCACCGAAGCTTAGTATCTAGAAGGTGGATCTGTAGAGGAATGGGGAATCCTAGCTGAGCACCGAGGTCTATACCACCGAGAAGAGAAGAAGGAAACCTAAGGAAAGAATGACATAAGGGAAAACCCTAGACCGCTACGGAGGATCTCTCATGTGACGCTGCTTATGGGATCATCCCTTGATATCCCACACACCCTCCCTATATCCCTAGGTTCCTAAAATGATGCATGAATGCACAAACTCATACCATTTCAACCATGAGAAAAATATCATAAAATAGTCGCATCACAAAACAATTACATCACCTAATAGTGAAATATCATTCAACTATAACAACACACATCAAGAAAAACAATCCCACCCTAGGAACTTGGGTTTTCCCCCATACATGGTTAGATAATCCTAAGAATGAGCTCATTGCCAAGACCTGACACATCCCAATATCTCATATACCATCCCAAAATATTAATACCATAGAAAAGAACTGCACTCACACCACTTTGTAATGTCCCCAACCTGGGATACACTAACTGGTGCCCCAAGTTGGGTTTCCACATGACCTTAAGCATGCCTCCATATACCCCATAGGCTAATGACTAGTAGTTATGGTCTAAAAGATCACACGTGGAGACTATACCCTATTTATCAGTATAATCCACAACAAATAAAAGATAAATAAGGAATAAATAAAAAATAATATCAAGAAATAAATTATAAACATTCATTTCCAAACATTTCCCAAAACTAGGTACAAGACCACAACCAAACAATAAATATGTTATGCTATGTCATACAGTTCCAAATGTAAGGAAAACCCAAAAAATAAGACAAGATAAATAATCCCCAAAACAGGTCCTGATACCAATTATGGTTCCCTCATCCATGCACATCCAATTCCCAATTCAACCCTCTAGCATAGGGCCCTTTCCCTTATACTGACCTGCAACCATGAAGTTTTCCCAAGTACCCAATGGCAACCTAAATAGGTTGTGGGTACAAATAAGTAGGCCACCACCAATGGTGTCTACAAAATATCTAATCTAAATAGATAGTGTATGCAAGTGATAAAATAGTAATGAGATAAAAAAAGATAAACAAGGTTACATTAGTTAACAATGCTTAATTAAATCATTTACATCATTTCATCCATGGGTTAGGAAATTCATTTATCACACAATGACCTATTATGTTAAACCACTGTGCATAAGTGGATAAATACAGTTCTCTATCTCACTAGGGAAAAAATTTCACATACATTCACATCACACTAACCTTGGAGCCTTAGTCCATATATTTTCATCCAATGCAACCATTTGGGGAATAGAGCCTCAGCCTGAATCCCTACCTTGTGCATTCTAGGGTGGGGTTTAGAGACTCATTCCAACCCGACCTATGGGTGTTGAACCTCAAGTCAATACCCCACATACCACTAATCCATGTGCATAAGATACTTTAAACATTTTCTATATAAACCATTCAAAAACCATAGTCTATCATTATACATAAAATTCACAATTTATATTTTGTTCAATAAAGTAATCATCTTCATGCCTTAACCCATTTACATATTCTCATTTACATGTCTTAACTCATTTACTTATTTCCATAACCACACTTGAGTCATTTAACACATTCACATTAATTCATTTATCCCATTCACAATCTTCCAAACAACCCATTATGTCATGAAAATAACTAGATAGAACTACCATGAGTTTCATTTCATACCCAAGCTAACATGTCGACACATTTACTATGGGCTCTATGTCATAATAATTTAATTATACACTTATCTTCCAATTTACATGTTCAAGAAGCGTAGCGCCCCTTGGGTAGCCATTAACATGGAAAAATAAACCTTAATTAATCCCAGGAGAACCATGAGGGTTTCAATTAAAAATTTACCCATTCAATTTATCATTTCTACCAAGGCGAGCTAGGTGGGAAACACAACAACACTAAATCACAAATACATACACTTAAAGAACCAACAAGAATATGGGATAAAACTTATAGACCACCTAACTCGATTCTGAAGGATAATGCTCACTTAATCCTATCCTTTGATTCAGATCTGAATACCCTTCAAATTCCCAACCTATGATCCATTTTAAAAAGAGGCTTTTTTGGCTTTGTAAGAATAAGAGAAACTATACAAACCCTAATCCAAAAAAGAGAAGGAAGAGGAGCGTTAGACTCACCCATAACTTCTATTTGCAACCAAAAATACTCCAAATGGTGTATAAATGAAGGATATTGATCCTTGGTAAGCCTTGTGCGTTTTGGTTTATCACTAGGGTTTTAGGAAGAAGGAATGAGGTAAATCCTGAGTTAGAACATTTAAGCTCTGAGAGGGAAAAGTGGTAAATTCAAACTTTTAAAGGGGCGTCTGGTTTGGATGCACGGTTGTCCAAAAATTTCAAAAAATATAAGCCACCCTCTACCCAATATGGTTCTAGTCTGTACAGTTACTTGGGGATCCCACACTGTTTGACAAACCCTGCTCAGACGACGTGGAATGGCTCTGTCCAAGCCCGTGTGGAATGGCTCTATCCAAGCCCGCACAATTCATCTAAATTATTTATATAGTTAAATTATATTTTAATTAGGTTTTAAAGTTTAATTAGTTCAATTATACGTCAATTGATCCAATTTATTTCACTGGAACCAATTTTACATTGAAATTGGATATAAAAACATCCCAAACCTTTAAACAGTTTACTAAAAAATCCGTTGTCGTGACATGTCTATGAGATTAATTTTAAATTAATTTCTCCCACTTATGTGATTAGAATTTTGAAAAATGGATTAAATATTTTTAATAATTTTAATTTATAATTTATATTATGTTCAACTTAATTTTTTACCAAAATTATTAGTGAAAGTGATTAAAATTAATTATTGTGATTAAGAGAAAAATTAGCTTAACAAAGGACTAAACATTAAAGTTAAGGCCCAAAACAACCTAGAAACTTGTCCAAAATCCATTGGATGTTAATATTTATACCCTATACTCCCTTTTAATATAATTTTACCATTATTGGATCCACTTGACAAGGAAAAAATGTGGTTTGAATTCCCTTTCAAAAAAATTACAAGAATGTTATTCCTACTCCACTATAAAAAAGAACTCACCCCTCCCACTTATTCACACCTCTAAACCCATTTGGCTCACCCAAAATCTAATAAGATAATCTCTCAAAAACCCTACCTCCATCCTATAATACTTCCTTCATACATAAATCCATCCAAGGAATTCCTTTGGTGAAAACCAAAAGGAGTTACCCAAAGAAGAGGTGATGTCCTTCCTCAAGCTCCTCTGTTTTATTTTCATTTTACACCACCTAAATTATTATTATTTAAAGATTATATAATAACATCATTATTTTAAATATATGGAGTTGTTTTTATTCTATGGTTTTTACCTACATTTACACAAACTTTCATCTAATGGGTAGCAAACTTACTGTTCTTGTGTATGATGAACTACCGCCTCACGAAACGATGTTGTTCGTTTTTCCTTTACCAACTATCATGATTGGGAATTATGATGGATTTTTTTTATATTATATATATTATATATATTATTTCTTTATAATTCTGGAATTATTATATAAAATATACCTTCATTCTTTCCATTTTGTGTAAATACGATAACTTTGTTTTTGGAAGTGTGGACTACCGCCTCCTCAAAGTGATGTGATTCGTTCACACTTTACATGGAATGTATTAAGGATGGGTTTAGTAAAATTATATGATATATTTGAAATAATAATAAAACTTTAATTATATTATATATACATATATACATATATTTCATTTACTTTCTTTCTTTCAAATACAATAATAAAACGGAAACAACGTTCATGCGTATGTACGACCTGAACGGTGTATTTTTTTTAATATTTGTATATTTTATAGATTACTATAAATACTTATATACTGAAAATTTATGATATTTATATCATGGTATACATTATTTAGATCATGATATAATCATGAGGATAAAAAATATAACAAATCAAAAACAAGAGAAAAACAAAGCAATTATTATAAAAAACGTAACATTAATATGGAGTTGTTAATAAATGTATAATATAAAGTCATAATAAAATCATATATGGTATTATATATAAAAATATTGTTATTTGGTAGATATATAATAAACTTATATTTATCTTACTATAATTTTTAATGAGTACGAAGAGATTCAATACTTAAGGTAAGGGGATTTCTCGTCTCGCTTTTATTTCTATGAGACTTATGCCATATTCACCACTCATTTATTTTGTATCGCGTATATACTTACAATGAATGTATTATATGATTATTATGTTTTAATTTATTGTTATTTACATATCCATTTTATGGTCTCTATTTCATTGGGTTTTACGATTCAAAAGTTACCAAATTAGTAAGGTAGTTTTGTCTCAATTTTCCTTCTTTGAGACACATGTTTTGTTATGCACCTATATTATTTTATAAGGTGTATATACTGAAATTTGACATATTATATCAAAAATATTCTTATTTTAATGATATTTAAGGATTTATGTAATTCCATTCTCTTACATTTGGAGAACGATTCAATGTTACCATGTGGTAAGAGTTTATTGAAACAATGTCATCTTTTATGAGGATTGTTTATGATCATGCTTCCATTGATGAAATATTATAATCCATCTCTCAAGAAAGCTCTTGAATTTTTTCATCCTCTGGAAATTTGTGATTTATTCATGTATTAGTACCATTTTTACACTCTTTGTTACTTATATTAATTAATAAAATGTTTTTAATAAAATCTAACCTCAATTTTCTTTTCAGTCGAAAACCAGTTTTATTCAACAACCATGTTTACAAAAATGTATTCAGAATTTTTTTTAAAATGATATTTTAAGTTCATTTTCAAGGAAAAATATTTTAAAAATATTTTATGGTTTTCAAAGCTTTATTTAAGAGTTTCCAAAACTATTTTCAATCAAAAAGGTTTTCAAAAATGTTTTATGTTTTAAAAAGAAATTTTTAAAGAAGAAAGGATATTTTCCTAAATTTTTTTTAAAGGATCTTTAAAAATTGTTTTACATCTAAGATGAAATCCTTTGATGTTTATAATTACTTTTTAGGGAAATTATCCAAAGGTTTCATTCATATTCTTACTCTGAATAGTTTATTTTTGATTACATGATGTTAATGAAACCCGTTTCTCTTTCACGAGTTATATTCTTATAAAACCCACTTCTTTTCAGGGGTTATGATTTGATGAAATGATTATGAAACCTATCTATTTTTCCACAGGTTATGATATTATTACATGTTTATGAAACCTATTTCATTTCATGGGTTATGATATGCCTGTTTATGATCTTGTGGCACATGAATGTATGATTTCGTTATGAGATGGGTGAGACCTATATCCCCCTTTAATGAATTGGGTAAATAATTATATCTCATGAGATAAAGATGAGATTAAAGTCGACGAGATTAATCTATGTCTTATTTCAATGTTATTATTTCATGGATCAGGCTCTTGATTCCCTTATGATTCATGCCTTATGAACTTCCAATCTTTATTCCATGATTTATGTTTATGATATTTAATGTACAGGGTATGATATTATGATATTATAATCAAATTATCATACCCTTATACTCATGTTTATGCTTACATGTCTCCCTTGTTTACCCTTATTGAGCATATGATCTCACCCCTTTTTATGTTTCCTTCCCCAGGTTAGGAAGATGTATATTAAGTATGATACTTCTAAGAAGTTGATTTATCCCATCCACCTCCTCTGTACATTTTATTTATTCTTAATAAATGATAAGAATAATTGATTCTAGCTAGAATTGTTTGGTATGATGTATCTAAGAAGGGTTCTGGTTATGAAGAACCTAGTGGGATATAATTTATCTCACTCATGTACCAATGTTCATGTTTCCATGTTTCCAAAGGCACTAGGATAATACAGTCTTTGGGAATCTATTTGTGTAATGTATTAAGTATTCAGAAAAAGTGATGTAATGTTAATGTATGAAAAGTGAGGGTCTCTATACTCATACTGGACGAAACTCCTCAAGACCCATATCTCTCTTTCAACTTATTCCTTTTCACTCGAGGCACTAGCATACTGTGGAGAGAAGAAAGATCCCACTCAAACATCGAGTGATTCAGTACAGCCCGTGGATACATCATAGAGGTGGGATGCTTATGTTTGTCGCCACTACTATAGATTGCACAAAATTTATTGCTAGATAAAATCATTGATAAAGGGGGTGTCATTATCAGTGATAAAAACATGATGATAAATTCTACCTTTATCGGTTCTAAAAAATGTACTAATAAAGGGTGTTTTTATACACACTTTTAATTTAGTGATGATAACGGTGGTCTTTATCAATGTTTTTTTAGCGATGGTAAATTCACCCTTTATCGGTGCTTTTTTAGCACTGATAAATGCACCATTTATTAGCATTTTTTAGTACCGAAAAAAATGAATATTTTATAAAAAAATATGTCATTAAAAATCATATGTTAATATATAAATATATTTATATTGATATAAATATAATATATTTTATTAAATATAATTTATATAAAACTGAATATGCATTTACACTTTATATTTTATATATTTTATTGAAAATAACTTATAAAATAATTAAAAAGTATATTAATTAATAATTTACTAATTATTATCAAGTAACAATCATTTAATAACAATTTGATGACATAAAAATTTAAGAAATTAATGAACAAATCCAACAAAGAGATCTACCATATATCAAATCAAATCCTACAGAGAGATCTACACTGTGTTGACCTAAGGGGGCTCAGTCACTATTTTTTTGAGGTCAAATAAGTCTGGAAGACCTACAAAACTGAGTTTTTAGTTAGGATGCCCTAATTTTTTAATATTTGATGAGATTTCACCTTCATTTAATAAGGTTTTCTTGTATTTTTAGGTAGAGACTAAATTTATTCCAAAGTCTTACATTCATATAGATATCATGGTTTTTAAATTTTATCATTTTTCATATTATAGTTTAATTTATAATTAAATATATACATATTTGATTACATTTACATATAATCAATAAATTTTATAAATAAATATTTATACATTTTTATATAAGAATGTATTTTTAAATAAATAACCCATATAGAAATAAATATTTATTATTCATTTTATTTAAAATAAAAAATTATTCATTTATTTACCTTATAAAAATGAATTAATGTACCAAACAGATTGGGGATAAACCCCTTTATTAAAAAAGAAAATAAAAAGAGAAACCCCTTCTAAATTAGGTTAAGGTAAAACTCAATACTAGCCTCAAGAACCATAGGCACATAGCCTAGAATTCAATATCCTAATATCCCACTGTTAAAAAACCAAAATAAGAAACAAAAGATAGTGCGGAGGTCCCATGATCCCAGACTAAGTTGAAGTCTCAAAAGCCCAGAATCTATGGAAACCTAAAATAGAGTATCCACCCTAATCAAATACCTTATAGGCAGAACCCTAATAGTTCCCATCCACACACCCAAACAGCACCAATGATCGTTGATCACTAAAACCACCACTGTCGAAGATCGATGGTCCAAGACCAGCACCACACGTCCGTAGTCACCCATCACCAAAGCTGACCAAGCATCAACTGTGCTGCCTTGATATCTTCCATACGGATGACCGCCTCCCATGCCCACATAATGCATCCTTGACTACCTGTTGAATCGATGGATATCTCTAGGGAATGAAGACCCCCATGACCAGCAGATCCACCCATCGTCAGAGGCCCTTCACTATCCCAATCCCAACCACTAGCACCACTGACAAGATTAGAATAGGTCAGACCAGAAGTAGCCTCTAAAGAAAAAAAAATATTTGAGCCATATGGGGCCCCTGATGAACTCCATCCAAATCCAGCCAAAAGCAGATCTCCGGGAAGAAATATGATACAACCCGTGAGCAAGATTCGTCACCTAAGGAGGAAGCGCTACTGCTCTGCCATCATCATCACTGCACCTGCATCCCATCACTGTCCAAATCTAGACCTGACATGAAAGATAAGATCCTCACATATTGGCCTATATCAGTAAGACAACTGGCCTCTATAAATATGATAGACTCACCCAATCAAAAGATCCATCGTAGACGACGCCAGGAGAGAAACCTGGTCGAGAGCTCCTGAGGGAGATCTCCTGATCGGTAATATATTTATATATAGCTATATAAGTAATGTTTATATATGTGTGTGTGTATGTATTAATAAAAAATATATATTTATGTGTATATTCTAAAATATATAAATAAATACATATATGTAAATATTTGTGCATGTATGTGGGAAATATAAATGTGTACATGTGTGTAAATATGTGTGTATGTGTGTGTAAATATTGTGTAAATATATCATATATAAATGTATTTTTATAAATATATCATTATCATTAAATATGATATATATAAACATATTTACAATAAATATTTATAAATACATTATAAAAAAATTATATCTAAATATAAAATTATTTCTAATTATATATAAATATATATGTAAATAAATAGACATATAAATATATATATATAATTTATAAAATTTACATCTATATATATAATATATAGTCATATTTTAAAAGAGTATTTAAAAATAATTATATAAATCATATGGAAATAATTATTATCCATTTTATTTAAAGAAACATCTAACCATTTTTTACATTATAAAAATATATTAATATATATATATACTTATACATATGTATATATAACGTTTATATATATGTGTGTGTGTGTGTGTGTGTATTAATAAATAGATATACATTTATATTTATATTCTAATATATATAAATGAATATTAATATATAATATATTTAAATAAATGTGTGTGTGTGTCGATATATATTTTCACGACCGCCTCCTTCCAAAGGTACCCCTCCTAGGCCGACAATGAAGGAAGGTAGATAATGACCCCCCCTGATCCCCGCCTCCAGTAGGCCCTAGGTTGGTGATTAATACTGAGGGTATAAAAATATGAAAAATGAGAGACATTACCCTCTATAATATTCGTAGGATCATGAGATAGGATATCAGCAATCAATCAACTCCATGACATGTTATAAGAGAAAATAACCAAATACAATCCCATAATGCATGAATAATGTAAATAGATATAAAAATATCTAAAGTAAATATACAAAAAAAAGCTAAGGCAGCAACACATCAACTGTCCCAAAGGTTTGAGCTAGTAATGTCCAGCATGGTCCATGTAGTCCTCCTAGAAACCTAAAAATAGTTTTATATACGTTGGGTGATCATACAAATATACTTATTAGGAAAACCAAAGTCTCTCATGCACATGTTAAAGAATCATACTAATGCACTAGTGAGAAAACAATAGAACCGACATCACATAAACAGGTCAACTAACTAGTCCCATCCTAATCAGAGATCACTCACCAAATAAAACATCTAAGTATAATTATATAATATAAAGCATATAGATGAAAGGTACCCTGAACTTCTTTCCCACTGATTTTCCACTCTCACACCCCAATGTCATACGTCCTAATGTTCCCACATTTCCATATAACATCATATCATATCTAGCCCGAAGACACCTATTCCATCACATCACATCACATCTCACTTGAAGATACCTAGGTCGTTATATCACATCACATCTCACTGAAGACACCTAGGCCATCACATCACATCACATATCATAACTAGGTTAACAGGGTATCATAAAAATGAATGAAATCAACCTCATATCCTCATCCTACCATGCAAAACCCCCCACCATAAGCCATATCATAACATATCATCTAAGAACATCTTACCCGAAGACACTTGGGTCATCACATCACATCACATCACATATAGATAATACAATTTTTAATTATGTCCATAAAAAACCCATGCATATCAACTTCACCTGAAAGAGGGAGCAGAGAATATTGGGCAGCCATTCATCCATCGTCACCATAAGGATGTTGGGAAAAATACCCCGAAAACATTTGGTTGTCAGTACATGGTGATCGATATGGGTGGGGTGCATATAGAAATCAGAAGTAAATACAATGTATATAATATCATAGCACACAATCCCAACATATATCTTCAAAAAAAATCACTAACCAAATCATAACATTACTAACAATCCTCACCACACTTCCACTTTCTCTATCACTATTAAATGAACAACACCATGCAACAAGGTATAAGACACAATCAAAATTTCATCCTATTTATCAATTTTTTCCAATTTATAGATTTCACATTACCAACCAATTTCAATTAATACAACCAATTAATTTCATTATTCCCATCCCATTCATTTCATTATTTCAACCTATTACTTCACATTTAAAATTATTCATTAAAACCACACATCCCAGTTTAATTTATTCATTATCCAATTCTATCCCATTAACCAAACCAATCCATCCCAATTTGAACATTATCATTTAATTACAATACTACCTAGGTATCTAGCATAGCACAACACCACACAACAAACAACCCATCATCCTTGTCAATACAACCGACTCCTTATCACCACCATTTCACAACCACATCCACTTCCTCCTTACCACAACCGCATCACAACCATTCCTACCTCATATACTATATAACACAACCACTACTCATCACATAATCACCCCACATCACAAATTCACATCATCACCCCACAGAACGAACATACCGCAACACATTAGCCCCACACACCACAACCACACATTTCACATTCACATACCACAACACTTTTCACATCATCACATAACATTTTTTAGATTTATCAAGGGGTAATTCATTACTTCTACTTCTTTATTTTAGGGGAACTTTCACACGGGTCATATATCCAGGTGCAACCAAATTAATTAGGTGAGTATAAGTGATTAACCATTTATTCAAGGTGGTGTCACAATAATCACACATTAAGGGATTCAAAACACATATCAATTCATCACAAACAAAGGCTTCCAACAACCATGATTTTCAATGGTACAACTAGCATGGATAATCTCAATATCACAATATCAAAAGCTATAAAAACATGAAAATCCTTCCCTTCCCATTACATTTCAATTAAACATTTAATTATCATTATTAGGCTAGTGAAAATCATATTTTGATAGATAAAAAAGAGTAAAACCCCTCTCATATGATATAAAAAGTGATAAATGAGGGATCCCCTACCTCGAATATACCTTTCTAATTCGCCGTGTAAGGTTGAAGCAAGAGGAAGGTCACCACTGATCTCCACAAGGAAGATGAAAACCTTACCATCATAGAACACAACAACCACATCATTCCCTTACCCAAACACCATAAAAAAAGGTATCCCAACAACACCCCCTCATAGATGAAGAAATAGGGAGAAACTAGAATAAAACATGGAGGGGGATTACCAAAAACCATAATGGATCGATCCTTAATGGCCAGGGTTGAAATCCATTGATTAAGGGATAAAAGTTATCCTGTAGATGCACTTGAATATCATAAGAAACAAGAGAAACACTAGAAAATCAATCAGGTCTGAGGGACTCTGAGAATTTATACCCAGTCTGAAAAACACAGGACCATGGCATAGCCACCCATATGACACTACAGACTATCTAAAAACTAAAGGGACTATGACATAGGGCCCCTAACCGTGCCACCACCCTTCTATTCAAACCATACTTCCAGATCAATGACTATATACATTCCACGTATCCTATATAATGGGAGGAACACCACGACACAACCAAAGGCACTATGCTACAGACCCCCCCCCCCATTAACTAGAAAGGGATACACTGTATCCCTGCTCCATGGTTAAAGGGTGCCTAAATAGTGGAATCATTGTAAACTGACACTCAAGAATCCACATTGTATCCATCACCTATTGAGAAGGGATACACCGCAGCCAAGGCTCCACGGTGCAACTACCCCCAAAATGGAAGTATCTCCAAAATCTACCCTGAGCTCCCCCTATGCTACAGTCAGATCTCCACACCACAGTGGCTAGATTTGCACTGTATCCCCTTACTCCATGCCGCAATATTTCCAAAAATGGAAGTGGCACCCCCTTTCCTTCCAAACACCTCCAAACACCTTGGAACCTCCTCTGGGTTCCTCGAACAACCAAAACACACAAAGGAAAGGACTTAAAGGTCTGAACTCTTACATCAAATACCTATCAAACTATTCTTTCCCTCAAGAATAAAAATCAACCTGAAAAGAAATGAGGGAGGATGTCTAAACAACCATCCCTCAAGAAACCTCTCAAGGATCTCATTAAAACCCAAACACAACCACACCACTAACTAAACAAAAACACCCACTAGATATCCCAAACAACTACATCATCACACCAATTCACCATCCACCCCACTAGGCACAAACCACTTCCCTTACACATAACCATCTTCACAACCACCTCAACCTCTACACATCACAAATCAACAATCACCACAACCATCACACAACACAAACCCAAACACACAATTTAAGGAATTTCATCTCCCAATTCAAGATATTATCCTCTTTGGGAAGCACTAACTCACCCACATAGTTTTAATCATGTCAAAGTATAATGAGTCATGATTAGGGATCAAGTTTTCTATTCTTCATGTTCTTGAATCCTTAATTACATGTTACATAGAGAAAGAGGATCATATCCTAAAACATCTATATTTCAAACATTACATCATCAAGTAAAAACCACTAGTCTCTAAACGAATGTCCTTACATCCTCAATATCCAAATATCCCTAGTCAATGACATGAGATTCATCATTAAGATACCAACAGAGGTAAGATACATGGAAGACGTCATGGATTCAGTCTAGCTATAGTGGAGATTCCACTGATATACACTTCACCAACATACACTAACACCTCAAAAGGAACAACGAACCAGGGAGAGATATTACTCCCCCTACCCCCCCTACCAATGATTTTTTTTATTAAAAGATAAGAAATGGTACACACAAGTAGCCGAGGAAAAGATACTATGAGGGTATAAAGTGGTGAAGGTCGAAGGAATCCCTCTAAGAATGTTGATCCCCATTGGTTTCATAATTTTAGGGGTGTGAAAGAGAAGAGATTCCAGTCCAGAATAAACAATTGAGGTAATGTAGTCCGCAGCTTTATTACCCTTTCTCTAGGTATGGGACACTTTGGTGTTGATGTCAAGGATACCCCAAAACTTCCGAATGATATACTCGATAGACCAAGGAGAACTGTCAAGGCCCTGGAGAGCATTAGATATGATCATAGAATTTCTTTCCACCTTCACTGGAACCACACCCCTCTGGCTGCACACATGGAGTCCTGTTAGCATGGTATTCACCTCTGAAAGAAGAGATGTACCTTGACCCAACCAGATGAAGTAGGTGAGAATGACCGAGCCATTGCAATCACGAATGAGACCCCTACCACTCATGCTGCCTGCAATACAGTCGGTGTTGAGCTTGAAACCGTGATGAGGGGGGATCTATCGAACCCAATTTCCAAAGGACGAAGCAAGGACCGAAGGGGGATTATGAACGGTGGGAAGAAGTCGCTGAAGGGTGGGAGTCTCCCTCCAGGCATTGAGAACACAAATCATATCGAGAAGCAGGCTCTTAGTTTGAAAATTGATTGTTTGAATAGAAGAGGCCACCCCTTCATGAAAATACTCGTTCTGTGCCTGCCACATGCACCAGCATCCTGCGCGCAGCACTAGAGAGCATGCTCTTCTCTCCGGGACCTCAGCACCTGATCCGTGAAACCAGCAGGTATGGAAGGAATGATCCGCCATGTATGGAATATAAAATCCCGTGAAATCACCAAAAAACGTCCACACCTCATTTGTCTAATCGCTTTCAAAGAAAAAATGATTGGAGGTTTCATCCTTGTTCTATTTATAACAAACGTATTTGGAGTCCATGCTCACCTCGCACCTTTTGATGTTCTCATTGGTAGGAATGGCTCTGTGATAGATTCTAAAAGTAAGGAAGTTTAATTTTGTGGGGATGGATTTATCCCACAGGACATCGCTCCAAACATCCACCACTGCTTGTGTGACAGACACACGATGGTAATCTTTGGATGTAAATTAGCCAGAAGAAGATGGGGTGAACACACACCGATTGGGAGTCATAGTCAGCTCTATGAGGTGACATAGATCCTCCTGGTTTGTGTCAAGAGTAGAACTGATTAAATAAGGATGTTTTCTAGCCTCCATGAATGAAATGTTGGTGACAGGGCACCCCAGGTGCCCAATTACCTCCCCACACTAGTTATCGTGCCAAAAATAGGTGTCCCCTGTTCTGATGATCCAACAAGCATGAGGTCTGAGGGAGTTCACCAAGGGGATAATCTTATTCCAAAGAGGGGAAGCCTTCTCGTCCCTAATACCCCCATTCCCAATGTAACATGCATGCATGGTCATTCCCCATAACGTACACTTCTCCATCACTTTCTAGGAAAATCCAAAGGATGCAAAAACTGCTTGGAAGACGATGCTCATCCTTTATCTGCTAGAAAACTAAACATCGAGCCACAAACTCCACCATCATCCACTTTATTATAGGCCACCAAAACTACATACTCAAGATACAGTACATCTTGTACACTCTCATATGTACTGTGAAAGGTGGTTTATGAAACTCATTAATGAGTCACTCATGCATTTCTACCATAAAAAATGGAAACTGTTGAAACAGCATCCGGTTCTGAACATCCTTCAACCATCCCTTTAGAGCATCACCATGGCTAACATGATCGTGCATCACCTCTACCTCTGAGTCACCATACTAAGACTCATCCACCCACTGCATTAGAGAATATTGCATTATCATATGAAATAAGAAACCTCCACCATCAACCACCCTTACATCCAAGTGAAGGGTTGTCAACTCCTCCATTGATTTCCAAAAATATCTAGACTCCCGAACAACATCCTTCAATGACTTCCTACTCAAATAATAGACCATAATAATTTATTCCCCTGATGTGTAAGAGATCTCAAATTTATGGCCGTAAAGAAACTCTATCCACCCCCACTACAAAGATTCAGGTCATTCTTGGAAAAGTTATATATTAAGATCTTATGATCAGTTAATACCAAAAATTTCTCCCTAATAAAGTAATGTTGACACAATTTCAGCACAGAAAAAAATGATACTAGATCTAGATCATGGGTGGAATAGTTACACTTATGGGGAAATAACTTTCTAGACCCATAAGTGATCACTGATTTTTAATACATCAAGAAACATCATAATCCCATATGTTAAGCATCATAAAACACCTCAAATATCATCCCATCCTTCAAAAACTGGAGCACCATAGCATTGTTTGAATTCCCCTTTGATCTTTCCAGAAAAAATCTTGTTCTTTTTTGTCCAGATCCATAAAAGGGGTCGCAATCCATGATAAATTAGACACAAAACTCTGATAATATCCCACAGGACCCAAGAAGCTATGAACCTACACCACATTATTTAGTGATTCCCAAGAAACAACTACCTAGACCTTCGATGGGTCCACAAAAACACCTTAAAGAGACACCACGTGACCAAGTAAATGAACCTCCTATATCAAAAAATTAGACTTTCACAACTTTCCATAGATTTAGTGGAATCTAAGGACCTTGAAAATAGCTCTGACATACTTGACATACTCTTATAAATTTAAGTAGATCAATATATCATTGATGAATATGAGAAAAAACTGGTCCAGGAACTCGCAGAGCATAGAGTTCATAAGATTCATGAACATGGCTAGTTCATTCATGACACCGAACAAGATAACTACAAACTTTATGTACCCATACCTACATTTTAAGGTAGTATTTGAGATATCCTCATCATTCAACCTCAACTGGTGATATCACGCCCATAGATCAATCTTAGAAAACCTTGTAGATCCCCTAAACTAGTTGAAAAGATCATAAATCCTCATAAGGTGGTAATTATTCTTGATATTCACCAGATTTAATCTCCAATAATCTATACACAACCCCAGTCTACCATCCACCATCTTGGAGAATATCACCAGAGCACCCCACGATGACACATTGGTCTAGATAAAACCTTTTTGCATTGAATTGTCTATTGGAATACTCAAATCCTACAACTTAGAAGGTTCCATATGATATGGATCCATTGATATCATAGAAGAATTGGGTTGTAAGTCTATCCCAAACTCAACATCACATTGAGGGGGTAGTGTCATAGCTTCCATGGGAAAAAAATCTAAAAACTCCCTAAAAATCCTAGGAACCTCCATTTTCCCAAAGTACACCAATTTCATAGAAAAATCAACCAGAAAAGAATATACTGGCTCCATACGTCTGTTGACCAACTAAAAACTCTACTCACCAAAAAAACCACATGCTAACCATCTACATATGAAAACATGACTCTCATATAGAAGTAGTCAATAATAATAAGAATAGAATACAAACATTTGATACTAATAATGACATCTTATAGTTGTATCTAAAGAAAGATAATATCACCATGTGATTGATGTGTCCCCATCATCAGTCTACACCCACAAAACACGTCAAAAAAAGTTGTTCTGGGATCCGACTAGATTAGTTAACACCAAGGAAAAGAGAATCCTCTTTATGTCTAATCCTAGAGTATAGACTATAGTTGGTATAAAAAAGGAGTGTGAATCTCATGAATCAAAAAAATCACAAACAATGGTAGATGATAAACTAATCATACCTCTAATGATATCTGACCCCTATAGCATAGCCGCCTCTACTACATTCAACTGACCATACCTAGCTCTTATGCATCTATACTGATGACCACCTTCACGGCCAAGATCCGTACAAGGTCCCTGAACATAAAGAAAATCCTAAAGTCATCCTCAACCTATATCATCCCCTCTTAGAAAGGCATACAACTACTTCCCCTACTACTAAAACGGCTGTATTGATAGCTACTATTGAGGTTGTCACCAAACCTGACCAGCTTTACAACACTAAGACCAAAGAACCACCAGGAACTGATCCTGATGATGGCCATGAACCCTATAGAAAAAAACACTTGATGCAAACCCCCCAAGAAAATCATGGAAACCACTAGCCCTCAAAGGTCCTAAGGTAATCTGCTAAGGTTCACTCCCTACTGATTGAAACCTTGAAGGCCTTGGTGCTTGAGACCTACCACTGACAACTTTTCTCCTTGAGGAACCCTACAAATCCCCCTCTCATTGTAAATATCCTCATGAGTTGAGTGCATATACTTGATAACCTAATCCATTTTATGAACCTCCAGATACCTCAACAATGTAAATAGATTAACAGTTTACTGGATAAAATGATAAAGTACCTACTTGAGACATCTTGCATGGGAATCCTCGTCAGTAAAAATATACAAGGAAAACATAGGAAGTCCTTAAACTTGATTCCTAACTCCCTCATATAAATACTCCCCTGGTGAATAGAGAGCATCTCTTACCTCTTCATTACCTTCATGGTTGATGAAAGGAACTCTTCCTGGAACATTTTCTAAAATTTGACCCATGAAACATATTCCTCCTTTTGCTCACCCAAATATAGCATCCACCACTGACGCGCAGCTCCCTATATCTAATTGACTAACAACAGGACTCAGTACTCCACTAGACCACAAATAAAACTAAAATAAATCTCAAGCACCTCCAACTATCTCTCTATCTTGAGATAAAAAATAATACCCTCGTGATTCCACAAAGACTATCATTGAAAGGCATGTAATATTTTCTACCACTAATCACCCTCCTCAATCAGATCAATTCTCTAGTGATCAACTGAATCAACTTGTTGAACCTCCGCTGCCTGAACCACACACGGGCGATGTTCGGGAGCTATAACTAAAAAGAAAACAAATATTTTACTAAGACCGAGTAGTATGGAATTATATTAAGATAAATTTAATTCATTTTAATTATTTTTAACTTCCCTAAAACAACATAATTAAAACAATAACCCAAGCCAATCATGATGCATGTACCTCTCCTAGGTCTCTACCCTGCAAGTGGTGGTTGTCCAGTAGGCTCATAGTCCTTACATTGGATCATGGGGGGGGCTAAAATCCCATTTCCAAGATAGTCTTCCCTGGACCATGTCATGCACCAATATCAACTGACATCATTACCTCACTAACCCATGAAATCCTCACTATTCATAACTATAAAATCCACCCTATTTATCAACCATGTCATATGATACCAATCTTTCATGAACCCTTCCCTCCAATAGAACCCCTCCTAGGTCCATAATAAAGGAAGAGAGATAATGACCCCCTAGTCCTTCCATCTGTAGGCTTCAATTTGGCGCCTAACACTAGGAGTATAAAAATCTTACAAATGGGAGGTATTGCCCCTATAATATATGTAGGATTGGGAGATAAGATATCAAAAATCAATAAAATATATGATATAATATAAAATAAAATAACCAAATACCATCCCATAATTCATGAATAATGTAAACAGATACAAGAATCTCTAAAGTAAATACCCAAAAGAAAAACTAAGGCAAAAACACAGTAATTCCCAAAGTTCTGAGCTAGTAATGTTCACCATGGTTCACATAGTCCTCCTAGAAACATGAAAATAGTTTTATATATGTGGGGTGAGCATAAAAATATACTCAGTAGAAAACCCAAAGTCTTTCATGAACATGTGAAAGAAGAATAATAATGCACCAATGAAAAAACAATAGAACCAACAACACCTAAACATGTCATTTAACTAGTCCCAAACTCACCAGGGATCACTGACCAAATAATGAATCCAAGTATAATAACATAATATGAATCATATCAATGAAAGGTACCCCACACCAATTTCTAATTGATTTTACACTCTCACACTCCCAACATCATACTTCCTGCCACTCCCACCTCTTCTATATAATATCACATCACGTCATATATCACCTGAAGACACATGGGTCATCACATCACATCACATATCTCCCAAAGACATTTGGGCCATCACATCACATCACATCTCACTAAATACACATGGACCATCACATCACATCACATCTCATAATCAGGGTAGTAGGGTATCATGAACATGAAGGAAATCAACCTTATGCCCTTTTACTACCATGTATGACCCACACCACAAGCCATCACATCACATCTCATCTCATCTTAGTACATATCACCCAAAGACACCTAGTCCATCACATCACATCACATCACATATGGACATTTAACTTTTGACTTTCGTCCATCATATCTCAAGCATATCAAATTCTCCTGGAAGAGGGATTAGAGAAGAGGGGGTGTCTATCCATTCATTCTCACCACCAAGATGTTGGGAAAAACATCCCCAAAACATTTCTTTATCAGCACAAGTTGTTTGACATGGGTGGGGTGAATATATAAATCATAAGGAAATATAATGTATATAATATCATAGAACAAAATTTCAATCTAGGGTTCACAATAAGGCACTAACCAAATCATAACATTAGCATAAATCATAACTGCACCATCAATTTTACTACCACCACTAAATGCATGACACCACACAACAAGGTATAATCCATAAGACACTTTTCATCTTCTTTCTCAATTTTATCAAATTTCCAGATTTAACATTACTAACTAATTTCAATTAAGAAATCCAATTCATTCCATTATTCAAATCCCATTCATTTCATTATTTTAACCTGTTAATTCACATTTAACATTATCCATTTAAACCAAACATACCACTTTAATTCATTCATAAGACAATTCTATCCCATTAACCAAACCAACCCATTTCATTTCAATTTAAACATTCATTTAATTCCAATACTACTCATACATCTAACACAACACAACACCACACAAAAAATAACCAATCATCCTCATAAAGCCAATCATCCCTGCATCACCATAATTTCATAGCCACATCCACTTCCTCCTTACCACAACCACATCACAACCATTCTCATCTCATCCACCACATAACATAACCAAAAATCATCACATAACCACCCCACATTACAAATGCACATCACCACCCCACAGCACGACCAGATCAAAACACACCATCCCCACACACCACAACCATGCTTCACACATTCACATACTACAACACTTTTCACATTATCACATAACATTTTCCATATTTATCAAGGGGTTTTTCATTACTTCCCCTTCTTTATTTTAGGGGCATCCGCACATGATCCATATATCTAGGTGGAACCAAATTAATTATCCTAGTATAATTGATTAAAAATTTACTCAAGGTGAAATCACAATAATTACACATGAAGGGATTTACAACACATATCAGTTTAGCACAAACAAAGGTGCCCAATAGCCATGATTTTTAGTGGTACAACAAGCATGGATACTCTCAATATCACAATATCAAAAGTTTAAAAAATATGTGAATCATTACCTTTCCATTAAATTTTAATTAACAATTTCATTATCTTTATTTGTTCAGTGCAAACCATATTCCCATATATAAATAAGAATAAAACCCCTTCCACATGATATACAAAGTGAGAAATGAGGGATCCCCTACCTCAAATAGAGATTTGTGATTCACTATGAAAGGTTAAACCACGAGGAAGGACACCGTCGATCATTTCAAATGAATAAGAAAACCTTACCAACATAGAACACAACAACCACATCATTCCCATACCCAAACACCATAAAAACAACTATTTCCCAAAAAAACCTCTCAAGTGAAGAAACTGGGAGAAACTGGAAGAAAACAAGGATAAGACTTACCAAAAATCACCATGGATTGATCATTAATGGTTTAGATTGAAATCCATTGATTAGTGGCTGAAAGTTCTACTTGGGATAAACTTAGGTGACCTAAGAAATGAGAGAAACACTAGAAAAGTAATCAGGTATGAGGAACTCTGAGAATTTATACCCAGTCTAAAAAACACTGGAACGCAACATAGCCACCTAGACCATGTTGCAGCCTATCTAAAAACTAAATGGAGAATGGTGCAGGACCCCTCACCACGCCATATCCCTACTGGTCAAACTAGCATATGAGATCTGTAGCTATATTGATGCCACAAATCCTATAAAAGGTGAGGGATACCATAGCACAACCAGAGGCACTATTCTATAGACCCACCCCCATCAACTAGAAAGGTCTTTATCTCAACCCTTGCTCCACGATGCAACGATGCCAAAAAAGGAAGAACCGCTGAAAACTAACACTCAGGATTCCATGCCACAACCAGGGTATCCATGCCATAGCCATCACCTGCCAAGAGGGGCTATGACATAGTAAAGGCACCATGGCACAACTACCCCCAAAACAGAAATAGATCTAAGCTCTACACCAAGCTCCCCTATGTTGTATCCAAAGGTCTACATCGAATCATATACCTTTGCACTGTAGACCCTTTCTCCACACCATAACTATGCCAAAAATGACAATGGAACCCCCCCCCCCCCTTCCCATTAAACACCTCCAAACATCCTGGAACCTCCTCCAGATGCCTCCAACACCCAAAACACACAAAGGAAAGGGAATATAAGGTCTGGTCCCTTATATATATCACACACACACACACATATTTTATAAATTAGTTTAGAATTAATATATAAATATATATAAATATATTAATAAAAAATAAGTATGTAAAATATATAGAATAAAATAATCTTTAGGTAGTGGTAAATGGGTCTAATCGCATAAGGTAGGTCTCATGATCACGTCTAGACATGCACATGGGTGAACATATAGTTGTTATGTGAAAAACATTTGACAAATGGGAATTAAGAGTACTAAAAAAGAGTGTGTGAGAGAGTCAGAGTGGGGGTTCATAGTGGGGTGGGGGTTGGAGAGGGGTGAGCTATTAAAAAAACAATATTCTTTTTCAAATTTTATCAATGATAAAAAAATACATCATAAAATACACAATTATCAATGATAAAACAAAAGCAGTGATAAAAGGACACCTTTATCGACAATTTTTTAGCAATGATAAAATTGGATTTTATCAGTGCTTTTTTAATGCTGATAAAGGTCACAACTTTTAACAACACTTAGCATTTCAGTGTTTTTTTAGCGCTGAAAAAATCTATTTCTAGTGATTTTAAAAGCACGGTCTATAGTAGTGAAACTCATTTATCTATCTCAAACACATCCAAAGAAGATTGAGATTGATGTAGTAGATATTCGGTGTAAGGTATGCTAGATTTATAATGTTCTTCATTTCTATATTTATTGTAGGTTTCATATTATCTTGCATGGATAACCTCATATTTAGGGTTTTAAATTATTTCTACATGTTCTAATAATTGTTATTAGAATATAACAAAACCTTTTCATGGTATCATAGTGAACCATGATTTAGATTTATGAAATAATTCGTTGAAATGAAGAAGAATCATAAAAAAAGAGCATCATTTATCAGGTTTTTTGAAAATCTAGAAAATAGTTTTACCTTCACATAGTGAGGCTTGTTGGGCATGTATTTCCTCAATAATACTCGATAATATATGATGATTTGATGCTCAAAAATACCCTTTTATTTTTTCTAATGAAGTTTTCTTGAGTGAGTTTTCTAGAATTTATATCGAAGTTAGAAATTTAGCATTATGAGAATTGATCTTAAAATGCTATTTCAAACCCTACATTTGGAAAATGAGCATATGGTTCATTATCCCTACATTATGCTGGAAATTTAACACTGGTGTATGGTATCAATCCTAGGCTATACTAAATAGTTTGTGTTTGGATCATCATCCTTATATTCAGGAAAGAAAATGTATGGATTAGCAACCCTACATTGGAGTCTAGAAATATTGTTCATACCTTATGTTCGAGAAAGTGAACGTATGGTTAATCAATGTTACATTCAGGATTTTATGTTGAAAAGGTTGAGTATAATGAATCATCATCTCTATGCTAATTGTTTTCCTACGTTACATGAATATGAAAGTGTGGTTCAAGAACCATACGTTGGTAGGAACCCTATTCTATGCAAAGGAACCCTATGATATGAAAAGGAACCCTATGCTACGTGAAGGAATCATACACTATGTGGATCAACCCTACATTGTCTTTAAATGGATAAGTTTTTAAGCCACATTTTAAATTTGAGTTTACTATGATGGTCTATTCAGAATTAAATACTAATTCTATGATCATTATTATTATTTTAAAGTACCGTATTAATCGGAGAAAATATATTCTGTTCTTAAGGTAAGTTGCAACTCCCTGGTCAATTGGAATTTGAATTTTTGCGATCTTTTAGGATACTTTCTTGGATCTAGAATATCGAAAGAAAACCTTCTGCTATAAATATTTTACCAATGTATCAATTCAAAATATCGGATATTCAAGTTACATATTTTTATATTTGATTACTTTCTAGTGAATATCTTCTCATAAGTGTTTCTGTGAAAAAACAATCGACTTTACAGAAGAGACTACACTTTGGAGACATACATGTTATACCTCTTACTACTGTAATATTTCTACTAATATTTGTTGTTGTTGTTATTAAAGATCATTTGAAACTGGGATCACTTCATAATTATACCTTCTTGAATCCTTTCATTTCTGTATAAGATGATCCATCAACTATTAGTTGCTGCTTCCTATGAAGAACAACCTGAATCAACAAATAAAACTCTTTTGATTTATTGGATTTTCAACTACTTAGACTCAGTTGTGGTGGAGTATCATATTCTTGATCTAAGTTGTGGATATTTGGTTCCCTGCTAAAGAAACATAAGGCCCTATTTTTAGCCTTGTTTGTAAAGGTGTCAACTGCCTGCACTCAGTTGTGGATTTATGGTCTTATGATAAGAGGACCTTAGTAGTGAAATTTACCAAGATCACATAGAGAGTGATTGGTGGAGTGTAATAGGGGATCTCTGTGCCCCAAACCACTATAAAAAGTTGTGTTCTTTATTTCCGTTCATCTACTGATTATACTCATTATAGAATTAAAACACTGCATTTCCATATTAATCACAGAGGGTTTCAAAATCCAGAATTGTGGAAGATTTTTGAAAATAAAAAATCCACCCCCTCTTATGTTACTTTGTATTATTCCGAACTAACAATTGTTATCATAGGAGGGTTTTTTAGATAAAGATATAGCAATATAAAAGTATTAGGTCAATACAAAGATGGAAATTGATGATCTGAGAGAAGGAATGTATATAGTACATGCTCCATATTTTAATGGTGAAAATTATGCATGATGGAAATAAATAATGATTATCTATTTGAAAATTCTTGGATTTAAAGTATACTAAAAACCCATAACTCTTTATAAGATTCCTAAGAAACCAGAAACTTGGACTGTTGAGACAGAAGCTAAATATGATATCATTTCAAAGGAAATGAATGTTATTATTTTTAGTCTTAGACCAGATGAGTTTAATTGTGTATCATAATGTCCAAATACCTATGAGATGTGGAAAACAATAGAATTTGCTTATGAAGGAATAAAAAATGTTATACAGATGAGTTATTCTCATACTAAGCTAAAATTTGACACATTTAGAATTTTTGATGGTGAATTCATCACATAGATGAATGGAGGACTTATAGAAAATTTCAATAATATTACTTCCTTGGGAGAAACTATCAAACGATCTGATCAGTCTTTGAAATTACTCAAATTACTACCTTCAAAATAGAATGACATATCTATTGTTATTCACCAATCATCACCTACCAAGGATTTGAAAATAAAAGAACTAATTAGGACATTGATGGTGTATGAAGAAAAAATTCAGGTTGAAGCTGAGGATTATAAAATTATAGTGAAGGGAAATATTACTATGAAGGTTACATCTCATAAGTATAGTATAAAAACAAAACAAGAAGAAAATTCAGTAAATCATACAAGAATAAAAGATGTTTCAAAAAAATCCTTCAAGATATATGAGAAATATCCAAGAGAATTTTGATGTTATGGATGTAAGAAATTGGTTCATAATAGACCTGATTATCCTCAAATGAAATATAAAAAGAAAAGGCCAGAAAAGAAATATCAAAAGAATGGTGATTATGAGCACAAAGGAAAAAGAGAAATAAAATCTATATGGACTGTATCTGAAGACTCCAATAGCTATTCAAAATCTGATTCATAAAAGGAGAAATCAAATATAAAAACCAATATTTATTTTATGGCTGATTAGGAAAAGGTAAAAACTTATTACTCTTCTGATTTTGATACTATTAGTTGATCATATGATAAATTAGTTTCCTATTGTTCTATGTAAGAAGAAAAATATGATTCCTTATTTAAGATGCATAAACCGTTGAAGAATATTCATAATGTTGTTTTAAGTAAAAGAGACACTCTTCTAAAACAACATAAGGAACTAGTTGAAAATTCAACTCATCTACAATAAACTACATTGATCATGAAAAAGGATTAAAGAATTTCAAGATAAAGTATAATCATATAAGAGTATTTTAATTACTTTTACCAAAGGAGAAAAGGTGTTAAATGAAATTCTTGTAAAGAATTTCATTAAAAGAGAAATATTTGGAATATAAAGTAAGGGTGATAAATCAAAACTGTATAAGAATTATTTTGTACCCAATTCAAAAAATGCCACCTGTTATTACTGTGGAATAAAAGGTCATGACACTAATAGTTTTTATTTGAAAAATAATTAAATTGGTAGTATTAAAAGATATTTTATTTCAAAAAAATTGTCTAAAGAAAGTGAAATAAATTATGGATAAATAATGTAGATATGGATTCCCAAATCATTGCTAGATAACACTACAGGACCCAAGATAATATGAGTACCAAAACAAACACATGTTTAATTGTTTTTTGCAGGAAACATGCCATAGGAAAAATGAAATATGGTACATGGATAGTGGATGTTCTAGACAAATGAGTGAAGATTCATCAAACTTTCATATGTTGAATCAAATTAATGGAGGCCTAGTCACTTTTGGTGACAATGCCAAAGGAAAATTTATTGGATTTGGAACTGTTGGAGATCCAAATACTATCTCAATCAACAAATCATTGTATGTGCAAGGTCTAAAGCAAAACCTAATAAGTATCTCTCAATTTTTTTATGATGGTTTTTATGTTTATTTTTCTAACAATTCATACTATGTCTTCAAAGATAAGTTGCTTAAATTTAGATAACCTAGAACTGATAATGTTTATAATTTGGATTTAAATTCCCTATGTAAACAGAAGGTGAATTGTTTAACTGCTATGAAAAATGATTCAGGGATTTGGCATAGGAGACTTGGACACTGTAATATATATAATTTATATAAATTATCTAAGAAATATTTAGTTTTTTATTTACCTAGTCTTAAGTTTGACAATGATAGATTCTGTGATTCATGCCAAATTGGAAAAAAACACAAATATCCTTTAAAATCTATTAACAAAATTTCTACATATAAAAAATTATAACTTATTCATATAGATTTGTTTAGACCATATAGAATTTCATGTTTGGATTGTAAATTATATGTCTATGTTTTAGTTGATAATTTTTCTAGATTTACTTAGGTTTATTTTATAAAACTCAAAAGTGAAATATTCGATGTTTTTGAAAGTTTTTGTAAAGTTGTTCAAAATGATAAAGGTTTTAAAAAAAATTCATTAAGAATTGATCATGGTGGAGAATTTTAGAATCAAGAATTTAATTCCTTTTACTCAAATCTAGGTATTAAACACAAATTTTCTACACCAAGAACACCTCAAGAAAATAGAATCGTTGGAAGGAGAAATAGAACTATTCAAGAAATGTTAAGGACTGTACTAAATTAATATTGTCTTCCTGCCTATTTTTGGGCAGAAGTTGTAAGAACAACCTGCTATATCATGAATAGAGTTTAATAAGGTGTATTTTCAAAAGTACACCCTATGAAATTTGTAATAATATAAAACCAAAAGTAAAGTACTTTAAAGTTTTTAGATGCAAGGTTTATATCTTGGACACTAAGGATAATCTTGGTAAGTTCAATATAAAGGCTGATGAAGGAATATTTTTGGGATATTTTTCTACCTCTAAATCTTATAGTGTGTTTAATAAAAACTCAAGTATTTTTGAAGAAAGATCAAGTTTTATGTGAAGTTTGATGAAACTGACACTTTTAATAAATAGAAAGATCAAACTGATGAAGTTACTGACTCATTTGACAACATGAGACTTGAAACCCCTAAAAAGTATTTTGAAAATGATATTAATAAAATTCAGTTCAGTTCAGAAGAACATGAAACTGAAGAACTTGAAAGTGTCATGCCTAGACATTCTATAACTTTAAATAAACATCCTTTATAAATTGTAATAGGAGACTTAGAAATAGGAATTAGAAATATAAGAAATGTAGGAAACCTAACATAATTTTTTTCCTTTTTATCTCAGTTAGAACCTATGTCTATAGAATAATCCATAGAGGATGAGAGTTGAATTCTTACAATATAAGAAGAACTAAACTAGTTTAAAAGAAATGAAGTTTGTGGATTAGTATAAATACCAACCAATTATCCGGTTATAGGAACTAAGTGGGTCTTTAGAGATAAACAAGATAATCAAGGGATCATAACCAGAAATAAATATAGATTAGTAGATAAAGGATATAATCAGAAAGAAGGAATATATTATGATGAGACCTTTTATCCTATAGCTATATTAGAATCCATTATAATCCTTTTAGCTTATGCATATCATATGAATTTTAAATTATATCATATGGATGTTAAACCTGCCTTTTTTAAATGGTTATTTTATGGAGGAAGTTTATGTTTAATAATCTCCTGGTTTTGAAAATCCTTAAAAACCAAACATTATTTTTAAACTTACTAAACCTCTTTATG